>CM070785.1:70671370-71271370 GCA_036346955.1 Dipus sagitta | reverse complement strand
AATAAGAATAGTAGTGAGTAGTGGAAAATTTAATTTGATGGATGGAATTATAAAGTAACACAAAATAAGTATCAACATTGTTTTTGTCTAGGACAAATAATATATACATATATATATACATATATATATGTATATATATATATATATATATATATATATATATATAATATATATTATTTTGAATGAGAACTTTAACAACTTATTAAAAAGGCTATTTTTCTGAATCAGGTATATGTATATCATAAATGCAATAAAATGACATTGGCAAGTAAGTTAAAAATAAGCATTTCAAAAATCATATTAGTATCTTGTATGCCAAAACATACCCATATTATATCCACAGGAAAACTTATATAATAACATCATAAAATTTGGTAACTTCTCAGATAGAAATTAATTCTATGATTTATAGGTATCAAGATTGAAAAATACCAAATCCAAAATAATTAGCAATATTTTCCCTCCTAAATTTTAGATATACATTCTATAAATTTAATGAAATAATAAAAACAGCTTAAATCTAATTAATTCCTGCAAAGTATATTAATAGTTAAGGTAGATGAAATATATAATTAATTAAAGAACTTCAATCTATTAAAATAAGAGTGGCAAAGATATTTCAATAAAACCAGCATTGTTTTTTGATCACAAAGTAAATGTGCTAATGCTCACTATGGAAATTAGGTGAAATTATTAAAAAATAGCTGAGATACACTTCCCTTCATTGATAATTAAGGCAGGTATATTTTCCTTTATTAGGAAAGACACAGTGAAGGTATATGAAATGCCCAATTCATACTCTTACAGTGGAGAAGTACATTAGTGCACTAATTCAAGATATATACCTGTCAAATAAGCCAAGGAGAATAAATGCCAATCTCCCTAACTGATGATTCCTTCCCTGAATTACACATTCAAGTAACAGCCAGACATTCCTTCAAGAATTAATGTACTACAAAGCAGTTTGTATTTACAAAAAAAAAAAAAAAAAAAAGAATAGAGAATTGAAAGAAATGATAAAACATGTTAGAGTGAGTTAATAAACAATAAGTATTCCAGTTAAAATTTCATGTGCTGGAGAGATGGCTTAGCAGTCCTTTCCTGCAAATTCTAAGGATCTGAGTTCAATTCCCCACTACCAACTTAAAGCTGGATGTACTAAGTGGTGCATGGATCTGGAGTTGGTCTGCAATGGCAGAAAGCCCAGGCATGCCCATATTCATGTTCTCTGTGTCTGCCACCTTCTCTCTTACTCTTTCTCTCTCTAACAAATAAATAAGTAGGAATTACATTAAATCTTCTGACTTTGTACTACATATGCCACAACCATTCTCATATGTTTGTAGGAAATTAGTATGCAAAAATTTAAATAGATTTTATTAAATCATAAAGTGAGCCAGGCGTGGTGGCGCACGCCTTTAATCCCAGCACTCGGGAGGCAGAGGTAGGAGGATCGCCGTGAGTTCGAGGCCACCCTGAGACTCCATAGTGAATTCCAGGTCAGCCTGGGCTAGAGTGAGACCCTACCTCGAAAAACCAAAAAAAAAAAAAAAAAAAAAAAAAATCATAAAGTGTAGCCTTAACTGCTTTTCATCAAATACAGGTTCTATAGAAATTTCAGAATATTTACATATGTTAAGACAAAATTTGTGAGGTATTTCTAGACTTCTTGAGTTAAAAACTGAAGATTTATTTCTTTATCAATGAAATAATTTATAACATATTCCCTGCTTCAAACATGAATTCTAATATTTGGACAAATGTTCTCTTTTCACCCCACACAAAAGAGCCCATACGTACCATCACATACAACATAACAACACATCCCAACCCAACACACAAGCATATACCATCAAATGTACGTAGAATATACATTTATTTTAATCTCTCTTTTATATGCTCCAAATGGAGCTAGTTCTTCAAGAAATTCAGAAGATACTAAAATGGGAATCACATATTCTAGTAACTTACTAAGGAAGATCAAACATCCAAATGTAAAAATTGGATTAATAATTTGTCTTTTATATCTTTACCCATCATCATGACCCAGGCAGTTTATAAATATTGATATAAGTATATTTCTGAAGAAGTGATGTGCTCACAGACACATTGTACAGAACTATGTCCTTGAGTTTGGCTTGGATGAGTAGGCACATCGAGATTAGAAGACTTCAATAGAGGTACTTGGAGAGTGCCTCAGGGAGGAGACAGAATAGCATTGGCAGGCAAAGAAAGCCCACGCTGTAGTTGTACCAATCCTGTGCTATGAAAGATGGCATAGTAATTGTGGGCCCTTCAATGAGTAACATAAAATGCAATCATGAAACAACCTCCACAACCAGTCAGCCGGAAATGCAGAGATGTATTGTGCACCAAAAAACAGCAGCTGTCTGAAGCTATTTCTTACTGATTAGTGCCCAGGCAGGCCATTTTTAAAGCTTATTCCCTGGAAACTTTCCCATGCTGTTTGTCATCAAGAAAATGTGTATAGTTTTCTGTGGAAAAATTACATAAAACTATGGAATAAATATTATGGTAAAGAATCCAGGCATTTTTTTTTTTCTGCTCTTCATACCAAATTTAAGGGTATTTTATAATCCTTCGAGGATCTCTTAGGTTAATTTTTCACTATGGAAAAAAAAAACCTATATGCTAAATTTTAAAATTTGAGACTCCATACTCAGTAATAATCTATATATCATGCATTTGGTATTTTTTTTTTTTTTGACTTTTTGAGGTAGAATTTCAGTCTAGCCCAGACTGACCTGGAATTCACTATGTAGTCTCAGGGTGGCCTCAAACTCACAGCAATCCTCCTACCTCAGCCTCCCTCCCGAGTGCTTGGGTTAAAGGCATGCACCACCATACCCAGCTCAATTTGGCATGCTTTTAATATTTTCCAGTTTACCCAAAAAATATGCTGAAAATACAGATATGGCTTAGTCCCCAAACCCAGCACCTCACATGTAAATAAATAAATAAGACCTGTCACTTCTCAAGACCTTATCAAAATACTGTTTTGCATCCTACAAAACAATCCATGAGGCAAGCAGGTCAATTTTACTTTCCAAAGACATCACACATGTTCATATCTCTCCATGCTGTGTCCACTGTTGTAATGTTCATTCCTTTTCTAGATGATTATAATTGCTTTTGTTCCCACTTTATTTTCTATTCTCCTTTCTCGATTTTCCTCCAATACCCATGTTTTATCTTTTTCAAAGAAAAAATTCAATTGCACTGAAGGCAAAAATCAGGAGAAAAATTTTGTTGCCTTACAAAATTATTTTAAAAATCTTCATTTCTTCCTTTATAATAATCTAATAACAGTTTCTCTTCATTTCTATATTCTAGTACTCCCCTATATTTTCAGCATAGAAATTATTATAGTTTAGCTACATCCAATTCTTCTCTGACTTTAAATGTGCAAGGTTCACTTCAAGGACCTGTTATTACACTGGGCCCAGTGCTTCAAAAGAGCTGGTCACATATCATACCTAGGTTAATTTAGTGAGGAGCCTTGTCATCCACAAAGGCCTATTGTTATGTAACACATGGCAAAAACATGGGAAACTTTTAGTTAAAGAAAGGGTAAGCTTCTAACCCCATATGGTTTAATGAAGCAACTTAAGCAAGCCATTGGAGGTGTTGTTAATTCCATCACCTTCCTATGTTCTGTGAAAGTTTGGTGTCTTTACTGAAATATTGTCTTTAGTTACAAATTATTCTTGGCCTGGGAATATGACTAGGGAATTAAAGATATTTGCTTGCAAAGACTGCTGGCCTAGGTTCAATTTAAGCTATAACCTAAGTGGAAGAAATGGCACAAGAAGTGTCTGGTCTGATGGTTTTTTTGTAGTGCAAGAGTCCATGAGCATCAATGCATCAATACACACCCCCCACACACACATACTATATATATATATAGTTTTAAAGCTTTCTTTTGCTCATCATACCATACCAGGGTTTAAGTGATTATACATCTTAGTTTACATAATATATCATCAAACATCAAACCTATCACACTATCAAAATTACTCCTGCCCCTCATTATGAAACAAATACTGATAAAAATATTCTGTAAGAGAGAATTTGTGTGTGGAAGTACCCTTCTGAGATGCTGAAAACATTATCTTAAACCCATAGGAGGTTGCTGCCAGAGGACCTCCTGCTCTCCAGAATGAGATGCTCATTAGGGAGGCCCATGAGGCCCTCAAAACAATATAGGTCACTCCCAAAGCATTTGCTTACTCACCAGAACTAGGTGTAAGACATTGCTGAAGATGCGCAGGCTGTGATGTTAGGGAGTTAAGACATAAAGTTGAAACTGAAATTGGAGTCAGCTCCCTACAGGCTACTTAACATAGGGCTGTAAAGTGTTAAGTAAGCTCCTAGGGGATAAAAAGTCATCAAGAGTGTAAAGAGACAATGCATCCTGCAATCTACAAAATCAGGATCCAGACAAGATGTACCCACCAGCGAAATAGTGGCACATATTTTATAGGGGTAATTAATTGCTCTGGTGGTTTGTTCCCCATAAACTTATATATTCTGTATGCTTGGATCCCAGCTGATTGCAGTTTAGGAATTGGAGCCTTGCTGGAGGTGTGTTGTTGGAGTTGGACTTATGGGTGTTATAGCCAGCTTCCCCTTGCAGTGTTCAGCACATACTCCTGCTACTGGTGTCACCTGATGTAAGCCAGGAGATGATGTCCAGCCTCTGCTTATGCCACCTTTCTCCTGCTATCATGGAAAGACCCCTCAAGTCCATAAGCCAAAATAAACCCTTTCCTCTCATTAGATGTTTTTCATCAGGAACATTCAGCCAGTAACCATAAGGTAAATGCAATAATTGCTTTCTGATTGGATATGAAACCTGTTCAGTGGGAGGGAATTCATGCCTGATACTGAGAACCAAGTCAAAATCATATGGCTTGGAAGATCATGGACCTTAAAGGGAAGCTTCCATGGTTTAAGTAAATTGAGAGGTATGTCCCTCAAAAGGCTTCTAAATGTATGTGTTTAGCCCCATTGATCAGTGGAATTCTCACTCTTGTTTAGACAACCTACTTTTCTAAATGGCAGCAAATATCATGGGGACTCAAGACCCATCAAGATGAGAAATGAGAGCCAAATGCTTAGAAATGAAGAAAGCATCTCACTAGCCAGGTCGCAGTGAACAAGTTAGAGAAAGTGGTAAATCAAATCTGAGTGCAGCTATCACTGTTACCAAGAGAACCTTTGTCATGGAGATGGTGGTAGCCACTGCAGAGACAAAACAAAGCAGAAAATAGGAGATTCCTAGATTTGTGTTTCCCACCCCTTTGATGCCATCCCCTCCCTCCCCTTCCATCCTAGTGTCTAGTCTAGGAGATGCTTGCTGGGTATGTAAGGTATCTTCGGTAGATTCAGGTTAGGTGCTGTAGATGAGTGAGACTATGTGGCGATTTTTTTTCTGTGATTGGGTAAGTTCACTGAGAATGATCTGTTCCAGGTTCAACCATTAAAAAAAGAAAAGAAAAGAAAGAAAGAAAGAAAATAGGAGGTTCCTGAGAGCTCAGCTCTAAGGGACCCATCAAACACGTGCTTGGGTAACATTGTAGGAGGGCCAAATGAATGTAAGAGCTACAGGTTGGGAAGCAGTACTGTAAGCCATTGTCTTCCCCATAGGAAACAACTAGTGCATTCATGACCTCACAGTGATTACCTTAACCCCCTAAGTGGGAATGCCAATGAATAGGTTTCCAACCCATTGCAAATATAAGAAGCCAAACCCAAGAAATATTGTTTAGTAATTATTAATGTTTGCCAGGATTCCTTAGGCACTTGGATTTTTAAAAAATTAGCAGAGACTGGACTTCCACGTAAGATGGTGGCATAGGAGCCATGCCAAACCAGCTTAGGGAGGGATTTAAGCAAAATCTCGGTAAGATGCACTCTTCTTTTGAAAAGTGAAGTAGTATAGTTTTTTTTTTTAGACACAGCGGAGAAGCCAGAGAGACCAAGATCCACCAGAAAGGGGGGAAATGGCCAGAGTCCCACTGAGGCACTCACTGCCAGCAATCCATGCTCCATGCTCTGTGCACCTACCCCACAGTGCCCCCCAGGCGCTCCAGGTGGCAGCAGCAGCAGAGACCAAACAACAGATTTTTCAACTTCATCAGCCTTCTTGCAAAATAAAGAAATCAGAAGGAAAGACAGATGAGATTAACTAAAGAGGTACTGAAAGTGCGAGCAGCTCCAGAAGTCTGAACTCTCCCACCCCCCACCATCAAAAACTTGAACCTCCAGCATTCAGCCCCCAGTGGCAGCACAGCCAGCAAAGCTGATCAGAGGTCCAACTCCTTAGCAAAACAAGGAGGGATCAAGGTGGACACAGCATTGGTGATATTGGAAGCCACTCCAAAAGGTAATGAGGCCAACACACAAAAAAAGAAAGAAAGAAAGAAAGAAAGAAAGAAAGAAAGAAAGAAAGAAAGAAAAGAAAAGAAAAGAAAAGAAAAGAAAAGAAAAGAAAAGAAAAGAAAAAAAGAAAAACAGGAACATAAGCCTGCATTGGAAGAGCTAATCTCTCTTTCCTTGTCAGGGCAGGTTATGGGTTATATATTCAAGCTGGACTTTACCATTTTCAAATAACTTGCATTTAGGGTTGAATATTGTTGCCTTTGATGCTCATATTTATAGGGACTTTGTCTTTTGCTTCTGTCATTTTTGGGGTCAGGGTCTGATCCAAATGCAGGTTCACCTGCAACCCAATTCAGAACATAAATCTCTACCTCACAACTGACAAGATTAAGGTTGTAGACCAACACACACCCTTAAGGATTTTGGCTTTATAAGACTATATGTTTGTTTTAATCCCCCACAATTGTGTACTTTGTGCTGGTTTTTATTCATTGTGTATATTACTCAGTTGAAGTTTAGAATTCTCCAGTAAATTATTCCACCCAGTCCACTAGAATACTTGCTTAGCAAGCAAACTCAACACCTAGGATTACTTCTGTGACTTGATTGGGGGACAATAGCTACACCTGGCACCTTGAACTCATATCCTGAGGGTATATACGGGTGGATTACCACATCTGGGAACACTGCAGATAATTAGACAAACCAAGCATCAAATTAATTGTGGATGCAAAAGTCGCTACAATATAATACAAAGAAACTCAAAGAATCAAGACATACAGTCCCAACAAAAACTATGAATCCATCAGAAATCATCACTAATGAGACTGTTTTAAATGAAATGCCTGAGAAAGATTTCAAGAAAATGATGGTATGTGTGCTCAAAGAAATCAGAGAAGAAATGAAGGGAATCAAGGCAGAAAACAAAGGAATTAAAGAACACACAATTCTGAAAGGGAACACAGGAAACCACTTTAATGATATAAAGAGATCATAATAAGACACGAGTGAGGAAATAGAAATGCTGAAGAAAAACCAGGCTGAAATCCTAGCTCTGAAGAATACAGTCAGTGAAGTAAAAAAAAAAAAAAAAAAAAAAAAAAAAAAAAAAAAAAAAAAAACCTCTGTGGAATGTCTCACCTGTAGAATGGATGAAGGGTAGAACAGAAAGAATATCTAAACTAGAAGACCAGGTGGCTGACTTAATACAGTCCAACAAAAAGAAAGACAAGCTAATATCAAGGTAGGAATGGGAATTTCAAGATATCTTGGACACTATAAAATGATCAAACATAAGAATTCAGGGTATACCAGACACCCAGAGGCCTCCAACACCTCATCACTGAAGCAGGCCAAAAATAAACTCAACATGGCTCAGGGAAATTTTGCGGAAGAGGGGCGGAAAGAATGTCAGAGCCACATGTTGGGTCATGATATGCAGAGACATTTAGCCTAGCCATAACTGTGGGCTAACTCCACAATGCATGACCCATATACCTCAACAAGGAGGGGCCAAGGGGAGGGGATAGATCACGGATGAGCCTAAGAATGGTACCAAACTGACTGTATTTGCTGAATACAAAACTAATTAATAAAAAAAAATTAAAAAATTTAAAAAAGAATTCAGGGTATAACTGAAGGAGAAGAATTTCAATCCAGAGGCTTAGTAGGTATTTTCAATAAAATCTTGGAAGAAAATTTTCAGCAAATTGGGAACAAAAAAATGCCAGTGCAGATAGAAGAACTTTTAGAATACCAAACAAACAAAACCTGGAAAGAACCTCTCCTCACCATGTTATAATTAAACTACTAAACACTCAAACCAAAGAAAATATACTGAAAGCAGTTAGAGAGTAAAAGCAAATCAACTACAAAGGCAAGTCCATCAGAATAACTGCAGATTATTCAACATAAACTTTAAAAGCCAGAAGGGCTTGGAATGATGTGTTCCAAGTTCTGAACAATAACAAGAGTCAACCAAGATTAGTTTATTCTGCAAAGCTATCTATAAAAATTGATTGAGAAAAACACACACAGGAGGAAATAGGAAAAAATAAACCACACTCAAATAACAGTTAAAACAAATGAGTAAAGGGAAAACAGGAAACACTGCAAAACAAGAAGAATGGTGAGAATAAATGCATACCTTTCAATTATAACTCTTAATATTAATGGCCTCAAAGCACCAACCAAAAGACACATGTTTGGCTGGGCGTGGTGGCTCACGCCTTTAATCCCAGCACTGGGGAGGCAAAGGTAGGAGGATCACTGTGAGTTCAAGGCCACCCTGAGACTACATAGTGAATTCCAGGTCAGCCTGGGCTAGAGTGAGACCCTACCTCGAAAAACCAAAAAAAAAAAAAAAAAAAAAAAAAAAAAAAAGACACATGTTTGCCAACCAGATTAAAAGGCAGGATCTTGCAATTTGTTTCCTCCAATAAAAAGAATTTGTTTCCTCTCAATAAAAGACAGACACCACCTTAGGGTAAAAGGATTTAAAACAGTATTTCAAGCAACTAGGTCTAGAGAAAAAGCAGGGGATGCCATCCTAATATCTGACAGAATAGACTTCAAACCAACATTAGTGAGGAAACATAATGAAGGTCATTTTATACTGATTAAAGGAAAACTCCAAGGGGAGGACATTATATTCCTAAACATATATACACCTAACATTGGGGTCCACAGTTTCATCAAACAAACACTATGAGATTCATGGGCACAGATAAAATCAAACACAAGTATAGTGGGAGGATTCAATATACTACTCTCCTCAACTGACAGATCATCTCATCATAAAAACAAACAGAGAGGGCTGGAGAGATGGCTTAGTGGTTAAGCGCTTGCCTGTGAAGCCTAAGGACCCCGGTTCAAGGCTCAATTCCCCAGGACCCGTGTTAGCCAGATGCACAAGCGGGCACATGTGTCTGGAGTTCATTTGCAGTGTGTAGAAGCCCTAGCGTGCCCATTCTCTCTCTCTCTCTGCCTCCTTCTCTCTCTGTCTGTCGCTCTCAAATAAATAAATAAAAATAAACAAAAAAATTTAAAAAATTTTAAAAAAAGAGAGATATCTGAATTAAATGATGTCATGGAACAAATGTACCTAACAGATACCTATAGAACATTCCATGCAATTGGTGCCAAATATACATTTTTCTCAGCAGCATAGGGAACATTCTCTAAAATAGACCATATATTAGAACACGAAGCAAATCTCCACAAATATAGGAAAATTGAAATAATCCCTTATACTCTATCTGACCACTATCAGGCACTGCCAGGCACAGGCTGGAGCTTTCAGGAGAGGTGCCTGAGCTTCCAGGCTTGGCTAAGGACCCCCAGGCTACAGGAGGCCACTCCCTTTCCAAGCCCAGCATACCTGAACTTAGGCTTTGCCCATAACCCTGTAACCTTTGGCCAGTTGCCTAGGAAACTCCTTATCAGTCTTCACACAGCCCATCCTCCTGAGACCCTAGATCTCTCCTGAGAACCAACCCCCCCCATCATTGCCTATGTGCTAGAATGAATGTCCCCACATCCTAATTAGGCATCAGAAATGAATTTGGTATGTCCAATCCCCTTAGGGTCCTCCCCTCCACCCTCAGAGGCTTATAAACCCATTTCACTGACAATAAACTGAGAGAGCTGTTCAAATATCTCCTGGGAGTGTTCCTCTCATCACGTGTTCATCCACTCCGGTTGCATGGGTGCCTTTGGGGAGGCACCATGGCCCGGCCCTGGAGCATACAGGAACCCACAGCTGGAGCCCAAACAGGGACACTATGAGACAGACAGGTAGATGAGTGCTCTCACAGAGGGACTGGGAGACATTGGCCCATGTGGCCTTGCCTCCACGTTTTTGAGGGCTGGCAGGTTTCACTTTTTCCTCCTTTATGTTTTGTTCATGCCATCACATGGGGCCACACACAACAAATTGGCAACTAAAGTCTCTTGGATGAGGCCACTCTTCAGTATTGACTGAAGGCCAGCCATCCTCTGCCTGGACCCCAACAGCCCACTGGGTGTTGGCAAAATCCTTCTATCTATTTTTCTTTCCTCCATCAGACAGAAGCTATTGTTCTCTTTAACTTTAACATTGTCTCCTACTAAAAGGAATCACAGATTCATAGATTACGGGCTCTTCTGAAAGTTAAGGAATTAAGCTCTCCCAGAAGGAGGCTGGCTCCTTTTGGGAAAAAGTCCTACAGATTGGCCCCTGGATGATTTCTGGACATCCATGTGGTCCAGACAGGTGGACCTGCATAGCTTATCTGGATAGGAAACGAAAAGTTCAGAAAGGAAATTTCCCCTCCCTTCCTTTAAGCAGCAAAACTACAATCCGGCTTTGCAAGTACTCCAAAGACGCTCAAGTCAGAGTCAGGAGGCAGACAGACAATGGCACCTCAGCCCATGCAGGAACCATGTCTCTGCCTCCTCCCCAGTGGCCCTCTGCGGACCCTCTTTATCCCAGCAGCCCCCAGTGGGCACCCTCCATCATTGGCCTCCCAGCGGTCTTGGAGGCCCCCCTCTTTTCCCAATGGTCCCAGCCCCCCCCTCCCCCCCAGTTTCCCCTTCAGTTAGTTGTATTTGGACTCTGGCAATCATCTCACCAGTCTTGGCCATTACTTCCATGTGTGCTAGACCTGACCCAGGGTGAGTGCCCTGGAGTTGGGCAGGGCTGATCTCAGCTGTATGCAAGCCCTGCCCAGCCCCCACAGTGCACCAAAAAGTGGCTAGAAAGAAAAAAAAATAGAGGTTAACTGGAGTTTTATGTAAAGAATGTCATACTTTGTTGCATGATATCATAAATATAATTATCAAGTTTATGTTCTAAGTCAACTTCAACTTATAGAGAGGATTATTGCAAACAACAGAATTCTATCTGAAGTGGCAACTTATAATTTGTCAGGTATTAAAAACAAACAAACAAAAAAAGTTGTAATGTCTGTTACTTAAAAGGTGGAGGCAACTGACCTGACTTCTAGGCCAGCCTGCCTCAAGATAGCAACAAAATTCGCCTTAGTTACTCCTAATAAAATCATTTCCAAGTGGGTTATTGGTATTAATGACATAAAATTGTCATTAGACTACTTACTTCTCAATGAGTAATAGGATTAATCAATTTGATGTAATTTTTCTTAATAGCCTTATAAGAAAGATGTTTAATGATGGGGTGAGATGAATTGGTTGAAGGAACTGGGAAGGAATTTTTCAATGCTGGGACATAGAATGCTGGTTAAAAATGCTTTTTGCATGGTACTTAGATCAGAATGTTAATGTATGTGGATAAAGAGGTGCATGTGTAGGAAGGAATTTTCAAGCTAAACCTAAACACCATGCCCAAAGTTGGAGATTTTTCAACTATTTACAAACTCTTAAGGAATGAAAAACTAATTTTCAGGCTAAAATATGTTGGGATAGCTTGTTTAAGCTTTATCAAATTAAAGTCATGGGTAACACATAAAATTGTTTTATGTTAATAAAAACTTCTATGGTACATAACATCAATAACTATCAAGTTTAAGCTGAAATCATTGGTTGTCAAATGATATCTTTTCTTTCAAAAATATTTATCAAGGGTTATATTAATATTTAGCTAGCTGTTTTGGCTCTATTGTATGTAAAGTAACTATCTCATCTCTGGCATTTTATGTCCAGTGCGTATAACAAAATTAACTATTTTTTTAAATTTTTAAAATATTTTTTTTCAATTTTTTTCTTCATTTTTTATTTATTTATTTGAGAGTGACAGACACAAAGAAAGATGCAGATAGAGAGAGGGGGAGAATAGGCGTGCCAGGGCTTCCAGCCACTGCAAACAGAACTCCAGATACATGCTCCCCCTTGTGCATCTGGCTAACGTGGGTCCTGGGGAATCGAGCCTCGAACTGAGGTCCTTAGGCTTCACAGGCAAGTGATTAACCGCTGAGCCATCTCTCCAGCCCAATTTTTAAAATATTTTTAATGACAACTTTTATACTTACAGACAACAAACCATAGTATTTCCCTTCCCTCTCCTCCTCTCCCCTCCCCCACTTTCTACTTCATAGCTCTGCTGTCTGTCATATCCCATCCCTCTCTCTATTAGTCTCTTAATTTTATGTCATCATCTGTTTCTCCTATTATGAGGGTCTTGTGTGGGTATTGCTAGGTACGGCAAGGTCTTGGATATTGAGGCCAAATTCTGTCCAGACAGTTGTATGTAAGGAGTGGTACCCTTCCTTTGGCTCTTACATTCTTTCCACCACCTCTTCCACAATGGACCCTGAGCTTTGGAGAGTGTGAGATGTTTCAGTTCTGGACACTCCTCCATCTCTTCTTCTCAGTACTATGTTGCCTTTTGAGCCATCCCAGTGGCCATCACCATTTGAAAAGAGAAACTTCACTAACAAGAAGTGAGATTAACATTAATATATGAGTATGAACATTAAGTGTAGTGCTTTCAGGGCAATTTGGTGAGAGTAATATATGCATTTATCCAGACAAGAGCAGGCTTTATACCCCTAAGGCTCATGACCTGTCCTAACATAGGCTTTTGATTAGGTTTTAAGTGCCAGGCATGTATTCCCTCCCACAGAGTGGGCCTTCAGTCCAATTAGAGAGCAGTTGGTTTCCCCAGAGCAGACATGCCACTTTTGCATTTGTTCAGACATTTGGCCTGTCTGGCCAAACTTGAGGTTTCCAGTTTCTGTTTTCACCACTGATGACTTTTGTCTCCCACAACACTGCATACAGTACAGCTTTTTCCAGCTTTCAGTTTGCTGGGCTACAGGGAGAGGGTTTTCATTTCATCACCACCTTGATTTCTCAGTGACTTTGCTACTCAGGAATGTGATGCCTTCAGCAATAGGGTAAAACCATCTCTTTCTCATGGGGAACCGAGGGCCTTGGCAATAGCCTGTAATATTTTGGAGGCAACATAGGCCACCCTGGCCAATGACTCACTGGAAGGTATCCCATCCTTAGCTCTGAAAGTTTTCTAGTAACAACCTATGGCTTCTGGATTTCCCATTATTCAAGAAAGTAGAGTTTCATATGTCATATTCAGAATATTGAATTTTTATTGACCCTCCCCCACCTTTCTTTTATATAATCTCTTCTCCTGACCTTTCCCCTACCTATAATCTGTTCTTCTACTTACATATATACAATACCATCCCCTTAAGACCTTCCCTCTCTTCCCTCTCTTATAGCCTTTTTCTAGCTTATGGGCCTCTGCTAGTGATTATTGGTTCCAGATGACACACAAGTCTATACACTTTTAGCTAGGATCCACATATAAGAGAGAACATGTGACATTTGGCTTTCTGGGCCTGGTTTACCTTGCTTAGTATAATCTTCTGATCCATCCACTCTTAAGACATATTCCCTACTTTAGGGTACAGCCTCATGCTCAAACAATGGTCATCATCTGAGTAAAATAATATTCAAGTTCTGTGGTTCTGTTTCCAATGTTCTCTGGGTACTTGGTAGCCACACAGGTATCTGAACTAATCAAAGATGTTTTAAAACACAGGTGTTAAGACTTTATACTCTTACTTGTCCTTTTCTGATAACTTATAGGTTAAATTAGTTAGTTTGTAAATCAATTGGTATTGTTTTAAAGACTGATAACAAGTTTTGTCTATATTTATAAATGTTCGTTATTTAAAGTGTGAGATGTGCCTACTTCTATACCTCAGATATATGGCTTGTGCTGTCACAGTACAACAAAATTTTAAGGATTGGATAAAATAATTTTAGAAGCTCTTGTGCCATTCTTTAACTAAATCTACTTTGGTAATCAAATGTGCTCTATATGTACATACATCCAGGCTATTGCAACTTCCTTTCTGAATGTGATAATTACCTATGTAAGCCAAAGCCTGTAACCTTTGGTCAGTTTCCTAGGAAACTCCTTATCAGCCAGCACACAGCCCATCCTCCTGAGACCCTAGATCACCTGCCCACCCCCTGCCATAGCCTATATGCTAGAATGAATGTACCCATATGCTAATTAGTCATCAGAAATGAACTTGGTACGTCCAATCCCTTTAGGGTCCTCCTCTCCACCCTCAGATGCTTATAAACCCATTTCACTGACAATAAACAGAGGGGGATGTTCAACTATCTCACATGAGTTTTTCTCATGCTCACCCACCCTGGTTGTCTGGGCCCCTTTGGGGGGCACTATGGCTTGGCCCCGGTGAATACAGGAACCCACAGACTACAATGGGATTAAAGTTGAAATCAGCAACAAAAAAAGCTACAGAGCATAAAAAATTCATGGAGATTAAGCAGTGCACTATTGAATGATCAATTTATCATTGAAGAAATCAAAAAGGAAATCAATACATTTAACGAATCAAATGATGATGATGATAATACAACATAGCAAAACCTTTGGGACACAAGAAAGGTAGTCCTAAAACAGAAATTTATAGCACTAAGTGTCTATATTAAGAAATTAGAGAGTTCGCAAATAAACAAATTAATGCTTCACCTTAAGGCATTGGAAAAAGAAGAGCAATGCAGACCAAAAATCAGTAGATGAGAAGAACAACAAAGATTAGGACAGAAAATAATGAAATAGAAACCAAAAAAAAAAAAAAAAATCTGAGGAATCAATGAAACAAAGAGATGGCTCTTTGAAAGGACAAAAAAGATTGATAAACCCTTAGCAATTTTGACCAGAAGAGAGAAGAGATAAAAATTAATAAATTTAGAGATGAAAAAGACACAATTACAACAGGCATAAAAGAAATTCAAACAATTGTAAGGATACACTTTAAGAATATATATGCCTCTAAGTTTGATAATCTGCAATAAATGGATGATTTCCTTCATTCATATAACCTACGAAAATTAAATCAAGATGAGATAAAACATTTAAATAGACCTATAGAAAGTATGGAGATGTAAGCAGTTATAAAAATTCTCCCAACCAAAAAAAGTCCAGGCACAGATGATTCACTGGTGAATTTTAACAGACCTTCATGGAAAAACTAACACAACTGCATTTAAAACTTATCCATAAAATAGAAAAGGAAGGAATTCTACCAAACTCCTTCTATGAAGTCAGCATCACCCTCATACCAAAACCAGGCAAAGACAGAACAAAGAAATAACATTACAGAACAATGTCCCTCATGAAAATAGATGCAAAAATTCTGAATAAAATTTTGGCAAACAAAATACAAGAATACATCAAAAACATTATTCACCTCAACCTTAGTTGGCTTTATCCCAGAGATGCAGGGATGGTTCAACATATACAAATCAATAATGGTAATGCATCATATAAATGGCCTGAAGGACAAAAATCACATGATCATCTGAATAGATGCAGAAAAGGCATTTGACAATGTCCAACATCCTTTCATGGTAAGAGTATTATAGAAACTGGGAATAGAAGGAACATACCTCAACATAACAGAATCTATTTATGACAAACCTACAAATAATATAATACTAAATGGAGAAAAACTATCACTGTTTGTAGATGATATGATTCTATACATAAAAGACCCTAAACCTCTACCAGCAAACTGTTAGAGCTGATAAACACTTTTAGCGATGTAGCAGGATACAGAGTAATACACAGAAGTCAGTAGCTTTCCCATATACTCACAACAATTTTGCAGAGTAAGAAATCAGGAAATCTCTTCCATTCACAATTGCTTAAAAAAAAAAAAAAGTACCTTGGAATAAAGTTAACGAAGGAAGTGAAGGATGTCTAAAATGAGAACTTTAAAACACTCAAGTGAGAAATTACAGAAGACACATGAAAATGGAAAGCCATCCCATGTTCTTGGATTGGAAGAATCAATATTGTAAAAATGTCAATCTTACCAAAAGCAATCAACACATTTATTGCAATCCACATTAAAATTCCAATGGCATTCTTCAAAGGAATATAAAAAGTCATCCCAAAATTCATTTGGAAGCACACAAAATCTTAGAATAGCCAAAGAGATTTTGAGAAAAAAAGTAAGGATGGTGGTATCAACATACCCAATTTTAAGCTATATTACAAAGCCATAGTAACAAAAACAGCATGGTATTGGCACAAAGACAGACATGTAGATCAATGGAACAGAACAGAGGACCCAGATGTTAATCCAGGCAGCTACAACCATGTGAATTTTGACAAAAATGTGAAAAAATATTCATTTGAGAAAAGACAGCCTCTTCAACAAGTGGTGCTGGGAAAACTGAATATCTATAGGTAGAAAGATGAAAATAGATCTGTCTTTCTCCATGCACAAGAATCAAACTCAAGTGGATTAGGGAACTTAATATGAGACCTGAAACTCAGAAATTGCTAGAGGAAAGGTTATGGGAAGCCCTTCAATATATCGGCATAGGTAATGACTTTCTGAATATAACCTCAATTGCTCAGAAAATAAAACCAATAATCAACTACTAGGATCTCATAAAAGTACAAAGATTTTGTACAGCAAAGGATACAGTGAATAGAGCAAAGAGACAACCTACGGAATGGGAGAAAATCTTTGCCAGCTACACATCTGAGAGGAGATTAATATCCAGAATACACAAAGAACTAAAACCAGAACAATAAGAAATCAAAACACCCAATCAAAAAATAGACTATGGAACCAAATAAAGAGTTCTCAACAGAGGAAATACAGATGGCATATAAACATCTAAAATTGTGTTCTACATCCTTAGCCATCAGGGAGATGCAAATTAAACTACCTGAGATTCCATCTGTTTCCCATCAGAATGGCTATCATCAAGAAAACAAATGACAATAAATTTTGGCCAGGATGTAGTAAAAGGGGAACCCTTCTACACTGCTGGTGCGAATCTAATATGGTACAGCCATTGTGTAAATCAGTGTGATGGTTCTTGAAACAGCTAAAAATAGATTTTCCATATGATCCACCAATAGTGCTCCTAGACATGCATTCTAATGACTATTCTCACTGCCTTAGAGATACTTGAACAACCATGCTTATTGCTGTGCTATTCATAATAGCTAGGAAATGGAACCAGCCTAGATGTCCATCCACAGATGAATGGGTAATAAAGATGTGCTACATCTACACAAAATAGTTCTATTCTGTGGTAAAGAAATATGGATATATGAAATTTTCAGGGAAATGGATGGATCAGGAAAGGATCATACTAAGCAAGGTAACCCAGGCCCAGAAAGCCAGACGTCACATATTCTCTCTCATATGTAGATCCTAGCTACAAATGTTTAGACTTGTGTGTGAGCTGGAACCAAAAATCAGTAGCACAGGCCCATAAGCTAGAAAAAGACTATAAGGGAGAGAGAGTAGAAAGAAGGTCTTAAGGGGATAGTATCATATATATGTAAGTAGAAGAACAGATGACAAGGAGGGGAAAGGCCTAAGCAAGGTCAGAGGAAGAGATTGTTTAAAAGAAAGGTGGAAGGAGGGTCAATCAAAATTCAGGATATTCTGAATAAGACATGGAAATCTACTTTCTTGAATAATGGAAAATCCGGAAGCCATAGGTTGTTACTAGATATCTTTCAGTGCTAGGTATGGGATACCTTCCAGTGAGTTGTTGGCCAGGGAGATCCCTGTTGCCTCCAAAATATTATAGGATATTGCCAAGGCCCTTTGTTTCCTGTGAGAAAGAGATGGTAAGACCCTATTGCTCAAGACTTCACATGCCTGAGTGACAGAGTCACTGAGAAATCAAGCTGGTGCTAAGCAGAAAAACTTTCTCCCTGTAGCCCAGCCAAATGAAACGTGGAAAAAGCTGCTCTGTATGCAGCCTTATGGGAAACAAAAGTCATCAGTGGTGAAAACAGTGGACACTGGAAGCCTCAAGTATGGCCAGATGGGCCAAATGACTGAATGAGTGAAATAGTGGCATCTCTACTTGGGGAGAACACCAACTGCTCTTTAATTGGACTGAAAGCTCATTCTCTGGGAGGGAATACGTGACTGGTACTGCAAACCTAATCAAACGCCTATGGCAGGGGAGGTCATGAGCCTTAGGAGTATAAAGCTTGCTCTTGTCTGGATAAATGCATGTATTACTCTCACCAAATTTCCCTGAAGGCACTACAGTTAATATTCATACTCATATATTAATGCTCCTCTCACTTCTGGTTAGAGCAGCTTCTCTTTTCAGATGGTGATGACCACTGGGATGACCCAAAAGGCAACATAGTACTAAGAAGAAGGAATGAAAGAGTGCCCAACACTGAAACATGTCACACCCTCCAAGGCTCAATGTCCATTGTGGAAGGGGTGGCAGAAAGAATGTAGGAGCCAAAGGAATCGTACCACTCCTTACATACAACTGTCTGGATGGAATTTGGCCTCAATATCCAAGATCTTGCAGTGCCTAGCAACACCTGCACAAGATCCTCCTAATAGGAGAAAAAGGTGATGACATCAAATTAAAAGAGAGACTAATGGAGAGAGGGAGGGGATTTGATGGAGAACAGAGTTATGAAGGGGAGAGTGGGGGAAGGGAAGGAAATACCATTGTTTGTTGTCTATAAGTAGAGAAGTTGTCAAACATATATATATATGATTTAGCAGAAACATCCACATTTAAAATGATGGCATGCTAATTAAAAAATGTGTGTTGCCACAATAGTAAAATAAACAAAATGGAAACCTTGTCTATGTCTTGAAAAATATAAACAAAAAGGAAATCAATTAAGATTAATTTAAGATTAATCATCCAGATTTTAACTGTATGTATAAATGAATGTGTCTGTGCAAATCAGAAATATACTGATGAATCTTTATTTCCCAACCAGGGCTGTCTTTAGATCTGACTGCCATAATGGACATGTTCTACATATACACTTTATGAAATTACAGCCTTAACTTGTCTTCAATTAAAAAAAAAATGTCCACCCTAGGGTGTCACACCTGCTGGTGTCTTACTCAGTGGATGTATCATGATCACCAAGCTTCCTGGTAAGCACTTTTCTTAATGTTTGCTCATATATTAATGCTATTCTTACTTTTGGGTTAGAGAAGCTTCTCTTTTTAAATGTCAGTGACCTCTGGGGTGACTCAAAATGCACCATAGTGCTGAGAAGAATTGACAAAGGAGTACCCAATACTGAAACATCTCTATTGCACCTTCCAAGGCTCAGGCTCTATTGTGGAAGAGGTGATGGAAAAATGTAAGAGCCAAAGGAAGGTTAGTACTGCTTATAAAGCAGTCTTCCAGACACAAAATGGCCTGGATATTCATGACCTCACAGTGCCTGTTACCACCTACATAGGACCCTCATAATAGAAGAAAAGATGATGACATCAAAATAAAAGAGAGACTAATGGGGAGAAGGAGGGGATATGATGGAGAGTGGATTTGTGAGCGGGAAACTGGGGGAGGTGAGGGAATTATTATGGTTTATTGTCATTTATTATGGAAGTTGTCAATAAAAAAAGATTTTTAAAAGCTCCATATCTATGTAGTTTATATTTGGGCCATCAATTTGTTTATACATGCATTAGTGTATGTTCTGTCTTGGTTTGGTCCTTATAATCCTTTAATCCCAGAACTTGGGAAGCAGAGGTAGGAGGATCATCATGAGTTCAAAGCCACCCTGAAATTACATAGTGAATTCCAGATCAGCCTGGGCTAGAGTGAAACACTACCTCAATAAATAAATAAGTAAATAAATAAATCTAAACACATTATGTAAAAACTATTTTCAAAATATATTAAATATGAGTAAAACATGAGAACCACAGTGATACATGAAAATCTTGAAGTTAGACACTATATAAAAGACAAATAAATGGAAAGAAAAACATATTTGAATAAATGTACTTTTCTTACAAATTTAATGAAAGTTATAAACCTGTGGATTTTCAAAACTGTACAAACTCGAAGAAAAAAGCATAGGAAAAAAAATACACCAGAGTATAGTAATACATGCTTATCAGATTTTTCACAGTCCCTAACAAAAATATTAGTATCAAGATCAAAAAGACCCAATTGATGCAAAGAAACAACTCCCAAATTTCAGAGAACATCTCATACACAAGAAAAGGCAAGACAATAGAGATATATTTAAGTATTAAAAGGACGTAAACAAAACTGGGCTGTATATATATGTGGGATCTGGTGCTAGAAAATCCTGCAATGCCATGGGGATGCCAACATCTGTGATGTACAATGGCAGAGTATTGTATATATGCTGCACATACACTCCTCTATACTATGAACCATTTCTGCATTACTTATAATACCTAAAAAATGGAGGTAGAGACATGGTTCAGCAGTTAAGGCCCTTCTCTGCAAAGCCAAGGCATCTGATTCAATTACCCAGGACTTATGTACAGCTGGATGCACAAGGTGGTACATGTACCTGGAGTTCATTTTCAGTGGATAGAGGCCCTGGCTAACCATTCTTTCTCTCTCTACGTGCTTTCCCTCCCTCTTCCTGTAAAATAAATACCTAACAATAGATAAGTGCTGTTGCAGCTAACTTACTGTTGTAGCAGAAAGAACCAGACCAAGAGCAGCTTGTTGAAGGAAAGGGCCTAATTTGTCTTACAGACTAGAGGGGAAGCTCAATAATGGCAGGGGAGACTATGGAATGAGCAGAGTCTGGATATCTTCTCCTAACCAACGTCAGGTGGAAACCAATAGCTGGATAGTGTACCAAACACTGGCAAGGAAAAACTGGATATAACACCCATAAGCCAACCCCCAACAACTCACCTCCTCTAGCAGGGCTTCATTTCCACAGTTGCCATCCACAGCTGCAGGTCAAGTACTTAGAACACATGAGTTTATGTTAAGGCACCCAATTCAAGCTACCACAGTGCACTACTGGTCCCTATAAACTGACAACCATACATGATGTAAAATGTAATGCATTCAGTCCATCTTTAAAAATCTCTATAGTTTTATTTATTTTATCAATGCTAATGTTGTTCAAACATCCCCATAATCCAAGTCTCTGATACATAATAAGATAATTAATAATAATTATAAAAAGAATAATTATAATGGCAAAGAATAAGCATTTTCATTGAAAAATATGAGATTGGGTATAGCAAAGTAAGACTGAACCAATACAAGATTTAAAACAAATGGGGCAAGCATCAAATTCCATGTCTCTAAGTCTGGCAATCTGGACCAATAGCACGTCACCAGGTTCAATGATTCTAACAAGCAACCAGTCTCTGGAGTTCAAATTCCACCCCTCCAGCTCAGCTGCTCATAATCAGAGGTACTCTCCATCCAGTGTTGGCAGATCTCCTTCGCAGTATTCCCATAGTCCTGGAATCTCCATTGTGTCTTTATTGCAACCCATATTTCATCCTGATGTCTCCATCATGTATCCACACAGTGCCTTCAACAAGCCTACTTCACATTGCCCATGGCCATTACCAAAAAAACAAAATCACGTTGCACATCTGATGACCCTTTCTTTTCAGCATTTATTATAGTCCATACTACCAGGTAGGCTACAAAGTGTGTTGCTTAATCCAGGGGAGAATAAAGTCAACTTTGAAGAGCAAGACACTCCTTCAGCATTCAGGCCCTCTACATCAAAAAGTGTCCACATTTTGCTGTCCCAGTGCAGATCAGATGGTCCAATCTCAATAGTCATAATTTCTCAAACAGTTGCAGCTCAATAGAGCTGTTGTCTTCAGCCTAAAGCATTCATTTCCTCTGTGATATATCTATCTGGTCTTACCAATCCATTTCTATGCAACACAAATCTATCGAAGTTCTCAGGACATGGGCAAGCAGCATGCAGCAAGTCTCTCACACAAACTGATTCTAGCCCAGTTCCTACAAAATTTGTTTTTCCCTTTGTAAGCCAAATATCATAGTCCATAGGTCTCACTGAATTCAGGTCTTACCAACTCTGACCCGAAACCACTGAGCTGTACTTACAGCAGTGTAAGACATCTCCTTAGGCCAAGGTTTCAAATCTTTCCACATTCCTTATACAAATCAGTCCCAAAAGGCCAAAGATACACAGTGAAGGTTTCTAGCAGAGGAAGCCTCAATCTTCTGTACCAATTCTACTTTTGAAGGTAGCTTCATGTTGTTGGCACAGAACACTGGACTAATGAAGCTAAAGTGAAGAAATGGTTTATTTTGGCTGACAAGTGCAAGGGGAAGCTCCATGATGGCAGGGAAAGTGATGACGGCATGAGCAGAGCAGAGGCTGGACATGACCCCTGCCACAGCAGCTGGCAAACAGTGGCAGGAATGTGAGCCAAACACTGACATGGGGAATCTGGCTATAACACCATAACCATGCCCCAAACAACACACCTCCTCCAGGAGGTTCTAATTTCCAAATTGCAATCATCTATGGACTTAGCATTCTGATCACATGAATGAATATATGGGGCACACTTAGTTCAAACCTACCACATTCAGCCCCTGGCACCCATAAACACATGATCATCCATGATGACCCCACTTCTGGAACCAATTTACTATTGCACTTAGCTTTGAATTGCTGAAAGAAGGTACCTGACCAAAAAAACTGCTTGTGGAAGGAAGGGGATTATTTTCCTTACAGACTCAAGTGGAAGTGCCATGATGGCAGAGGAAACTGTAACATGAGCAGAGGTGGACATCACCTTCTGACCAATATCAGGTGGAATCCCATAGCAAGAGAGGATGCCAAACGCTGGCAAGAAGAAGCTGGCTATACTATCCATAAGCCCACTCCCAATAACATATCTCCTTCATTAAGGATTCAAGGTCTCAATTGCCATTAGCTGGGGATCAACCATTCAGGACACATGCATTTATGGGGGAAAGTTAAATCAAACTACCACAAGTGCTATGTAAATAGTACTTCTATGATATTGCTAGGGAATAATATAAAACCATTTTGCAAATGTCTTCAATGCAAATGAATTTTTCCAATATTTTTGATTCATTGTTGGTTGAATCCACAGATACAGTGAGCTGTCCACAACCTACAACATAAATTCCACTCCAATAATGGTTTTGTCTAAAAATAAAGGCAAAATGAAGTCTCTAAAAAATGGGAAAAAAAGTGAATGTATTTTCCTTTAGAAAGCCTTTCCCACCAGACTCATTACAAGCAGTATTACAAGAAGAACAAAGAAGACATCAGTGTAGAAACACATGTTTTTAAGGAATGTAAAATAGCAAAATGACATCTACATGCATTGATATATAAAAAAATTCATATTTTAATCTCAATAAAACATAGCAGCTTAATTTAATGATGCATTGTATACTTTATGGCGATGTAAATTATTTTACAGAGTTTTTGCAGGGGTGAAAATAGAAGAAAGGATTTAAAGTAAGAAATGAGTCTGCTAATATGAAGTCCTTCTATGTTAGGAGAAGTGATATATACTATAAAAAGTATATTCCAATGAATTGAAAATGCACACTGTAAATATTAAAGACACAAAATTCTATAGCTAATAACCTAACAAATAACATAAAAATCAAAAACAAAGGAAGTTATCAGTGTTAAGGGCTGTTTATTCTTTTTTTATTTCAATCTTGCTTGTACAACAAAGATATTTGTTATTTTTCTTCTTTGATATCTTGTTTACATAGGCTGAACAAGGTAAAACAATTCATGTCAGAATATCAAATGACATTATAAAATTTGTGACATAAAAGTTCATTGCTGAGAGCTGAGTGTGTTGATGCACACCTTTAATCCCAGCACTCAGGAGGCAGAGGTAGGAGGATCACAGTGAGTTTGAAGCTTCACTGAGATTACATAGTGAAAATCAGGTCAGCCTGAGCCAAAATGAAACCCCTACCTCGAAAAACAAACAAGAAAAATAAATAAATAAAGTTCATTGCTGAGTCTTTGGAGACTTTATTAAAAAATTAAATGAAAAGTTCTAAAAAAAAAAAAAGTAAAATGGGGGAAATGGTGTGAATGCCAGATGAGGCAAGTAAAAAACCCTTAAAAATGTCAGATTAGATAGAAACAAATTACTTTAAAACAATCTAAACCCATCACTAGACTAATATAAAGAGCATGTCTACCTATGTAAACTAGCATGAGTTTACTGAAGTAGAAGATATCAATGGTATAAACAAAAAAAAAGAGATAAGGAAATATAGCATGCCAATATGAATCAAAATAAAGCTGGAGGACTAGAGAGATTGCTTAGTGGTTAAAGGCTCTTACTTACAAAGCCTGATAGCTAGGTTTCAATTACTGAGTATCCACATAGAGCCAGATGCACAAAATGTATCATGCATCTGGAGATCGTTTGCATTGGCAAGAGGCCATGGCATACTCATTCTCTGTCTCTCTCTCTCTCTTTCTCTCTCTCTCTCTGTGTGTGTGTGTGTGTGTGTTTCTCTCTCTCAAATAAATAAGAACAAATACTAATAAAAATAAAGCTGGAGCAACTGTATTAAAGTTAAACAAGGTAGACATCAGAGAAAGAAGTTACCAGGTATAGAGTCTGTTCAATTCTCTTGAATCTGGTAACAGATTTTAACAATATTGTTAGTAATATTGGGAAAACATGAAGAAAAAATGTATGCATCTATAGCACCACTTACATATTTTAATACACTTCTTGACATAATTGTTGGAACAAATTGACAGAAGGACACTGACAATCGAGGGGCTCTGGATAACATGAAATGTGTTAACTATGCTAACTCATAATTCCAGAATATACACACAGAGCATAAACCAGACTACTTGAAAACAATATGAACACAAAAACATTTAAAACTTCACAATAGTTTTAATATACTTAATGTTAGAAGAGTGGGATTTAGGTATATACTTCAGTATAGAGCCCATTCTTAGCAGACAATGACTTAGTGCTTCAGTACAAATGCTTAAAACTCTAAAAATAAAGGCATATTGATCTGATCTCAATGAAATTACATTGGCAATAGATTTGGTAATAATTCAGGAAAGTCTCTAAATATTTAAATGAAAGTAACATATTTCTAGATATCAAATATATATAAGCAAAAACGAAAAATTAAGATTATTTGATCTGAGCTACAATAAAAATAGAGCATCTTAATATTCTTAGTTTGTTGCATAAGGAATATTTTGGGTACATGTCATAATTGTGAAAGAGTCAATCTATGAGCATCATAACACAGTACTAAATGTCCATGTCCTTAGTGATATCATGTCCAAGACTGCAAGGTAAAAACGATACAAACTATCATAAAAGTATAAAGAAAATTGGTCTTCCATCAAGAGGTATCTGAGTACACTTCTTCAGTAACTATTAGATAAAGCAAACAAATTGAGATCAGTAAAGCTATGGGGAGGATTTGAACAATACAATTAACAAACATGACCTAATTATGTCTGACATATCCAGCAACAGCACAGAAATATGACAGAATGTATCTTCACCTCCAATGCACATGGAGCAGCTGCAAAATTACCATATGCTGTTTTACAAAGACAGGCTCAATATATTTTTGTAAATTGAACATTTTCATGTTATATCCTCTCACAGATAAATATACTAGAATGTAATAAGAAAAAAAAAATATCTAGGCTGTGATCTGCTACTTTGAGTGTAAACAATCTGGTTCTGGGGCTTGTGAACTCAGATCACAAGAAGTGCAGACATGTTTGGGGCCTGGGCACTCTGACCTGTTGTGGAACTGCTTTGTTTGGAATCTGTATGCTCAGGGCCCTGGAGGTCCATATTTGATTGGGGTCTATGTGGTTGGACCAGCTAGCTTGCAGCCTATGTGCTTACAGTGGGTGAAGTGTAAGCATGTTTGGAACCAATGCATTGGGACAGAATGAGATGCCAGCTTGATTGGGTTCTGTGAACTAAGAGCAGGGAGGATTGCCAGCGTTTCGGGGGCCAAGCCTGGGGTCGGTTAGAAAGTGCTGATTACAGGTATTTGGGGCTGATTGCACTTCCAACTTCCACAACCTGTACAACCTGCATTCTATGGCTACAAGGCCATCCCATTCCATGCTGATTCAAACGCAAAACAGAATAGTCGCTGAGGATCCTACAAGGGCAATTTCTTGCTTTGTCCTTAGGAAAACAAGACTTTAACCCAGAGATGGTAGATCCCAATGCAAAAAACAAACAAACAAAGAAAACTGTGAGATGCCTGCAAAGATTGACTAGTCCCACAATGGAAGTCTCCAAGGACAACATAGAGGAGACAACAGAAATAGAATCCCAAAATAAAAGCACAAATGTCACCTGTGGTAGTTTGAATAGATTCCCCTTCCCCAATAGATTCAGGAGTTTATTAAAACTTCTTGGTTTTGCAGCCACCTGGGTGGAGGAGGTGTCACTGGGCAGATCTTCAGGTCCAGCCCTAAGGTGTGGTGGTGCATTTGAAATTCCAGTCTAAAGATATGCAAAATACATGAGTTCCTCCTGGAGTTCCAGAACTGTGGTGTGTGATGTGGCTTTTGGCTTATGACTTGTGCCTTCTCTCGCTCTCCGTGCTTGCACCTGAGAAAGAAGGCCAGCTTCTTCTGCCATTATGGAACTTCCCCTGGATCTGTAAGCTTCAAATAAATATCCTTTCTTCCATAACTGTGCCTGGATTGGAAATTCATCCCAGCGCCCTGAAACTGTGTAGTACACTAGCATACTATGGGACTTCAATAACCCATGATCATCCAAGCAGAAAACCAAGAGGTTAATACTAGATCTTTACACCAGCATAGATCAAATAGAACTAACAGACATCTACAGAACATTCTACCACAATTCCACAGAACACAGATTCTTCTCAAAAGACCATGGAAACTTCTCCAAAAATAAGTCAAATATTAGGGCACAAAGCATGCCTCCATAAATTCAGGAAAATTTCTCACTTCATATCAGACCACAGTGTGTTAAAACTAGAAATTAACAATAATGAAAACAACAGAAATTACATCACTTTCTAGAGATTGAACAACATGCTATACTATTAAATAATGAATGACTCATGTTAGAAATCAAAAAGGAAATTTTAAAATTTATAGAACTGCATGATAATGGAAACAACACACAAAAGCTTATGGGACACAATGAAAGTACTCCTAAGGGAAATATTCATAGCAATAAATGCCCTAATAACAAACATAGAGAGAACTCAAATTAATAACATAAATGTCCACATAAAGGCACTGGAAAACAGGAACAATCCAACCCTGAGAGTTCCTAACAGAAATATATAATTAAGGTCAAACAGCAATTAATGAATTTGAAACCTAGAAAACAATCTTTAAAAATGGCAAAACAAATACCTAGTTGGATTTGTTTTATTTGATCAAATTGGACAGGATATATATATATATATATATATATATATATATATATATATATATATCAAATTGATCAAATAAAACAAAAGAGGAGTCTCAAATTAGCAAAATCAGAATTACAGAGGAGAAATTATAACAGACATTAATGAAATTGGAAGAATCATTCACATATCTTTCCAGAGCCTTTCTTCCACAAAATTGCACAACCTGGAAGAAACAGATGAATTTGTAGACATATACTGCCTACCAAAACTAAATTTAAAGCAGATAAATCTCCTAAGCAAACCCATTACAACTATTGAGATTGAAAATATAATCAAGAAACTCCACAAAAGGTGAAGTCCAAAACCTGATGGATTTTCAGCTAAACTCTACTAAACCGTCATCAAGAAACTGTAGGCCCCTTTTTTTCTAGCTTTTTCACATAATTACAGAACAGAAAATGCTCCCCACTCCTTCTATGAGGCTAGCACCCCCCTAATACCAAAACCAAATAGAGATACAATAAGAAAAAAAAAATAGATCTATATCCCTGATGAACTTGGATGTAAAACCCTAAACAAAATCCTCACAAACTAAATTCAACAGTGCATCAAAAGCATGATACACCTTGACCAAGCAGACTTCATCCCAGTGATACAGAGATGGTTCAATATACAGAAATCTATTAATGTACTCCAACAGATAAATAAACTTAAGCACAAAACCACACAATCACATCAATAGATGCAGAGAAGGCCTTCAACAAAATACATCATCACTTTATCATCAAAAAGCTTGAGAGACTAGGCATGGAGGGTTTATATCTCAATATAACAAAGGCTGTATACAAAGTACTTGAAGTCCCAATCATACCTAATGGGGAAAGTCTCAAGTAGTTCGATTAAGGGATGTCAACTCTCACCACCGCTGTTTAAGGTGGTACCAGAAATCCTAGCCCAAGTAATAATGATAATTGCTATATGCAAAAATAAGTATACACAGAAAGAAACCAGTGAGGGTGTCCCTTTCAAAATAGCTACCAAAAACAAAACAACAACAAAAAAATCAAATACCTTGCAACAGTACTAACCAACAATGTGAAAGACCTATACAATAAAAACATACAAACAGTAAAGGGAGAAATTGAGGAGGACATAAAAAGATAGGAGGACTTCCCATGTTTGTGGATAGGTAAAATTAATATTGTGGGACTTCCAGCCAAGACCGCCTAACTGTGCTGCACATCGCCGAGAAAGAAAGGCAAGACATTAAGGGTTCACTGGATCTTTTAGGGGAGAGAAATCTCCAGTAGATTGCCTGTGGGAGGGCACAGAGGGAAAAAAACAGGGAATTGCTGATTCCCCCACGGGCGGGTAGCCCACTCCTCCCACGAAGCAGCCACCATACCCACAGTCCCAGCTTCAGGAAACTCCCACACTTACTGTAGGAAAAGGGTCCCAGGCCAACATAGTTCCACTTGCCTCACTGCACAGGAGTGCTCACCCTGCTGCACCTGGCCAAGAGTGACCTCAGCCAGGCTACACCTGCTGGCCCATTGGAGCTCAGGCTCCTTTGAGCAATTAGCCCGGGCGCCACTGCTCAGATCCCCACTTGTGGAAGCTTAGCCTTCTCTGCCCACTTGCTCACTTACTGCTCTGGCTGCCACAAATTCATGCGAGAGCCCAGGCCCATCACAACTTCCCACATGAGCTCAGACTGTGTCTGAGGCTTGTGCTAGCTTAGGTGCCAATCTCACCCAGCTGATCACCATTGTTCTATAGCAGGGGAGTGCAGACTGCTTCCAGGTCCCACTGTTACACCATGCCAGAGTTTGGGCTGCTTCAGTGCTTGGTGCCTCAGTGTCCCTCCTATTGTGAGTGCAGGCAGCTTTGGTGCATTACTATGTGAGTACTTAGGCAACTTTGGTGCCAAGGCCAGGGAGGAGCTCAGGTGGCTTTGGCAAGTGAGAGCCAAAGCCCTGGCTGCTTGGCAACTACCTCAGGCTACTTCAGATTCCCACTGTGCTTGAGCCCAGGCTGATCCAGCCACCTATGTGCCCATACACTGCGATGGGCAGACCACAGCGCAAAAGAAATAACATGAAAAATCAAATGCAAGAAAATCCAGTTAGATCACCCAGTCCTACAACAAACATTACTAATCAAAACATAGAAGAGTAATTAGGATCAGAACACCAAAATGAAGCTATGAGCAATGCAACCCTGACCAAGCTACTGGTAGAACTTGCAGAAAAGCAACAAAAGACTGATAATCATGTGGATGCTGCCATCAGTAGACTAGACCTAATAGATAAGAAAATGGAAGGAGTTCAAAGAGTTAAGAGATTTGAGGGAGAGTGAAAAAAATAAGACATCAAAAATCAGGGGGCAATGCTAAATGAAGACATAAAGAAATGCAAGGATGAATTCCAAGAAGCATCAAGAAAATCAGAAAATGATGTGAGAAGGGAGCTTGACAGAGGGATGGAAATTATACACAGAAAAGTAGTAGAAAGTGAAAACTGAATTGAACAAGTCTAAAACTCTCTAGAAGCTCTAAAGAATACAGTCAGCCATGAGGAGGACAGAAAGTCTGATCTGGAAGACAAGATGGAAGAAACAGTTAGAGAGTTCAAAAATTTCAGTAAGTTCAAAAGTTTCTGTAAACAGAACATGAAAGAATTGTGAGATATACTTAAATGTCCTAATATCAGGATCACTGGAATACCAGAAGGAGAAGAAATTCAGACTAAAGGCATGGAGAGCTTATTTAAAAAATAATTGAAGAAAACTTCCCCAGTCTCTTAAAAGATAGGCCTATCAAGATAAAGAAGCCAACAGAACTCCAAACAAACTGGGCCAAGGGAGAAACTCTCCAAGACATATTGTCATTAAGACTCTAAACATTGACACCAAATAGAAAATCCTAAAAGCAGCTAAGGAAAAACAGCACACCACTGTCAAAGGTAACCCCATCAGAATTATTCCAGATTTCTCAATGGAAAGCCTGAAAGCTAGAAGGGCCTGGAATGAAACACTGCAAAATCTAAGAACCTATGGCTTCCAACCCAAACTACTCTACCCAGCGAAAGTATCCCTCATAATAGATGGTGAAAGAAAAACTTTCCATGACAAAACTCAGCTTTACAGTTACATGAACACAAAACTAAACCTACAGAGACTATTTCAGGAAATTCTCCACAGAGAAGAAACAAATAATCAACCTCTAATGCCTACAAAATCAGATCACAATAACCAAACTCAGAGTAGGCACAAAAAACTTCAAAGTCCGTGAAAACACCAAACCACATATACCATCGTAATACAGCAGGGATCAAATGAAATCTCACAGTCATTACCATAAATATTAATGGCCTTAATTCACCCATCAAGAGACACAGGCTAACAGGAGGGATCTAAAAATTAGACCCCTCAATCTGTTGCCTTCAAGAAACCCAACTCACCACTAAAGACAGACACCTCCTCAGGGTGAAAGGGTGGAAAACAATATTGTAAGCAAATGGGAATAAGAAACAAGCAGGCATAGCTATATTAATATCAGATAAAATAGACTTCAAACCAAAAATATTAAAAAAGACAAAGAAGGCCACTTCCTACTTTTCAAGGAACGATCCATCAAGAGGATATTACAATCATAAATCTGTATGCACCAAACACAGGGGTACCACAGTTCATAAAACAAAACCTACTTGACAATAAAACAGAAATAACCACCAACACCATCATAATTGGGGACTTCAACACACCATTATCAGTAATAGACAGATCATCCAAACAGAAACTCAACAGAGAAGTAAGAGAGCTCATCAAAGCAATAGATATCTTAGGCCTAATGGACATCTACAGAACTTTCCATCCCAAATCCACAGACTACACATTCTTCTCAGCAGTCCATGGAACATTCTCTAAAATAGACCACATACTGGGTCACCAAGCCTGTCTCCACATATTTAGGAAGATTGACATAATTCCCTGCATGATATCAGATCACAATGCTATATTGCTAGAAATTAACAACAAAAGACCCACCAAGAATCCCAACGGCACCTGGAAACCGAACAGCACACTTTTAAACAATAAATGGATAGTGGATGAAATAAAAAATGAAATTGCAAAATTTCTAGAATTGAATGACGATGAGAACACATCGTACCAAAACTTATGGCACACAATGAAGGAGGTCCTCATGGGGAAAATTCATAGCACTCAATGCCTTCACAAAAAAGACAGAAGGGTCCCAAATCAATAACCTAACCATCCACCTAAAGGCACTAGAAAAAACAAGAAAAATCCAACCCAAAGAGCTCCAGAAGGAAAGAAATAATTAAGATCAGAGCAGAAATTAAGAAATTGGAAACTAAGAAAACAATCAAGACAATTGACAAATCAAAAAGCTGGTTCTTTGAAAACATAAACAAGATTGACAAACCCGTGGGAAATTTGATCAAGGAAAAAGAAAATAGATGCTTCAAATTAACAAAATTCTAAATGAAAAAGGAGAGATCACAACAGACATAAGTGAAATTGGGAGAGTCATCAGGACTTATTTCAAAAACCTCTACTCCACAAAACTAGATAATGTGGAGTAGATGGATAAATTCCTGGACGCATACCATCTTTCAAAGCTAAACTCACAGCATATTAATCTCCTAAATGAACCTATCACACTCATAAAGATTGAAAAGTAATAAAATAAAAACCTCCCCAAAAAGAAGAGTCCAGGTCCAGATGGATTCCAGCTGAACGTTATCAAACCTTCATGGAAAAACTCAAACCAATCTTCCTCAAACTGTGCCACACAAGTGGAGAACAGGGAAAGCTACCCAACTCCTTTTATGAAGCTAGCATCACCCTAATTCCAAAACCAGGCAGAGATACCACAAGAAAACTAACAAACTATTTCCCTGATGATCTTAGATGCAAAGATCCTGAACAAAATCCTCACAAACTGAATCCAACAACACATCAGAAGCATTATCCACCTTGAACAAATGGGTTTCATTCCAGGAACACAGGGGTGGTTCAACATACAGAAGTCTGCCAATGTCATACACCACATAAACAAGGTTAAACACAAAAACCACACGATCATTTCGATAGATGTAGAAGAGGCCTTTGACAAGATGCAAAATCACTTCTTGATCAAAACATTGAGAGAACTGGCATGGTTGGTTCATATCTTAACATAATATAGGCAATATACAAAGCTCCTGAGGCCCAAATAATACTTAATGGAGAGAGACTGGAGGAATTCTGATTAGGATCAGGAACAAGACAGGGTTGTCCACTCTTACCTCTGCTCTTCAATATGGTACTGGAAGTCCTAGCCCAAGCAATAAGACAGGAGAAGGAAATAAACGGGATACAATTTGGAAATGAAGAAGTTAAGTTAGCTCTATTTGCTGATGACATGATTGTGTGTGTAAGAGATCTGAGAGACTCCATTCCAAAACTCCTGAAGGTGATTAACTCCTATGGCAAAGTAGCAGGATACAAAATCAATGCACAAAAATCAGTAGCCTTTCTATATGCAAGTGACAAAGATACAGAGAAAGAAATAATGCACAAGGTCCCATTTTCAATAGCAACAACAACAACAACAACAACAACAAAAAACATACCTTGGAATAATGTTAACCAAGGAAGTGAAAGATCTGTACAACGGAAACACAAAAACACTCAAAAAAGAAATTGACAAGGATAATGAAATGGAAAGACCTCCCATGCTCCTGGACAGGCAGAATTAGCATTGTGAAGATTGTAATCCTACCAAAGGCAATATACATATTTAATTCAATTCCAATAAAAATCCCAACAGCGTTCTTCACAGAGATAGAAAAAATGATCTCAAATTTCATTTGGAAAGCCAGAAGGTCTCGCATATCCAAACATATCCTCAGCAAAAAACAAACAAACAAAAAAAAAAAAAAACAAACAAAACAAAACAAAACAAAACAAAAAAAACCTCTGGAAGCATCACCATACCTGATCTAAAGCTACATTACAAAGCCATAGTAATAAAAACATCATGGTCCTGGCATAAAAAGAGGAGTATAGACCAATGGAATAGATTTGAGGACCTGGATTTGGGTCAAGCAACTATAGCTACTTGATATTTGAAAAAGGCCCTAACAATATAGGCTGGAAAAAAGACAGCACCTTCAACAAATGGCTGGACAAACTGGATAACAATATGCAGGAAATTGAAACTTGACCCACACATTTCACCATGCACTACACTCAAGTCCAAATAGATCAAAGACCTCAATATAAGACCAAAAACTTGACTACTACTGGAAGAAAATATAGGAAGTACTTTCCACCATATAGGAATGGAAAAAGACTTCCTGAATAAAACCCCAGTAGCTCACGATCTTAAACAGTCACTCAACCAATGGGATCACATGAAGCTGAAGAGTTTCTTTACAGACAAGCATACAATAAGCAAAGCCAATAGATTGACCACAGAATGGGAGAAAATAACTGTGGGTTATCCAAATGACAGAGACCTAAAATCTAGAATCTACAAAGAACTCAAAAATCTAAACAGTAAAACGTCAAACACCCCACTCACAAAATGGGGCAAAGAGCTGAACAGGCAGTTCACAGAGGAAGAAATACAAATGGCGACCGCACACTTAAAAAAAAAAAAATGTTCATCATCCCTAATCATCAGAGAAATGCAAATTGAAACAACTATGAGATTCCACCTTACCCCAATAAGGATAACAAACATCAAAAAATCAAATGAAAATAAATGCTGGTGAGGATGTGGAGAAGTAGGAACACTCCTCCACTGTTGGTGGGAATGTAAGATGGTACAACTACTTTGGAAAGCAATATGGAGACTCCTGAAAAAGCAGACTGTAGAGATACCAACAGACCTAGTTATTCCCTTACTGGGCATCTACCCTAAAAGCTTCAAACCACAGGCTAGAGAGATTTGCTCATCATGTTTGTACAGGCTCAATTCATAATAGCTAAGAGCTGTAATCCATCCAGACGTCCATCACTAGAAGAATGGATAGGTAAGATGTGGTATATCTACACAATGGAATTCTATACAGCAGTAAGAAAAATGACACAATGAAATTTGAGGAAAAATGGTTGAACATGGAACAGATCATTCTCAGTGAATTTACCCAATCACAGAAAAACATCACCACACACTCTCACTCATCTACAGCACCTAGCCAATATCTACCCAAGATGCCTTACATACCCAGCAAGCATCTCGTGAACTATACAATAGGATGAGTGGGGAGGGAGGGCAGGGCAACGGAGGGGGTGGGGAACACAAATCTAGATCCAAATGGCAATGGTACCATAAAATTCTACATCCTAAAAGCAGACCAAATGGCTGAACCTTCACCAGATCATTAGAGGGAACACCTGATCCACAAAACACTGGAGAGGGTATGATGAAGACTGACCTTAATCTTCTACAGCTTCGCTCTCTCTGTCTCTCTCTTTCTTCTCTCTAACTCTTTTATATTAGTTATCTCTTTCTTCCTTTTTGTAGTGGGCACTGCCCTGTAACTCCAAGTACCAGCATGTGGCTATCATCCACAGTGAGCTTTTGATCTGAGAGACCTACAAGGTTTCCTAAAAGAAAGACAGATTTCTGTCAGGGTACTTGATGTCCCACCAAAGGTTAGTGGTAAGACCCTACTGCTGAAGACACCTTATGCAGTTGACAGGTGAAATGGAATGGCATGGCTGGAAGTTGGAAGAGAGTCAGTCCCCAGACAGTCAGCACTTCTAGTGCCAGAAGGTGATACATGGGCGACTAGGGCAAAATGACCAGTATCTGTCCAAGGAACTCATGGTCTAACCTACTTAACAGCAAATAACCTGTCCTGATGCTCCCACAAGTGCAATAGTGGCACGCATCCATGGTGGGAGACAAACTGCTCTTGATTTGGCTAAGTGATCCCCTCAGTGGTACGGGAACCATAGCTAGAGCTGGGAAACAAGTCAGAACCAAATCCAAACATAACCCTGCTCTCCACTATCAAGCTACCATCAATCGTGGGCTACAAGAGGGCCTACATCTGTTAAATTCTCTGTTAAAAAGTAAGTGTTGTATCATTAGTCTGGTGCTAACTTACTCTCCATTGGAGAATCTGCTTTCCTTTTCAAGATAGATGTAGATCCCCAGGAGAGAGTCACCCAATCATACCTCAAAAGGGCCCTGGCTGAAACTAAGAACAATTGGCAAAACAAGCAAGGGTACAGTTTTCTTGGTGAACCAGGAATCAGCACAAGGGTGAAGGAGATCAACACAGAGAAAAATCAACTCCCACCAAATCAGAGATCCAGAGACCCAGAGGCCCCCAACACCTCATCACTGAAGCAGACCAAATATGAACCCAACATAGCTCAGGGAAATTTTAAGGAAGAGGGGGTGGAAAGAATGTCAGAGCCACATGTTGGGTCATGATATGCAGAGTAATTTCTCCTACTCATAACTGTGGGCTAACTCCTGAGAAGCTGTGCCAGGATGATGGAGACAGGCACTGAGGATACTCAAAACATACCAAAACAGAAATCTACAAGTTTCTGAGAGCTCGCCACTAAGGCAGACTTAAAAGATACCTACCAGAGCTCAGAAAAATTTGCAGAAGTGAGGGTGGTATGATTATAAGAGACATAGGATGGCAGGGTATATCCAGAGGCATTTCCCACCTCCTCCAATAATGACTTACTTCTGCTATCACAACTCCTAACCCTCAAACCATGGTTAATACCAACAATGCTATTGAAGAGGGCCCTCAGTGAAATGAGGGCAGGGAGGAGACAAATGATAGAACCAACATACGATGTGACCATACAAAGTTCCTAATAAAAAAAAAAAAGTAAAAGCAATAAAAAAATAAACTATCTTTCCAAAATATGTGTAACTAAAAAGTTAAAATATATATAAAATGTATAATCCTCTATTCATCATAAAAAGTATGCTTATGAATATATATGTAATATAACATAATTGCATTCTTTTCTTTGATTTTAGTATGATTTTAAAAACAAAAGTGGGAAATAATTGTTTTCCAGAGGTAAGCTAATAAGATCAAGTCTCTTCTGTTGTTCCCTGCTCAGTTACTAATTTGCAACATATTTAATTCACTACTTCTGTTTTCATTTCACATAGAGGTCTTCAAATATCATACTGTATATTAATTTGATTTTCAAATAATACAACTTACCACATGTGATGCATGATTCTCTGTGTTTTGGCACATCTGTAGACATATGTACCTATTATCTCAATGTGAACCTAATCACATCCATGAGTCTAAAATTCTACACATGCTGTACCTTGTAGGTAGTCTGTCCACTTATCTGTTACAAAACTGAGAGTTCTTCCTTTTTCAGTGTCACATGGTTTTTAGAAATGACAGTAAATGTAGCTTTCTACATATGCCTTCTTTAACTGAGCAAAATGCACTGAAGATAAATGTGTGTTGTGCAAATCATTGTAATTCTTTGTTTTAATGTCTAAGTAATAGTTCACTGCACAAATATTAAGAAAAAAGTTTTGGCATTCAACCTTTGAAGTGAAAAATCAATAAAGGTAATATAACAAATAAACAGTCTGAAAGACAAAAATCACATGATCATCTGAATAGATGCAGAAAAGGCATTTGAAAATATCCAACATCCTTTAATGGTAAAAGTATTAGAGAAACTGGGAATAGAATGAACATATCTCAACATAATAGGATCTATTTATGACAAACCTACAAACAACATAATATTACATGGAGAAAAACTTGGAGCCTTTCCACTAAACTCAGGAACAAAACAAGGGTGTTCACTGTCCCCAATTTTATGTAATATAGTATATGAAATGTTAGCTATAGCAATAAGGCAGGAGACACTCATAAAAGGGATACAAATTGGAAAGGAAAAGATCAAATTATCACTATTTTCAGATGGTATGATTCTATACATAAAAGTCCCTAAACCTCTACCAGCAAACTGTTAGAGCTGATAAACACTTTTACCAATGTAGCAGGATACAAATAAAATACACAGAAGTCAGAAGCTTTCCTATATACTAACAACCAATTTGCAGAGTAAGAAATCAGGGAATCTCTTCCATTTTCAATTGCCTCAAAAAATGAATAAATAAATAAATAAATAAATAAAAAGTACCTTGGAATAAAGTTAACCAAGGGTCTCTACAATGAGAACTTTAAAACACTCAAGTGAGAAATTGAAGACGACACATGGAAATGGGAAGACATCCCATGTTCTTGGATTTGAAGAATCCCAATATTGTGAAAACATCAATCTTACCAAAAGCAATCTACACATTAATTGTAATCCACACTTAAATTCCAATGGCATTCTTCAAATGAATAGAAAAAATAATCCTAAAATTCATTTGAAAGAACAAAATAAAAATTCGAATAGCCAAAGTGATTTAGAGAAACAAAAATAAGGCTGGTGGTATCACCATACCCAATTTTAAGCTATATTACAAAGCCATAGTGACAAAACAACATGGTATTGGCACAAAGACAGACATGGAGATCAATGGAACAGCATAGAGGACCCAGATGTTAATCCAGGCAGCTACAAACAATTTGAATTTTGACAAAAATTTGAAAAATATTCATTTGAGAAAAGACAGCCTCTTCAACAAGTGGTGATGGGAAAACTGGATATCTGTAGGTAGAAAGATGAAAATAGATCCTTGTCTTTCTCCATGCACAATAATCAAATCCAACTGGATCAGGGAACTTAACATAAGACCAGAAACTCTGAAATTGCTAGTGGAAAAGGTAGGGGAAACCCTTTAATATATTGGCATAGGTAATGGCTTTCTGAATATAATCCCAATTTCTCAGGAAATAAAACCAGTAATCAACTACTGGGTTCTCATGAAATTACAAAGCTTTTGTACAGCAAAGGATACACTGAATAGAGCAAAGAGGCAACCTACAGAATGGGAGAAAATCTTTGTAAGCTACACATCTGAGAGGAGTTTAATATCCAGAATACACAGAGAACTCAAAAAACAGAACAATAAGAAATCAAAACACCCAATCAAAAGATAGGTTATGGGGTACTTCTGGTTAAGATGGTGGTGTAGGTACCACACCAAAGCAGCCGCGGGGGGGGGGGGGGGACAAAAACAATAAAATAAACAGCAAAATACATACTTTTACTAAAGAGTGAGGTGTATAGGAAATTGAAACAGCAAAGGAGAAGTAGGAGAGACCCAGAGCATCCAGAGCCCACACAGGCCTGCAGAAGTGCCTCTGGCAGGTCCATGTAGGGGACCGTGGCAGCAGCATGCTAGCCAGCTGCAGGTGGCTTGAGCCGCAGGAAAAGCCAGGTGAGTGGATTTTCTACTAACCCTAGAGCTCTTTGCAAACTCAAGAAACGTGAAGGGAGAATGGCAGTGAACAATGGAGGAACAGATCACAAGCTAGAAGAACATGTGGACCAGTGAGAGAACTAGAGCAGTATCATCGGCAGCCTCCCCTCCCCCACCACCAGTGCCCAGCTTCAGCGAACAGAGCAGCGGTCCAACAACCCAGCCATGCCTACTTGAACCCACAGTGGACCAAAGAGGGACCCAAGAAGGAGTGCAGCATAACTGAGACCAAAATCATCCCCAAAGGTAACCTGGGATTACACCAGGTCAGTACCTGCCTAATAAACCTGGTATATAGGCCTAAACCAGAAGTGCTAATTGCACCTTCCATATCAGGATAAATTATATGTTAAATCTGATGGATGGTCAGATTTGCCATTCCTAAATAAGCTATATTTTGGGCTTGTTGTTTTTGCTTCTTGATTTATAGTGGCTTTGTTTCCACTTCTGTTATACATTAGGGAAGGTTCTCACCTGGTCACAAGCTGACTTGGAACCCTCAACAGACCAGAAATCTTAACCTCCTTGTTGTCAGGATTAAGGGAGTGGGAGGGGAACCACATTGCCTAAGGAACAGACAGAGGATCTGGTTGTCATAATACCTACTCTTGGATAAATACTCTGTGCTGTTTTTCATTGAAAGTGCACATTGTTTAGTTAAATTGTAGAAACTATCTGTATTTGGTTCCACTCAGCCTACTTGTATACTCTCATAGCAGGCAAACCCAACACCTAGGGTCACTTTGGTAGATACTCTGAGAATCTAGAGAGCCACACCTAGTGCCTTAAGCTCCTACCCTGAAGATATATAACATCAGATTGATTGAAACATCTAATAATACCCAGCTAACTAGAAAATCCAATCATTAAATAATCCAGGATGCAAAAATATATACATTATAACACAAGAAACACCAAAAATCAAGACAATATAAATCCGCCAAAAAGTATTAATGCATCAGAAATGACTTCCAGTGAGAAAAAGTTAGAGGAAATGCCTGAGAAAGATTTCAAAAGAATGATTATAAATATGTTCAAAAAAAGCAAAGAAATCAAAGGAATTAAAGAAGATACAGAATACCAATTTAATGAAATAAAGAGGTCAATACTAGACATAAATAAGGAAATAGAAATAATAAAGAAAAAACAGTTAGAATTACTAGCAACAAAGAACACAGTTAATGAAATAAAAACCTCTGTAGAAAATCTCACCAGTAGAATGGACGAAGGAGAGGACAGAATATCTAAGCTAGAAGATCTGGTAGATTTAACAGTCCAACAAAGAGAAAGACAAACCCAATAGAAAAGTATAAATGGGAATTTTAAGATATTTGGGACACTATGAAAAGATCAAACATAAGAATTCAGGGCACGGTAGAAGGAGAAGAATTTCACTCCAAAGGCATAGTAGGTGTCTTCAACAAAATCATAGAAGAAAACTTCCCCCAAATTGGGAAAGAGGTGCCAATGCAGATACAGGAATCCCTTAGAACACCAGCCAGACAAAACCTGGAAAGAACCTCTCCTCACCATATCATAATCAAACTACCAAACACATAAACCAAAGAAAAAATATTGAAAGCAGTCAGTGAGAAAAATCAAGTTACCCTACAAAGACAAGCCTATCAGGATTACAGCATATTACTCAACACAAACTTTAAAAGCCAGAAGGGTGTGTAGTGATGTATTCCAAGTCCTGAAAGATAACAACTGTCAGCCAAGGTTAATTTATCCTGCAAAGCTATCCATTCAAATAGACAGAGAAATAAGGACATTCCATGACAAATGCAGGCTAAAGGAGTAAATGAAGACAAAACTAGCTCTACAGAAGATACTTGAAAGAATCCTCCATGCTGAAGAAAAAGAAAAGCACACATATAAGGAACTTGGAAAAAACAAGCAATACTCAAATACTAGTTAACACAAGAGAGCAAAGTTAAAACCAGAAGAACTACAAAAAACATGACAAAAATAAATACATACCTTTCAATAATATCTCTTAATATCGACGTCCTCAATTCCGCAACCAAAAGGCAGGTTTGCAGACTGGGTTAAAAAGCAGGATCCTTCAATTTGTTGCCTCCAAGAAACCCACCTTTCTACAAAGGATGGACACTATCTTAGGGTGAAAGGTTGGAAAATGGTGTTTCAAGCAAATGAACCTAGAAAACATGCAGGGGTTGCTATCCTAATATCTGATAAGGTAGACATCAGTCCAACATTAGTTAAGAAAGATAAGGAAGGCTGCTTCATATTGATTAATGGCACCCTCCAACAGGAGGATATTACAATCCTAAACATATATGCACCTAACATGGGGGTCCCCAAATTCATCAAACAAACGCTATTAGAACTAAGGTTACAGATAACACCAGACACCGTGATGGAGGGTGACTTCAACACCCCACTCCCATCAATTAACAGGTCATCCCGGGAAAAATAAACAGAGAGGCATCTGGAATAAATGAGGTCATGGAAGGAATGGACCTAACAGATATATACAGGACTTTTCATCCAAATGCTGCAGAATATACATTATTTTCAGCAGCCCATGGCACATTCTCTAAAATAGACCATATACTAGGACACAAAGAAAATCTTAACAAATACAAGAAAATTGAAATAATTCCTTGCATTCTATGTGACCACAATGGAATCAAACTACAAATCAATAGCAAGAAAGGCTACAGATCAAACACAAAATCATGGAAGTTAAATAACACAGTACCAATGATGAACAGGTAAATGAAGAAATTAAGAAGGAAATCAAAAAATTTATAGAGTCAAACGATAATGAGAACATAACATACCAATATCTCTGGGATACAATTAAGGTGGTTCTAAGAGGTAAACTTATAGCTTTAAGTGCCTATGTTAAGAAATTGGAAACGTCGCAAGTAAATGACCTAATGCTTCACCTTAAAGCCTTGGAAAAAGAACAAGGCAAACCAAAAATCAGTGGATGGGAAGAAATAATAAAGATTTGGGCAGAAATTAATGAAATAGAAACAACAACAACAGCAAAAAAAAAAAAAAAAAAAAATGAATCAATGAATTAAAGAGTTGGTTCTTTGAAAGGATAACCAAGATTGATAAACCCTTAGCAAATCTGACCAAAAGAAAGAGAGAAGAGACACAAATTAATAAAATTAGAGATGAAAAATGTAACATCACAACAGATACCAGAGAAATTCAAAAAATCATAAGGACATACTAAAAAAGCATATGCTCCACTAAGTATGAAAATCTGAAAGAAATGGATTATTTCCTTGATTTATATAGCCTACCTAAATTAAAGCAAGATGAGATTAATCACTTAAATAGAACTATAACAAGCATGGAGATCCAAGCATTTATCAAATATCTCCCAACTAAAAAAAGCCCAGGCCCAGATGGATTCACTGTTGAATTTTACCAGACCTTCAGGGAAGAACCAGCACCATTGCTTCTTAAGCTTTTCCATAAAATAGAAAAAGAAGGAATTCTACCAAACTCCTTCTATGAAGCCAGCATCACCCTGATACCAAAACCAGGCAAAGGTAGAACAAATAGAGAAAATTACAGACCAATCTCCCTCATGAACATAGATGCAAAAATTCTCAACAAAATACTGGCAAACTGAAAAAATAGGCTGTGGGAACTAAACAGAGAATTCTCATCAGAAGAAATGCTGATGGAATATAAACATGTAAGTAAGTGTTCAACATCCTTAGCTGACAGGGAAATGCAAGTAAAGCTACCTTGAGATTCCATCTCTTTCCCATCAGAATGGCTATCATCAAGAAAACAAAGGATAATAAACGTTGGCCAGGATGTGGTAAAAGGGGAACCCTTCTAAAAGATTGTGAGAATATAGTCTAGTATACAGCCTTTGTAAAAATCAGTGTTAAGTGCTTGAAACAGCTAAAAACAGATTTGCCATGTGATCCAACAATAGCACTCCTAGACATACTTCCTAATAACTCTTCTCACTACATTAGAGATATTTGAACAACCATGTTTTTGCTGCTCTTTTCACAATAGCTAGGAAATGGAACCAGCCTAAATATCCATCCACAGATGAATGTATAATAAAGATGTGGCACATTTACACAATAGAGTTCTATTCAGCAGTGAAGAAAAATGAATATATGAAATTTGCAGGGAAATGGATGGATCAGGAGAAGATTATTCAAAGCAAGGTAACCCAGGCCCAGAAAGCCAGACATCATCTGTCCTCTCTCATAATTTGATCCTAGCTACAAATGTATACACTTGCGTGTGAGCTGGAACCAAATATAAGTAGCAGCTGCCCTTAAGCTGGAAAAAGGCTACAAGGGAGGGAGGATAGGGAAGGTTGTAAGGTGATTGTATTGTATATATAAGTAAAGGAATAGATTACAGGGAGGGGAAAAGCCTAAGTAAGGTCAGGGGAAGAGATTGTGTAAATGAAAGGTGGGGCAGGGTCAGTCAAAATTCAAGATATTCTGAATAAGATATATGAAAAATCTACTTCCTTAAATAATGGCACATCCAGAAGCCATAGATTGTTACTAGAAAATTTTCAGTGCCAGGAATGGAATACCTTCCAGTGAGTTGTTGGCCACGGAGATCCCTGTTGCCTCCCAGACATTACAGGCTATTGCCAATGCCCTTTGTTTCCCATGATAAAGAGATGGTAAGACCCTATTGCTGAAGACTTCACATGCCTGAGTGTCACAGTCACTGAGAAATCAAGCTGGTGTTGAGCATTAAACCTTCTCCCTGTAGGCCAGCCAACTGAAAGCTGGAAAAATCTGCACTTTATGCAGCTTTATGGGAGACAGAAGTCATCAGTGGTGAAAACAATGGACACTGGAAGACTCAAGTTTGGCCAGCCAGACCAAATGACCAAACAGGTGCAATAGTGGCGTGTCTGCTCTGGGGGAAACCAACTGCTCCGTCATTGTGTACAAGTACTTGAAACCCATAGGGGTTCAGGGCTGTCCAAATCACATGGCCACGATAAGGCAGCACAGGCTGGACCTCTAGAAGCAATCTTCTCTACAACACCATTCATGTCTTTGTATTCTTTTCCCAACAAAATAGGGGCAGAGGTTAATAATGTTAAAGTTGGAAGAGCCTCCTCTGAGCACCCTCAGGGAATGTGAGAAACAGGAGGACATGGGGTCTGGCCAAGGTGAAACCAAGTTTAAGGAAAAGCATGCTTATTACATATCCAGGAATAAAATTCACTAGATGCTAAGCAAAGAAAAACAGGGTGTTCTCACAGTGCCACTTTGGTATCTTTTAGGCACACTCAATTCCATAGATACATTGTATCTTCTCAGCAATTACATTTTCTGAACAAATAAAGATCTGGAAACTAGTGCTGAAAATAATTATTTTAGGTGTATATTAGCTTTAAAATTTTAGATCACACAATGTCACCTAAGAGCAATCTCCACTAATATGTATGTGTTTTGGTTAAATTTATTGTTATTAGTTCTGGACATATTAAGTATGTAAACAACACATGTTGCTACCATTCTTTCCCTCACCCCTGCCCCTTTTCTGAAGAGGTCCTCCTCATTGGGCTTTCAGGCCATCCTGATAGGGATTGTGAGTCATGTATCATGGGGTCCACAGTCAATTATTGGGGAGAGGCAATGTCTCTGTGCATAATATCACAATTTGTGGCTCTAATATTCTTTCCACCACCTCTTCTGCAAAATTCCCTGAGCCATGTTGGATATGTTTTAAGCCTACTTCAGTTATGGGATCTTAGGAGTCTCTGTATCTCTGGTTTTGTAGGTGTTGACTGACCTCAGTGTCTATCTCCTTCACCCTTGTGCTGATATCAGGTTCACTGAGAAAGCAGCACTCTTTTCATTTTCCCAATTAATCTGTGGATTCAGCTGGGGCAGGAGTGAAGTGTCATGGGTTGTTTATCTCCTCAGGTCCTGCTTCTGTCTGGAAAACAGAAGCAGAATCTCCAATGGATAGTGAAGTCAGCACAGATTAAATGGTATAACCATTATTAAATTAGAAAGAATTTAATGGGTATAGACCCTCTCACATCCCAAGATTAATGGGAGCTTGATATTGGAGAGCAAACTCATTATCTGGATATGATTCTGACTTGTTTCCCAGTTCCAGATATGTATGGTGTTGTAGTCAGGTTCACATTGCTTGTAGAAATCACCCAACCAAGAGCAGTTTGTGGGAAAAAAGAGGTTTATTTTGGCTTACAGGCTCAAGTGGAAGCTCCACTGTGGCAGGAGAAAATGATGGCATGAGCAGAGGGTGGACATCACTCCCTGGCCAACATAAGGTGGACAATAGCAACAGGAGTGTGTGCCAAACACTGGCAAGGAGAAACTGGCTATAACACCCATAAGCCCACCCCCAACAATACACCACCTCCAGGAGGCTTTAATTTCCAATTGCCATCAGCTGGGGAAACTAGCATCCACAACACCTAAGTTTATTGGGGACACCTGAATCAAACCACCACATATGGATTCCTTTCCCCAGAGTGTGTCTGTTAGCCAATCCAAGAGCAGTTGGTTACCCACCATGGCTTTGTGTCACTATTACACTTGTGAGAGCATCATGTCAGGTTGTTTGCATCTGAGTGCCGTAGAACTTGTGTTGCTCAGTCAGATGTTGGTCACTCTTCACCCCACGCCCCAACCCCCACCCCGTAGCTCATGTAGTGCCTCCCAGCACTAGATGGGCAAATCGTCTGGGGACTGGCTCTCTTGCAGATTTCAGCTAGGTATCTCCATGTTCCCTGCTGATAGCATATGGTGTCTTCAACAGAAGGGTATTATCATGAACCTCTGGTGGGTAATCAAGAGCTCTGGCAGATGACTGTCTTGTTTTGGGAGACCTTGTAGGTGTCTCTGATCAAGAGCTCATTGTGGGTGTTAACTGCATCCTGGTACTGGGAATTACAAGCCAGCATCAAGAGAAAAAAAAAAAAAAAAAAGAAACAGGAAAAAATTAAGGTTAGGCTTTATCTCACTCTCTCCAGGGCCTTTCAATTCAGGTGCTCCCCCTAAGGTCCATTTAATCTGTCTTCCAGGATATAAGTTTCTATAGTACCTGTTGCAGTCAGGTGTCTCTTTGCTAGTAGGAATCACCCAACCAAGAGCAGCTTGTGGGAAATAAGAGGTTTATTTTGACTTACAGGCTTGAGGGGAAGCTCCATGATGGCAGGGGAAAACAATGACATGAGCAGAGGGTGGACATCACCCTCTGGCCCACGCAAGGTGGACAATGGCAACAGGAGAGTGTGCAAAACACTGGCAAGAGTGCACTGGCTATAATACCCATAAGCCTTCCCCCAACAATAACACTGCCTTCAGGAGACATTAATTCCCAATCTTCATCAGCTGGGAACCTAGCATCAAGAACACCTAAATTTATGGGGACACCTGAATCAAGCCACCATAGTACCAGTTCAATTTGGGTTCAGTTTTCTGTCCCTCCTACATCCCCCCAAACTCTAATCTCCCTATTGTCCAGGCCTCAAGATGCCTATGAAGTATATACGCAACTTGGGCTTATCCAGGTGAGGAATTGGAAATGAGTGAGACCATGTGACCACTGTCTTTCTATGATTGTGAGCGTTTGCTGAGTATGGTCTCTTCCAAGTTTGACCATTTTTCTACAAATTGTATTGTGTCATATTTTTTTCTTACTGCTGAATAGAGTTCTATCATGTAGATATAACACATCTTGGTTATCCATTCATCCAATAATGGTCACCTGGGTTGATTCCAGTTCTTAGCTATTATGAATTGAGCAGCTATAAACAAGGTTGAGCAAGAATCTCTGTACTGAGGCATGGAGCTTTTAGGGTAAATGGACAGTGAGAGAATAATTAGGTCAGTTGGTAACTCTGAATCCATTCATTTTAGGAATCTACATATTGTTTTCCATAGTGGATGTACCTGCTTACATTCCCACCAACAATGAATGAGGGTTTCTTTTTCTCCATATGCTCACCAACATTTGTTTTCATTTGATGAAAAAAATATTTTTATTTATTTATGAGGGAGAGAGAGAGTAAGAGATTCAGAAATAGGCAGGTAGAGAAAGAAAGAGAGAGAATGCGTTTGCCAGGGCCTCCAGCTATTGCACGGGAACTCCAGATGTGTGTGCCCCCTTATGAATCTGGCTTCTGTGGGTCCTGGGGTGTCGAACCTGGGTCTTTTGTCTTTTCAAGCTGGTGTCTTAACCACTAAGCAATCTTTCCAGCCCCTTTCCTTTCATTTTTTAATGTTTGCTATCCTTACTGGGGTAAGGTAGAATCTCATAATTATTTTAATTTAAATTTTTCTGATGTTTAGAGATGATGAACTTTTGTTAAGTGTGTGTTTGCCATTTGTATTCCTTCCTGTGAGAACTCCCTATTCAGATCTCTGCCCCATTTTGAGAGTGGGCTATTTGAATTTTTTGTTTATGTTTTTGAGTTTTTTGTAGATTCTAGATATTAGGCATTGGTCAGTTGTATAGGCAGCAAAAATTTTCTCCTAAAGTCTGGATCTTCAATTCTGTTCCTTTGGTCTATATTCCTGTTTGTATGCCAGTACCATATTGTTTTTGTTACTATGGCTTTGTTGTATAGCTTTAGATCAGGTATGGTGATACCTCCAGAGGTGTTTCTTTTGCTGAGAATATGTTCGATATGTGAGGCCTGCTGCCATTCCATATGAATTTTGAGATCATTTTTTCTGCCTCTGAGAACACTGATGCTGGAATTTTTGAATTTTTTTGTTTATTTTTATTTCTTTATTTGAGAGGGACAGACAGACAGAGATAGAAAGAGGCAGAGAGAGAGAGAGAATGGGCATGCCAAGGCCCAGCCACTGCAAATGAACTCCATATGCATGTGCTATCTTGTGTATCTAGTTTACATGGGTTCTGGGGAATTGAGCCTTGAACCAGGGTCCTTAGGATTCACAAGCAAGCACTTAACCACTAAGCCATCTCTCCAGCCCCTGATGCTGGAATTTTTTTTTTTTGTAATTGCATTAAATATGTGTATTCCTTTTAGTAGGATTGTCATATTCAAAATGTTAATTCTGCCTATGTGGAAGCATGGGAGGTCTTTTTCTCAAGTCCTCCTCAATTACTTTCTTGAGTGCTTTTATGTTTTCATTATATATGTCATTGACATCCTTGGTTAGTGTTATTCCAAGGCATTTTATTTTTTATGTTGCTATTGAAAATGTGACAGTGTTGCTAATTTCTTTTTCTGTATCTTCATCCTTTGCATATAGAAAGGCTACTGATTTTTGTGTGGTTACTTTGTATCCTGCCACTTTGCTGAAGGAATTTATCACCTTTAAGAGTTTTGAGATGGAGTCTTTTTAGTCACTATGTATAGGATCACATCATCGATAAATAGGGCTAACTTGACTTCTTTCTTTCTAATTTGTATCCCTTTTATTTCTTCCTCCTGTCTTGTTGCTTGGGCTAGCACTTCTAGTACTATGTTGAAGAGCAAAAGTGAGAGTAGGCACCCTTGTCTTGCTCCTGATCTCAATGGGAATTCCTTGAGTCTTTCCCCTTTAAATATTTGCACTTTGAGTGCTTTATATATAGCCTTTATTATGAGGAGATATAAACCATCCATGCCTATTTTCTCCAATGTTTTAATCATGCAGTGATGTTGTATTTTTTCAAAGGCCTTTTCTGCATTTATTGAAATGATCATTTGGTTTTTGTGATTAAGTTTATTTATGTGGTGTATTGCATTGATGGATTTCTGTATGTTGCACCAACCCTGTTTTCCTGGGATAAACACTACTTGATCAAGGTAGATAATGCTTATGATGTATTGTTGTATTTGGTCTGTGAGAATTTTGGTTAGAATCTTTGCATCTAAGTTCATCAGGGATATAGGCCTATAATTTTCTTTTCTTGTTGTATCTCTGTCTGGTTTTGGTATTAAGGTGACACTAGCTTCATAAAAGGAGTTGGGGAGCTTTCACTCATCTTTGATTATGTGGAATAGTTTGAAGAAAATTGATTTCACTTCCTCTATGAAGGTTTGATAGTATTTGGCTGAAAAGCCACCTGGTCTTAGACTCTAATTTAATCTAATTTAATCTCTAATCTAATCTAATCTAATTTCAGGGAGGTATTTGATGACCTATGACCTTTTCAATCTTGATGAGAGTGATTGTTTAGGAGATTAATCTGCTCTGACTTTAGTGTTGGTAGGTGCTATGTGTCCAGGAACTTATCCATTTCTTCCAGATTATCCAATTTAGTGAAGTACAGGTTTTGGAAAGAAATCCTGATGATTCTTCCAATTTCTCTTAAGTCTGTTGTGATCTCTCCTTCTTCATTTCTAGTTTTGTTAATTTGAAGTATCCTTTTTTTGCTTGATTAAATTGGCCAGAGGTTAATCAATCTCGTTTATTTTTTCAAAGAACTAGATCTTTGTTTCATCAACTTTCTTAATTGTTTTCTTTTTAGTTTCCAATTCACTAATTTCTGCTTTGATCTTGATTATTTTTTTTCTGTCTGGATCTTTTTGGATTGTATTCTTCTTGTTTTTCCAAGATGTTGGATGGTTTAGATGGATAGTTAGGTTATTGATTTGGTATCTCTCAGTTTTTGTTATGAAGGAATTTAGTGCTATGAATTTTCCCCTAAGGACTACCATATTTGTGTCCCATAAGCTTTGGTACAATGTGTTCTCATTGTCATTCAATTCTAAAAATTTTATAATTTCATGTTTTATTTCATCCACTATCAATTTATTGTTTAAATGTGTGTTGTTCAGTATCCAGGAGCTGATGGAGTTCCTGGCATATCTCTTGTTGTTAATTTCTAGATTTACAGCATTGTGATCTGGTATCATCTAAGAAATTATGTTGAATTTCCTGATTATATAGAGGCAGGCTATAGGGCCCAACATATATGATCATAACTAGCTGAATCTTTACATCAATCATGAGGGCCAAGGTGTGAAACTCACTATATATCCTCCCATTAATTGACACTAAGAAAAAAAAATGAACCATTTTAATATTTCTTCCACTAATATAGGTTGAACATTTGAAAATATTAAAAATGATTGTTGCCACCTGTGTATCTTTCATACATTTCATGTGTTCATATGTTTGGCCATTTTAGTCATATGTTCAGTTTTTAACAAGTTTTACAATTATTTTATATATCAGAAATAAAAAAAATATTAGATTTGATTTGTAAATGTTTTATTCAGTTCTTAAGATGTTTTTTAATTTTCTTTTTTTTCTAGTTATACCATTTTTTTCCTTTTTTTTTTCTTTATTAGTTAGTTTTGTATTCAGTAAATACAGTCATTTTGGTACCATTATTAGGCTCATCCGTGACCTACCCCCTCCCCTTGGCCCATCCTTGTTGAGGTATATGGGTCATGCATTGTGAGGAAAATATTATTGATTAAGGTACCAAATAGTATTACCTGTTTATCTTTGTTAAATAATCCAATGTAACTATCATATTATACATGTGATTTAAAATTATTTTTCAAAGGCAGAACTGTATTGTCTCCAATATATTTTTTAAATTTTTGTTTATTTTTATCTATTTGAGAGCAACAGATAGAGAGAGAAAAAGAGAGAGAGGGAGAGAGAGAGAGAGAATGGTTGCACCAGGGTCTCCAGTCACTGCAAACAAACTCCAGATGCATGTGCCACCTTGTGCATCTGGTTTACATGGATCCTGGGGACTCAAGCCTCAAAACAGGGTCCTTAGGCTTCACAGGCAAGTGCTTAACCACTAAGCCATCTCTTCAGCGCCATTGTCTCCAATATTTTTATTGGCTTATAATTTTGTATCTTTCATCTATTCATAGAATTGGTGTTTTTTTAAATTACATGCAAGATATTTTGGAAGATGTTTTGTCACTTATGAATGTCTAAATGTTATAATATTCAAAATAATGTTTTCATATATTGACTTGAGTGTTTACTGGTGGAAAAATTAAAATTTGATCTTTGCTTGGATCTTTTTCTAGCATCTTTATAATTTCCACTGAAATATTATCTCAATATTATTTATCAGTATCTTCTTTTGATTATAGGTTATTGTTAAGAATTGACATCAACTTTTATGACTTCTCCAATGTGTTTATAGTTACTTACTGTTACTGAAGCTATTATGGTTGCCTTGACTTTCTATGGAAAATTTTGACATTTTATTAATATTTAAAAATGCTTGCTGATTTTGTGATTGGGATTGGTAAAATGTACATATCAAATGCCAGCATTAAGATTTTAACCAATTTGATTCTTCCAGTCAATGGATATCATATGTCTGTTACTGAATTTGGGTCTTTTTTTCATTGTTTCACCAGTATTGGGTAGGTTTATACATTCCAAACTGTATACATTAATATATTTATACACATATTACATCTTGATGCCATTGTAAATTATCTAATTAATCATTGAATTCTAGAAACACATGTCTCTTTTTTGATTTGGAAATATCCTTGTTGATGTTTTTGGTACAAATATTATTTTTGTCCATGAGTTCACACACTTCTCTGTAGTCCTTCATCAGTACTTCAGAAAGAAACAGTAATAATATATTTACTTTATTCTATTCAACACTCATAGCTTTTGTGCTGATGTACATATATGTTTTTTTTCCTAAAATATTGTACATTATATTTAAGATACTTGCCATGTACTGAATTCTAGATTGGCTCTTATTTATTTAGCACTTCAAAGATATCCATTTTATGATTTCTGAAAAGGAATATGCAACAAATATTATATTTGTTCTTTTGGTCACTATCCTTTTAAATATCTAAAACCTTCTAGATTCCTATTTAAAAAAATAATGCTTAAAATACATTATTATTCAATAATTAGATAGTTTTCTCAAAAGTCATTGAATTATTTAGTTTTACAATTAATTTATTAATACTGAGAAATTTTTGCTTATTATTTCTTCAAATAATTCTACTCTGTATTGTACTATTTTTTTACTTCATATTGACTCCAGGCACTTAAGATATTCTTTTGTTCCCATAATTTTTTTCTCCATATATATTAGTTTGGATGACTTTAAAAGTTAATTATATGATGACAAACCTAGTTGATGATTTCTCTTGCTCTTTTGAGTACATTAATAAGGCTATTAAACATAATCTCAATTTATGTTACTATTACTTTGAAAAAAAATTAGTGTTCTTTTTAAGGGTTTCTTATAGTTTCCACATCATAGCCACAAATTGGTCACCTAACTTACTGGTTATTTGCCAATACCTGTGTCCCTTTTCAGTGTCATTTTGACAAATGTTTTCCCTTGGTAATGTGGTTTCTTTATTTTATTGATCTGCACTTTTTCTATAACATATATATATATATATATATATAATTTGGAACATGTTTTTTTTTGTTCAGGATGAGAATGAGGTGAAAACAGTTTGCCACTTGGAGATGGATGCATGTGCCTTTTGCTGCTTCTGTCTGCTGTCCTGGGCCAGGGCAGTATTTGCCATCAGTTGCATTTCTTGAAGTGTACTTAGGATGATTGACTCTTGAGGAGTATCTATTTGTCCCTGAAAGCTGGGTCTTTTGGCTGAGTTTTCACTTCAGGGAAGTCATTGCATTCTCTTGCTGCTTTTCCACTCCCTTCTCTGCCACAACCTGTGGGTTTTTGCTTTTTCACCAGACACCTTGGTATAAGCAGAGAAAATAAACCAGGTATAGTGACAGACACAAATGTAACCTCAGCACTCAAGCCCTATGAGGCTGTGTCAGGAGGGTCATGAGCTCACAATAAATTGGGCAAGATATTGTATAGTTTCCCTATTATCTTTAAGAAGTTTTCAAAAGGTTTTATGTTTTCTCTAAGAAAAATAACATTTGTTTCAAGATGTGAGTCTCTACAAGCAATGGGGATAAATGCCTTGGTATGCCTTCTTGGTCTTCTTCCCTGTTAGTAGGTCTACACTGCCAGGGACATCTTGTTAGGGCTCCTGTTATACCTTTGTTCTGTATTTTTGGGGGGGGACAACATATTACATATGTTTACATGTACATAAATAAATGAAACTATCTACTCTATATAAGTCCCTATCACTACTTGATTTTTAATCTTATTCTTTTTTGAAAAAGCATAATATCATCTTATTGTGTTGATTCAGATTACTGCTTGGAAAATACAATATTCCCAATTTTCTGAAACATAAAAATGACTCAAAACTTGCTAAGATATAAAATATTAAACTTCATGTTAATAATAATCCAGAATCAGAACATAAGCTGTCTAACCCATTTTGCCAGTCATTTATTCACTCATTCATCTATTGTGTATTGTATGATAACAAATTAAAAAATAGAATAGATCCATTCTCAAAGAGCTTTTGATTTATTTTATTTATTTATTGTTTTGGTTTTCTGAGGGTCTTACTGTAGCTCAGGTTGACATGGAATTCACTGTGTAGACTCAGGGTAGCCTCTAACTCATGGCAATCCTCCTACTGCTGCCTCCCAAGTGTTGGGATTAAAGGTGTATACCACCATGTCATGTTCAAAGAGCATTGTTTTTTTTAATACTTTTCATTTATTTACTGTTTTTCAAATTTTTATTAACAACTCTCATGATTATAAAAAATATCCCATGGTAATACCCTCCGTCCCCCCACTTTCCCCTTTGAAACTCCATTCTCCATCATATCTCCTCCCCATCTCAATCAGTCTCTCTTTTATTTTGATGTCATGATCTTCTCCTCCTCTTATGATGGCCTTGTGTAGGTAGTGTCAGGCGCTGTGAAGTCATGGATATCCAGGCCATTTTGTGTCTGGGTGACCATGTTATAAGGAGTCCTACCCTTCCTTTGACTCTTACATTTTTTTCCTCCACCTCTTCCACATTAGACCCTGAGCCTTGGAAGGTGTGATAGAGATATTACAGTACTGAGCACTCTGGTCACTTCTTTCTAGCACCATGATGCCCACTGAGTCATCCCAAGGTCACTGCCATCTGAAAGAAGATTCTCTACCAAAATTGAGAGTCGCATTAATATAAGGGTATGAACATTAAGAGAAGTGCTTACTGGCAGTTTTATGAGCACATATGTCACACCCCTAAGGCTCATGACTACCCCTGTTTTAAGTTTTCAGTATCAGGGATGTATTCCCTCCCATGAATTGGGCCTCCAGTCCAATTAGAGGGCAGTTGGTTTCTGCCATGATAGACATGCCACTATTGCACATGTTGGCTCCTTTGGCCTGGCTGGCCATATAAAACGGTTGCAGTTTCCACTGTTAAGTATCTTCACTGGCTGATTCCTCTCTCTCCCATTGAACTGCATGCAGAATGGATTCTTTCAGCTTTCTCTCAGATGGTCTACATGGAGGAGGTTATCAGCTCAGTTCCAGCAGGAGTTCTCAGTGGCCTTGCAGCCCAAGTATGTGGAGTCTTCATCAATAGAGTCTTACCATCTATTCCTGGTGGGAAACCAACTTCCTCGACAATGGCCTATAATGTTTTAGGGGCATCAGAGAGCTCCCTGGCCAACAACTCACTGGAAGGTATCCCATCCCTGGCACTGAAAATTTTCTAGCAACAATCTATGGCTCCTGAGTGTTCCATTGTCCAAAAAAGTAGGATTCCATATGATTTATTTATATCTTCTTAGATTTTGATTAGCCCTCTGTCCACCTTTCCTTTACTCAATTTGGGCATACCAGAGTTTCTATCCACTGGAAATGAACTCCAGATGCATGTGTCACCTTGTGAATATGGCTTACATGGGTATTGGGAAATTGCACCTCTGTCTTTAGATTTCACAGGAAAGCCCCTTAAACACTAAGCCATCGCTCCAGCCCTCAAAGAGCTTTTTGCTCATTCACTCATTTTTGGTCTTTTTGTTATAAAATCCTTAGTTTTTAAAGCCTTTTGATTAGGCCCAAATTGAGTTACAGATTTCTGATTAGTACAGGTTCATTTTTAAATATTTTATTTATTTATTTAAGTTCATGAGACAGAGAGGAAAGAAAAACAGACACAGAGAGAAAATGGGTGCAACAGAGTCTCTAGCCACTGCAAATAAACTCCACATGCACTCAAGACCTTTTGCATCTGGCTTTACATGGGTACTGGAGACTCGAACTTGGGTTTGGCTTGGCAGGCAAGTGCCTTAACCACTAAGTCATCTCTCCAGCCCTACAGGTACATTTTTAAAGTTCATTGTTATAGTGTAAAATATTTAAACAAGGAAAATAATACATTATATATGTAGTTTTTTAAAGCAGAAGCTAACAAAAACAACCTTTGATAGTAGTTGACCTAAGTAAGTCTACTATTAAGAAGAAATATTTAATCTATAACACAACAGGAGTGGATATGAGATCAAAGTAGCTAGAAAATTCTTGGAGCGACTCAATATTCCAAGTAAATTTGTTGAATCAGGTGGAAAAACTATACATTTTAAAATGGATTGAACTCGTAGAAGCTAAATATTTTACTCAAATTTTACAGATGAGTAAAGTAATAGCATGTTACTGCAGTCATTAATGCCAAATACCAGTCCATTTTATTTGTTAGTAGTTAGTGTTTTATGTATCATAGAAATAAGTCCTGGGATCAGGTTTTTCTCAGTCTAATCTTGTTAAGACACTCTATACTCAATACCACATACACATAGGACAAAATTGAGAAACATTAAAATTCATATACTGTCATTATTGCCTTTTAAGGCATAGAGTAGAATAATTAATTGCAAGAAAAGTACTTTAGGTGCAATCATTACAAATACAATAAAACTTTAACATATGTATCTTGATTGGGGAAAACATACCAGGGCTTTTGATAAGAAATGGAGGAAAAGTGCATAGTTGTTGATCTTGTATTCAGACTGTAGTGTTAACTATGAGGGTGACATTATATCACTGAAGACTTCTAGATCTGTACGTGTGTCCCTCACAAAGTGAGACCTGAACTTCTACTTTCAAAGCAGCATGTATTCCCATGTAAACCTGTCTTTCTAAGAAGAGTCAGGCCTCAATACGCTGAGATGTATAAAATGAACAAGTTTCCCTACGAATGCTGTTGGAAACAAGAATGGCTTCTGAATCTAACTTCACAATCTGAAGTGTGTGTAACTAAACAGTAGACTTCCATATTTTTTGTCTATATCAAAATATTGTTACTTTGAATTTTCAACTGTGCAAAGAATGAATCCATTTCATAACTGAAATCTGGGATTTAAATTAATCTTTGGGATCATATCAAAAAAGTTAGGTAAATGGGAAAAGTGATTGAAAACTTAGATGTATATGAGTATGACAGAGGGACAAAAAGATTTCAACTTAAGAATTGATTTTGCTTTTTAAAATTACTCCTTATAGCCCTTAGAAACAATACATACCTTATCAAAGAGTTTGGGGTCCAAATATTAATTGTTTATGAAGTTGAAAAAACGTAGTTTTTGTGAGGAAGGGCATTTTAATTAACACTTTTGCATCTATTACTCCAATATTTTCTGATCTTAGGTTGGTGTCAAATGCATGGAATAATTAGAATACCATCAACCACCATGATCTCAATGGAGTGATTATCATGTACTCTTATATATGTTAGGTATATTAAGTCTGATTACCATGCCAACCTCACTGATTTAAGTAAAAGATTGGAAAATGCAATCTATTTAGTGAAGTGAGAACAGATTATGACACAAAAAGCACTTAATATATTTTTTTAAACTTAAAAATTAGAAAAACAGGGATGAGGAGATGGTTTGGGGTGAATGGGGTTTGCTTGCAATGCCTATGGCTCAAGTTAAATTTTCCCATACACACATAAAGCCAGATGCAAAATGTGGAGCAAGAATCTAGTGTATATTTGTAGGGGAAAGAGACTCTGGTATGCCAAGGGCTGGAGAAATGGATTAGGTTAAATATGCTTGCCTGCATTGCCAAAGGCCAAGGTTCAATTCCCTAGAACCCATGTAAGCCATATAAGCAAAGTGGCACTTGCATTAAAAGTTTGTTTGCAGCATTTAGAGACCCTGACATGCCCATTCTTCCTGCCTTTTTCTTTCTTTCCCTCTCTCTTTCTCTCAAATAAATAAATAAAAATGATATTAAAAATTAGAAAAACAGAAATCCTATTATTATTTTCATGAATTTCATTCCCTCTTTTTTTTAGGTTGTGTTTCCACTGCTCCCTGACTATTTAAAAACATGTTTTCAAAACTACTGGATATTTTTATTATAAGTGAATAGATTTAAAACATAAGTGTCAAGTTTCTATCCTCAAGTCCGTCTTCAGCTTATGTGGATTGATGGACTGCTACTCAGTTAGAATAAAGGAATTTATGTCCTACATAAAACTGTGATAAACATTTTAGTATGGTGAGGATGAGGGCCTTCCTCAGCCTATGAAAGCTGAACAATTCTTAGCCTAATCCAATAAAAGTAAACATAGAGACAAGGTTGTAAAAAGTGCCACAAATACTATACCCATTAAAATTATTAAGATTAATTGGAGTCATATCATCTCAAGAACTCAGGAAAAGTGAATTAATTCAATTCAAATATGGGATGCTATGCTTTGAGTGATAAATGATCAGCAAGCCTATCCCATCTGACAGTGCTTTCCAGTGTTCCCTTCAGTGTGCTGTAAGAATATCTGGCTTTACACTCAGCCCTGGCGAATTTCATTTCCAAACAAGGCAGCAGACAGGATGGAGTTGCTGCGTGACTCTCTTCTCCTTAAAAACATATTATCCCCTAATGGGTATCTCCTCACCTTCCCACATTTTCCTGGGAGAGAACAGTCTGCAGCATTTTAGAAATATATGCTGCAAATTGGCAGGCCCAAGCACCCTAAAAGACTATAAAATAAACATGAATCCCCTTTGAAAAAAACTTTATATTTTCATCACATCCCTTGTAAGCTAACACACTGCACTGTTTACAGTCTTCCTCTACAATATATTTTGAAACGATTACCTTCTTCTGAGTCATTTGTGTCATAATGTTCTCCATAGGTACCCATAAAATGAAAATGTAAGCCGTTTTTATTGGCCACACTACATCTTAATTGAAAATATTAAGGGGGATTGCTCTCCTACTGATTTTTTCCCTCCATTTAATTGGCTAATCATATGATATTTTTAATGGAATAATCGTGAAAGAAAATATGAATCTAATTTAAATTCAAACTGGATTTGGGATATTTAAGAGATTATCCCAGAGTAGCAGAGGGTATATGAGGCAATAAACATCTGTTCATTCCTGACCACTAGCCTTGGTGTTTATGAGCTTGGGGGATATTTATTTTCAGGAGACAGGATTCTCTACATTTGAGCTTCAACTGTTTTATTGCTATGTTTTTGATGAATTTTTAAAAATTTATCAGCAGAATTTTGCCTGTTTTTTTCACACAATTCTTTGCACACATATACAAATGCAATTTGGACAAATGAAAAATTGTCTCGGGAGTCACTACACCATACTGAGAGGAAAAACATCAGCTATTTACTTAGTATTTACTACAGTATAGTGTCAATAGATAAATCAAACCAGTAACTACAACTCACAGTGTCTTAGTGTATGGCCATCACAACCTTATTCATGGAAAATTATGTATTGCATTCATTACAGTGCTTTTGAGGGTCTTTCATTGTTACAGTCCAGGAGAATCTATAGCAAGTTAAATAAAAGACATGCCCCAATCACCTCAAGGAGCTGATGGTCCAATAAGAGAGACACATTCTACCCTTGTGAAGATCATTCCTGAAATTTTAGACACTTCAAGACAATACTACAGTGAATACTGTGGTAAGGCACAGGAGTCTATAGTAAGAGCACTGAGTTAGTCATATGGAGGGTAGTTAATATGCAGATTTTCAGAATAGATCAGATCAAAGCAAACCCAGTGTGGCAAGAAAATGTTTACTTCAGAGTTCATGTAAGGGGACATCTTCTGAGACATTGTTAAAAGGAACTCAAGCAGATATTAAGGATTATAAATTCTCATGGCTGGAATTCCTATAGCAGGTGATGAAGTTTGCCAGGGTATTTCAGTTAATTTTTCTCTGACTCAGTGCACCTGTATTTACAAAATTGTTCAAAGTAGCATGGTATTCCATTCTCTCCTTAATCCAATTTAAAGTTACCTACAAACTTCCCTAGATGCAATGATTGAATGGCCTAATCAACACTATGGCCATCTTCACTGAACACTAAGTAAACATAAACCCTGTTCCTATTCCATGTTTGACTCTCACACTTGGCCATCTAATAATGTTCTTCCCTGTAATAGCAATCAATGCTCTGCTGGCCACCATCACCTTCTGGAATAGTTCATGTGCAGTTCTCATAGAAAGCAAGAAGCACAGAAACCACAGGTGCACAATTTAGTATGTGGCCCAAGACAATAATTCTTCATCCAAAGTGCCCAGGGCATTCCTTGACTGGACATCCTTCATGTTTCCCAAGGTAAAGAAACAATCCATGTTTTCCTTTGCATTCTAAAAATTCATAGGACTCTTGAGAGTATACATCATACCTTCACAAACCCTGAGAACTTTTCATGAAATTATTCTTTTGTGTTTCTAATAGCACATGCCATAAAGCTTCAAGACAGTGACTTTTGAGAATCTATTCATTTGAAGCATTTATTATTTTATCAGCTCCTCAGATTGTCCTTTGTCCCTTCAGATGCAATCCAATAGGTCACTCATCTTATGTGGCCAACCCAATGGCCCTGTAGCAGTGATTAACACCTGCACTTAATGTCAAACAAAGTACCATGCTGGGGAGATAAATGATTGTTATATACTAGATATGATCATTATACAGAACTCATATTTTGGTAATTGAGAGATTCTTTAAGTATGCCTTTAATACATTAATTAGATTTAGAATAGGTTATCAACTTGTGACCTGTTGGGCACTTTCAACTGACTTCTATGAGGTTATAATGCTACATCATGGTGTGGCTTTCAGGTTACTGTTTGAGAATATTTCCAAAAAAAATATATGGTATTTTTAAATGGCTTTAGAGAGCCACATGAAAGGATGAGAAAGACAATTTCAATATTGGGCAGGCTCTATTAAGTAACATACACTATGTTTTCTGTCTTAGACATTTTGCTGCTAAAACATAATATATTGGATATGATTTAAGCAAGCAATATGTCATTGATTGTGGTGTAAGTGATAATCTTTGTTCCATGTAGTTCAGAGCCAAATTTCTTACCATGGTGAATGTCCCTCAAAATAACTTACTTTAATTCAAGAATAAGATATTAGTGATATTGTTGCTCAGAAATCAGAAGGAACTTGTAGGAAAAAAAAGTATAATACATTGGAAGAGGGATCAAAGCTGGATCTGATGAATTCTGAAGCAGAATCAGTAAGAAAATATGTCCTGTGACCTTGTAATATTGTTTCTATTCCTGCTTACCTAAGATATGTTCTTTCTTGTCCAATGTAAAACCAGTATTTTGTATTTTGGGAAGGGTAAATAGAATAAACCTCTTTGAACATGTTTACATAATCATGAAGCCTGTTGTTTAGTAGCCGTTGTGCAGTATCACACTGAGAAGTGTGGTATCTGGCAGTTCTGTCTGTGTAAACATCCCAGACTCTACTACCCTATGTTAAATAAGGAGGCCATGGCATCACTGTATGAAACAGTGCTATGGGCTTACTATTGTGTGTGAAGGGTGGCAATGACCAGAAACTTAAAAAAAAATATTAACACTATTGTATATGTATACAACGCACCTTGATTCCACTTCTCCCTATACCCTCTCTCCTTCCCCTTCCCTGTCCATTCCCACTAAAACATTTCTTTTTCTATTAAGTTAACATCCTGCTTTCATCTTCCGTGCATTTTGTTTCTTTATATTTGTAACATTTAGTTAAGTTAGAGTCACTTGCATGACCATGGGTAGCAGAACATTTACTGGAGAAAAGACAACCCTCTAGTGGCTACACTACTGAAGGACATAACTCTCCCAGCAGTCACCAGAGTCCACTCTTTAACAAAGTTCACCTCATTTCATCTCAAATGATGAGTTATATGACCAAGATCACTGTTTTGGGTGTGGTTTTGTTCCATCCAGGAAAAATATGTTATTTCTAGCATGTTTTCCTTGTCTGATCCTCAATTTTGTCATGTATAAAATGAAGTTGATTGAGTATTGTGACTTCAAGGCTTTTCATTTCTTATATATACCCATGTTCTGTTGGCCAATGCTACTGTGAAACCAAGACTCCTTTTGTTATAAATGTTGGACTTTTAGACCTTGGGTACTCAATTCCTGGTATTCACATATGTTGAAGAGTTGATCAGCATTAGTATTCATGTGAAAAGGCTAGTGAGGGATGGAGAGATGTCTTAGTGGTTAAGGCACTTGCCTGTGAAACCTAAGGCCCCAGGTTCAATTCTCCAGGTCCCACATAAGCCAGATGTACATGGTTGCACATGCATCTGGAGTTAGTTTGCAGTGGCTAGAGGTCCTCTCTCTCTCTCTCTCTCCCTCTGTCTTTCTCTCTCTCTCTAATAAATGAATAAATAAAAATAAAATCTTAAAAAAAGGCTAATGATAATTTTCTGTTTAATATCTAGCATCTTTGTAGATTATCTTTAAATAACAACAGTATGTTTTCCATATATTTCTTCTAGTGCATTTTAATACACAATTTTTTAAAATATTTGTAACATAATATAAAATATATTTAAAAGCCTCCTGGTGACATCTTCAAAATTTTTATTGTTATGGTTTTTATAAATGCATATTCATTATATAGCAGATTTGCTTCCATTATGATATTTCATAGTATACTTAATATGCATTAGCCATATTTGTCCCCTGATTACTTTTCTTACCCTAACCTCCCTCCTCTTGATATCCTTCTTCTCCAAGACTCAATCATCTTGTACACTCTTTTCTTTCTTGCCTCCTTCTGAAAGATTGTATACATGAGATAATATGGGCACTAATTATGATTCAGGGTCTAATTTATTTTATTTTATTTTTCTAATTTATTTTTTCATCTTACCTAATAACAGCTCTTTTTCTTCAAACATTTGAGATCCTGAGACCAATTACTTTTCAGTTCACTCAAATAAGTCCAACAATCTTGTCATACTGTTAATATATACATTGGCAGAAAATAGCATCCTCTTTTCCTTTCTTTCCTATTTTCTCTCTTTCTTTCTTTTCAACTTTTTATTTCAAGTTTCTTGAAAACTTTAATACATGAACATTTTTAAAAAGTTCTTATATTCCTGTCGACTTATACTCTTATTTTCCCTAGCCCTCACTCCCATTTTACTAAAAACCCTGGTCAGTGTGGTTATGGGTATTCACTGTGGGATGGTGAATGACTAGTCAGTCTGTGTGTGTGTGTGTGTGTGTGTGTGTGTGTGTGTGTGTGTGTGGAGGAGGGACTGTCAGAGTACACCTTCCCTCCATGTGGCCTTGATATGGCTTCAGTACCCTCTAAAGGAGACATATAATGTGCCATCCAAGGCTTATTCTTCATTCTTTCTTTCTTTGGAGCTGAGCCTCACACTATCTCAGGCTGCTCTTGAATTAATAATTATCCTACTACTTTAACCTCTAGAGAACCTGGATTATAGGCATAAGCCAACATACCAGGAATAGCCCTGACTTCTTTAAATAAACATGCATATAAAAAATATAGCACAAGCTGGGCATGGTGGCGCACGCCTTTAATCCCAGTACTCAGGAGGCAGAGGTAGGAGGATCACCAGGAGTTTGAGGCTATCCTTAGACTCCATAGTGAATTCCAGTCAGCCTGAGCTAGAGTGAGACCCCACCCAAAAAACAAAATAAACAAATAAATAAATAAATAAATAAATAAATAAAAGATATAACACACAGCCTTTTGGATATGGTGAAAATACATATTCATTGTTTCATTTGGGAGTAAACAGCTATAATTTCAGTGGGAAGATCAACTGGGTGTCCTTCCCAATAGCTTTAGTTTATTTTAGCTGATTATACCACAAGTGACTGGTCAAGATGCAAGATGTCATGAAAACCAGAAAATCAATTTGTATTAGCTATTATTGTGAAGAAAAAATATGATAGCTAACTATATGATAGGGTTGAGATAGTTCTAAACATATAGATATAATTTTGATATTGAATATTATATAACTTATGCATTTTAGCCACACAATTAATAGGCTACCTTGCTAATATACTTCCCTGAGTCATCTCTGCTGGATATTGCTAGCTTCAAATTTTAAGGGAACAATAGAGAAGAGCCCAAAAAGAGGACCAGCATCAGAATCCAGTCAGCTTCCTGCACTGGAGAGACAGTCATGAAAGACAGTCAAAGGTTACAGATTAATAGGGTTATACAAAGGACACAGAAAGGATTTGAGGAGACTACATGCCATGAACAAGAAAAGTTCAAAAGCCATCAGAAGATAAAGAGCAGTAAACCTAGGCATGTGTAAGAAATTGTTTTGTACAATATTGTGAGAATATGTGGTATACTTCTTTGAATTATTATCTCTCAACTCCATCTAGCCAATGTGCATGCATATAGATAGACATGATAGTCACCTGATGAAATGAAAACTGATAGTCAACTGTATGTGGAGAAAGCTCGTAGTTTGTTTATTTGTTTGTTTGCTTTGGAGTACAATGGAGACCAAGTTCAAATGAATGAAATTTAATAATTCAGAGTAAATTAACTTATCATAATGTATATTAAAATTCTGGGCTTATCACATGTCCTTATTATTAGCCAATAGCTGTGCATAAGCTGCTTTTAATGGTGCACACTGCGTCTGACCCTCTTAAAATTTCACATACAAATGTCTTATCATCTTACTAAGCTCATTATTCTATTGAAACTTTACAGGACATGAAGTGGCATGGAGAATTTAGAGTTCCCCACCATCATTATGATCACATTAATTAAGAACTGAGACCCAACAGTGCAGGAACTACATTGTGTTAATTCATATCTTGTGATGAATGTTCAAAGTGGTGCTTGGGAACGAAGCCACCAGACTCCTATTAACGTCACAAAGCTATGTGAATTAATGTTGAACATTTACTCCTCAGCTCTGGCATGGCTGATAATGATGAATTATAACTTATTTTAAAATCTTATAAAATATTACTCTGTTCCACATGTGTTTTCAGTATTTCTAGCCCAAAACCTATTGTTTGCTTAGTGTTGGCTTCCATTTATGTCTTCTTAGTAGTAATGTAGGAGTTCTATGTTAATCCATCAGTTCAAATTGTAGTCTCTGAACAAACCATCATCATTACCTGGAAATTTGTTAGAATACAATTTGTGTAACTTATTGTGGATTCCAGACACATTGAGGTGGTGCAGAATGTCAGTATAAACAAGACCATTATTGATTTTGAGACATGCTAAAGCTTAAGATACAAAGCTATCAATGAATTAGTAGGAGAATTGTCATGATTTATATAAGGCTTCTGTATTTGGCTTTGGCTATCGAATATAAAGCCCTCTTTATGACCCATTTAGAAAACAAGTTTGCTATAAATTTTAATGTTGATTTCTTTCTGATAGTATATAGTTAATCAGTGTGTCTTTCTCTATAACATATACCTACCATAATCTGTCTGATTCTATTTACTCTTAAAATTTATGGTTACATAGAAAGAATGAAGACAATTTCAGGCCCACCAAAGTTTTGTTACAGTACAGTTATTTCAGCTGTGTCCTGCATCATGTTGGCATTGACTCCTGTCTTGCTCTGACATTGTCCCTTTTCATACTGCAAGTAATACCTGTCTTGATCCTCAAGTATAATGAGTAACTTTGTAAATGTGTGGCTCCTAGATTTCTGTGTGATGTTAACTTCTGTTTCTCTCTTGATCGAAAGTCCTTATAGAACTAAGCACTTACTTTCCATGGACAGGTTGCTCTGAAACATTAATCAACCTTAGTACTGAAAAATTTCTGCATAATTGGATTTCTGAATACAGCTACTTTCCGTGAAAATGTTTTCATTTATCCTTGTGATATTAAGATAGATTTCACCATCATATTTGAATGTCTGAAGCTGGTGATATCATGGGTGCCATAATTGAAAATATGGTTTCTGGATTCTGGTGTCTAGATTTTTTTTTGTTCATGCTCACATGCTACATTGAAGCTCATAAATAAATTATGTCTGCATCTAGCCTTTTTCTATTGCATAAATAATAGGGAAACTCCTACCTAAATCTACTTCCACTGTCTATGTAGTACAAGCAGAATCATGAGTGCAAAAGTCATAAGGTATATTTTCACTGATGAAGTTTGCATTCTGATCATAGCCATCATCCTCATAACAAGAAGTTAAGAGAGAAGTGCTGGATTCAAACTTATTTCCTGTTAAAACCAGCTGAATTTTATGGCATATATATGACATCTGCTAGTTTCTGAACCCTCCCAACCTTCAAAATATTTTTGTTTAGATTTTCCTATTTTCTACAAGTAATAATCTTACTTTTAACACAGTATTGTTCATATAAGTAAAAGGGCTAAGGAGAGAGCACATAGCAATGCTTAAATAATGTGTCACATCCACATGAATTGCCTTGTGACCTCTGTTAGCAATGATGATGAATTAGAGGAAATTGAATGTTTACATACTATATCATCTTTGCATTACTATGACAAAATCTCTTTTATAATTAATTTATAAAACAAGACATTTGGCTCTGTAATGTGCAGGCTTTAGTTTATGAATGTGTGGTGCCCCCTTGCATTGGACCACTGGTAGAAATGGGCAATCAAATGGAAGGGAGTGTGTGGTGATATGCTAAACATAAAATAAAGAATAGAAGAAGGAAAGGAGGAGAGCCCAGGGTCAATCAATCCCCTTTGAGAGGATCCCACAGTGATATTAGACCATGAAGGGGCCGTGCCCTCTAAGGTTCTTTTAGATGGCTAACAGGCCCACTATATTAAGACTCAATATTTATTGTTTTTTGTTTTTGTTTGTCAAGGTAGGGTCTCACTCTAGTTTGGGCTGACCTGTAAGTCATTATGCAGTCTCAGGGTAGCCTTGAACTCATGCTGACCCTTCAGCCTCTACCTCCCAAATGCTGGAATTAAAGGCGTGTACCACCATACCTGGCTCATAAGACTTTAACTTACACTCTCTCTACCAAGTAGTCAACCTCATCTCTTAATGGATTCTACCGATAGAGCACCTGGGTTGTTTATTATACCATGGAACAGTTCTAACTTTCTAAAAACTTTATTTTCGGAATGAAGATGTAGAATGAAGATTTTTTTTTAAAAAAATTATTTATCTGCAAGCAGAGAGTGAGACAGAGAGAAGAGAAACAGAGAAAGAATGGGCATGCCAGAGCCTGAAGCCACTGGAAATGAACTCTAGATGCATGTGTCCCTTTTGTATCTGGCTTACATGGGTCTTAGGGAATTGAACCTGGGTCCTTTGGCTTCAGAGGCAAATGCCTCACCCACTAAGCCATCTACCCACCTCTAGAATGAAGATTTTTTGATACTATTTCTCTACTCTTTTAGAGTCCTTTGTTCTTTTCATTGTGGTATAAAAAACAAAGAAAGGAAAAACTGTTGAGACTTTTGTTGACTGAAATCTTGGAGACTAGTCAGTATCTCTTGTGCATAGGAATACTTGGACAGACCTTAGAAAAAAAATCATCTAACTTGGATAATAGAGATCTTATTTTTGTTTCTGAGAATATTAGGTATAATATTGCCAAAAGAAATAAATGCACAGACTTACTTGTTTTCAAATCCAAAATTATATCACAAAACTTATGTTGCAAATTAGGGAGAATCAGTATGGTAACTTTTGGGCTTACATGAAAAACTCGTCATAGAGTTGTGTTCATGTGCAGTATGCTGTGTAGAGGGCATTCACATTAAACGGGAAGGAACTAGAATGGGTTTAGATTGTCTTTTATCCTGAAACATAAGTTTCTCGTCAGTGAATTTTCAAATGGAATGAATATATTAGAGACATCTCCCATAACCCAATTGAAATGAGTTTTACTGTCAAGCATATTTTCTGCCTTGTCTGGTCCTCCATGGTACTCAGTAATGTTGGACTGATGCTCCAATCTTTGCTTTGTTAAATATTTTTGTCTGTTTGATTATCTTCTGTGTGATATTTCCTGACTCATGAAGTGTATCTTGTGTAGTTTTTGTCCATTTTTTTATGTTTGACTATCTTTAGTAGATGATTATAAAGTAATCCTGAAAACTAAAAGTGGTATCTTATGCACTTTTGAAGAGTTTAGTAAATATTTGGTGGATTTTATAAAATAAAATTATGTTTGTGTTAACTTCTCATGTATTAAAATTTAAAAAGCAATGGATAGTAACTCAAAATTCAGTACAACTTTTCAAAAAGGAGAAATGGGAATGGGGCAGTGAGTTCACAGCAGGCAAAAAGAGGGGCAGATTTCTGCTTTTCATATAAAATGACCCCTCAGCGTTGCCAGTGGACATTTTTTTCTTCTGACATTATTTATTATAAGCAATTGTGTAGCACTTATTGCAGGCGCCACCATCTCTCTGATTCTTAGGTCTTTACGAAGGGCAGTGGTACAACATTAGCCCTCCTGTATCTCAGTTCACCAATATTTCAAATTCTAAAATGCTGTGATTCAATTATTCGTAGTAAGTAATTTCTCTTATTTATACATTAATATTTTCTTATATGAATACATTAATACACTTTTAGATTACAATTATAGTTGTATTTTGCATTATTTTTTAAAAGATTTTTTAAATTTTCAGAATTTAGTACTAAAGGTGGCTTTAGAAAGGCTAATTACAAGCACGCATATTGATATATATTGCTTTAGAAAGATGTAGAAAAACAAATGACCTGTATAAGATTTCACAGTAAAGGCCAGGTATGGTGGTACACACCTTTAATCCCAGGACTTGGGAAGCAAAGGTAGGGGGATCACTGTGATTTTGAGGCCACCCTGAGTCTGACTGCCTAGTGAATTCCAGGTCAGCCTTGGCTAAAGTGAGACCCTACCTTAGAAAAAAAAAAAATTCACAGTTAAGTTCATTCACTTGCAAGAAATGGTTGAAGCAGATTGCATTCTAATTGGCTGATACTGAATTTTCTCTTATATTAAACTTGTGTTCATTGACATGAAGGCATTTTGTACTCATGTGTTTATCCTACAAAATAAATCTGCATTAAAACTGGATACATTGATGTTCATAAGTTTAGGATGGATTCATCATACTACAACTGAACTCAGATCCTTTTGCTCTTGATACATTGAAGTTTCTCAAATCTGACCAAGTCAGGTCCAGATGAGGGACCTTTCAGCCTTCCATGGTTATGCTCCTGAGCTGGTATTTGTGGATGTGCCTGGGAAGAATAAACATCAGGAACTTAGAATGACAAGAGCCCAGCCATGGTGTCTAATCCCAAGCCAAAGGCATACTAAGTCTCAAGGTGAGAATATGTCCAGAGCATCATTTAAGACATATGTTTCTTTGGCCAGGTGTGGTGCCCCACACCTCTAACCCCATCACTCGAGAGGCAGCAAGGACACCCTGAGACTCCATAGTGAATTCCAGGTCAGCCTGGGCTAGAGTGAGATCCTACCTCAAAAATACAATAAAGGAAAAGAAAAACCAAGTGTCTCTTTGTAACACACTGTACCTTCTGAAGGGTTCATGACCTGTGTGCACAGAATAAGGCCAGAGTGACAAAGTATGGACACAGAGTGCCTGAGTGCAAGCCAGCCATATCTTCTCAGCATTGGATAGGGACAATGGACCTAACACAGTGTAAGAATACTTGACTGCAATGATGATCTTTTGTACATATAAGTGTAGACAATACTTTCCATTTATAAATCTACAATGAAACCAAATCTGCCATAAATTTTCTCAAAGCAAAAATTATCTCAGGAGTCTAGTAATTCAATATATAATTTAAACCTCTAGACTTTGAAAGGAATGAAGTGGAACAAACCTTCCCTACATGGAAAAAAAGTGAAGCATTTCACCTCTCCTTGCATCTGAGCTTGCACTCAACTCTGGGACATAACTCAACATTTTGAATTAAAGTGTTTCATTAATGAGCAGTTAGACCCAGGATTAGAAACTTCAGCCTTCTTGCATCTCAGGATCATGGTGAGACTTCCTGCAACCATGATCCCTTCACATATTCCTGTGGAGTTCTTACCACCATCATCAAGATGATTCCATTTGTACTTGTGAAAGCATTACAGCCAGTAAGCAAAAGGCTTAGAACACATTAAGTCACTGTAGCTATTCCCATATGAATATCACAGGTCTTGTATCTCACCATGGTATAAGGTCTCTGATTACAACAGCCTCCCTAAATTATGCTGAAATGAAGGCCATTCAATTTGCTACAATCAGTAACTTTTGAAGGAGTCCACATAATTGATTTTACAGTACTATAGGCATAGGTGACTGGGAGCTACAGCTTCATTTAGACAATGTTTTCTTCCATTCCAAAGTGCAGTATTCAATAGAAATCATTTTTTCCCCAACAGTTGGCAGCTAAGATTTGGCACATTCAAAGTTTTCCCCACCCTTTCTTTCTTCATTTATGGTGCAGAAACATGAAAATTGAAATTAATGCCCAAGGTGATCTAATAGAAATAGACAAGCTTTAGGTGAACAAACTAATTTTTGGAGCTGGACATGATGAGGATTTCAGCCAGGAGGCAGGGACACATTCTGCAAACCACACAGACATCCAGCAGTAGAGTGCTTGAGATTTCCCAGGACTTAAGCCATTGGGGATTTGCTGTGCATGTGGGTGTTATGCCAGATGCTGCTGTCCACTGACAGATGACTTAAGGATCTGGTTTTCATCCCTTTGTGACAGCTGAAGATCTCCAATATTTCCAGGGAAACATGAGACTTTGAGTCAGCTGAGTTCTTTTTCTGACTTTGGGAAGGATCACCACAAAACCTGAATTCTGTTCCATTGCCAAGGATGGGCACTAGCTGAATGTCATGGAAAAAGATAGGAGTTCCAAAGAAGAAGCTGATGGTCAGCATCCTCTTGATGTTTTGTTGGGAGAGTAATATAGTTTATAATGTTCATGACATTATAATGTTCATAAGTATGCAGATACTTACATGGGAGAAAGAGAAAACATACCTATACTGAAAAACTGGCAGCCTTAGATTTTAATCTCAACTGTCACCTGTATGAGAAAGGGAAAATTCACTTATTTTCTAGGAAGACAATTATTCATCAATAATATTACTTGTGAAAATTATTTTTCCATTAATTGGCAGTTTTCATTACTGTCATATATCTGTTCTGATCAAGAGCCCTAGGTGAATGAGTTCCTCTAATCTGAGTTTTCTCAACTACAACATTGGAACCATGATGAATCTTAGAATCTTTAACAGAGTCAAATTAAATAATTTCAGTCAAGATTGTACTATACTGCACTAGTAATAATGAAAGAGTTCATAGTTGCCATTAGTAAAATGTTAAATGTCACATTCCCAAACATTCTTGTTTGAAGACTCTTAGGAAAAACAACATGCACTAACTCATGTGGTATACCCCATTCCTACAGCTCTAAACCATGCTATTTGTTGCATTAATTCTAATAGAATTCAAAAGAAAGTACATTCATTTACAAGTACTGTGGACTCATAATTTATGATTTTCAGATTCTCTCCACACACCCCAATTTGGAAAATGTAGGATTGAAACAGCAATTTTGATTATTTGGGCATTTATCAAAGTGATAGTTGACTCAGCCATTAGGACCTGGGCCCGATAGCTCTAGAATGAGCAAAATTATATAAGTTTATCAGGACCTTGAGGATATACTGGCTGTGATTAGTCTATGGCATCTGCCACAAAAGTGGGACATATGTGACAATATAAGTGCCAAGGATTTGGTGTTTTCTATATCATCAGACTTTATGGCACACCATCTTTAAAAATATACTACAGTTTCTTACATTTCATTTATTTCCATAATATTTTATCCAGTAATCCTTACTATCTGCAGTACTGAGAAGTCTCTATTTGACAAAGATTTGTTTTTTTTTAATTTTTGACTGTAATACATGTATAATATATAGTTTGATCTTTTTACTCAAACTCATACCCACTCTTATTAACACCTTTCTTCTCCATTAATCTTCATCTTACCTAGAAGCCTTCATTTTTTTCACTGACTGAATTAAATTTGGACTAGTTGCAAGATCATTGATCAGAGGTTATTTATTTGAGATGGGTAACTTACAAGTGGCTATATCACTAAAGAATATGACTCCCCTCTTCCCAGCAACTATTAGCTTGCCTTAGCTAGTCAGGGATGTGTAAGTCTTCTGAACCCTTTCCCCATCGATAAGAAATCTTGGACAAGAAACTACACCCACTATGACGTCCTGAGTACAAGGCCAGGTGATAGCCAAAAGACAGCATTGCTCAGCACTCTTCCTCATCTACATGCTTTGACATCCTTCTTCCCTTTTCTGCAAGGATTCCTAACCATTAATGGAGGTGCTTTAAAAGTCCTGATCAGAACAGTGCAGGCAATAGTCACTTTAGCTCATTTTTTATTGTTAAAACTTTTTATGTGACTATGTTCTATCAACAACATCGAAAGTATATGCCATAAAGAGATACATAGACTATTTGACAAATATGATTAGAAACAAATGCTGTTATTTTAGTATGATAAACTTACTGTGGCCCATTGCAACTGCAATGCTATGTGCTATTACATATTTATGTCAGCTTGCTATTAGCCTGGAAATAAAGGAAAATGCTCCTAGTATCAGTGTTCCCTAAAGGAAATAAAAATGGCACAGGTATTTAATGGGTTATTCACAAACAGTAACAGTATTGATAGGTAAAATTCAGCCATATAATGTCATTATAAAATGAGCTTTTTCCACCCCAAAATCATGATTCTCATGGGAAAAAAGCCATTAAATGGAAAAGCAAGATTAATTTCTTTATGTTGAAAGAATGGAACCAATTGTTGTGAAACAAAACAAAACAAAAGACCAAGATTGTGAGCAACAGACTAGAATCGCAAGTCAAAGACTTGACATTACCCAGAGTAGCATGGATTTTGCTAAAGAACTCACTTCTAATCCTTTCATTCATATATTCATACAATAAATATTTTGACCATGTCTTATTGTAAGGCAACTTTGTTCTTCAAAAAATTGATTAAAAAATATTTGACCTACCTATATAATCCATGTAGTTCAAAATACTTTTAGCTTTTAGGAAAACAAAAGAGATTATTTCTTGTAAAGACTTATACTAGATTTTCAGTGACAAAAATTCATGTATTTGGAAAAATGTAATTTTCTGCAGTGGAATACTTGCTACTTTCTCTGGTCTCAGTTGCTCACCCTTTTGTGTTAGCTGTTTTTTGTTGTCTATCTAGGTATAATCTTCCACTTCTCTACTGTGCTTTGTGCTCAGAAGCACAAATCTTCATGCAGTAAATGCAAGGGCAATTGTCCTATGTGTCCCATTCAGTGTGGTCAACATAAGGTACCTATAGAAGATGAGAACGCAAATGAGATGTTGTGTTTGACTATTCCTTTTTCTTTCCTTTTGAGTGGCCACTGACCCAAATTCTCCCTCTGCCAAACACTAGAACTCTAGCTAGGTGCTCTTCTCCTGAAACTTTCCTTTTCAAGTTCTTGTAGCTCTGCATTCTTTTTGATTCTCATACAGCTGATAAAGACTTCTATATTGGCCATTCCTGGGACAATGCTGCATCCTTATGTTTTTTTTCTAATCCTTCTTAAAGTTTTCTCAGGTGCCCCTTTATTAATCTTTACACAATTACTCATTTGAGTTACCATCTGTTGCCTGATGGGAGCCTCAGTGATAAACAAAAGTAGAGATGCTGTGTTTTTCCCACGAATATCACCTTACCTAGCTTGTCCACTCAAGTGCCCCAAATTAGAATTCTGAGATGAAAATGGAGAGATAGAATAGAAAATACTCCCAATAGCAAATGCATCAGTCAGGGATCTAGGAAGGCCTGAAGTGAGGAAAATGGCCAGGAGGAAAGGAAGTGATAGATTGCCATTTCAAACACATGAACCAAGCCTCCTTAAAAGAGCAATTTTGTATCTTGATTTTTTCACTTAACTTATGGTTTAATCATTTTTGTCATATTACTAAGGATTCATTGTCAACATTACTGTGATTATATTTTTTTTTTCCAAATGATGAGCTGACTTCAGGGAATTTATAAATTGTGGAAGTTTAAGAACATTTTGAAGTTTATTTTTTGCCCCTTTCTTCCATACTTGCGATGCTGGATACAGATGTGCATGTAGTAGATCTCTCAGAAAACCAAACAAAATGACACCTTAGTGGTCAAAGGAATGCACAAACTAAAGTTTTCTCCAAGGATAATAAAATACTGCATTTATCTTAGGAACTGTTTCCTGGTTTCATACAAGTTGAATAAATGAGACACATTACTCAGTGTAGTCATACAATTCAAAGGGGACACATATGATTTGTCTTGGGAGAGTAAACAATGGAAAAATTGTAATCATAGTGACAGCCAGACAAGGACAGATGTTCCAGAAGATGTCACAGCACTTTAGAATGTGGTCAGATTCCATGAAAAGAAGTTTCCTTGGTACAACAGGGCTGCCTTTTAAAACTGTGACCAGTTCACAAACTAGAACTCTGCTCCATTGATACAGAATATAGCCAAGGGGAGAAAATGCAGGCATAACATTTATGAATGACAATTTGGCTTAAAAGAACACAACAGAGTGGGTGTGTAGAATAGAAAACTCTATCCCACCAGCTCATGCGGGACCCAAATGACCCGTGTTTAGTATTAGCAAGTATGACCAAGCTGGGCTTCTTGACATGTTCTCTTTGCAGCTCATTGGTGTGAGTTCTTCCCAGTCGGGCCCACCAGGTGTGCTAATAGATTGTTGCATTATCCTTATGACACTTTGCAGTTCTTCTCTGATGAGAAATCATGCTGGGTGTGCAATGCTAGCTAGACCAACAAGCCTTCTCTCAACCCAGCCCATTTTTAGATAATTCACAAATTACGTCCATGTCCTACTCTGGTTCAGAAGCTTTGGACTTTTCTGTGACTTGTTGGAGAAAGGAAATATCTATGGGGTATTTGTTGTTTGGTGCTGTTGTATATATGTGACTGTGCAGTGAGGGTATCTACATATAAGCTCAATTACAAAATATCCAAGAGATATATTTCTACAGAGTAAATTTGAGCAGCACTAAAGTTTATGCTGCTTAAATCTCTTCAGATTGTAGGACATTCAGTTCTCTGAATTTTATGATAATGTCAAGAGAGCTTCTGGTGAGTCTCATTAATTTTTTTGGTATTGTTTAATTTTACATGAGTAAATATAATTACTCCTTTTGTCATGAAGAGCAAGTTCTAATACCAATTTATAATTCATGGAGCTAATTATGTTAACGAGGAGGCAATCTTTCCTCAGCTATCTCCCCTGTAATTTTAAAGGATTTTGATTTTTCCCCTTTCCTCTACAATTTCTCTTCCAGCTATGAAAAGGAAGTGTACACAATTCATCTGTGATATAATTATTTACCATGGCAACAGTTTGTGAATGGGATCGGGAAGTTGCCCAGAAAGAGAAATCAGCTCAAGGGGAACAACCTCAAAAATCCTTTCAAGATATGTGAAGAGACCTTTCAGGTTGGAACTAGCTTTGTCTCTCTGACATTTTAAGGAGGGGTTCCGGCTTGCAGAACATTGTAAAACTATTGTTGATTACAAAATAAAAGAAGCTACTTACTACAGTCGCATCTCAAAATTCATCTTGATTAAGTGAGTGGCAGAAAATGGGAAGCTATATCCCTACCACCCTCACATTTTTATTGAACAGCCCCTGAAAAGGCAGTTGAAAAATGCTTCCTGTTGCATCTGTAGAGGGCATATATAAGCCATCTGAGAAAAAGGAGGATCCTTTTTTGCTATACTCCTTAGGCCACTAATAACCTTGAACCCCACTCAACAACAAAAATCTCCCTTCTAGCATGATTACAGATCCCAATGAAAATAAAATCCATCCAAATCAAGAGGCCCAACTCTCAAACTTCACCTGAGGCAGCCAAATATTCCCTCTGTGTCTCCACTGTTCAATGGGATATTGACTATTTTGTCAACATTCTTATAATCCCAACACAATTAAAGTAAAGTAGACGACCCTGTACATTAAAATAATGTTATTAAACTGTAAGCCAACATCTCCTCACAGGGTTTCAGGCTGAGATGTTATCCACCTGTGAAAAAATCATGATACTTTTCACTCTTCAGTAATAATTAACAAGTAACCTTTGCTCAAGCATTCTTTTTTAAATTTTTATTTCTTTATTAACATATTTTATATGGGTACATCATGTGTTGGTTCCCTTTTATCTCTTGTCCCTGCCCCCATTCCACTGGGAACCTCTTCCATAGGGTTACAGGTATTTCCCATGGGGTTGTGGCATATGTTGTGGGAGCAGCAGTCAGTTTTATTTATTTATTTATTTATTTATTTATTTATTTATTTATTTATTTTTGTGAGGAGGGAATGCCTCTGGCTCTGAAGTTTCACCTGTGGCTCTTACATTCTCTCTGTCCTCTGGCAAAATTCCCTGAGCCATGTTATGTTGGGTGAGTTTTAAATCTACTTCAGACTTCCGGTTAAGATGGTGGTGTAGGTACCACGTCAAAACAGCCTAGGGGGAAAAAAGTCAAAAAAAAATGCAGCAAAATATACACTTTTACTAAAAAGTGAGGGGTATAGCAAATTGAAATGGCAACAGAGAAGGAGGAGAGATCCAGAGCATCCAGAGCCCACATATGCCAGCAGAAGCAGCTTCGGCAGGTCTGCGGACCAGGCTCGGCTTGAGCCACAGGAAAATCCAGGTGAGGGGATTTTCCACTCACACCAGAGCTCTCGGCAAACTCAAAAAATGTGAAGGGAGAATGGCAGTGAACAACATAGGAGCAGATCACAAGGTAGAAGAACACATGGAACAGCAAGAGAACTAGAGCAGCATCGGCAGCCTCCCCTTCCCCACCACCAGTGCCCAGCTCCAGCGAACAGAGCAGCAGTCCAGGGACCAGGCCACACCAACTTGAACCAACAGCAGGACCCAAGCAGGAGCAGAGGTAACTGGGATTACAACAGGGAAGGGTCTCCCCTGGTCACAAGCTGACTTGGAACCCTCAACAGATCAGAACTCTTAACCTCCTTGTTGTCAGGATTAAGGCTGTGGGTGGGGCACCACACACCCTAAGGGACAGTTAGAGGATCTGGTTGTCATAATACCTACTCTTGGATAAATACTCTGAGCTGTTTTTCGTTGAAAGTGTACATTGTTTAATTAAATTTCAGAATCTGAGCCGGGCGTGGTGGCGCACGCCTTTAATCCCAGCACTCGGGAGGCAGAGGTAGGAGGATCACCGTGAGTTCAAGGCCACCCTGAGACTCCATAGTGAATTCCAGGTCAGCCTGGGCTAGAGCAAGACCCTACCTCGAAAAAACAAAAAAACAAAAAAAAAAAAAAAAAAAAAATTTCAGAATCTATCTGTATTTGATTCCACTCAGCCTACTTGAATACTCTCATAGCAGGCAAAACCAACACCTCGGGTCACTTTTGTAGATACTCTGAGAGTCTTGAGAGCCACACCTAAGGCCTTAAGCTCCTACCCTGAAGTTATATAACATCAGATTGATTGATACATCTAATAATAGCCAGCTAACTAGAAAATCCAATCATTAAATTAAATCTACTTCAGTGATGAGCCTTTAGGAGCCTCTGGATCTGTACTTTGGTAGGTGTTGAGTCTCCTTCACCCTGGTGCTGAGTGTGAGGTTCACCACGGAAGCAGCTCACTTGCTCATCTCTGCAATTCCTCTGTGGTTTTATCTGTGGCTTGGCTGAGTAGCAAGGGGTAGTTTATCTCCTCCAGTCCCCCAACCTTCAGAAAAAGAACAGATTCTCCAATGGACAGGAAGTCAGCATAGTTTAAATAGGATATGCATTGTTAATTTAGGGGGAATTTGATATATGTAATCCATCTTTTAGCCAAAGACTAGTGATATCTTGACAATGGAGATCATAATATTTTATGTTCATTGTATCAAGAACTGTGTGGAAAGTTTACAACAAGGAGCTGATTGAGTTCAAGGCTTCAGACAACTTGAGGTCAGAAATATAAACAAACCATGACAAGAAAGAAGTCTGGTGATGCAGCATTATAGAATGAAAGTACCTAAGAACACCAACAAAATTACACACATGCACATGTGTGTGATTTAATTCAACGCAGCATGGTGTGCATGTTGTTATTGTAGAACCAGAAATTTAAAGTCACCTGGTGAGTCACTACGTGGATTGAGCTCTAGCTGGGACTAAGTACCTTCCAGGCTGTACATTGCTCTTATAGTAAGTACTCCACTTTAACTGTTTATAACAGGGCTGTGCACTCTAAACAAAGTTATGGTTTTAGCCCCATCATTGATTTTTAGGAAAAGGAAATTAGACCTATCTAAATCACTTTTTGAGTCTTTAAGAAAATTCACATTAAAATTTTTAAAATCATTCCTGTAAATATATAGATAAAAGAGATCAACCAGCTCATGCCCAGGTAATAATTAAAGTTATATTCTTTCATTGTCCTTTTCCACTGTATCTGTTATAGTTCCAAAAATGAGAAGAGGCACCATGCAGTTTTATTACATTTTAGCACAATAGAAAACTTGTGAGGCTTATAGTTCTATTTTATCAATATAAGAGATAGGAAAGTTGGATTTCTAAGAGTTTACATGGGTAGTAGTTTTAGGTCTCAGAAATTCATTACCCCTAGTATATAATTGATTACTTATTCAAGGATATATAAATTGAGAAGGTAAATAATTCTAAAGAGAAACAGGTGGAATGTTTACTTAAGAGCAATAGAAATCTGGGAAAAAACAATTAGTTGTGGTTAGTCAAGACAGATGTCATGGGAGAAGGCAGGATGACAAGCATCACACATGTTTTTTTTTTGTGAGAAAAGTGAAGAAGTCCACACCTACCCTACCTTCCAGTGTTCCCCGAGCAACACTGATGATAACATACTTAGTTAGATACAGCTTTGTCTTCTGGCTCTGTGGCATAGGAGATAGTGAAGTAATTCAAAGGAAGAGTAATTGCTAGCCACAGTAAAAGATGAAGTGTCCTCAGGACAGTTTTTATAACCAGAATCATGCAGAAAGAAATATGATGTGACCAGCCATTAGGCCACATGGCATTTGCCCACCCACATGGGTATTCAGGGTGTAGACTGTACAATTCACCATTTCAGAGTCTAGGGAGATGTCTCAGGGGTAAAATGCCCTTGTTCTGCGAGGATCTCCAACACCCACATGAAGTCAGAAAGAGTGGTGCCCAAATCTGTAATATAATGCCCCTATGGCAATAGGATGTTGAGTTAAGAGACTTCCAAAGCTCAGGGGCTGACAAATAAGACAGATCCAGTCTCAAGGAAAGTAGAAGAGGACCAACACCATGAGGTTGTCTTCCAACTTTCACACACACAGTACGGTACTCATGTGCCCATGAACACATCATTCATGCACACCCACATACATATACAGAGAGAGAGAGAGTGAGAGAGAACATTTCATCAACTGCAATGTTCCTCACTCTGTTACAATTAGAAGATTGCAGATTAATTCCAGCCTTATAGGTATATTATTTATTATTTATTTGTTTATTTTTGCAACAAGGTCTCACTCTCATCCAGGCTGACCTGGAACTCAGTAGTCTCAGGTTGGAACTGAACTCACAGCAATCCTACTTCTGCCTGAGTGCTGGGATTAAAAGTATGTGGCACCGCATCCAGCCTATTTATTTATTTTTAATGCTTTTTTTTTGTTTTTGTTTTCTCTTTCAGTTGTTTATGTCCTGTCCCCAACTATTGCTATTCTATTTCTGTACCTTGATGCGAAATACCTCAAATTGAGCAATGTTTTGTACTCTTCCCTCTTTAAGAATTCCTGCCACATACCAGGAGCCCTCCCTTTAGCTAACCTTCTAAACACTGTTCTCTCTCATGACATGAAGGCAAGTTATTCAGCTGGGTTGTTTATGTTTGCAGGTGCAGTGACCCTTAAGTCTTGATTTCTTCAAGCCTTCATTTAAAGCTGAGAAAAGCTGGAAGACATGAGGCCTGTTGAAGGCTGCGCTGTCACATGTCTTTCTGGTGTGATGTGGAGAGTAGACAGTAGGAGTGGTCTTCAATATTAAATGATGAAAGAACAAGAGAGGAAAACGTCATGCCAGAGCCCATCTCACCACTGCACAGAAGGAAAGGAGCTTAACTCCAAGAATAGTAGTTATTTCCATGAGTAAGGCTATACTAGAGCTAGGGAGCATCAACTCTGGCTACCACTTTCGAGGAGCTGATTGTACATCCATTTGTACTCCCCCTTCCTATCTTTGTATCAGTTTCTGTTTAGGATTTCACTGGTTTATCTTTCAGTCAGCGATTTTGGAATTTGGAATTTGAAGTATCATTTGTCATACCAAATTATCTAAGTCCTCATTTTTGTGAGTGATGACACTAGTCAGCTGGCAAAAATCAGGCTACTCAGGGTTGGGGCTGACAGTCAGCCCTGTATTCAAAAGGGACACCCTCTTACAATGAACACTGATTCTAGAGGCAAAATCAGCTGATATGTTTTATGTCTCTTTGGTTGTGTATCTGAATGGCTTTTTGTAGGTGTTTTGTTTTTCTTTTAAGAAAAAAAAATGATGTGCTGTTCATGAGCCCGTGAAAATAAAATGTTCTCATTTAAGATGGTGAATTCCTTATGCTGGAGCAGTAGTCATGAGGAATCACAGACACGTCTTGGTGCACACATACTTAGTCTGCTCAGGAAGTTAGCTGTGGAAACGGTGGCAGCCATCTAAACATATGTCATTGTGAATCCTCATAATGTCACACACTGCATGTGAAGCCAGATCTCCTGGATCCTTGGGGCTTACAGAAGTGAGTACATACGTTATACTTTTGTGGTAATGAGAAATCTTCATATCACCCTGCAGGTGCAAATTGGGGGGGGGTATTTTCTTGTTGGAATTGCTAGGTTTCAAAACAGAGGTTCTGCAATAACACCTTTTCTGGGGATAGGGAGTTTATAGTAGGTTTATAGTGGTGTGGTTTTAGGAAAGGACTGAGCAGGGACAAGGTAGAGGAAACAGACAGCTGAGCCACCTAAGAGGTGGTGGTGGCTTGCCCAGGGTCACTGGCGCAGCAGAAAAGGTAAACATGAAGTGGACAAGAGGAGAAAGTGCAGAGAGTCCACCCGTAAAACCTACACCAGGGAAAGATGAAAGGAAGAAAAAAGTTTGAGTTTGAAAGAGAGATTGAGAGAGAGAGAGAGAGAGAGGGAGAGAGAAATGTTGAGACAGAAAAATTCAGAGGGAGAGACAGATATACAAAACAGTTGGACATATGGCACACACACCTTATTTCAGGGAACAAATGGAAATAGAGAGACTGCATGGGGGAGCTATCAGGAGAGGTTTATATTTCCATTCCATTGGAGTGCCTTGTGAGCAATGGCCTTGGGTGGCATAAGGGAGGAGCCAGGCTACCTCCAGTTGAATGAGCCCTTTTGGGAAGTGAGACCTTTAAAGACCTGAGTGTGGGGTAGTAGGGAGGAGCCACTGAGGCCTCTGAGAAATCCCAGCATGCTTCTTTGCAAACCAGAAGTTCAAAACTAACTTTTAATTATACTAAACTGACCCAGTGACAACCCTTTCTCTATCCTTTACCAGAAGGAAAAGTGGCTGTTTAAATGGCACTGACCATTGAGTGCAAAACCATGAAGAATTGCACACCCCATGGCAGTTTAGGCTATAGCACCTGCTCAAAGGTATGTCCCAGCCCCTTTTGTGACCAGAAATAGATTTGTAGCTTGTTTGCAGAAACTGCAAAGGTGCGTCCTCTGCTTCTCTGTGGTCTGTGCTCTCACCTGAAAGTGGTTTAGAATTAAAATGGGGACAAAAATGTCTCCAGATTTATTTGGCTCTGCCATATTAACCATAAAAAAGATCTAGCCTGTTCCAATCTTAACCCAGCAGTAAACGATAAATTCAACTTCCTCTCTCTGCTGAGGAAATAAAATCCAAATACAGTAGCGTCAAAATAATTATCAAGAGTTGAGCTGTGCTGGCAGGGTGCAATGTACAAGATTCAATTTTAACTAGTGATTACAGACCGGCAACCTTCTAGCCCTGAATGTCAAATGGTCATGTCACTTTCTGCTGTCATGGAGTATGTCAGGACTCACTGCAGCCTGGTGACTTTTCATCAGGGGTAATGAATCTTGTACTCCTGAGATGGGAAATGTCAGTATGCCTCCTGCCCCTTCCTTTACCCCTCCCCACCCCTTTCATTCCCTTCCTGCCACCTGTCCAGGTCCTAATAATTAGGAAAAAGATGTTGTGTGTGACGTTGCTTCTAACATCCACACTAGGGCCTGTTTGCTGTCGATTTAAATTGTGTGGTCAGTGTTCAACTCACAAGGGTATATGATAGAATGTTGAGCTCCATAGGCGGTTTATGTTGCTGGAATCCCACACAGCAAATTCTCTTGTCCTTGAGCAATAAAATAGGGGAAAAAGTAAAGCCCTGACCTTATAGCCTGTATGATTTGGGGCTGTAATCCAAATCTGGATATCTTCCTTGAAATCTCTTGAATTTAACACATTTTGATTCTGAACTCTCTACTTCTGAGATGCAATTTTCAACACTGATGAGGATGGGGTCTTCATACATATGCACAAGTGGTAATAAGAAAGGAGGTTGGTGGCTTGTAATGGTATCTCTTGGCTGAAAGGTTAATAACCAATGTAAAAATAAAAAAATTGCAAAATATTTTACTTCCTCAATAAAAACACAGATCATGTAACACATAAAGATAACCAGTATTTTATGTGCATCACTTAAATATAGTAAATTATTTTTGTGAGTGTGGCGTATGTCTATGGGTAAGCATATATGTGTGCAAGTGTGTGTGCATGTGTGTGGGGCTAGAGTTTGATGCTGAGTATCTTAGTCACTATTTATTGAGACAGATTCACTTGCTGAACTTAAAGCATATTGAACTGGCCCAAAAGATTCCCTTTCTCTGCTTTTACATCACTGGGACTAGAGCTGTACAGCACTGTGTGCCACATTTTAGTGGGTTCTGTGGATATAAATACAGGTCCTCATGCTTGTGCAGAAAGCTCTTTACCAACTAAGCCATTGCCCAAGCCCTGCATATTTAAACCTTAACATTATCTCAGAAGGTTAGGGGCTTGGAAGAGAGGTCATACACGTTGAAATGGAAAACAAAATTGACTTGTAGTTAAAATATCATTATCTTTTACCTATGTTATCATTTTTAGAGATATTGAACATCTGTGTTTCTCAACACTACATGATAACGATTGAAAACTATAATACAATAACACATGACATAATTATTTCTGTCCTCATGAGTAGTAAGACACTGTGATAAGAACCAAACCCAGAATTTTGGAGTGAGTTTCAGGAGACCATCTTCTACGTATGACTGGTAACAAATCCCGCAGGGCATAAGTCAGTTACATTCATCTCTAATAATGGAAAAGATGCTTCACCTATAGGATCTGGAATCACAGTCATCTAGGTGCCTATAACTCTCTGCCCTGAATAACATGTCCCCATTCAGTGGTAGCAGCTGCATATCCAATGGAACGGAGCAAAAATTACAGCTGAGGCCACTTACCTCACTGTCATCCAACACAAGTCAGACAGATGGAAATAGGAAAATGCAAGGTATGTTGCCATTCAGGATCCCAATAAGGTAACCTGGCCCAAATAAAGAAGGATAATAGGGCAATCCAGAGGACACCCCAAAGTAAGCAGAAAGCTGTTAGCCATGATTCTCCAGGGAGCCATGGGTCTCTGGATAAACTTTCAGCTCTGTAATGGGGTCTGCATTTTTCTCTTGGTAACAGTGATATGTTTCCAGACTGGGTATAGAGGCCTACCCTTAAGAATACCAGCATGTTTATCTTCAATTTTTTCATGTGACATGCATAAGAGCTCTAGGAGAACCAGAGTTGGGGAACTGCCTTTTAGACTCATTAATTATTTTGATCTAGATTTTATGGTATAATATCTCAAGGCATGATATGACTTCTCCTTCCTTTCATCTTCTTCATGCCATTACAGAATCCTTAGGAATGCAGATTAGTCAGTAATTTAGAAATTTCTTTAAGCCATCTCATTGAAGTACTAAAGTTGATTTTCTATTTTAATCCCTTCACCTGCTCCTGTTATCTAAATAGGTGTTTCATTTTAAAATTAAAAGCCATTCAGTTGATTGAGAGTCTATCAAGTGTCAGTATCATGTGATAAGACATGAGAGATCCAAAAGGGAGTAGGAACAAAATATGGTTTCCATTATACAACTGGAAGAAGAGACAAATGTGGACCTATAAGTTGAAGACAGTTTTATTCCTTTGTAGCCAGGGCTTCAATAATCTCCCTAGACTCTGTATATACTGAATGTGTGGCTGTCTTCCAGAACAATGTATAGTAAAATACACACAGAAAGCCCAAATATACATGAACCAATGCTTCTGTTTAAGTAAGATGTAATCTGCCACTCTTAAATATGGAAATAATTCTCTACTGTCCATCAGTAGATGTAAATAGAATTATTTATAGGCAGAGAAACTGTCTCTGGATTTTGTGATCACCCTGGTTAGTACAGAAGTGAGGGAGGCATGGCAAGCAAAAGGAACGTGCCAGCATTCTCCCTCAGTTGGGCAAGATGCAAGCCCATATCTGGAATGGACTCTTGTGAGTCAAACTGAATTACACTCTAAATGTTCTTCCTCCATATCTCACCTGTAGACACTGGTCTTATCTTCAAGTAAGGTTGACTGAAATGTATTTCTCTTGAGACTGAGTGACTCCATGTCCACTGGAGATGAGCAGATAGGTGTCTCAGTGTCAGGCAACAAAGAAACCTGATCTCCTTGAAATGCTGGGATGACTGTGATGGAGGGGTGCACTCAGCATGGGATCAAACCAATTAGCTGATGCCTATTTCATAAAAGAATTGATTCTGATTCTCTCGTCAGGATTTGTGTCCATCTGAAAAAGAGAAACAAATTCTCCAATGGAGAGTGAAGTCAGCACCAGATAAACGGGATAACCATTATTATTTTTGAGAGGATGTAATATGTGTAGGCCCTCTTGGCTCAGGGAAATTTGTGGAAGAGGGGGCGGAAAGATTGTTAGAGACACAAGTTGGATCATTATGCACAGAGACATTGCCTCTTACCTATAACTGATGACTAACCCCATAATGCACGACCCATATTCCCAAGCAAGAAGGGGCCTTACAGAGGGGGTAGGAGAAGGAGGAGGCTAACGATGGTACCAATATGACTGTATATACACCGTCTACATAACTAATAAAAAAATTGATTCTATATGATAACCTGATATAGGCTATATGGCATTAGATGTTTCCACACATTTGTCAAAACAGAAAACTTACAGAGGAATGAACTCTTCTATTCACAGTGGACTTAGCAAATGTTGCATGTTGCCTGGACTCACCAGTTATAAATGATGTACAACTCTCATGCAGGGTGTAAAGTCCTGGGAAACTGAGGGAATGAAGACTGGTTTGTGGGAAGATTCTGCACTCTTCTCACATCTCTTTTTTCACATCTCTTTTTTCCATAAAACCAAAACTACTCAAAAGTAAAATCCATTACTTAAAAGCCTTGTTGATGCAGCATAATGACTATTCAGGCAATGCATTCTTCATCTTGTTCATCTCTGAGGTACAAAGTAAGAAGCTATGATTCTATTTATTTATTTTTGTTTTCCACTGACTAATCTAATAAACATTAATTGAATGATGATAACAATACTCTGCACTGTGGGAAAATGTTGTTTGCCTAAAAATATGACCTGAGATGCATGTGGATTAGCAAGTAGCAGAAAGTTGCAGCCAGCTGAGTGGCTGTTCCACTTGGAAGTGATAGCCTGGACCAATGGGTGTACAAATGAGGATTATTTGAAAATATGTCTCCTGGCTGGACACCTTCAGAGACACTCAATTAAGATCTTAGTGCATGGCACTATCCTCCTACCTGTCACTATCCTAAAGCCACCTTTCCTAGAGTATCTATATCAGTATACTCATTTGACTAATTTTTATGAGTGTATGAATGTGTGGGACGTGCCAGTGTATATACATGTTCATATGTTTGTGGGCCTATCTTTGTGCACTTGACTGTGGAGGCCAGAGGTTGACCTAAATTGTCTTATTTACTGAGGCAGAGTCTCTCACTTGAACCCAAGCTCACCAATCTGGCCAGTTGCCCGGGAGATACCCTGTCTGTGGCTCTTGAGCACTGAAATTACATGTGGTCAGTCATACCCACTCTGAATTTTCATGGGGCAAACACGATCACTAAGATTTACATGGAGTTAGCCAGGGTCACTCAAGATTTACATGGAGCAGTCACACCTACTCAGAATGTACATATAGGTTGTCACACCCACTTAGGATTTACATGGGGCTGGGGATCCATACTCAAGTTCTCACATGTGTTTGACAAACACCTCACTAGCTGAGGCATCTCCCCACCCAGACTATTATCTTCCTAACATGTATTCACCTTACAATCCTAGCTTTAGAGATAAATAAATTTCAAGAATTACAAAAAAAAAAAAAAGCACTTGAAGCCTTGACAACCCTATCGTGGTAATTCTATTAACATGTAAACTTCAGAAGTTATATTTGAAATAGTCCTAAGAGGACTCATTAATAATCATAAAGTGCTTTGAAGATGGAAAGTGCTAAATGAATGTCAATATTTATTTATTAATAATCAGAGGAAGTGAGGCTGCCATCTTGAAAATGCCTCTCTTGCTATGAAGTGCCAAGTGCTCCCCCGATTCTTCCTTCCTGGCTGCCTCCACCAGCCACCATTGCCAGTGTAGAGATTCCCCCCTTTGCGTCTGGTATTTCATTACCTAATACCTTTGTAGTTTTTAGGTACAAGAAAAGTTTGGCTTCATATAAAAATAAATCACACTCAGTAGTTTATACTCACACAAGGCCATTGTACAAGGATTCGGTTGCAAGGTCTGGAATGAATGAATAAATGCAGAGATTTAAACTTGTCTCTTGGACACAAAGTGAACTGGTTACATTTAGTCTCATTTCACAACTATTTGAAACACTCGAGCATGCCTGTTTATTTTTTGGCCCTCACAAAAATGTATGGCCCTATTCATCTTGTACATGCTAGGTTATAATATTCATGGTCATGTATTATTTTAGCAGTCTGTATATAGATGGGATGCTTTCAATTATGATTGGAAGTATCCCAGTAGGAAAGAAAGTTTAATAAAAGTGCAATAAGGAGGGCTGGAGGAATTATTTAGTGGTTAAAGTGCTAGCCTACAAAGCTGAAGGACTTAGGTTTGATTCCCCAGGACCCACATAAGGCAGATGCACAAGGTGGTGCATGCTTCTGGCATTTGTTTGCCAGGGAATGAAGGCCCTGGCTCATGCATTCTCTCTCTCTCTCTATCTGCCTCTCTCTCTCTCTCTCTCCTTATTCCTCTCAAATATAAATAAATATAAAATTAAAAGTTCAAGAAGCAATTATCATGATAAGAATACCAAAGTAAATGGCATTACTTACCTCCAACTCGAGGGCTACTTTGCTTTTAATTTTAAAGTTACCTATTTCCATTGTCCACACGTACTCAAAGTAAGGAAAGCATGCAGGTGCAGCTGGAGTGCTTGGCTTAGTTCCTACCTTGAAGCCTGCCACTAGCCACTGACTAGTGGGACTCAAGACTCTGCAGAGAGACCAGTCATCACCACCTCCCGGACATGAGGGTGAAACACCCCAGTAAATGGAACTCTAATTCACTGAGGTACAGAAACTTATTACTTGACAAAGGATTTTGTATAATACTATAATGCAGACTCCATGTCATAGTATGTGTCAGAGTGCATAATCTACCACATCCACAGAGAATCCTATGTGAACTGTTTGTCACTGTTTAATTGTCAGAGTCACAGTCTCCTCTCAGGAAATGCAGATGTCTTTAGCTGACTAGATATGGAAACAAGGTTGTCATTCTGGGAGAAGGGAGCTGGTGACAGTAAAGAATAGACACTACAGTTCCTCTGACTAGATCACCTTGAGGCCTTACAAACATTACTGTGACTCAGTAAAGAAGGGGGAAAGTAAAAGAATGGTCTCCTAGCAGCTGAGACTAGCCACTTTGAATATAGCATATCAGGTCCTGACGGAAAATCTGAGCATTCTTACCCATTTATTGATTAAACAAACACATTAGAAACACTGTGCAATCAAAAGCCAGGAAGTAAGCTTTGTAGAAGGTACACTTGGGTCACATTTTGATGATGTCAAATTCTGACTGTATTTATCTGGGCATAGTTGTTCACATCTTCAGTTCCAGCACTCTGGAAGTAGAAGAAGGAGGATCACTGTGAGTTCAGGGGTACTTTGAGAATACATAGTGAATTCCAGGTCAGCGTGGGCTAGAGGGAGACCCTGCCTCGAAAAAAAAAAAAAACTAAATAAATAAATAAATTGTGTTTTTGAGGAGCCTTCACCAAACGTATCCTGTCTGACATGTTCAGCAGATGAGTGAGAGTGGGAAACCTCATGTAATCCTTCCTTTGCCACAAGGCTTTGCTGAACACTTCACCCAGCATTCAATAATTTCCAGAAAATATTTTTGAGGGACTGAAAAGCTTTCACATGTTAAAAAAAAGTAACTGAACAATTTGGGAAAAAAAAGTTGTATATGTTTGGGGGCTGGAGAGTTGGCTTAGTGGTTAGGGTGTTTGCCTGCAAAGCCAAAGGATCCCAATCCAATTCTCCAGGACCCACGTAAGCTGGAGGCCTTGGCATGCCCTTTCTCTCTCTCTCTCTCTCTCTCTCTCTCTCTCTCTCTCTCTCTCTCCATCTATCTATCTATCTTTTTCTCTTTCAAATAAACAAATAAATAAAGTATATTAAATTTAAAAAGTTGCATATGTTTGAACTAATGGCTCCCAATGAAAGGTAATTCAGGGACTGGAGAGAAGGCACAGTGCTTTAAGGCATTTGCTTGCAAAGCATGGCAGCCTGAGTTTGATTCCTCAGTATCCACAAAAAGCCAGACGCACAATGTGGTGCTCTTATATCACCATTACAGATTTTGAAAATTCATGGGGTTATTTCCAATATTACTAGTTTAAAAGTCCCGTATTTTAAAATTTTTATGTGAAATTAAAGAAAGAAGTTCCCACTAACCCTCCCTTTGTATCATCCTCTACCTCATTATAACTCCCAGGGCACTTTCCTTCCCCTGGGTGTTCCTGATGTTTATCTTCCCACTGACAGAACTATCCACTACCATTCTTTGCTACTAAACTATCACTTCTGCAAGTTCCCTTGAGTTCCTCTAGTTTTTTACATATAAATACTCTTTGTTAAGAAGTATATTATGGGGCTGGAGAAATGGCTTAGTGATTAAGGCACTTCCCTGAAAAGCCTAATGACCCAGGTTCAATTCCCCAGTACCCATTTAAGCCAGATGTAGATGGTGCTGCATGCATCTGCAAATTGTTTTCAGTGACTGGAGGCCCTGTTGCGCCCATTCTTTCTATCTGCCTTTTTCTCTTTCTCTTTCTCACTCTCCCCCTCCAAAAAATAAATTAAATATATTTTTTAAAAGAAGTACATTGTTCCAAAACTAACCTTTTGATAACAAATGATTTATTTTAAAACTGTGTTTTCAGAAATCATTTTCCTAGAAATATTCAGTCACATGCAATGGTGGCTATTTTGATTTATATGGTTTTGTCCCACAAAGGGTCATGTCCAAGATGCTTACTTCCTGGGACGAAGTAGTGGACCTCTTAGGAGAAGAAGACACGTCATGGAGATCTTTCATCCTGAAGGGATTAATGTCATGTCGTTGGAACAGATGCTTTCCCATAGGAATGGGTTAGTTCCCGCAAGACAGAAACCTCAGCTTCTTGCTCTCTTGCTAACACACATCCCAGATCTGTTCCTGGTCATTTTCTTTCAGTGACACTTGTCATGGTATTTGGAGCCACCAGAGCTAACAAACTAAAATTCTTTTTAAAAAAATATTATTTATTTATTTATTTGAGAGAGAAGAGAGAGAGAGAGAGAATGAAATAGAATAAGCATACCAGGACCTTTAGCCACTGCAAACAAACTCTGGACACATGCACCAATTTGTGTATCTTGCTCATGTGGGTCCTGGGGAATTAAACCTGAGTCCTTTGGCTCTGCAGGCAAGTGCCTTAACTGCTAAGCAACCTCTCCAGCCCACAAATGAAATTCCTTACTTGTAAAGTATGAAGCTTCAGATATTTTGCTAAAACACAGAGTCCAGTAGATAATTTGCTCCTTCTCATTAGGAATTGACATCTTTGTTTCCACTTTGAGTACAAGAGGAATGAAAAAGGGGTGAAGAAATGATGGGAGAAGTTGTCCACAAAAGGTCATCAAAATTACATGTGCGTGATAATGTTGTGTCTCAGTCATTTGATAGGATTGTGTCGAACACAAAATTAGTTGTGATTCCCTGAAATCTTACTTTGGGAAAATCATTGCTCAAATTTGAGGCAAGTATGGCACTTGCTGTCCATCTTCACCTTACCATTCCTCAAGTTTTGAGCATCTCACTTTTTCCTAACCCCTGACTGTCTATGTACACTGCACTTTCTGTAATGAGGTTGTTTCCTTCCAGAGGAAAGCCAACTAGGAAGCTGATGGCATTTCACTTCCCATATCCTTAGGTGTCATCTTACCTCTTGCGACAGTTAATCTGTATTGCCAACTTGATTGGATAAAGCATCTAGCCATGGGCCCTTGGGCTGGTCTATTAGTGCCTTTCTAGGAGGGAGTAACTAATAGGGAAAGAGCCTCTTCCAGACGGGACAGTCCTTCTGGAACAGTCTATAGTTGAAGAGCTCCCAGGAACAAGCAGTGCATTTGCTTGTGCTCCTTGTTCCTTACTGGTCCGGACATCACTCCTCTTACTGCCATCTTTTGTTGACATTAGTCCTTCTAACTTGGTCTGAAGAGCAACATGTTTCCCAGAATCCTCCATTCCATAGTTTTAGAGTAAGGATGTAAAGGTATCCAGCCTCATACACTGAACAGCCAATGGGTTCTCAGCCTCACATGCATACTGACAGCTATCATTGGACTGCTCAGTATGTATAGTATAGGCCAGTCTAATTAATTCCTCTATAATATATATTCATCCCATCTATCAGCTCTGTTACTCTGCACAATCCAAACTAATATAATTCTTCTCTCGTTCTTTTTTACTACTAACTCACTCTTGGTTATTCTCATACTACTATTCCGATGGCCTGTGTCTCAGTAAAGACTTGTTGGATTTCTTTTGGAAGCAAAACCCAAATCTGGATGCTTTGCTGATGATAGCATAATGCCCTCTCCATCCATATCTTGTAGCATATCTGGCAAAGAACTTGCCTATTTGAGATGAACATATTTGATTGGATATTTGATAGACAGATTAATTGATTGCCTGAATTTACATGAGGCAGAAAAAGAAAGAAACCACTGTTCTTTAGAGGCACTGCAATTCTGTGTTTCATTGATAGATGGTCTAAGCATCATTGCAGAACACCTCTGTAACTAGGGTGAGAGCTATAAGAAACAGTATTGGAAATTATGTCATCTAAATTATAATGTAATCATTTGCATCTTATTTTATGACTCCATATAATTTAATATGATTTCAAGTTTCTTAATATTACAAAAGAAAACAATAAAAAATTCCCTGTGAAGGCACAGGAAAATTATATGTTCTCTCTCTTTCTCATATAAAAAAATGTGGCACAAATGTGCAAATGGACACATTTGCTCACACGTGCACACATAGATATATGCACACCCATACATCTGTATATATTAGACCAACATCATTTGAACCTTAAGTATCTTCATTGATGATTTGAAAATGCAATTAATTTAATCTACATTAAGTTAATCAAATACTTTGCATTGTATACTAAAGTGCCATTCAAATAGTACAGGCTTCCCTGGCTGTTATGTGGGATGTATTCAGTACCACAAAGTTTTCCATTGAGTGAGCGGAGCTAACTGAGGGCATCCAAGAAGAAACCTTCACAGACAATTGGCTACCTTTGGGAGCTAGTGTAGTGGAACACGACTCCAGGTAGAATCAAATTCTGGAGCAGAGTACTCCAAAACAGAGGATGCCAAGATGAAAAAGAGAGTATAGAGAGTTTACATGCCAATTAAAGAGTGAGTTGTATTTTATTTTGCTCATTTATTATTATTAATATCATTATTATTATACCATGGAAATGAATTTAGGAATGCATTTCAGAAAACTTATTTACATGTTTCAAAAATTGTAAAGTTGAAAAAGGCACATAATTATTAACTAGAATGACCACAGAACTTTATCAAAAATCTATTCTCTTATTTTCATCTTGAAAAATATAAAAAGCTTAAGAGAGACTTTGATCAAACTGGCACTGTGACGTACAAGGCACAGAGAAATTTTAGACTAAAATGTACATTATATAAATTTTAAACTCATTACTGACAAGAGCAGAGATGAAAATTAGCTTTTGACCCAAATACACATCATTATATTTGATGTTAAAGGTTTCTAACTTTAAAATGACAATACATTTTAATTTTACTTAATGTGAATTGATTTTTCCTTATTTTATCTGCTATAAACTAAAGATTAAAATGGGTCCTTTATCGCCTACCCAATATTTTCTCAATTTCTTTATCTTCTATTTCTTTTCTTCTTTTATTCTATCCATCTTTCTTTCCATGTATCCATACATTAATTTTTTTCATCATATTCCAACCATACTTTCAACATATTCTATGCTCAACATTATATAACTTTCTTTCATACTCTAATGCCATGTAGCATAATTTCTAAATACATAAATATAGCATGTAGTAAGAACATTTTAATGGACTGTAGATAGGAAGATAGTTATCATTTATTTGGCTGGTGTGGCGGTTTGGTTCAGGTGCCTCCCATAAACTTAAGTGTTCTGATTGCTAGGTCCCCAGCTGATGGGGATTTGGGAATTAATGCTTCCTGGAAGCAGTGTATTATTGGGGGTGGGCATATGGGTATTATAGCCAGTGTCCTGTTGCCAGTGTTTAGCACCCTTTTGTGCTGCTGTTGTCCACCTTATGCTGGCCAGGAAGTGATGTCCACCCTCTTCTCATGTGCTTTCCCTTGCCAACATGGAGCTTTCCCTCAGGTCTATAAACCAAAATAAACCTTATTTTTTGCCCCACATGCTGCTCTCGATCTGGTGTTTTCTGCCAGTAATGTGAGCCTGACTGCAACAGCTGGTATATATCATATGTAATTTACACACTAATACATATGGTTCTGTGTTATAATTCAAAGGGTAGACACCACCATGATTAACTCATGTGTCCCCCTTCCACTCTTCACTCTAGCACATTTTTTTTCCTTCTTCTCTTTTCTGCCAGATTCCTCATTTGTTCGAGGATAATACTGGACTGAATTTTTCTTAGGTTTCCATAAAATATACTATATATAATGTGAACCTATGCAGGCTTGATAAATGAATGCATCATTTATATCTATGAAAGGATGGCATAGAATGAGGTATTTTAATTTCAACTAATCTTTTCTGCATTTCCTGTAGGCATCCCAGTGTTGCTGATATGGCATAGCCTACATAGCCTGAATATTTGATACAGCTCTCTTAGTTTTCTTAAATATACCTGGTCTTTAGTTTCCTGGTATTGGCCAAAGCACAGGGTCTCCAGAGGATCCATAGTGTCCCTTTCCCTGTAGTCTTTGTGAATGTCAGCCTAGAAGTTGCACAGTACTCCTTCTGACAGCCCCAGAGGTAGTACCATCCTCTCCTTCACAACCAGACACATTCATAGTTCAAACACAAAACAGGTCCCAGGTGGCCTTGTCCATGTTTAAGAGCTGCGTCTTGAGTTGCCTGCCATTGTTGCAGAAAGACAATTCCCTTTCTCATTCTGTGCACCAGGAGTTAGAAATTTAAGAAACTGCCAGATTTTCTTTTTAAGACTCTGAAAGCAATGACAACAAAAAAGCAACAGGTCTGCTGAGAAATGTGACTGACTAACCACAGCTGTGCTGGCTTGAGGTGTCCTCAGGAACATATGAGTGACATTAATCAAAGGATGACCTTTCCTTTGGCAACATGCCTAAGTGGGAGACTTTTGTAAATGAAATGCATTACAGGTGTATAACCCAACCCTCAAGTGTAAAAAAATTGCTAAAAAGTCAAAGTTGTTTAAAGACAGAAACATCCAGAGCTATTCCAAGGACTGATGGTGGCAGTCCATAGATTCTCATAAATTTCAAAAACTATTGAAGTAGTAAATCTACCAATCCAAGCTCTCCTAGAGGGTAGCCACTGAAAAGACCTGGGTGTATAGTTAGGTAAAGTGATAGCCACATGGCCTGATTCAAAATACCTGTTTTTAAACAGACATTTTATTTTATGGACTTATAAGAATAACTAACTAGTGTGGTATGTGTAGTACATGCATGTGTATGTGCCTTTGATCCACCCTACGTATTGGCCTGTGATAGAGGCTACTCGCCTTCCTGTGGTGGCAGGAGTGGAAAGTTGGGTTTATGGCTTCATTACTTTTCTGCCTGTTCTTGTTTTACCTGGAGTTTCTTACTGATACAGAAGCTTGCTGTTTTTCACAAGCCAGGGAGATTCTCTGGTCTCTGCTCCCATTTGCAGAACTAAAGCTATAGGAACATGGGGCCATGCCCAGCTTACATGTGTTCTGCAGATCCAAATTTCAGGTCCCCTTAAGTCTTCATGCATGCACAGTAAGCACACTCAAGAGCAGATCCATCTCCCCAGCCTGTGATAACTTCTTTTTGGACACTTTTAGCAGTCGTCCAATGAATGTAAACTTATTTATTTTCTGTCATAAACAAAGGTACATAGAAAGTTACATGTGCTATCTTTCTTCCATTTTCGCCCTGTGGAATGAAGATGATCTTGACTGTACAGGTCAAAGGGCCAAGGTGTTCTCCTTTTTTAGTTACAGCCCTAATTATGTTGTATACTTGCAGCCATGGGCAGTGTACATTTTAATCTGTGAAGTAGTGTTAAACTTTTATTTTCTTCTATTTCTCCACTACAGTTATACTTATCTTTGCCTCTCCTCCTATATACAGGTCTCTCCAAGGGTAGTCCTTATTGAATTGTCCATGCTATTTTTAGCATCAAGCATTACATTGTATGTGTCTCTTGGAGTTTTGATAAACACATGAATAATTCATGTTGTACTTCAATGGATAATCAATGGGATGAAACTCAAATTTCAATTTTAAATAAGTCCTCAAGTGTCAGCATACACAAACAATAACTGTGCACCTTAGTCTCTGTCTCAGCTGAGCCTCTGGCAGACTTTCATAGATTCTCCCAGTGGTTCTCCTTGCTCCTGTATGCTCTGCACTAACACACCTTGCCCCACAACTTAGTTTGTTCAACCAACAAATTGCCTCGAATTTGACTAGTGTTAGATGCAGGAACATATAGCACAGCATGGAGGAGTTTTTGATGCTCTTTCTTTTCTTTCCATCCCCCACTGGATAGATAGTCTAAGGGGAAACGAAGAAGAAAATAGAAGTGTAAGGAAAGCAATGTCAAAATAGATACAAACATAACTGAATATGACAGCCACATTTGATAAAATGAGGATCCAAGTGGTTATCAGAGGGAGAGTGATGATAAGGCAGCTACCAATAATCATAGTATACCCTTAAGATTCCAGAAGTCCCATGAGGACAAGAGCAAGGAGCAGTCAATAAAAGAAGTTGTGCAGGAGGCTCTGTGTGGAAGTCCAAAGCTGTCCATGCTGGGCATTTTCACCATGCCTGCTTTCATCCCTAACACAGAATGGATGTTAGAACCAATCAATGACCTATAAGCACTTGTAAAGACATCTTTTAGAGGCACCATATGTGAACATGTAAGAAGCAGGGGAAAACAGGACTTAGAATATATTTATGAAAGCTGGAACTTTCAAAAATACAACTTGAATTAATGATCCTGTGAGATACTTCTAAGGTACAACTAAAATAAATACTGAAACATTATAGTCCTTATTTTATTGCTATCAATATTACTTCATTTTCAGCTACTTTAAAAAAATAGGTGAGTATTATAGCAGAATCAATAGTTTATCAATGGAATTTTGAAGTGGACATATCTAGCTGACTTTTTGCAACAATCAAATCACAAACAAGTGAAAGGATAGGAAGGGGAAAATAAAAGAACACAACAAAGAGATGGGAAAAGAATGAATGATTGATCCAATACTCAATTTCATTACTTTCAAACTCCCACAAACTTCTTTCCAACAGGTTAAAAAGAATTAAAAACTATCATATGTCATGTGGTTAATCAAAACTGGTCTGTTCACTTAAGTCCCAGGCATTCTCCATCATCAATTTCCCCCAATGCACACTCTGTGAGAACACTGTGAATACAAGTGGGTCTTGGGGACACTTTCAGCACATTCTTAATATCATCTGTGGTTTAAAATAGTGATCAAAGGCCAACTAACATTTGCCTCTGATTTTTATTTAAGTTATAGGAAACAGAAACAGAATTAAACTCATAAACTTAGTAGAAAATAGAATGGGAGAAAGGCCTCATCTACCAGATTCAAATCATGGTTGAGACTTTGGAAGTGAGTGGGAGCCCCGTGTTTTAACAAAACAGGTTGAAGGCTCTACATCTTAAAATTAATACAGGAAAAGTGACATTCCAGGCAAAGAGAAAAATTAGTAAGTGTGCAGGGTAGGATTATCAAAGTAGGTCATAATTTATAAATGAAGAGTAAATGATTTGATTAACCATTTCAAGATACCAAGTGCTTTTCTAATTATCATATTTGGTCCTTTCCCACATTTTTAGATATTATAGGTATACAAGAAGTCACACATTGATTCAAAGCACAAGAAAAATAAAAACATGCTGATGACCAAAAACAATTCAGTGACTAATACAAAAATGCAGTAGAAAACATAGGATAATTAGAACTTGGAGCAGGGTGCACAGAGTATTTCTTTCTGTTTCAGATATATTGGAAACCTGGTCTCCCAGTGATTCTAGAACCTAGGTGGCACAGTCAGTTTCTGAATGAAAAGAAACACCATACAGGGAAACCAGCCTTCATATGCAGCCACAAAGATGTTCCAGGCCACTGTTCACTCCATATTTCCCATAGGTTTAAAATATTTCTTTATGAAAGAGAGAGCAAAACACACACAGAGAGACAGAGACAATGAATATGGGTGAGCCAGGGGCCCCCTGCCACTGCAAATTAGCTTTAGATGCATGTGCTACACTACGCCTCTGGCTTTATGTGGGCACTGGAAAATCAAACCCAGGCCCTGAGACTGTCCAAGGAAGCATCTTTAACCACTGAAAAATCTCCCCATGTCCATGCATCTTGTTTAAAACATGTACAAATAACTTATCATAGTTTGAGCATTAACATGACAGAATGAACCTGTAAGGCAACACTGAAGGCCAAAATGGCTCATAGAAAACGAAGTTGGTTATTCTTGGTGATATTTGAAGGATTCTACAAACATATCAATAGGATAAAACTAAACAACTCAACATAAATATAGAAACAAAAAAGACAAAGGGAGATAAAATGTGTGATATTATTTGAACAACATAGGGAGACATTGCAGGACACCCCATATCCAATGAGCATGAGCCCTAGAAGAAAGCAGAACATACTGGAAAATAAATGTGCAAAATAAAATATAAAAAATGGGGCTAAAGAGATGGATCAACAGTTAAGGTGTTTGCATGCAAACCCTAACGACCTAGGTTTGATTTCCCAGTACCCACATTAAGGCAAATGCATAAAGTGGCATGTACCTTTGGAGTTCATTTGCAGTAGCTAGAGGCCCTGGCACACCCATTCTCTCTCTCCCTATATCTGCCCCTTCTCTTTGCTTCCAAATAATAAATAAATAAATAAATAGTTAAAAGTAATTATATATATATATATATATATATATATATATATATATATGTTTCATCATCTGTGGAAAGATATGAGCCTTTTAATTTTTAAGAGATTCCAATACAGAAAAACATGGATTAAAAAAAATCTACTTTGTAGCACATTATTTGGAAATTTCAGATGTCATATTCAATTTACCAGTTGCTGTGACAGGAGATAGGCAAATCATAAGCAAGTGTGTCTCAGCAATGTCTCAACTACTGGTCACCTGGCTCTACCACCTACCTGAGGTTCTGAATGTTTAATGGCCTCATGAGCATGGAAGGCAGGGAGGAGGAGGATGGTTTGGGGCAGCACAGTTGTCTGCTCTCTTTCTACATTCTTCCTAAAAGCTTGTACATGAGTTGTTCTAGTATCAGTACAGAACAAGATAGAGTGGACAATGAAAATAACATTAATCTTACATCTTGATATGTGGTCAAAGCAGATTAAAAATACATTATGGATACCTGCTAAAATGTAAGTAACCCATGATTTACCACTGTAATTATTGTTAAGTGTGCAATTAAGTGGCATTCAGGACATTGACATCTTAATCATTTTGTGCTGATGTTGCACTCACTTTTCTAGAGATATAAACACCTGTCTATTCACCCCAGATAGCACATCAAAGAGAGACCAAAGACATGATTCCATCCAAGAGTAGCTTGGTGAAACTAGTGTCTATTGGAACATGGAATGTGGTTAAAGGAACAGGAGTGGGAGATTACTTAGAGGAAATGGACAATGCTTGGATGGCTATACCATTGAATAAAAGGCTCTCTCCCTCCTGACTGTTAGTTGCTTATATATCCTTGAAGAAAGAAGGGGGTCTTATGGGTACATTCACATCTTGTGAGCCCTCTGATCACTCCTTCATGTGATTTCAGAGCCCTCCCCTTCCACAACGGAACATTATGGGTCATACATGTCCCCATGAAGATAATCACAAGCTGCCTGATTCCAAGATGAAAAGTGTCATGTCATGTCTTGAGGACACTGCTTCACAAGAGCTACTGAAGCAGAATACCTGAAGCAGGGTAATTTATAATGAACAGAAATTTATTTCTCATAACTGTAGAAAGGGACCACCTTGTCTTTTAATAAGGACACAAATCTTACCTCTGAGGGTAGAGTCCTAATGGCATAGCCACCTCCCAAAGACACCACATTACTCCAATGACAACTAAATTTCAACAAAAAAGCTGAGCATGGTGGCACACATCTTTAATCCCAGCACTCAGGAGGCAGAGGTAGGAGGATTGCCATGAGTTCAAGGCCACCCTGACACTACATAGAGCTAGAGTGAGACCCTACCTTGAAAAACAAAACAAACAAAAAAAAATCAACAAAAATTTGGGAAAAGGCAGACTATAGTAGGAACTCTATCCTCCTCTTCCTCTTCCCATTCCCTAGCAGTCATCATTCAAATTGCCTTGATTAAATTAACTACTCCAAGTGACTCATAACTCTTATAAGTAGAAGTACATTTTCCTACTTGTCTGATTTAGTCCTTAGCCTCAGTTAAGTCTTTAAGGTTCATCTACATTGTAGTAGGTATCAGAGTCAGATTCCCATTCTTTTTTAAAAGCTAAACAGTATTCCCTAAGTAATATGAAACACTTCACAAAATTCCATGTCATCTTTGAGTAGAGACCTTGCCAACCCCTGCCTTCCTCCAACTTCAGTATATGTGCTAGTAAAGGAAGCATGGAAAATTCGATAGAAATTGTTCAGTTACAATGAAAATCCACTGAAATATTACCTAGCAATTGAATGGAAGTTGAAAAATAGTGATAATGTAAGTGAGCTAATTATCCGTCCCCAGTGAATGGAAAATATTTGGAGGTAGGAATGCAATGTTCACAATGAGCCATCTGAAAAGAGAAATAGCAAGCCAGACATGGTGGTGCACACCTTTAATCCCAGCATATGGGAGGCTGACATAGGTGGGTCACTGTGAGTTCAAGACCAGTCTGAGACTACATATTGAATTCCAGGTGAGCCTGGGCTGAAGTGAGACCCTACCTCAAATTAAAAAGAAAGAAAGAAAGGAAGGAAGGAAGGAAGGAAGGAAGGAAGGGAGGGAGGGAGGGAGGGAGGGAGGGAGGGAGGGAGGGAGGGAGGGAGGAAGGAAGAAAGAAAGAGAGATAGCAAGAATTTTTCTCTATCATGATTTTTGGATAATGGGAAAAGGTTTTTCAATATACTTATTTTATTTATTTGAAATTGTTAATTGGGACTGGGGAGATGGCTTAGTGGATAAAGGTACTTGCCTGTGAAGCCTAAGGATTCAGGCTCCATTCCCCAATATCCATATAAGACAGATACACATGGTGATGCATACATCTGAAATTTGCTTGCAGTGGCTAGAGGCCCTGGCATGCTCATTCTCTCTCTCTCTCTCTCTCTCTCTCTCTCTCTCTCTGTCTCTCTCTCTTTCTCTCTTTCTGTCTTTCTGCCTCTTTCTCTCAAGTAAATAAAAATAAAATATTAATGTTTAAAAATATTAATGGTATTTTTCATTACAGGTGTTATTCCATACACGTACAAGAAATGATGAAATTTGCATTTACTCATAGTACTACTTAATAAACAGAATCTTAACTCAAAGCTGCACACAATGAACAATGTTTACCATTCACAAAAGCAGAGTGCCTCTCCAAAATGCTTTCTTGAATTCACTTACTAGGATGGCCAAGAAAATCTTGTGAGAAAGGATTGCACAAAGTTAGGAAAGGAAGGAAAACTACAAAGAGAAAACAGAAAAGACATGGTAACAACCCAACATCGAAGGGTCCTTGTTCTTATCTCCATGTTTGACTTCTTCTATAACTGATACCACTGTGTTGTCTAAGATATCATTTTATTACCTGAACTACCCCTGTCGATGCTACTTTACTCCTTAATGGAAGTCTGCCTGCTTCTTTGAACACTAGCCTTGTCACTTGCTTAGAATGTATGGGAGTTCCCTGTAAATATACTGGCTTAATTCCCATCGACCCCTGTAGTTTCCCAAAGATCCCTATCTCTTCAGCACTGTTTCCATGTTTATCCAGTCATCTTCATTCAAAGTTTCAGAAAACAGAGATGGATGTGATCACTGATCCCCCATGTCTGTGCGAACGGCCCCTATGCAAACTCAGGGCTCCAATCCTTTGGATTTCTTTAGTTTAAGAGAGAAAATCATGTTGTTCCAAGTATATTTCAGGTCTGATAAACACAAGAGCATGTTCTCAATGTGTTTTCTTTCCTTCAAGACGGTGGGGGTGGGGGGGACAAGAGAGAATTGGTGCACCAGGGCCTTCGCTACTAAAATTGGACTCCAGATTTTTCTGCCACCTAGTGGGCATGTGCAAACTTATACTTGTCTCACCTTTATGCATCTGACTTATGTGGGATATGAAGAGTCAAACATGGGTCTGCAGGCTTTGCAGGCAAGCTCCTTAAGCCATCTCTCCAGCCATATATATATAGTTTTTAAACATTTCATTTATTTATTTATTTATTTTAGAGAAGGAGAGAGAGAGAGAGACAATGGGTAACCAGGACCTCCTTCCACTGCAAACAAACTCCAGACACGTGAATCATTTTGTGCATCTGGCTTTTCTATGGGTACTTGAGACTCGAATCAGGACGTTCAGGCTTTGGAACAAGAACCTTTAACCACTGAGCAACCTCCCTAGCCCCAATTTTTATATGTTGATTCTCTTGTGATGCTAATTATAATATGTATCTTAGTGGTTTTTGAAGATGCTAACACTTGGTTTATAAATGTGGACTGTATCTAAATTTCTCTGTATGCTAAACTGTCAGCCATCTTTTCAAATCATTTCCAGGTAAAACTTAATCTACTATGATCCTGTAGTGATGAAAGTCATATTAAGAAACATTGGTGCTAGGGAGACGTCTGAGTAAGAGCATTTAGTGTGCAAGCATGAGGATTTGAGTGTGTTCCTCCCACCCACATAAAAAACTGGGCATGCCAGTGCATGGGTGTAACCCCAAGAATGAGAGGGTGGAGACAATTGGTGGAGCTCTGTGGCCAGCCAGTCTAACTGAGAATACATGGGCTGAAGAGGTGGCTTAAAGGTTAAGGTGCTTGCCTGAGAAGCCTAAGGATCCAGGTTCGATTCCCCAGGACCCACATAAGCCAGATTTACAAGGTGGTGCATGTGTCTGGAGTTAGTTCGAATTGGTTGGAGGCCCTGGCATGCCCATTCTTTCTCTCTCTCTCTCTGTGTCTCTCTCAAATAAATAAAGAAATAAAATATCTTTTAAATGTTAGCTCCGCATTTCATGGGTGACTCCATCTCAAGGAAATAATGCAGAAGAGCAACAGAGGAGGGTATCCCATGAACTCCTGTGTGCTCTCTGTGTGTGTTCTTGGAGTGCATACATTTACACACACACACACACACACACACACACACACACACACACACACAGCAAATACAAAATGAACATACAACACAGAGGGAAAGGAAGAAAGAAAGAAAGAAGTAAAAGAGGGAGGGAGGGAAGAAAGAAGGAAGGGAGGGAGGGAGGAAGGGAGGGAGGAGGGAGAAAGGGATGGAGGGAGGAAAGATGGGGGAAAGGAAAGGAGGTTATTGGTTTAGAAAGGGTCTGGAAAAAAATAAACACAAGAATGAGGAGACAATGCACTTTACATGCACAGTGGAGTTAGAAGCATTGTGTGAATCCTGTACACAGAGTTCTATAATGACACAGAAATGAATTCTAAGTTCAGTTCTCCCCCTATGTATGCTGCAATCTTTAAGGAGGCATTCAAACACTATGCCTCAGTGTCCCCATAAAAGAGGAGCTTAATGATACCTACAGCATTATTAAGGTATATGTTTCTATCATTATAAGAACTTCAGGCCTGACATTTAGTTAGAACTATTTTGCTCCTCTTGATTTTTATGATTGCAATACAGAATGCAAATACTAATGAATTATGGTCCTAGCTCAAGGGAGGGTAACTTTCCTAACAAATGAAATAACCATGGTATGGACAGTTCTATGAAATAAGAATTTCCCAATGGTATCTTAAGGAATTCTGTCATTAAAGGAATTTCTCTCGATAAACAGAATATTCCTAAAGATTATCAAGGTTCTTCTTTCCTTTCAATTGGCTTATTACTTACTGCTTATAATCCTGGCATGCCAATATGTGTCCAATAAACCTGGCGTGTCAATGCGTGTCCAAACCATTCTTCCCTCTAGCTCATACAGAGGACACTCAATTGTACAGATACAGGTCATTGTTTCTGCATGTGGCTGCCACACAAAGTAGTTTCTTCAAACTCAAGAACAGCCAGGAAACATTCACCTATTTTTTTTTTTTTATGCTGAAAGCCTAAGAAAAAAAAAGACACTGCCTTTTCTTCTCTTATACTCCCCCAAGAAAATGACAAAATGACATTCTTTCTCACTCTCTGTGAAATGATTTCTGTTAACAGCTCTGGAAAATGCTACAAAGATGTGAGAGAAATGATGGCAGGATTTGTTGACAAGAAGGCAGAATGAGGGAGTTCAGTGAAAAATAAATCACCCACATTAGAGGCTGAGGAGTCGCTGGGCCTTGGTCCCATGTGCTCTTCTCTCCTATGGCCTGGGGTTGTCTCAGAACAACCCATAGTGCATAGCCCATGTATTTCAAGTGACTCAATAAATAAGGCTTCAAATAAAGTCAAGTAAATCTCACCATTAGTCAAATAATTTGATGCTCTGCCAAAAGTTTTCCTTTTTCTTAGATTATTCATCTATTTTAAATAATAGAAGAGAAAATACTGAAATAAAGAAAAGCAGTCAAATTTGGGAACTTCAGCTTAAAGTGTATTTATGTTTTCAGGGCATAACATTCTTTAAGAAAACAGAATTTCCTTAAATTGAAAGACCACATCATATCTATCTCTCTGATGTGCTAACAGGACTGTAAAGAAAGAACAGCTGTTTACCAAGTCAGGGCAATGTACCTGGAGTTCATCTCATGAGTCTCATTGGAGCCCAATCTAGACTCTTTTGTTAGAGTTCATGATTCTAAAGTTGTTGCATCAATTATGAAAAGAGCCCATGAAATAAACATAAGGGGAATAGTCAGTGTAGTGTGAGGTAGATAAAAACTTGGAAGTCAAGGATTTGTGAGTACTGACCAGGGCATAACCATTGACTTAAACAATTATCTCTGAAGGCCTTAGTTCTTGTCCTATAAAATGGTAATGATATTTGTACTTCCTTTTAATTACAAGGCAGTTTTTGAAAAATATTTAGCACAGTACCCGCCAACAGTCTAACATTCAGTGAAGATTATCATTATGTTTCCCTGGGTTTAAATCATATCATCAGATATATAAAGGTGGTATTTTGGAAAATATATTTTGGAATGTTTTCAAGACTACTGGCAATAGACAACAACAGATAGAATATAGTTAATTATGAATTCATATGAAACTTCAGAGTAAAATCACTTAGGACCAAAGTGGTGAGGTAGGATCTTGGAGGGTCTCACTCTGATATTCATGGACTGAAGGTGGAGGAGGTGCAGCATGCAGGAAAGGACATGGAGCTGTAACCTGCTCATTAGATCATCAAGTGGTAACGGGAAAATTTTCTAATTCAGACAGAAATGAATGTTACAGAATGAGATTCACAAGGATGGAGAAGGTGGGCAGACTGAGTCTTAGGGAAGCGAGGCAGGCATCACCACACCCTGTTACTCTGTTTAGAAAAACTCAAGGTTTTGTAAGGAAGCCACGGTGTGTATCCCAGAACGTATTGGAAGTGTCTTTTTCTGTGAAAACAGGCAAGAAATTCACTATATAGAACATCAAAAGGGTGGATACAGAGTAGAACCAAGGTAACTTTTACGTGTAAGTAGTCAGCTAGCTACAAGCCCACAGAAGCATAGATGTCATTCTGCTCTGGTGTGACTTGAATTCCAGTCTGATTCAATCTCATCCAAGATAGCTGTAGCAGCAGATTGCTGGTTCTTCAACTTTTGGTGGGTTTAGCTCCCATAAGTGGACCCTGTCTTAATCAGTATTACTCCTGGGCCCATCAGCCAGTAAGGGTATTTCCTACATACCTAAAATTTTTAATTGCACATCAAATTCATATAAATGGATCTCAGCCATGTATGTCGGATTTTTCCCTCCAAAATTCTTGCCCATGTGCGAGGTGTCAGGAAAAAGTAGGAAAGTAACACGAGGAAAGACTTGGCTCAACAGCAGAGACAGGCTTTATTCAGAAAGCCTGAAAAAAGCCCTGGTCAGGCATGGTCAGAACCCAATTCTCTTACAGACTATGGGGTACTTATGGGACTATTGGGGGGGAGGTCACTGGAATTCCTTTGTTGTAGAGCAGTCCACCTCACCTTGGGCCACTACAGGAACTGATAATTTGGATGGGTGGTCTGGGTCACTCCAGGAATGTGGCAGTTGAGAAGGGTGGTGAGGTCACTCTTGCGAAACAGAATTAAAATGAAAAGTCAGTTAGAGTCCAAAAATGGAGTCATTCTGGTTCTAGTATGAAAGGATTTTCTGGTCTTTTCCTCTTGGCTAGTAAGCTTTCATGCTTTTAATTCTCTTCTGTTTATACCTAACTTTAATAAATTTTGTATAACCTACTCTTTTCTGAGTCTGAATTATTTTGCAATTCTTCTGTACTTGAATAAGGACTCAAGGCTTGTGGAATCAAAATCCTGCAGGTCTTCTGGATCATTAGGCAAATTTAATCCCTCCCAGAGATTCAATACCATATTACTGTTACCATGACATCAAATCTAACTTAAGGTTTTGCTGTACCAGAAAAGATAGTGACATACTATTCAACATTATGCAATAGGTCTAACCTGTCTGTCCCTCAGATTTTTTATCTGAGAAATGGCTATTTTGTTACTACACTATTAATGATGTTGCTGAGATGATTAAATAAGGACATGAGGCCACAGGTCCAGAAGCATTTAATAAATATGGCTCAAAAATAATTCAAGCAAACAATTCTAACACAGTGCATTGAGTGAATCATCAATAAGGTGATCTTAGCTTGCCGAAGGACTTAAGTGGCTGCTCAAGCAAGTTTAGTAGAAATCCTTTAATACAGTGATGTATAAATGAGTATGTATGCATCAGATAGTTTGTGAAGTAGTGCGAGGATAGGCAGACGTTGCAAGAAGTGGAATTTTGAATGTGTATCATCTTTTCAGAAAACAGGAACATGATACCTCTTAGTAGGATCTGAACTTGAATAAATTAACAGAAGATAACATAGCAGAAACGTTTTGCATAGCCATCACATAGTGCTACAGCGCCAGATAAAATTTCTTCTTAAATTAATACTTGAACAAATATGGTTGTAACTGCTTTTTCCTACCATGTTTCTGTTGCTTGTGGCCTCTAATAATGATCTGGCATGTTGATTTGACCAGGCAGAGATCACATTTTCCCTGATCACATAATCCCTGAAGATGATTGGTTGGTTTTGTGAATGCACTGTCAAACTGTGTTGCTAATGATAAGATTCCAAGATGTATTTTGAAGCAAAGGGTAGAATTATATTTTATTTAATAAAATCATTGATCACCACTAGAAAGTAAACTGTGTTTATCTGGAAACCCAGTATTCAAAGGATTTATTCATAGTAATAATACCTACTGATAACTAGCCACGTCTCTGCTTTGCAGACTGTGGCCAGTAATGTCCTAAGCAAATGAATTCAGAGATTTTCTCAGCTTGTGTGCATAGGCTATAAAAGGGAAAACAGCTCAAATTGAACCTACATGGGTCTGAATTATTGACTTTAGCTTTGAAGTGCAAATGAGCTAGATGAAAACATATTTAGACTGCAGAACAGAAACTGTCCTGACAGACTGATGGATGTAGCATTAACTGTTCTGTGTAAGGATGGCCTTGTATTTCAATGGGTCCATCATCCTTGGACCAGTCATCCCACCACAGGTGAAGGTTAAGGCCCCTTACTGTATAACAAGTTGGTGCTGACTTTTTTTTTTTTGGTACCTTCTCTTTTATTCTACTAATTCCACTTTCCAAATCATCCATAAAATAGTTTTGTTTTCATGACATTTTGGCTTTGTTTTTTCTAAAACTAGACTTATAGACTCTAGTTAGCGCACAGACATTGCTATAAACAACTGCTCAGTAGGCTACGTTCATCAGTATGTATTATGAATGTACACTCCTTTGGAAATTTCTACTTGCCATAATCTATCTACATCCAAATAATCCTTGACTAAGTGAATACGTAGGAAGATTGAACAGAACATTTATATGATGACATAAAATGCCATGTATAAACAAATTATGAAATCTTTTTGAGTGTTTTGCAGCTTCAGAAGAAAGTCTTTCATGGAGCCTAGATGTATGGGACACACTTTACAAAATGTTACTAGGAATTGTGTTAACTCATGATATCATTAATATTAAATGAAGGAAGGTATTGCTTGTTCACTATATCCCATCCACACCACCTTAAGTCATGTACCAGACATAAATTGAGAGGCCTTGACTAAAGAGCCCCCAGGGAAATGCTAGATTTTTGCCAACATAGTAGAAGGTGTTTGGAGGAAGGTCTTTGTTGAATGGCATTGAACATCTGCCTCTGTATAAAAAACACTCTCATTCATAAGATTGTAAATTTTTAAACACTCTGTCCCTAAACCTCTCCCTTCTTCCTTGAAGACTTAATATTTTGTTGTCTAGAAATAATAGGGCTTTTAGAGAAGAGAGAGAAAAGACTAGTTGAACAAAGGACTTAAAGTTGCATTTGTGTTTCCTCTTGTAGCCTCTCCTGTAAGAAGAAATGCAGATGCCCTTCCCTGTCTGTGGAATGTTGGTTCTAGGTCAAATTCTGCATCTATGATGTTCGAGGACATTTTGTAAAATGGCATAATGCTGTTGACATGTTGCCTATGAACATCCTCCCATGTATTGTAAGTCCTTTCTAGGTTACATATAATATTTAATGTAAGTGAAGCTATATAAACAGGTATCATACTATATTATTTAAGAAATAATGACAGAAAAAAAACTATGTTTATATTCAGTACTTCATGCCAATTTTTCAAAGATATTTCTTCATACATGGTGTCTTGAATTCATAGATATAGAAAACACAATAATGAATTCTCCAGTTAATCTTATTACTGAAATATCACCCTCTGCCATTTTCCTTTCCATAATGATCAGCTACTTTCTCATTTCTGGGATGAAATAGCTAACCAGAAGTAACTTAGAGAAGAATCAAGTTTCCTTTGCTTTACAGTTCCAGAGCTGACTCTCTGTTATGGCAGGAAGGCAAGGCAGCAAGCTCATAGCCCCTGTGCAGCACAGTCAGAAAGCAGAGAACCAACAGCTAGTGTGGTCAGGTTCAAGCACATTGAAGCCCACCCCCAGTGACCAACTCCCTTTAGGAACACTTCAACTTCTAAAAGTTCAAACAACTTTCGCCAACAACACTGGGGACCAAATGTTAAGATACATGAGCTTATGGGGGACAATTTGCATTCAAAACACATCAGATTTTATCTCCAGAAATGATCCCAGGGAATGTCTATGTGTAGACTACTATTTTCCAACCAATGCTACAAGGAGAAAGTCTGGGATAAAATGCAGAAACTATCTTCAAAATTCATTATATTTCCAGTATTCTTAAGTAGCTCTCTCACAGCATAAATGTGGTGGAGGAAAAATGCAAAATTTATTGAATTGAATTTCTGATAGCTCACACAGAAATGACAGAACAAAGGGCTCTTGCTAGCCAGCAAATGAACTAATCAAACTCCAAATAATTAGTGGGTATTAGTTCAGTGGTGCTGAAGTTTGAATTCCTCAATAAAGAGGTAAAATTATAAGGCAATAGGAACCAAATAAGAAAGAAGGAAAGAAGATGAACCCATTTGACTATAAAATTGTACCTGAGCCATTCTTTCAGATTAGAAAGACTTAAAATCCCACATTTTGCAGCTTCAAAATGGTTTCAGAAAAGTTTTTATTATTATCATTGTTCAATTTCATGCACCTCTGCACTTGAACTTCCAGTCAAGAGCAGGAGTCGAACTGCCAAAAATAAAGAAGATTTTTTGTTTATTTGTTTGTTTGTTTGCATGGCATTTCCAGCCAATATTTTCAGGCCCAGGAGTTTAGAAGACACATCCAAAATTTTGAGTGCTAATATGATTTCAACTTTAGAATCTTCTGCTGAGATTTTTTTTTCTAGTCAGAACCAAATCATGAGCTAAGGAAGCAGAAGTTCAGAATACAATTTCACAAGTGATTTTTCTCTCCTGGATTCAACATCTATACATTTAGCGCATTATACATTATACATTAGCACAGTTATACATTTCTGTTAGATCACTTCTCCTCTCTGAACCTAGCCTCACTATCTATAAACTAATTATGAGTCATATTGCCAACAGTGAATGATGTTCCTTGTGAACAGATTCTTTGTGTAATTTAAGTCTGCTTGAGTAAATACTCAGCTTAAAAAGACAATGTATATACCTTCATGTTCAGTATAGAAGAGCTGTGTTCTATATAGTCCATATTAAATTATCATTTAATATTTCTGGCATTATAGGGGACCATATTAACACATAACCAGAATCTAGTTTCTTAAGCAAAAATGACTGTGATGAAGAACATTCTAAGGTGTCTACATTTAATCATTTTTTTATAAATCAGTTGCCGCTATGATCATTTCTATGCTATCTGACAATTAACAATATACTGTTACTCTGATTTTATGGCTTAACAGTTTAATTTTTACAAATATACATTCTTACAAAAGTCTGTCTGCCTGATTCACCTAAATCCTCTATCTTATTTCTAAGCTGTATTGTGATATGAATGAGCTGATAATCAAGGGTGGTGTGTTCAAAGTGACTACTTGTTCAAAGGAGAGCCTATGTACCTGCCTTTAATGCTAAGGTTCTTGTGAGAATTAATTTGTATTGTTTGAGGATCTCTTTTTCTTCTTATTTCCATATATTGGTATATATTAATATAACACTGAATTATTGCAACAAAATAGTCTTGTCACACAGGTATTTTGTAGCTATGTTCATGGAAATTCTGCATCTGAGTTAAGAGGCCAGTGTTGGAAAGGTATATATTACTTTTACAATTTAGAAAAAAAAATGAATGGACTCACATGCACACCTGCCTGTAGACTCTGATAACTTGGATGTTGACATATCCACATGCCTCCCTTGATCTCTTATGAGACAGTTTCTAAACTATCTCTGCATTTTTGTATGGCTTTAGACTTTCTCCACAAAGAGACAGCTATTATCTTTAAGCAGCTAAAATCATCTTAATGCAATTACAGCTTTTGGAATCAGCTTGAGTTCAAATGTGGGCTCAAACACATCCTAGCTTTTCATTACAAGCAATTGAATGTATGTTATTAGCATAGTTTATGGATGAAATAAATTAGTTTGCCAATTAATACCAATAAACTCAATCCACACTCTATTACATATTAGTCATTGTTTTAAGTACTTTACATATACGTAAACAAAACCAATAAGGCAGATTACCTCTGCTTTGCAGCTAGGGAAGTTGAGGCACAAACGTTAAGTAAATTATTTACTACCACATGTCTAGTAAGCATCCTGGTTAAAATATGAATGCAAGGTGTATGGTTTCATTTTTTCTGTTAATTATTCTTTTGAGGCAAGCATAACAGACTGGCCCTTTATATGCAAGAAAGTGAGAGTGGGAGCATCAAGAGTGTGAGTGAAAGAGAGAGAGAGGGAATTGACATGCTGGGGCCTCCAGACACTGTAACCGACTTCCAGACCATGCTCATTTGCGTCACTGTACGTCTTACGTGGAACCTGGATAGTCAAACATGGGTCCTTTGACTTCACAGGTAAGTTTCTTATTCACTATGCCATCTCTCCAGCTATTCTACTGATTATTAATATAAATTATGGTAGGAACAATGTTGAGTAGATTTACTTATTCAAACAGTCGATGTTTTATTATCTGGAAGGAAGAAGCAGGTTCACTCTTATCTTGTAATCCCTTATGACTGCTGGAACTATTTGTCATGATAATTAGCTATCTCCTGAAAGAGCCTAGGGCCGCAGTCACAAGACATTGACCCAATGAGGTAGCAAGTTGTGAGGAACAAAGGAAAGACAATTCAAAGTTGAGAGAAGGGAGGAGAAAAGAAAATTCATGAGAGTATTTACAGTTCATAGACAGAGCATGCAGGAAGAGAGGCCTCCCTAGAGCAGCCCTTGGGCAGGGACATGAAGTGTTCAGGTTGGAAGGACACAAAGAGAGGCTAAGAAGGGAGGGGTGATAGGTGATTAACATTGCACCACTCCTCATGCTTGTGTTCCCCTGATCTAGATTCATTTCAGGCAGACCTCTGCAGTCCTTCTCCCTCTTGCTGCACGGGGGTCGTTATAGCAAATGACCAAGAAATCTGATGTGTCAGCCACATCTAATTCCACTTTTCAGTGATCTCTTTATGTAAACAAGCTATGGCTTCTGATTTAAAGGTACGAAAGTAGTGAGTGAATTCATGGCTGTATGATTGCCTAGATTTTGAATTTATAGGAACAAGGCTGAGAAGAATGAAAAACTGACATCCTTAAGTTCATATAGAAAAGACACACACATACACACACACACACTACTTGTAATACACAGTTATTATAAGCCATGAATGAGATTATTTCTCAGCTTTAGAGCTGCTAGCTATGGTAGAGTACTGGTACTACCAACCAAGAATGTTCTTTTTTTGTACTCAGGACCATACACATGCATATGCGGGGATGAATCTGTGTCAGCTTTTAAGGAAGCATGCAACTATCTGAAGCTAACATCCCCATGACCTTACCTAACTCTGTGGACATAAATCATGCTGTCACCATTCAAGAGAATAAAAATTGCATTTTTTTAAATCCACTGAAACATGCCCTTCCTTCTTCATCACCATCCTGATCAAATAACTGTAAAGAACATGACAGTGTAATCATGGTCATATGATTGAATGATCAGAAAACAAGACTTACACACATTTTTCACTTCTTTGCCTTAATTTTATCTTCAAGTCTGATATTTTTGTGATAGGTTTTAAATTTGCAAGAGGACTTCAGGAAACCAAAAATAGATGTACATGATAAAAAGGAGGTCCATATCAGATGAATGTACATGCCTCTTTTCTTGACTACCATGTATCTTAAAGAAAGAAAATATTTAGTTACTTTTACTTGAACTATGTATTTTATTCTCACATCCACAGGAAAAGTCAGAGAAACAGATGTTCCAAAGACAACATTTGTTATAAGCAAGTTCAAAACTTGTTTATAAAATTTTTCATTCATTTTCTGACACATTATAGATTTTCCTTCATCACGATACATTTTAAATGGTTCATTGTATTCTGGGGAGTTTAATTTTGAGGCTCTTAAAAGGAATGGAAAAATGATGCAACATGGTATATTAAAAAACTGTGCTAGACTGAATGTAATAGATTTTGTCCCAGACACAAGTTAGCTGCTTCAGTTAATTCTAGCAAAACTCTTATGCATGTTCTCTGAGTCTCAGGTAGCCTTTGAAAGCACAGATTCCATCAAAGTGTATAAGTTCACTTTATAATGTACTAAGCAGTATACATAAGATGATCATGAGATTTTTTTAACTTTATGTATTTATTTATTTGTTTGAGAGAGAGAGAGAGAGAGAAAGAGGCACAGAGAGGGCAAGTGCGAATGTGTCAGAGCCTCCAACCACTGCAAACGAATTCTAGATGCATGTACCACCTTGTGCATCTGCCTTATGTGGGTTCTGGGGAATCGAACCGAGGTCCTTTGGCTTTGCAGGCAAATGCCTTAACCATTAAGCCGTCTCTCCAGCCCCTATAAGTTTTCATTGTACTTGATTCCCAGGTGCTTACTCAGCTTCTGGCTTATAGAAATGAGCAACAAATATGCATTTGCCTGAACGAAGTGAAGCCATTTAAGTAATAAGACATGTTACAAATAGCACAGTTCATTTGCACTGGTGAGATGGCTCACTGGATAAAGTTCTTGCAGTACCTGGTATGAACTAGAGTTCAGATCCTCAGCATTGATGTACATGCAGGTGCGTGTGGCAGCCACATGAAATCTCACCCCTCCCCTCACTGGAGGTAGAGGGAGTACTGGGTGAGCTTCCTGAATCCATGAGCTCTAGAGTGAAGTGAGAGATCCTGCTCCAGGACGATAAAGAGGAGACTGACTGAGGACAACATTCAGTCATGCACACCTGAGCACCTTGTACATATGCACATGCACACACATACTACAGGCAAAAAAAAAAAAAAAAGCTTAAACTACTTGAATCAAATAACAACTTAAATTCTGTATCATTATTAACTGAATTTAAATAAATGCAATATTTCTGAGGTTTTTAGCAAGAAACTGTCAAAGTTATATATGTATGAATTCTAGGAACTCTTTTATAGAATAAATAACTTTTCACATTTGGTAAATCAAACTGTGACTGGGGAGATGGTTTAGTGGTTAACGATGTTTCTTTATAAAGCTTGCAAGCCTGGGTTCCATCTCCAGCCCTCTCACAAAGCCAGATGCACAAAGTGGCATATAAGTCTGGAGCTCCTTTACAGTGACAGGGGTGTCCTAACACACCCATACACACATACACACAGGCAAATTAATTAATTAATTAAAAAATCAAATCAATACAATAAAATTAGTGTCCCCCAATGTTTGGAAATGATTCTATGAAGTTCTTCAAACATTGTTGACACATGATACTGATTTTCTTTCATCACTGTGGTGGTTTGATTCAGGTGTCCCTCATAAACTTAGGTGTCTGAATGCTAGGTTTCCAGATGATGGAGATTTGGGAACTAACACCTCCTAGAGGCAGTGTGTTGTTGGGGGGGCAGGCTTGTGGGTATTATAGCCAATTTCTCCTTGCCAGTGTTTGGTGCACTCTCCTGTTGTTGTTGTCCATCCAATGTTGGTAAGGATCTGATGTCCACCCTCTGCTCATGCCATCGTTTTCCCCTGCCATCATGGAGCTGCCCCTCGAGCCTGTGAGCCAAAATAAACCTTTTCACCCATGAGCTGCTCGTGGTCAGATGATTTCTGCCAGCAATGCAAACCTGACTGCAACAATGATGATACATTTTAATTTTTTGTTCATTTTTTATTTATTTATTTATTTGAGAGTGACAGAGAGAGAGAGAAAGAGGCAGATAGAGAAAGAGAGAGAGAATGGGCATGCTAGGGCTTCCAGCCACTGCAAACGAACTCCAGACACGTGCGCCCCCTGGTCCTGGGGAATCCAGCCTCGAACCGGGATCCTTAGGCTTCACAGGCAAGCGCTTAACCACTAAGCCATCTCTCCAGCCCTGATGATACATTTTAAATGGTCCATTGTATTCTGGGCAGTTCAATTTTGAGATTTAATTTTCAGTTGCCAAATCCAAGATTGGACTTCGTTTTTCACTGACTCCAAAATAACTCAGATATCTAGGAAGAAGACACTTATTAGGCTTCATAGAGTTCTTTTTTAAGCTATGAGACAAGAAGAAAAAAAAAACAACTAGAGGAAATCAGTAGGTGGATCCCTTCAGGGGTTGACATAAAATGGGTAAAAACATGAACAGATTTTTCTTTTATTCCAGTTTGCTATTGCCTAAGGTTTCCCCGATCCATGGTGGAATATTTCATCTCTCATTTGAAATTCTTTGGCCTCAACTCCATTCTGCCTTTTGACCAAACCACCTATGAAATAGCTATTTCCCACAGTGGCTCCATGCAGAATGGCTTTGACTAAAATAAACAAGGTGGGAGTGGGAGGACTGGGCAAGTAGATCCATCCAAGTGAGTTGACGCTTGGGCTGCAGTGACGATAGAAGTTGTTTTTGTTCTTCAGAGTATTCTAAGGATAAACATAAAAGTTCCTCCTGTTGTAGGTACCTTCTCAGTGCTGGAACAAAACAGCCAATGGGAGGACAGGGTTTGTTCTGGTTTCTAGTACTCAGGGGGACCCTTCATGATGACAGGGGAAAACATGTCAATGGGAGAGGCTGGACATGTCTTCTGCCACAGCATGTGAAAAATAGTGGCAAGAATGTGAGCCTGACTTATGGCAACGGGTCTAAGGGCTGGATATAGCACACCCAAGCCTGACCCCAACAATACACCTCCTAGCAAGGCTTGATCTCCCAAATTGCCACCAGTTGGAGACCAAGCATTCAAAAACACAAGATTTATGGGGGACACCTGATTCAAACCAACACAACTCCTTATATGACTAGGTTCTTGAACTGCATGAACATTTTATGAACCTTAATTGTTTGTGATGTTTAAAAATATCATTTAAGGGCTGGAGAGATGGTTTAGAGGTTAAGCGCTTGCCTGTGAAGCCTAAGGACCCCGGTTCGAGGCTCAATTCCCCAGGACCCACGTTAGCCAGTTGCACAATGGGGCACATGCATCTGGAGTTGGTTTGCAGTGGCTGGAAGCCCTGGCATGCCCATTCTCTCTCTCTCTCTCTTTCTCTCTCTCTCCCCTCTTTCTCTCTCTGTCTGTCACTCTCAAATAAATAAAAATAAACCAAAAAATTATTTTAAAATATCATTTAATTTCACCTTGTTTGATCTGGTCAAGACCTGTCAGCCATGCCAGAGGCTATTTGGTGTAAAACAGCTGGAAATGAACACTAGAGATCCCAGCCAGTGGGGCAAGCAGACGAATCCCAAGGATTCATTTCTGGTACAGAACATGAAGATTTGGGTTAGAGGACTGAGGCCATAACTTCTCTTGGTATGGTGAAGTTTATTTATCTAGCAACTCAGGGTTTCAGGGTTTTAGGAAGGGAAACATCAGGTTTCCTGAGGATAGATCCTTCCCTGACAGCTGTGGTGCAGTGGTACAGGGGCACCAAAACGAGAAGGCGAAAGACAGAAAAAAAAATAGTGAGACAAAGAGGAAAGGAACTGGAGAAAGAGAAAAAAATAGAAGAAAAGTGATTGGGTAAATAAAAGTGCATGTAGAAAGAAGCAGACAGAGTGAAAGACTGGCAGAGAGAGGATTAGGGAGATGGGTCACACCTCAGTTCAGAGAGTAAGTGAGGAAGAAACAGTGGGAAAAATGTCTGATGGAGGTCTTACATATGCTACCTTTGTGATTGGGGTAACTTTCTTGCTAAGGAAGGGCCTTGGGAAACATGCAGAGCTGTGGATTGGTGGTCAGGGAAGGAGCCCTGTTGGCTAAATTCCCGTGAGTTCTTTTGGTGAAGTGAGACCTTAGAAGCCTTGGGACTTTGAGACACCCCTAACACAGAGTACATACAAGGTCTTTTACAGTGAGGAAGAGCACTGACTACCACTAAGCAGGTGGGGCTTGTTTACCTCAGTGTCTCTCTTCAATCACAACAGGCTGCCCCTTCCATCAAAGCTAAATCATTCTTTCCAGAAAATGCTAATTTCTTTTCCAAAGGATCTCTGATCATGAGCAGTCTATGAGAACTACGATTTACTTAACAAAAGTACGGAGAGCATTATTTGTATGTTTCTAACCTAGAAATTTGATGATTCAAATATCCCTCTGGAAGGAGAAGAGAATAGTAGCAAAGAATTCTAACCCATGTTGGGGATACTAAAAAGCTCACAGTATTAAAATAACCTGAATCTAAATAACCTTGCCTAATGTTATGCTTATACTTGAATTCATAACGGTAACTTTCACAATGCAATTGCCTAACTTCAAAGTTCAGATGTGACTTTGTATGGCAGAATTAATTTCCTTGATTGCTAATCCATCACACTAAGTGTGATGCATGCGTTATCAAACATGCGTATTTCTGCTATCATTAATTGTGGCATATTGTCACAACTGATAAGGAAATGCAGTAGGAGGAAAAGAAAAGAGGCCCTGATATTGGCAGTTTAGCTGTGTCTTCCCACAAACCATGGCAGGTACAGCCAGATCCTGTAAAATAAGAGAGGGCTCTAGTGATTCTCATGAAGAGAAAAGACAGATTTCCACAGGCATCCATCACCAGGCCAGTCTTGCTCTCCATTTGTAAAGCTTTGTTTATACTGTGAGATAATGATTGATGGGGTCTGAACAAATGCTTGGAGAAATCAGGGATGGTGCAGGCACTTAGGTGTGACATTTGGCCACATGAAATCTGCAGGGAACCAGCCAGCTGGCAATGAGGCCATTCTGAGGAAATTAACACAAATGCATTTAAAAGAAGAGTAAATAATGAGTATTGGGTTAAATGACAGCAAGGGAAAATGGTGATTATGGATGCCAGGTAGAGTATGTACCAGAGAGGAGAAAATGGGAAGGGATAGGACATTATACATCATTTAGGTGGATGTCATTAAGAAAATGACATCTTTTAAGACAATCACTCTTGATAAATTCAGAGCATCACCTAAGAACATAGAGGATTCAAGAGATAAAGTACAGATATGAAAAGTAGTCTTGGAAATTTTTATTTGGAATACAGACACAACCAGGAAGAGAAAAGATTATAAGTTATTGATATTCATGCTTTATTACATTAAAATGCAGTGAAAGTAGAATGAAGAAAGAGAGCAAGTCTTGCTTGCTGGCCTCAGAAGCGTGGACTCTTCTTAATGCAACCCCAGTGCCCTGGCTTCTATATGCTGAGAGTGTGTAGTCAAACATTCATACCATCTACTTCATTTTATTTTACTGTGGGGAGCTGTACAGTACATCCAGATCTAAATCGTGACTTTAAGACAAGAACCCCTTACACCACTCACAGAGGGAACACTTTAACATCAGTGTCACAGGTTACTTACTTTTTGCTGGCACACACACCTGACCAAAAGCAGCTTGAGGAAGGAAAGGCTTTTATTGACTTATAGACTCAAGAGGTAGCTCCATGGTGGCAGATAAAAGTATGACATAGAGGAACCGGACATCACCTCTGCCACAGCAGGTGGAAAGCAGCAGCATGAGAATGAGCCACACAGTGACAAGGGGAAGCTAGCTATAACACCCATTAGCCTGCCCCAAACAGCATATCTCCTAGATCAACGATCCAGTTCCCAAAGTGCCAACAGCTGGGTATCTAGCATCAAGAACACACAAGTTTATGTGGGATATCTGATCTAAACCACCATAACCAGTCATGGAAGAATCACCAAAGCAGTAGTCACAGGTCTTTCTGCATCTTAAGCCCCATGTTTTCTGATTCCCTATAGCCAATTTCACTGTTAATGTCTCCAGTAGCAGCACCTAGCTATGCTTTTCTTCACCAGGCCGACTGCATTTTCCCCTCAATCATGAATCTCTCTCAAGCTTATCTTCCTTACTTGCTTGGATAATTGTGCCTGACTTTCTTTTTTCACCACTTGTCCTGAGTTTCCCTCTACCTGGGCCCTTGTTCCATGCATCCCCCAAGGATGAGGTCCACTTTCTTTAACCTCTTTCATTCCTGGTTTTTTTCTCCTTTGATAGGAAAAAATAATAAGAAGCCTACACACAGTTACCAATTCTGCAAGATTTAAGCTGCACAAAGCTTGTTGCATGCTCTCTGCCTCAGTACATACACATTACTCAAGTCCCATCCGTTTAACTTATTGGGGTTAAGTTTCATAATGGGGATATCAATGCCTTATTGGCTTCATTTAAACTTTCTATATGGGAAGAGGGACAGAAGTAGATGGTCTTTGTTTCAAATCCCTGTGTTGACACTGGTATGGCTTGGTTTTTCTTGTTGGACCAGATCTGTCCACAGGAGCACATAGATGTACATCTATGCTTGCTTTTGCCTTCCTTCAGCATGGGAGGTCTCAGTTTATGTTGTGTTAATGGATGCCAGTAGTTGTTTGATGCCTTTTAAAATTAGGAGTCTTGCAAGAGAAGATAATATGACCACTGAGTCTGACTTGAATGAAAATCCATCAGGTACAGGTGAGAGAAATGGGATGTAATTTGTTAGGTGTGGTGCCCAGTTAATTCTAAAATAAATTACCTGAATACAAAAAGTATATATTTACTTAAGTTGAATTTTAACATCAGAAACACATTTATTCCTCCATATTTCCATTCCATGTAGTAAACAAGCAAATGATAGGTAAGTCCTAGTATTTTTGCATACACTTTCATTGCCTTATTATTTGAGTCACTTATATCATTGAAGTTGTGTTCACATAGGAAACATGCTTACTGACAGAATGAAATCTTCCTATCTATGATGTACTATAAACTACTAAGAGGATCAAATAAAAAATTCTTTCATAAAAGCTATTTTAATATTACAAAGAAGGAAATAAATAAGGAAGGAAAAAGGAGAGATGGGTGGAAGAAGGGAGGTAGGAGAAAAAAGAGAAGAAAGGAAAAAGGAAGGAAATGTAGGGAGGAAGAGCAGAAATAGGAACTGTTGGAAGAAATGAGGGAGGGAGGAATGCAGTCTGGGAATGGGGGAAAGGCAGTTTAAGCCTTCATTTAAACATAACTTTCTCTCTCTTCCAAGGTATCTAGCAAAGAAAAGTACTAGAAGAATTTATAATGAATATTACTGAAATCTGTCTTGTATATTACCTGTGACATTCTCCCAGAGTCCACGTCCCAACATGCTGGCAATAGGTGGCTGTGGTCTTTTGTTTTACTCTACTGAATGAGAGTTAAGGTCTATATTAAGTTCTTAAAACCTCCATCCCTCATGATTAGTGAGGGCTAATAAAGATGTCTTTATCTCTAACAACAATAAAAAATATTAATCACAAAAGAAAATGTCCAGGTGGAGAGATGGCTGAGATTAAGGCACTTGGCTGCAAAGCCCAAGGACCCAGGTTTGATTCCCCAGTACCCAAGTATGGCCAGATACACAAAGTATCACATGCATCTGGAGATCACTTGCAGTGGCTAGAGGCCATATCAAGCCCATTCTCTTTCTTTCTCTATTCTGTCTCTCTGCTTGCAAATAAATAAATATTTTTTAAAAAGAAATTAAATGTCATCATGGTACACACATGACTCAGGCACTAAAATTAATATCTAATAGTAAGCATAAATTCAATTTATCTTATTTTTTAAATAATTTTATTGATTTGTTTGCAAGCAGAGAGACGGACAGAATGGGCACAACAGGGCCTTCACCCACTGTAGACTCCAGATGCATGTGCTACTTTGCACATCTGGCTTTATGTGTGGGTACTGGGGAATCAAACTTGAATCATTAGGCTCTAAGGGAAGTGCCTTAACTACTGAGCCGTCTCTGCAGCCCTATATCTGATTTTAAACTTTGGCACAACCGTGATGAAAGGTGGGAAAGAGGAAACTCCAAAGATGAAGTTTATAAACTACCAAATCTCCACTTCTCACAACAAAGGGCCATCACAGTAAGAAATCCAGAGATGTCACAGTGTTGAAAGACTGCTTGGAAGTACACACATAAAGAGAAAATAACAGAAATGGTACTAAACTATTACCCAGGAAGTGAAAATTGCAAGACAAACACCAACCATCATTTCTCCTGTTGATTCTTCTACAGTGATTTGACTTTAACAAACGTTTGACTACAGAAATTACTTCAAAATATTATTTTCATGTAAAATAAACCAAAGAGAATTATAAGAAAAAATAAAAAGCATTGCATTTGAAGATAGGTGATATTAAGGGCAATAACTGGGGTTTTGAAATAAAGTCTGACTTTGGAAAAAGTAAGTAAGTCAAAAAACTTACATATTTACATAATTACATTAAAGTCAAACCACATCTTTTTAAAAATATTTTATATTTATTTATTTATTTGAGAGAGAGAGAGAGAGAGAGAGAGAGAGGCAGAGAGAGAGAAAGAGAATGGGTACAGTAGGGCCTTTAGCCACTGCAAACAAACTCCAGATGAATGTGCCCCCTTGTGCATCTGGTCTACATGGGTCCTGGGGAATTAAACCCGGGTCCTTAGGCTTCAGAGACAAATGCCTTAACCACTAAGCCATTCACCAGCCCTCAAACCACGTCTTTTATATCATGACTACTAACCTCAGCTGTGCCATAACGTTAATTAAAACTTGACCTTAGGTAAATCTCCTTTCACCTCTGACTCTTCAAATATAAATAAAATTAAATCTGGCTGAGGAATAATATATTATGAGTTTTGAAAACTGAAAAATGACTTTGCCCATTCAAATGCAATGAAAATATCCTGCCAACAGCACATATGCAATGTCAAAACATTCCTAGGATTTACACTCAAAAAGGTTTGCTAGGGCGTTTTATTTTTCAGTGACTAAAGAGCCTCATGAATGAATTCAGTGAAATCCTTAGCCACATCCAATCTTCTCAGGCCCCCTTTCATTTAGTTCATGGATGTTGGCATCAATTGAACAATATTCTGACCTTTTTTAAAGGGCAGATATAATACTACATCAGCTTGGTTTGCTGAACTTTAGACTCTTCTGAATTGGAGAGTATTTGGGAGCTACTGGGTAGATTTCATATATAATGTCATGGCAGAATTAATGATTCATTTCTTATATGAATTACAAAGCTTTCCTTTAAAAAACGTTAAAATATATATCATTTAAGCTTGAACATTTAGACCTTTTGTTGAATCAGCAGCCCTCAGGATAAGTGGGACTAGTGCAAAAAGAAAACAATGATTGCATCAAGAAAAATATGCAAGATCAAAGGCATATTGTTTGTAATTTTAGAGAAAGAACAGGAGTGGCTGTAGGCAGAAATAGAAAGTGACTCACACATATCAGCAACTCATAAAATGTTTTTGAGACCCTTCCCTTCTTTTTCTCTCTCTGCCCCAAACTCATGCTCTATCCCTTACATTACAGATTTAATTTTTTTCCAAGGTGGATATTCCGTGGCTGAAACTTACACCTTAAGTGTTTCATCTCATAGATTTTATAGCATTCTAAAGTCAAGCAGAACGATTTTAGTAAACCAAATTCCTCCCTTATCTTTGTCTTGTTTACCATGGTAATGATTCCAATTCCTATGTCACACATATTTGAGAACTTACAGGATATCATTCAGTGCCCATCACCATCCTGTGAATGCTGTGTTAATAACCTGTTCATACTGAATGAGATGTTGATAATGTATTTCTAATTATAGTACCTGGCATAAATGCTTAATAAATACTAGCTATTAGTTTAATTTAATATTCTTATCTTCCATTACACAGTAGGAATTGTATATTTAAGTGACACAATTTTCCCCTGTAACTGCAGTTATATTTTTAAAAACTGATCACATGTGCAAACCAGATGTAAACCAGTTTCTATGATAATCGATTCACATGTATTGGTCAACATTATTGCACAAGGTACCATGTGAAGTAAGATGGGACAAAAAAGAATAAATTTAAGTTAACTTCAAACCAGTAAGTTCATAGTGTAACTGGATGACAACACAGGGAAAGGGGATGAATAAAACTAAGGATAATGATCAGAAACAAAAGGAAATATTTGATCAGTAATAAATATCAAATGGCAGTGAGTTTAGGGAGACTAGCACAGAGTGCAATGCATGAGGAAACCAGAGTCATACAGGACTTCAGCTGTACTGTGTTTACATAGCTCACTGGAATGAATGAGTTGGAGTGGAGCAAAGGGCTCATGTATGTGGGAGTAGCTAACCTGCATTTGAAAGATTCAGTCAATAATAGGATTATTACAGAAATACTCTCCGAACAAAGAGGCAACCTTAGAAGAGCAAGGCTATTTAATCCTGGAGAAACCTTTAGGCAAGGGGTGGAGTATCTTATTTGTTTTAACAGATGTGAAAAATCATGGTGGATTTTTTTATTGATATTGCATTAAATATGTATATTGCTTTGGTAGAATTACCATTTTCACAATATTAATTCTACAAATCCACAAGCATGTCCACCTTTCCATCTTTTCAAGTTCTTAATTTCATCCTGACTATTTTTATGTTTTCATTATATATGTCTTTCACATCTTTTGTTGGTGTTATTCCAAGGTATTTGACTTTTTGTGGTTATTAAAAATAAGATATCCTTGCTGATTTCTTCCTCTGAATATGTGTCCTTTGCATATAGGATGGCTACTGATTTGTGTGTCTTGATTTTGTATCCTGTCACATTGCTGAAGGATTTAATCCTTTCTGATGTTTTGAGGTGGAGACTTTTTGGTCACTTATGTATAGACTCATGTAATCTAAAAATAGGGCTCATTTGTATTCTTTCTTTCAAATTAATATAACTTTTATTTCTTTCTCCTGTCTTATTGCTTGGCCTAGGACATCTTGTACTATGTTGAATAAAAGTGGTGAGAGTCGGCACCCCTGTCTTGTTGTTGATCTCAATGGTAACTCCTTGAGCTTTTCCCCACTAAATGTTATTTGGGATTTAGGTGCTTTATATATAGCTGATGCGTTGTTGAATTTGGTTTGCAAGGTTTTTATCAGGATCTTTGAACATAAATTCATTAGGAATACAGGTCTATAGTTTTGTTTTCTTGTTATGTTTCCATCTGGCTTTGGCACTAGGGTGACACTAAGCTTCATAAAAGTAGTTGGGGAGCATTCCCTGTTCTCTGATTGTGTGAAACAGTTTGGGAAAGATTAGGTTCAGTTCTTCAATGAAGGTTTAATAAAATTTGACCGAGAAGCCATCCAATGATTTTTCTTTCTTTTTTTGTGTGGGGGGGGAGGTGTTGGTTACCATATCAATCTCAGTGGATATGATAGATTTGTTTAGGAGATCAATCTGCTCTGAGTTTTGATTTGGTAGGTGGTATGTGTCTAGGAATTCATCCATGCTTTCCAGGTTATCCTATTTTGTGGAGTGGGGTTTTGGAAGTATGACCTAATGATTCTTCAAATTTCATGGATGTCTGTTGTGACCTCTCCCTTCTTATTTCTGATTTTGTTAATTTGAGACTTCTTTTTTCATTTCATCAAATTGGCTAAGGGTTTATCAATATTCTATTTTATTAAATAACAAGCACTTTGTTTCATTGATTTCCTCATTGTGATCTTGATCAAGTGAATTGCTGAACTGGAAGGTAATCATGAAAAAAAAAAAAAAAACAATCACATAAACAAAATTGTGCAGAATCATCTCTCAGAGCACATAAATTTTGTCATGAGGGTTTACTTAATTGAAGAAAAACAGAGAGGTCTGAAAAGAGAGATAAATGAATTGAAGGCTAGTCAACAAATAGAGGACATCAATAACCAGCTGATTAAGCTTGATAAATTTATGAACAAATCCAAGAATGAATTTCAAGGAGCATCAAGAAAATCAGACCTCAACCTTAAATCTTACCTTTAAAAAGAAGAGATGAACAATTTGCAAATAAGATAAAATAAAATAAAAATTAAATAGGACTTTTAAAAACCTCTCTAGAACCCCTCACTAACCATCACTCATGAAGAACACAGAACCTCTGACCTGGAAGACAAGAGATAAGAAATAGATTTGGAGTCCAAAAACTTTGCTAAGTTAAAAAAATCATGTGAACAGAATATGAGGACACTGTAGGATACCCTAAAACAGTGAAACATCCAGAGCAGCACATACCAGAAGAGAAAGAAATCCAGGCCAGAAACATAGAGAACATATTCAACAAAATTATTGAAGATATTTTTCCAAAATTATCACACAAAAGTGTAGTCCATCTAGTATCAAGATGGTAACAGAACGCCAAATAGACAGAGCCAAAAAAGAAACTTTCCGAGAAACATCATACCTAAACCTCTTAACAATGAAAACAAAGAGAGGAAGAGAAAGGCAGAGAGAGAGAGAGAGAGAGAGAGAGAGAGAGAGAGAGAGAGAGAAAGAAATGCAGCATGGGAGAAACAACTTGCTACATGCAGATGGAATCCCATCAGAATAGAATTATGTCAGATTTCTTAATGGAAATACTAAAAGCCAATAGGACCTGACATGGAGCTCTTCAAAGTCTAAACAACTATGGCTTCCAACCCATACTACTGTACCCAGTGAAAGTGCCCCTCAAAATAGATGGTGAAAGGAAAACTTTCCATGAAAAAACTTAGCTCTATGATTATATGAACACAAGCCCAAACCTACAAAGAATACTTCAGCTAATCCTCCAGACAGAAGAGTCAAACAACCAGTCTCAAGAGCCTACAAGAAGAAGTCACAAAAAAAAACAAAACTAAAGCAAGACTGAAAACAGTTCAAAGCACAAGAAAGCACCAAGCCCCATAAAGCACCCCATCATTGTAGGGATTAAATCAATCCTCACAGTTGTAACCTTAAATATTAATGGTCTTAACTCCCCCATCAAAAGACACACATTAACAGGGTGGGTCAGAAAAATGGGCCTTTCAATTTACTGTATTCAAAAAACCTACCTCATCACTACAGACAGACACCTCCTCAGGATGAAAGGATGAATAATGATATTTCAAACAAATGGAAATAAGAAACAAGCAAGTATCACTATATCTGATAAAATATTCTTCAAACCAAAAATAATCCCTTGCTCCTCCTAGTACCCTGGTCCTATGAGGCCCCATTGTGCTTTTCTTGGGGAGGCCTGGCCTTTGTGTGAGCTGTGGAATCACACCTTTTTTTTCTGGTATCCTTACTGGCCACTAGGTACCAACATCACTGTGCACCTGAGCCAGAGGGTGAATGGGCCAAAGGACAAAAACTTGCTTCCACCTCAATAAAATATAAAAAGTCTTCCAAAGGAAGCAAACAAAAGTCAGAAAACTGAGAGATCTCCACCAAGAATGCCTAGTTCTACTATGGAATCCTCCAAAGAAATCATAGAGAAATCAACAGAAATTCATTCCCAGAATGAAAATACAACAACCAATGTGACCCTCATAAAAAAAGATCACTGAACTTGATGCAAACTATCAAAGAACCAACAATTGTAACAAGGAAATTGAGCAGAATCATCTCCTAGAGCATTCAGCCTTTGGCAGCAGGCTCAACTTGATAGAAGAAAATGTTAGAACCCTCCAAAGAGATATGAAAAAAAATGAAGGTAATTGAAGAAATGTAAGACCTCAACAACAGGTTGATTAAGCTTAATGAAGACTTGATCAAATGTAAGAATGAACTACAGGAAGCATCAAGAAAAATCAGAACTCGAATTGAAATTGTACCTGAAATGAGAGATGGACACAATACAAAATGACACAACAGAAAACAAAAATCAAACAGGAATTACAAAAAAAAAAAAAAAAAAAAAAAAAAAAAAAAACTCTATAGAACCACTCACAAACAGACCCTTTGACATGGAAGATAAGGCAGAAGAAATTTACTGGGAGGCCAGAAACATTACTGAGTTAAAAAATTCAAGTGATTACAATAAGAGGGAACTGTGGAACACTCTAAAATTACTAAACATCTGGATCATTGGTATACCAGAATGAGAGGAATTCTACACAAAAGCATAGAGAACAAATTCAACAAAATTATTGAAGAAAATATTCCCAAATCTTGCAAAAGAGAGGCCCACCCAGATACAAGAAGCCCACAAAACACCAAAGAGGCAGGACCAAAGAAGAAACTCTCCAAGACACATCATAGTTAAAACTCTTAACTGTGAAAACAAATATAGTGTTGAAAGCAGCAAGAGAGAAGCAATTCACAACATCCAAAGACAATCCCATTAGAATAATTTCAGATTTCTCAATGGAAACTCTGAAAGCCAGAAGGGCCTGGAATGGAGCACTTCAAAGGCTGAAAAACTATTACTTCAAAACCAAGCTAATTTACCCAGTAAAAGTATCCCTCATAGTAGATGGTGAAAGAAAAAGCTTTCCATGAAAAAAAAAAAAGCCAACTCTATGATCATATGAACACAAGGACAAACTTGCAGAAAATACTTGAGTGAATACTCCAAACAGAACAGTCAAACAACCAATTTAAAGAGCCAATAAGAGGAAGATCACAATAACCAAACTAAAATAGGCTCAAAACAGTACATAACATAAGAAAGCACCAAACCCCATAAAACACCTCATGATGGCAGGGATTAATTCAAACCTATAGTAGTAAATTTAAATATTAATGGTCTTAACTCACCAATCAAAAGACACAGGTTATCAGGATGGATCAAAAAACTGGACCCTTCTATCTGCTGTCTTCAGCAAACCCATCTCACCACTAAAGAGAAATACCTCCTCAGGGTGAAAGATTGGAAAATGATATTCCAACCAAATGGAAATATAAAACAAGCAGGTATTGCTATATTAATATCTGATAAAATGGGCTTCAAACCAAAAGTAATTAAAAAGGACAAAGAGGGCCACTTCTTACTCATGAAGGGAATGATCCAATATGAGCACATCATAATGAGAAATTTATATGTGCCAAACACAGGAGCAGCACAATTTGTAAAACAAAATCTGCTCCTCAATAAAGCAGAAATAAACTTCAACACCACCTTAGTCAGAGACTTCAATACTCCACTATCATCAATAGACAGATCATCTAAGCATAAAATCAACAGTGAAATAATTGAGCTCAACAACATCGTAGATCAAAAAGACCTACAGAAATTTCCTCACCAACTCTACAAAATACACATTCTTCTCAGCAACCCACAAAACCTTCTCCAAAATTGATCATATATTATGCAATAATGCATGCCTTCATAAAGTCAGGAAAATTGAAGTAAGTTCCTGCATCATGTCAGATCACAATGATTTAAAGATAGAAATTAAGAAGAGATACATCAAGAATTCCACCAATTCCTGGAGACTAAACAACACAGTTTTAAGCAATGAATGTGTTGTGGAAGAAATCCAAAAAGAAATTGTAAAATCCCTATAATTGAATGATAATTAAAACACAAACCACCTAAACTTATGAGACTCAATGAAGGCAGTCATAAGGGGAAAATTCAGAGCCCTAAATGCTTTCATTACAAACACAGAGAGATCACAAATAAATAACCTGACTGCCCACCTAAAGCCACTGGAAAAACAAGAAGAATCCAACCTATAGACCTCCAGAAGGAAAGAAATGATCAAGATTAGAGCAGAAATTAATGAACTAGAAACTAGGAAAATAAGTTTGAAAAATCAATGAAACAAAGAGCTGGTTCTTTGAAAAAATAAAGAAGATTGATAAACACCTGGGCAAACTGATCAAGCAAAAAAAAAAAGTATCAAATTAACAAAATCAGAAATGAAAAATGAGAGATCTTTACAGTCATCAATGAAATTGGAAGAATCATCAGGGCATACTTCAAAAACCTCTACTCCACAAAATTAAGTAATCTGGAAGAAATGCATGAATTTCTAGACACAGACCACCTACCAAACTAAACTCAGAGCAGATTAATCTCCTAAACAAGCCTATCACATCCATTGATATTGAAAAGGTAATGCAAAACCTCCCCCAAAAGAACAGTCCAGGACCAGAGGGCTTCTCACCTGAATCCTATTAAATCTTCATAGAACAACTGAAACCAATTTTTCTCAAACTGCTTCATATAATCAAAGACCAGGGAATCTTCCCCTACTCCTTTTATAAAGCTAGTATCACCTTAATACCAAAACCAGACAGAGATGCAACAAGGAAAGGAAATTACAGGCCTATATCCCTAATGAATTTAGATGCAAAGATACTGAACAAACTCCTTGCAAACCGAATTCAACAACACACCAAAAGCATTATCCATATTGATCAAGTAGACTTAATCCCAAGTATGCAGGGATAGTTTAACATATGGAAATCAGTCAATATAATACATCACATAAATAAACTAAACCTTAAGGACCACATGATCATCTCAAGAAAGAAATCAGTGAGGCTGTCCCATTTTCAATAGCAACAAAATAAATTAAGTACCTTGGAGTACCACTAACAAAGGATGTGAAAGGACTATATCATGAAAACACAAAAACACACAAGAAACAAATAGAGGAGGTCTTGAGAAGATGGAAAGCCCTCCCACGCTCCTGGATACATTGGATTAATATTTTGAAAATGGCAATTCTACCAAAAGCAATATACAAATGTAATGCAATACCAATAAAAATACTAGCATCATTCTTCACAGATTGAAAAATGATCTTAAAATTCATATGGAATGGCAGAAGGCCTTGAATATCCTAAACATGTCCTCAGGAAAAGAAACACCTATGGTGGTATCACCGTACCTTGATCTTTGACAAAGCTTCCAGTAATGTAGACTGGAGAAAAGACTGCATCTTAAATAAATGGTATTGGAGTAATTGGATGACCATATGTAGAAAAATGAAATTAGATCCACTTGTTTTGCAATACACAAAAACCAGTTCCAAACGGATTAAAGACCTCAATATAAGACCTGAAACTATTTAACTACTGGCAGAAAAAAATAGGAAGCACTTTCCACAATATAGGACTGGGAAAAGACTTCCTGATCAAAATCCCAGTAGCCCAGGAAATTAAATAAGCACTCAAACAATAGGATCTCATGAAGCTAAAAAGCTTTTGCACAGAGAAACATACCCTAAGCAGAGCCAATTGATTACCCACTGCATGGGAGAAAATCTTTCCCAGCTATACCACTGACAGAAGCCTAATACCTAGAATCTATAAAGAGCTCAAAAAACTGAACAACAACAACAACAGAAACATCAAACACCCCACTCCAAAAGTGGGACAGCGAATTAAATAGGGAGTTCTCAGTGGAAGGATTACAAATGGCTAATACACACTTAAGGAAATGTTCAACATCCCTAACCATTAGGGAAATGCAAATTAAAACAACTATGAGATTACACCTTACCCCAGGAAGGATAGCAAACATTAAAAATCAAATGAAAACAAATGTTGATGAGGCTGTGTAGAAATAGGAACACTCATTCACTGCTGGGAGGAATGTAAGCTGGTACCACCACTGTGGAAATCAATATGGAGACTCCTGAAAAGGATAAATATAGAGTTGCCTGAATAGAGAGTAGCAGACCCTGTTATTCCCTTACTAGGCATTTCCCCTAAAAGCTCCACATCTCAGTTCATAAATATTTGCTCAACTATGTTTATGGCTGCTCAATTCATAATAGTTAAAAATTGGAATCAACCTAGGTGCCCTTCATTGAATGAATGGATAACCAAGATGTGGTATATCTACACGAAGGAATTCTACTTAGCAATAAGAAAAATGACATAAAAAAATTGTGAAAAAATAGTCAAACTTGGAACAGATCATTCTAAATGAACTCACACAATTACAGAAAGACAACTGTTGCACCATCTTAGTTCCTAACCCAGATCAGCTCAAGTTGCTGACATAACTGAATAGCATCTTGAGGCTTGGACAAAAGGGAGTTTGGGCTTGCGGGAAAGGAAAGTATGGAGGTGACACGACACTGAACCAAAATTGAACTTGTATCATAGAATCCTATATCTTGGGATTCAGACTAAAAGGTGAAACCATCAAGAGGTCCTTAGAGGGAGTACCTGAATCAAGGGGCCCTGGATAGAGTGACACAAAACCTAACCTCAATTTTTTTCCTGTTTCTCTTTTTCTGGCTTTTTCTTTTCTCTTTTCCCTTGGTGCTGACCTGTAATTCACTGTACCAGGATGTGGTCTACATTCACAGTGAGCTGTTGCTCAGAGAGGCCTACTTAATCTCCCAAAACATACAAGAGAGTCTTCTGTCAGAGCACTTATTTGCCCACCAGAGGTTAATGGTAAGACCCTACTGCTGAATACACCAAATGCTGTTGGCACAGGCCATGGAGAGGACTGGTTGGAATCTGGTGGAGAGTTAGTTCCCAGACAATTAGCCCATCTAGTGCTAGAAGGCAATACATGAGCTGCTGGGGAAAAGTGGCCAACATCTGTCCAAGCAACTCAAAGTCCAAGCAACTCAGAAGCAAACAACTTGACTTGATGCTCACACAAGTGCAACAGTGGCACACAGCCAAGAGGGGTAACAAACTTCTCTTGGATTGGCTAACAGATCTACGCAGTGGAAAGAAACCATATCTGTCACTGGGAAACAAGTCAGAATCTTATCCAGATAATGATTCTGCTTTCCATTGTCAAATTCCCACTTTCTACTAACCTTAGACTATAAGAGAGTCTAAACACTTTTAATTCTGTAAGTTAATAATGGTTATCACATTTAACTGGTACTGACTTCACTCTCTGTTGGAGAATCTGCTTCTCTTTTTCAGATGGGAACTGGACCTGAGGAGATAAACGACCCAGTGCACTCCACCTTGGCCCCAGCTGAAACTACAGAGGAATTGGGGAAATGAGCAAGAATGCTACTTTCTTAGTAAGCTGTTATCACAAGGGTCATGGAGAAAGATACTGAGGACACTCAATACCTACCAAACCAGTGATCCTGATGCTCCTAAGTGCCCATTACTGAAGTAAACTTGAAATGCTCCCAGCATGGCTCAGAGAATTTTGTGGAAGGGGGTGGAAAGATTGTTAGATTGACAAGTAGTGACATTTTTCATAGAGACATTGCCTCTCCCCCTCCCCCCACAATGCATGACCCACAGTCCCCATCAAGTTGACCTGCATCCCTAGTGAGGAAGGCCTCTTCAGAAAAGGGGCAGGCAGGAAGGAATGATGGTACCAACATGTGATGTTTACATACAAAATATGTCAATATCTAATAATTAAAATAAATAAAGCATGTATATATATATATAGCTTCTAACAATAATGTAGTAAATTATGTCAAAATTTAGTATTCCATATTGAATGAGAAATTAAAACTCTACTCAGGAAAACTTCACAGAGGTTGAAAAACAGGGGTTTCCTTTTGCAGAACATAACAACTCACTCCTTATTTCGCATAGTTATGAAGCTGAAGAAAAAAGAAATGATAATTAAATTACCAATACGTCTATATTAACAAGAGAATTAAACTACATTTTATTGACAAGTTCTCACTTTTACTAACCAATTACATTTCTCAGACGTTCATATTATTTCTTTATCCCTGATGTCCCTATAACATGTTCAATGCCTTGGGACAAAAATCACTCCCAGAATTTTCTCCAAATTCTTCTTGAAGCTCCTGCTTTCCTCAGTGGCTCACTCCAAAGTGACCTGAAATAGCAGGACCAAGTGTAAATGCCAGGTGATTCCTGAGTTATTTCACTCAGTCCTGCCCTAACCCAAAAGGTTCCTTTATTACTGGTGACACACACAGGATACACACAAGAGAGGATCAATGCCTTATGAGCATCTATTAAGCTCCAAGTCCTGTGAAGGTACTTAAGGAATCTTATTTAATTTTAACAAATAATTGTTGACATTAATCCTGCACTTTCACCCTGCTAAAACCAATAAAAGTTAGAAATATGAATAGAACAGAGTTTGTAACATTGTTTTCATGACTTGTTGCAACTTTAGTGACCAGATAAATGTTCATGGAATAGGAATATGCAGCACTAGTGCCCTAGCTAAGAGTATCATTTCTCAAACAAATGTATTTGTGGAGGAATTTCTTATTTTTATGCATGTGTTCCCATGTGGAGTGTGCAGGCATATGTATATGAGTGTTTCTATGAGTGTAGGGAAACATGTTTGTGCAGGTTCACATGCGTGTGCACAGAGATCGTAATAGGACTACTAAGGAGGAGACAAAGAACACATTCTTGAACTTTCTTGAAGGGAATCCCATGACTGGATACAAGAGAGTCAATCACAGTAAATACATAAAAGAAGTTGAATTAGTACAGAAGTAGTAGCATCAACTCCTGAATAACTTTCCTCTATTCCATAACTTCACAGCTTCATGCTTGTCCTTTACAAAATTTCGGTTGTCTTTCTCTCCTTCCCCCATGTCTAATTTATATTTTACAACAAATCTCTTTTTATATCTTTGCCAATCTATAAGGCAATATGCACTATGTACTCGAATTCATTCAAGGTAAGTCAAGAAAACCCAAAGAAATGACTTTACTTTTAAGATATAATGTCATTAGATAAAGAAAGATATAACTCCATAAAGAAGCTACTAAAAATACTATAGGTTTAAGAGCAAACAGTGTATAATACACTTAATATTTTAAGTAACCCAATCTATCGATGCTACCACTGCTCTCTTGATTTTTTGTCTGGTGGACAAAATGGTCCCTGAGTTCAACGCTGTTTATTATGTCTGTATTTGTATTTATAGCTCATTTTTATGAAAGCTGACCAGCATCTATTTGATATAAACACATTCTTTCTGTAACATTTTTAGCTATTAGCAGAACTCTGGTAGTGATATGAATTATTAATACTTTCTTTCCCCATGGGAACTCACAAACAGATGTTCATTTATGCATTTAGATATAGATAAAGATTGCCTACAACAGAGAGCAAGAAATACTGGAGAAAGAAATAGCCTATGATCAGTTGATTTGGCCAAAATATTAGAGATGTTTTTTCCACATGTGTCTAACTTTGGATTGACTCAGGGAAGTATTTTGAATATGTGCTTTGTGTTCATGTGCATATGTGTGTGTGTGTGAGTGAACATGTGTGCAGGCGTGCATACAAGTGGAAGCCAGAGGTAGATGCCAGGTGTCTTCCTCAGCCACTCTCTATTTTCTGAGCAAAGGCCTCTCACTTGAACTGAGATTTCAACAGTTTAGCTAATTTGTCTAGTACCTTTCTCAGGGAATTCCCTGTCTCAGTCTCCTGAGTGCTGAGATTACTACATCTGGGCCATGACATGAAATATCTGGAATATTAGGTTATAAGAGAAGAATTTTATTGAGCTCCTAGTTCTTGTAGTTACATCCCATCATTAGGGAGCACTAATGTTTTGGGCTTCTGTTGATGATACCAGAAGACCATGGTGGGTAGTGAGTCGTGCAATGAATTGTTCACATTAGCTAAGAAGTATAATGATGGAGACCCCCTCATGAGGTGTCCCCAATGTTGTATGGTTCTGGCATCAATTCTGCCTCCTAAAGTTCTGAAAACACCCCAACATCTCTACTGTGGGAACCAACTTTTTGTTTGCACATAGACCTCTGTGTAATGCTCTTCAAAGTCATAGTGTTGGTCTATCCCACTTATAACTAGGAATGCAGTCTTGTATCTTTTCCTATAAGTATGTTCAGATACTTCTATATATTGATCTGTACCCTTAATAGTTGTAAGGATGGAGACATTGATGATGGCATGTTGTGCAATTATTTATTGATTGATTCATTTTTTATTTGCATATTGCTACTTTGCATTTGTTAACTAATGTCCTGAACAATGCCCATGTTTTCTTGGTATATATTTATATTGGAAACTTTGGTCCTGATTTCTGAATCCCACTCAATGACACACTTATTTTCTAGTCTAGAGGCCTTTAATTCACTTTAATTCCTCACACTTCTTTCTACCTGATTATCAGTACATTCTTTCCCTTTACTCCACTATTGTGGACTTCAAAATATCATTTTTGCTTGTTATATTTTGATTTTTCAGAATATATTTTTAATTTTGTCCTTTGGTGAAGGGTCTCTCTTTAGCCCAAGCTGAATTGGAATTCACTATGTAGTCTCAGGCTGGCCTCCAACTCACAGAGATCTTCCCACCTCTACCTCCTGAATGCTAAGATTTAAGGTATGTACCACTCCCTGGAGAAGGGAGGGATGGGAGCATCAGAGCCTCTAGCACCGGCAAATGAACTCCAGATGCATGCTTCACTTGGTGCATGTGGTTTTATGTGGGTACTAGGGTAGGGAATCAAACCCAGGTCAGTAGGATTTGCAGGCACACACCTTAAATTCTGAGCTGTCTCTCCAGCCCTCAGTATGTATACTGATGACACAGTATGTCTTGGGAACCATGGTCAGTGTGGAGACACATTAATGCCTATTACTCTGAACATAGTTACTTCAGTTTAATAGGGGTATACAAACAAGAAATCAGAATCAGATTGTTTTCATGTAAATGTATTCACGAAATAATTCATACAGATGATTAATAGAACACAGCTGCACAAACCAAGCAGAGGTGTCTAAAGGTGCTATCCAGTGAGGTTGATAAGGAAGAGTTAACTCAATAGAGGGGTAAAAGCTGGAAGTGACTATTTTAGGTAAAGGAAATAAGGTGAGTGTGGAAACCATGCTTAGGAAGAGAAGGATGTTGGCATCAAAGTCACAAATGTATTTGTTTATTTCTCTGTAGACATTTAACTGACACAAATGTTCATGCTTTATTCCTATTGCCCTAAGAAACTGGGGTATTATCCTGACACTACTTCATGGAACTAGTTATGAACAAGGAACTATTTTACATGTTTTATATATATGATAACTATCTTCATTAATTTTTTTTTCCTTTCTCAGGATGTGAAAGAGCTTTACAAGAGCTTGGAGTTCCTTGGAAGCCCCAGAATGGAGATCTGACCAGTCACAAAGTACAAGGTGTAAGGGTGTGATTGGTCATTTATGGCAAGATAATCACAATTCCCACTCAACCCATTTTATACTATGAAAATTCATCAGCAGATGTAGGAGAAAATCTTATGTTTATAAAAAATAAAACAAAACAACAAAACACAACCCTTCTGTATCTGTGACAATGGAAAGAGTCACTCTGTGCACCAATAATCCCACTCGTAACATCAAATATCTGGCCTAGGAAAAGCCTAGGCCCATACAGACAGGCCATTCATGTTGTGCTACAAAAAGTGACCTTTAATATTTGGATTCTTGCACACAGCCTTCACCCTTCTATATTCAGTGATGACCTCAGGAAAATTGATGCACAGAGAGAATCTAGAATCAGGACAGGAGAATGATGATGTCAGGTCACAACATTGAAGTCATTTTGTCATTTTATCCTTTGTTTCACTATTTCTGTATTGCTGGATTTTGAACCCAGCATGTTTTATTCTTGAGATAAAATTCAATGCTGATTTTTTTTTATATTATTGTGTAAACACTGAATAAGATAATAGGTTTAATTATGATACCTTCATTTATGTGTGGAATATACTCTGATGCTTCACCCCACCACATCTCTTGTGTCTTTTTCTCTTCCAGATAATATCCTTCCCTATAAATAGTTCCCTCTTCTACTTTCATGTATGTTTATACATCAAGATTCTATGAATGGGAAAAAATAATATATGCCTTTCTGAGTCTGATTTATTTCACATGCTATAATAATCTTAAGCTCCATATACTTTTCTGCAAATGACATAATTATGTTCTTTGTTATGGCTAAAAATACTCTATTGGCATATATAACTACATTTTATTTATCTATTGTTATTAAAAATGTTATCCAAGGGCTGGAGAGATCGCTTAGTGGTTAAATGCTTGCCTGTGTAGCCGAAGGACCCCAGCTGGAGGCTCAGTTCCCCAGGACCCATTTAGCCAGATGCACAAGGGGGCACATGCATCTGGAGTTCATTTGCAGTGGCTAGAGGCCCTGGAGCACCCATTCTCTCTCTCTCTCTCTCTTTCTCTCTCTCTGCATCTTCTCTGTCACTTTTAAATAAATAAATAAATAAATAAATAAATAAATAAAATTTTAAAAAATGTTATCCAAAGTAGTATATGCAAGTGGGTTCAGTATAAAAATACTCATATTTTTGTATTTTTTAAATATTTAATTAATTAATTAATTAATTAATTTACAAGAAAAGAGAGTTAGAGAAAGAGAGAGAGAGAATGGGCGTGCTAGGGCCTCTTAGCCATTGCAAACAAACTCCAGACACATGTGCCACTTTGTGCATCCAGCCCTATGTGAGTACTGGGGAATCAAACCTGGGTCATTAGGCCTTGCAGGCAAACTCCTTAACCATTAAACCATCTCCCAAGCCCAATAATTATATTTTTAAGACTTATACCATATATAAGGAAGAATTAGTAGCAATAACTGTGGAGCTATGATGTATACATATTATTATATTATATACCTAACACTATTTTCATATAGTATTACCTAAAATTATAGGTGAATACAACCTACCTAAAGGAATGAAAGCCAAAGATAGAGAACAAGGCCACAACTTAATCCACTACAACATATAAGTATGTCTGTCTCTCAATATCCTTTTTTTTTTTTTTAATTCCTTTGTATGCAAGGCAGGCTATACCAGTAAACAGAACACTGCCCTAGCTTTTATAGATAGGGAGAGTAGCCTATTCAACGCAGTCATAGGAAAGTGTAAGTAGCTCTCTTGAGATTTAGCTAACATCTCTTTTAGAGTTATGTAACTATGAAAAACAAATTAACATCTCATTTAAAAATATGAAAAGCAAATTAAGAGGAATTGGCTCCATTCTTGCAGATCCCAAAGAGATCAGAAATAATATGGAGACACCAAGGATAATGCTATTTTCATTTGCGTCCTTTTAACAAAATATTCTGAAAAAAATAATATAGCATTGTGATCTCTGGTGCCTTAGGGTAAGCATATACTTCATTGACCCATGCTTAATATATCTCATATCAATCTTCCTAAACATGTTCAGACTGTGTCCAGTCTGTTGGAAACGTGATGCTCATTGGAGTACAGTAGAAACCAGATTAGCCTCATCCTTTATATCTCTATCTCTCTATAGACATCTGGCCTTGGCACTTATCAAATGGCTTCTTACTAACAAAGCTTTCTCAGACACAGTAACCTCAAGTGACAGAGCACAGATATATGTATGAGATGAGAGCACTGGAAGAGCTCTATGAAGTCATCTTGAGAGTATCATTGCAATCTTTTTATTGTATAGATTATAGAGTTAAATATTGCTATCTGCTTTTCCTGGGAGACCCAGGAAGTAAGGAAACAGCCATGTTTACTCAGGATTAGAATGACCTACCTTTGTTTTCCTGTTCATGGAAGACAGAAATTTTATCCTGTGCATGAAGGGGTGAAGCTTTCTTCTAGAAATCCATTTTCAGCATAATCCTCTTGAGGTAAATATTTCATCCCGCTCTTCAGAATCCTAAATTAAAAACAATTTTATTTTCATTTCTGATTTTGTAAGTGGGAATTTTCTCCACTTCATGAGAATGACTCATCTATGAATCACCTACTTTGGGGAATGCTGAATAGAAATCGTTCTGTTTGTTGTTTGTTTATTGCACTCAGGAAGCAGCTCTTGTGCTCAGCCCAGCTCTCCTGGACATGTCAGCCTTGACACACTCTGAAAATCAGATGAAAATAAATTATAACAATGCAGTAACAATGACAGTAGAGGATGAAGAGAAGTAATGAACTGAGTTCTCACATGACCACTGACGGTCAGTGATCAGAATATATATGAGCTAGGAAAATGTGTCACACACACACACACATACACTCACATGCAAATGTACATACAGCTTCTTTGGCATATGCTGATTCCATACAGTGGGATAATGTACAATGGAGTTTATTGTCTGTAGAAGCTGCAATAATCCCACTGCCACTTCTATAATTTTCCAAAAGTATGACTCATTTTCTTAATTTCCCCATAAGCAAAACTTGACCCAAAATTCTTTGATATCTTTGTGACTTTTCACTCCCCTTTTAATATTTTAACCTCTTAATATAAGCATTTATTGTATATTGAATATGTCCTCCGTAACTTTCTCTCCTCTTTCTTATTCCCCCCTCCCATTAGTCTTCTTTGTTCCCCCACAGATTCACTTCCATTTCCATATCATATGTAAGTAAATGAATTTATATGTTTGTATAAAAATCTAGATACCACAAATAGGATTTAAAAATATATATTTGTCACTATAACTGTCTTACATCACTTCTCATGACTCTCACCAGCACCAACCATTTTCCGACAAATTTACATGATTTTCTTGTCATCATATGAGCCATTAAGCTCTGCCAAATCCAGAATTAATTGTTTTATTTACCTATCTACAATTAGCATTTAGGAAGTACAAGTCCAGTCATCATCTGTTCCAAGTCTTTATCAACTTTGTTTCATTTGTTTTATATAAAAGCCAAAATGAGGAATAGGTTCCCATGTGAGGAGTGGGGAGGTAAGCTCCTTGGTCAACTTCACATTAGCAGCTAGGCCTTGAGCTCTCATTGAACCCACACAGTCAGGTTCTGTAACCTATGACCTTTATCACTCTGGTATACTAGAAGAAAGGAAACTACTGGAATTCAAATTGTGAAGAGTACACCTCAGGCTCACAGAAAATAGTATCTCAGAGACTGACAAATAAGCCTGCTAGAGCATATCTCTTGTGCTATTGTTCCCACTATTTAGAATTACACTGTTAATAGTTCATTGTGGAATTATAACACACTTGAGTGAAAAGAAGGTTGAGAGTTTACCTATTCTTTGATCAGATAATCAACTGTGGACCACAGCAGCTGAGAAACTTATGCAAATCATCACTTCTTAAAAGTATGAATGCTATCCTAAAGAGGTGAAATGAAATGATGCAAAATGCATAATCATCAATGAAGGGAGGTATAAATATGGAATTAAAAGAGGGTTAGATAGAACAAAAACAAATAATAAAAAAGTTACCAAGACTATGAATTTTAATCCTCCTAGTTGAATAATCACTCTATGATTGAGTCTCTGGATAAAACAGTCCATAGAAATTATATTTCCCAGGAGTTTTCTTTAATTATAAGGAGCTCCAAAAGTCTTTTTGGACTTCTTACACCGATTTATTAATCATGCCTAGAAACATCCAATCCTAGCAGAGGATCTCTTCTGTTAAAATTCAACTTGAGATTAGTATGTCATCCTTGAATTGATGCCTATTATCAAGGAGAAAAGCCATTCCTTCTGTGTTCAAAAGACAATATCAGGGCTGGAGAGATGGCTTAGTGGTTAAGATGCTTGCCAGCAAAGCCTAAGGATCCATGTTCAACTTCCCAGTTCCCACATAAACCAGATGCACACGATTACATAAGTGTGCAAGGTCGCACATATGCACAAGGTGGCACACACATCTGCATGACAAATCTCTCTCTCTTTCTATCTCTCTCTTTCCTCTCTCATAACAAAAAGTCACAAAAATGCAACATCAGGTATCTTTGTAATATGAACATTTGGTACATATAAGAAAATCATTTAAAACCAAAAACCTGGTTTCATTTTGGCTTCAGTGCTGGCTTGCTCCCACTTAATCTCATCCTATCACAGTTGATACTAATATTACTAAACATAAATGTATCATGTTTACCTGTTCATCCTATTACTCAAACGATTAACCTCAGTTCTGAATGCATAACATGCAAAAATAATTGACATAATTTCTTTGGAAAGTTGGGAGAAGAAACACTAGTGAACTTGGATAATAGGTAAGGTGGAATGGCCCAGTTGTAAGAAAAATGCCAGTTTAGGGGAAGTGGGAGTTGAAGGGCAGAAAGTAACTATAAATCTACAGAAAGAAGGAAAACGTTGCATGATTTTTTTTATTTTTATTTATTTATTTGAGAGCAACAGACAGAGAGAGAAAGAGGCAGACAGACAGAGAGAGAGAGAGAGAGAGAGAGAGAGAGAGAGAGAGAACGGGCACGCCAGGGCTTCCAGCCATTGCAAATGATCGCCAGACTTGTGCGCCTCCTTGTGCATCTGGCTAATGTGGGTCCTGGGGAATCCAGCCTCGAACCACGGTCCTTAGGCTTTACAGGCAAGCGTTTAACCACTAAGCCATCTCTCTAGCCCCTGCATGAATGAATTTTTGAACTACTCATATTGGGACTAGTGTTTTATAAGCTTTTATTAACATCTGTTGTCTCTGCCCATCATTCCATAGCTGGTCAACTCAGCGCAGTCATGAAGGGGACCAGCCAGAATACGTCTCAGCATATATTCTGGGTAAACCCAGGACTCTGCTTCTTAAAAATTAATTCACTGGAAACTCCTGAAGCTAGACTTTTAATAAAGTCACCGGCAGCTCAAGCAATTTCTGGGAGGAAAGTATTGTTTTGGAGATTGACATGTAACTTATAAGTATTAGTTAGAAGGAACAAAAAATATTAAAAGAAGGAATTAATGAAAATCCAATTAAAGTTCCAAAAAAAAAAAAATCTTTCCTCTATGAGAACTACCAAGACTACAATACAACAGGCTGCCAAGAAAGTGCAGAAAGAGTGACAGGAGAATAAGTGACTAGGAGGGAAGATCATGTCTCTAGGGACAATGCCAGATCATGATAAACGTGATAAGCCATCCTAATTTCTGGACTGCACATCCTGGAGATAGTATGGGCTAGATCCCTTTCCACCTATACTCACAATAATTCACTCTATCACTGAGCAAAGTGTGGAACATTTTCAGATGTTAATCATTGTCCCTTGATTATTGAGAATAGAAGTACACTTCTTGTTAAGAAGACAAAGAAATAATGTGTAAGGGTCTTATTGACATTTCCAACAGAAAGAAAACACAAAAGAAAGCTTACTGGGCCTACACCTTCCCCAACTCTGCACTGAATGTAAATGCATAAGAGATGACTATCATAGAGTCTTTGGGCAAAAATGCTGCCCCAAAACCATCATGATCTGATTCTGAACAGAGAGCCAAACCTAGAAATAGACTTGAATTTTACTAGCAGGAAGTAGGTGAACCAATGCCACTATATTTACATAATAAACCAAAAAAATACTATTTCCTGGGAATATTGAAATTGTTTTCATTATATTCATTGACCACAGTTTATTATTGGGATTATGCCTACTAGCAAATATAATGCTTTTCATGTTGGATAATTTGTAATTTTTTTAAGAGAGAGAGAGAGAGAGAGAGAGAGAGAAAATTGGAATTGGCATACCAGGGCCTCCAGCCACTACAGTTCTACGCCAGGCACATGTGTCACCTTGTGCACATGTGCGACCTCATGCACTTGTATCACTTTGTGCATCTGGGCGTCTGGTTTACATGGGACCTGGAGAGTTTAACATGAGTCCTTAGGCTTCAAAGGCAAGCATCTTAACTGCTAAGCCATCTCTCCACCCTATGTTGGGTATTTTGAAGAAGAATTTGTGAATGGATACATTCTGATTTACTTAAAAAGTCTTTCTCTTAGTAATTTTTTTTTTTTTACCAGATACAATTTTCCTATGAATTTCATGATTTCACTTCCCTTACCACTGACAGCAACTCGATTGTATATTATCCATTCCTCGGTTGACATGCATCTGGACTGATTCAACTTCCTAGCTATGGCGAATAGAGCAGCAACAAACATGGATAAGCAAATATATCCACAGTAAAGTGTAGAGTCTTTAGCATATAAGCCTAGCAGTGGTATAGCTATGTCAAATGGTAGATCTATTTTTTTAAGTTTTTGAGAAGCCTACATACAGCTTTCCATAGTGGCTGTACAAATTTACACTCCCTCCAGCAGTGGATAAGCTTTCCTTTTTCATACACGCTCAGAAGCATTTTTTTGTCATTTGATTTTTTAATATAATTTTATTGCAAACTTAATATATTAGCATATTGCAAGTTGATGATGACATCCATTCCAACCAGAGAGATGTTTTCCTAAAATTGTTTTAATTTGCATATCCCTGATTTCTAAAGATGTGGGACTTTTTTTTTAGTATATCTATTGACAATTTGTATTTCTTCATTTGAGAAATTGGTGTTCAATTCTCTGCCTCATATTTTCAGTGGGTCAACTGATTGTGAATTGCTAAGTGTTTTTGAGTTTTTTGTATATTCTAGATATTAAATCTCTCTCAAATGTATGGCTGAAGATTTTCTTCCATTCTTTAGGTTGCCTATTGACTTTGTTGATAGTTTTCTTACCTGTACAATATTTTAGTTTCATAGATCCCAATGCTTTAATCCTAGCAGTCAGCAGATGGAAGGAGGAGGATTACAAATTCAAACCCAGGGCTGGAGAGGTGGCTTAGCTGTTAAGGTTCTTGGCTGCAAAGCCTAAGGGCCTAGGTTCAGTTCCCCAGTACCCCTGTAAGCCAGATGGACAAGGTGGTGCATGTGTCTGGAGTTCATTTGCAGTGCCTAAAGGCCCTGGTGTGCCTATTCTCTCTCTCACACTATCTGCCACTCTCTGTCTCTATCTCTCTATCTCTCTCTCTCTCTCTCACACACACACACACACAAATAAAAAAAGCAATAAAAATGTTAAAAAATTCAAGCACAGGCTCAGTTTCATTGCGACTTCAATCAAAGTCTAGACTACATGTGATTCTGTTTCAAAACATAAAACAATCAGGATTTTTTTCCCCTAAAGTGTGGGTATGTATAGATGTCTTGGAGGGTAGACTCAATCTTGATAAAGATTCAGAGGCTTCAGATTTTAAGATGACTGATTAACCGATTTAGTATTGTTATATTGCATGTGCATTCATTCATTAAGTAAATGAAGTATTTATAATTAGCTAACTATGATTTCAAGTGGCTTCTGAACATATGGATTGTCGAGAGAAAACTAGAGGTAAAGATAAAACCCAGATATTCTTTCATATATAATCATGTTTTCTCTTTAGAAAGACAAAGATAAAAATATAAGGATAAAACCCAGATATTCTTTCATATATAATCATGTTTTCTCTTTAGAAGGACAAAGATAAAAATAATGTGCTGATATTAAGCCAAAAAATAGTAATTTGCTCATACTATAATAAATATTCTTTTTTCTTTAAAAGGTACCTCTCTTTATGTTACATTACCTAGCCTTTTTCACTATAGTACTATTTTCATAACCACTGACCCCAGTCCAGTGCACAAAGACTTTCTCCCCAAATTGTAAGTTACGTTAAAGTCATAAGCAATTAATTCCATTTTTTCTATTACATGGAATTGTACTGAGCCCCTAAAAGGGCAGCAGATGAAACTGTGTTTAGAAATGCAAGAAATCTGATTTTTTTAAAATACGAATATGTCCTTTCTTTGTCTGCAGAACAGGAAAAAAAAAAATGAGGAAGACAACAAAAAGCTCCAAATAGAATTTTTATCCACTTCTCAGCCTTGCACTTATTAGTATTGGTCCCAGACCCAGTGTTAGTGGAGTGTTTTGCTATGCTAGCCCATGAATGATAATGGCATGGAAGTACACTCATTAACAGAGCAGAGTGCTCCCTGAAGAGGAGAGCAGCATGGCAGGGGGAGAGAGGACCTCGCCTTTCAAACGCATCTGATATGGAAGCTTGAACTTTGATTTTTAAAGGTGGGGTGAGGTAAAATGAATTACACTTCATTAGCAATGTGGTGAGATGCACAGCCTCCATTCTCCAGAGAGGCAGCCTTTAGTTGTCAAACTCCCTGCATTCCTGTGTGGATGGCAAGGCATATTCTCTGTCTAGACTCTGCTAAACATAAGGTGGAATTTTTATTTTATTTTTTTCATGATGGGATATAATTTCCTTCTCCTGTTTCTCTAAATCATTTCTATTATTTGTTAAATTTTGCAAAACCACTCATATAAAGAACACAGGATATGGTCACCAATTTAGCAACTGGTAAACATGCCTAACCCTACCTCTAACTCCAGTCCCTACTCTGCCCTTTAAGAACAGAATCTCAAATCTGCTTAGGCAACCTCCCCACAAATACCATCTTATTGAATCTCAGTGGCTCATTTAAGAAAGGAAAAGCATAATCTCATATTTGCTTATGTTTTTGGTTATGTGAAAATATCAAATCCACTTTGTCTCACTTCATTAAATCTAGTTTTAGGCAGCCTATAGAATTTACAGTGATGTGACTATTAGATTTAGGGTTAAGTTTAAAGTAATAAATACAAATAAAACTACGAATACAATATAATAATGAATAATACAATGAGAAATTGTGTAAAGTTAAAACACTGAATATGTAAAATGGGAATTTTCAAAATTTTTAAAGATATGAACATATAAAAATGTGTAGGAATGTAAGAAAAACACAGGAATATTCTTCTCTCTGCAGAATTACAATTGCAATGCAATGGCCATTTCATTTCTTAAAAAGAACAGTGTTTTCCTCAGACTAGGTACTGTGCTAGCTCTAATTCCTTTAAAATACAACTATATACATCTTAAAATTGAAATAACTAGTGATCAGTCTCAAAAAATTATAGATTAAAGAAGCTTCATATAAGCCCTCAGATAAGATCAATTGTGGAAAAAATCTAATTTTAAATTAAATAACTTCTTTCAAATCCTTGATGATGAACTTCATAAAATGTCATCTTCCAGTGATTAAATGAACACATTACTTCATGTTGTGCAATTTTAGACATAAACCTAACAAATTTTGGAGACAGCTGAAGTTGATGTAGGCTTTCCAGTGTTGCGTCTCCAGCACGCAGTGAGGCAGTTTATCAAAACAATGGCTTTAAAGGTGTCAGTCTTCTGCAGAAAACGTTGGCATTCAGAACAATACTACTGCTCCAGCAGTAACCGTTAGGATTATGACCTCTTACCAATACTTACAAAAATAAACTCTACCTACATCAAGACTCATTTTTTTTTCTCACCTGACCTCAACTCACCTTTGATCTTGAGCAGCACTGATCTAAACTGCAGCTTTTACTTTTTGCTGCCCAGGTGCTCAAGCCCATCAGCTTTACCTGCTCCCACTGGAGCACACTAGAAGCTCTGTCTTCTGTACCTTTATTCCAAGTGCTATTCGTTGTCATCGCCCGGGCCTTTCTTCTGCTGAGTAACCACTTGTTATGAACATTGACATAGGAATCTCAGACTTCCGCAGAGAATTTCCTCTCATCATCTAATAGTCCTCTAGCATTTGTGTAAATACTTTCTGAAATTGTATATTCATTTGTATAGCACTTCTCTATGACACAACACTATTCAATGCTAACATTAAATTGATTTGTCTTTAAATGGGCAAAATCAAATAGGAATCATAAGATGATTAATGATCAAGGTTTTTTTAAATGAAAGAATAGGTGAATAAACACATGAATTGATCAATGAATAGAAGAGTAAAACCAAGGGGACTTTTTTCATGTATTGTCATAATTCTGTTTGACTGACTGTCTGATGGAAGAAGATGGATATGAGCAGGACAAGGCAACGGGGGAAGCGGGGCCACTGGAGCTCCTAGCATCAAGTGGTTTGCTGCCTCCGCTTCCACTGATACTAGACCCATACCATCAGCGTCCTTCCTATGAAGAACAGCATGTATCACTTGTTTAAACACGATAGCTAATGAGTAATAAGAGTTTTCATTTTAAAGAGTAGTCTTTTCTTATTGTAGTGTTAGAAACCTGAAGCGTCACCAGCAACGTGGAAGTGAAAGTACAAGGGCAATGATAACATCTTAATGGGAATGAGTATATATGATTGAACTTAATGGAATGTTTTCAGGCACAGCCAATAAAAAGACATCATAGAAAATACAGTTCAACTACATGGTACAGTAAAATGTCCTGGTTCAACCCATTAGCTACTTCCTTCAAAGTGAAGACATCTCTGCTGGTTGACTGGCCTTGAATTAGGCCATCCGTATAATGCACAGTGACAGAAATTGCCATTACAAGCAAATGAACATTTGCAAAGTGGGACATGGGGGAATAGTCACAAAGCGGAAAGGCTGGGCCTGGGAACTCAGCATTGTAGAAGTGATTTTCATAAGACAAGGGAAATTTAAGGGTTCATTGACACTGAAAAATGGATATTAGTAACAACACTGTATTTGTATGTACTACCCTTGCCTTTCAGTGTATTTATATTCTCAAAAGAAGCCAAACCTTTAACATCATTAAATCATAATACTTGACATTTTGGGGCATTTAATTACAGCTTCCAAAATGCATGTATAATTTCACTTTCATTTTTAAATATTTCCTTTTTAATCCATGAATAGCATTCCTATCTTCACAGCAAAGTTTGCCGATCAGGGAGAAGCCATGGTTTTAATGATTTGCTGTTTTGCTGCAGAAACTGTCCAAATACACCCAGCCTACCCCATAGCATGGAGGACTGACTCCACAGTGAATCAGACTGGAGATGAGACAGAAAACTGTTTTAAAAAAAGTTCTCACATTTGTGAAATGTCTATCCCACAATCATCTTTTCACTTCATTATTTTACATCATAGCTCATTTAATCATCAGTAGAACCTGCCAAGGGAATTATCTTTCCCATACAGAGGCCAGAGCTCAAAGAGCTTAGTTACATCAGTAATCTAAAGTCTGAGATCTTCCATGTTGCTTGTGAGCATTTCTGCACTGATTTTTTTATGCCTCCAAACTCTGTGATTTTTTTTAACTTTTTAAATCTATGTCATTAACTACCCATATGTTTTGATGAATTCAAAACTATTTTCTTTTGAGAGAACATTGGGAAATGTATGCTATTATTCTTATTCATTCTTCTTTTCATATAAGACAAATGTTAGGAGAAAAGGAAACAAGAGTCAGGATAAACCTCTCATCCTATTTCCTATGACAATGCCTGGGTGCAGTAGAGATGGGTGTCCAATATGGACAATATTATATTATATATGTATATATAATATATATGGCATATATATTATATATAATATATATACCATATTATATATAATATATATATGATATATATATATATTATGTAATATATATACCATATTTTATTTATATATATATATATATACACATATATATATATAAATTGTAACATATTTTAGCATCAAGACAAACTTCAGCTACAGCTATGATCATGAATCCTTGAAAACCATGCCAAATTCCTATGTACACTAATGATGTATCAGTTTCCTTAAGCTTCCAAAACAACATAATGAAGCTTAGGATTTTTTAAAGAACATACACTTATTTTCTCACAGGGAATCTGGAAGTCTGGGTCCTAGATGTAGGAAGTTGGCATCAGTGCAGAAAGAGTTCTCTTCCGGATTTGCTGACAGCTGTTAGCTTCCTCCCATGGTGCAGGGAGAATTCTGGAAACTCTTCCTTTTCATACAAATGCATTTTCATTAACATAACCATCACTCCACAGCCCCTATGTCTAACATGACAACATGGGCTTTTAGGACTTCAACATAAGAATTTACAGTTCATAGCAAATATATTCTGTCTCAGACCTGTCATAAGTTTTATTCAGAAGGACTTCCTGAAACTTCCCAATCCACATTGTGTGTATTTTTATATAGCTATGTAATCCAATCTTACCCATACGTTCAAAGTCATCACAAGTTCAAGTAAATGCTCATGATGGAGGATTTTGTTGTTAATCCCCGCTCACGTTCAAAGTCAGACTCATGGGTAGATCTTCATTTACCATAGTTACCACTTTAGCTTGTAAATAGGACTTGTAAATAGAAAGAGAGTGTGAGTGTCTATTGTGCCCTAACACCCTCTGATTGGATAGTGTAATATAAATGTAAATAAAGAGTTCTTCATAAAATACTGTAGGTGACTAAAATGTATACTCACTCTATGAAACAATGTGAAATTCAAATAATATCCTTGTATCAGAAATATTTGAGTACAAATTATAATTTTGATAACCTTTATAACTTAGACTTAACTAAGAATGAAAAAAAAAGCAAATACATCTTTAAACTTTTGTCAGCTTCAAAGAAAATCATTCACTAAGCAAAAAAGAAGAAAGCTTTCTTTCAGGCATCACCAAATATTATGCAGTCAAGTAGACCAGGCAAATATGAGACAGGTGGCATTCAAAAGCAGCTCTCTTTCATATGTAAAGGGCAGCTGTGTCGAAGCTAAGATCTCTGGCTCTGAGATAAAGGATTTCAATTTTCAGAAAGTGTTCTCCAAAGAAATTAAAAATGAAAAGATAATGTTATCACCAGAGATGCCTGAGTCTTTGTTGGCCCTAAAGACAAAGTCTCTAAGTCCACATCTCACTCTGCACTCATGTGGACTCAGATTGAGCATGACCAGTGACCAGATCAGTGGCCTTGGAAAGTGACAGGAAGATCTGTGAGAGAAGGAGAGGGAATAAGCTTATTAAAGCAAAAGGTAGAAGAAATCCCTAAAGGATTTCTGCTGTCATACAGGTGAAATGATTAACCCTCCTTTCCAGACTCAAATACTTTTTATTTATTTTTTTTATGTTACCAGCAGGTGGGAGAAACATTCTGAAAGTCTTCACAACTATGAGCAACTATGAGCTAAAATGAACAAAGAAATAACCTGCAGAATTATAAGGATTCATGACTTTCACAGCTGAGTAGGCAAATAGATTAACTTACAAATTCAAGATTAAAATAAAGCACCACATTGGGTCACTTTGTGACCTGGAGGCTTTGGTACATACTATTCAGTTGACAGTCTTAAGGAAAAGGTTAATGATTTCTGCACAAAGAAGCAAACTATCTGACAACCATGGCCCTGGTCAGCATCTACTGTTAACCCCCAAGTCCAAACAATACATAACCAACCATACAGGGACAGAAGAAAAAACCAGCTGTGCGCCTCACCTTGCTCTCTATAGATGCCAGCAAAGGTGCAGCTACTAATACTTTAAGAGGAGCAATTGACTAGACCAACACCCTTGAGGAAACAGTGAGAAGGAAAAAAATCATTCAGTGGCCTATGAAGCAAAAGCAAACTTGGTGGGAGGCCATGATAAAGATGAGGTTTGGTGTGGACATTGGCTTGATCCTGCATGGCTATCCCATGAGATAATGGGGCATTTGTGTCTAGGATTTGCCCATCTTGAAATTACTTTATGTCACATAGAAAAAGAAGAGCTATAGTGAGACCTTGTGCTTTTCATCCTTTCCTTAGGAAACACCTGCTAATGCCAGGAAATAGATGCAGAAGCTAAACACATTTGTGGTTCAGAAAAATCAAACAACTTCTCCTCTTTAAGATACAAGTTTCCAGGCTGGAGAGATGGCTTAGCAGTTAAGGGAGTTGCCTGCAAAGCCAAAGGACCTTGGTTCCATTCTGCAGGACGATGTAAGCCAGATGCACAAGTTGGAGCAGGTATCTGGAGGTTTTTTCTTTATTTTTTTTTATTTATCTTTTTTTTTTGCAGTGGCTGGAGTCCCTGGCATGACCATTCTCTCTCTCTCTCTCTCTCTCTCTCTCTCTCTCTCTCTCTCTCTGTCTTTCTCCCCCTTTTTCTCTCTCATAAATAAATAAATAATATTTTTAAAAAGACACAAGCTTTCTTATTCCATAATGTTTTCCTTTAAACAAATTAAAAAATAAACTTGAGAAAACAGAGAAGTGTATTATGAAAAGATCTGTTAACTAATAATCTCTCATAAGATTTTTCATCTTTCATATTGCTAGAACATTATTAAAGGATAAATTACTCAATCTGCTTAAATAATGGTCAAGAAACTTCCAAAGAGGAGGCCACTTCCTCAGACTTAACTTGCAAATGCCTTGAGAACAGATGGTCTAGGGTAGGGAAAGGAGAGTGAACAACTTAGGGAGTCTGGGCGACAAGGATGGTCTCTAGTTTCCAGTTCCGATAGACAGGGTGATCTGAACTTTAACATGACCACTCAGGACTGATACCATCAAGGTACAGCACTAGTACACAATCAGTTTAATTGACTATGGAGAACAGAAGAGAACTTGGTCGCTTTAATGAAAATAAGTAGAAAAAGAAGACAAGGAAATCCAAAATAAAGTGTGGGTATAAAATCTAAAAGGCAAAAGTCAAAATAAAGAGGTTAAGTTTGAATGAATGAGTAGGGAATTCATGGAGTAAAACCATGACCCATTGTTTTTGCATTCAGGATAACACTGTTGATCACATATGCTTGAAGTGAAACTCAGATTGCAAAATGCTGGCTGATAAGCTTGAGTTTTAGAACATAACTACTATCTAGACATTTAAAAATGGTGACCTTACACAGAAGTAGGAAGCTGAAGGTAAGAAATCTATACAGAGAGGAATTTCTTTGTTTCATTTAAGAATGAATTTAAAGGTGTTACTATTATCTGAAATGGAACTAAAAAAGAAGCTCAAACATCAACAAGAAAGATTTGAATGCTTTTAAAAGTAATGGTAAGGCAGAAAAATTTTTTGAAAGTTTTTGTTTTTTTCTTAGTAAATTACAGTACAAAGGCCTATGCGTAAACATATAAGACAAAATGGTTACTTATGTTTAACTTGTATATTTGTATAACTGCATTTATAGCTGATGGAACAATGCAAATTTCTCCCACCAGGAGAGGCTTATGATATGTCTTCCCACCATAGCTTTCATTACCACTAGCTTGCCCATTTCTGTATCTTCACAGAGAAAGAAGGAAGCAAAGGTGTCATGATAGATGGTGAGAATGATAATGCTATGGTTTCAACCTGAGATGCATATCAAAGACCTATAAGAGGTGGTGGGGCCACTGAGAAGCTGGACCTAGTAGAAGCAATTTAAGTCATTACAGGAAAGTTAGATATCCAGTCTGACTATTTCTCTCTTCTTATCAGCCACCATGGAATAAGGTATGTTTGTTCACTGAGGTCCAAAACAGGGCCAACTGACCATGGACAGAAATCTCTAAAACTATGAGCCAAAGTAGCCTTTCTGTTTTTAAACTGACTTATGTTAGAAATTTATTTATAGTAATAGAAATCCAACCAAGCATAGTCTACCAGACATGTCCTTGCATTCAAACCTTATCCCAGTGGTGAAATGTTGCCCAGGATAGCTACAAATATGTCCCAATAGAAACATGTAAATTTACATAAAACATTATAATACTTTTTGTGTGTGTGTGTGATGTATGGGTATATTTGTGCATGTTCATGTGTGTGAGTGTGGGCAAATGCATGTCATAGCATGCATGCATATAGAGGGCAGAGAACCACTATGGATGAGTCCTTATCTTCTATCTTGTTTGAGACAGGATCCCTCATTATTATTTACTGCTGTATTCATCAACCTACCATAAATATGAACTTGTAGCAAATTATCTTGTCTCTGTCTTCCTTCTCACACTAAGAGATTACAGATGCCCTCCACAGTGTCTATATTTTATATGGGTGTGGTGGTTTGAGTCAGCTGTCCCCCACAAACTTAGGTGTTCTTAATGTTAGGTTCACAGCTGATGGAGATTTGGGAATTAATACTTCCTAGAGGCAGTGTATTGTTAGAGGTGGGCTTATGGGTATTATAGCCATTTTCCCCTTGTCAGTGCTTGGCACACTCTCCTGTTTCTGTTGTCCACCTGATGTTGGCCTGGAGGTAATGTCCAACCTCTTCTCATGCCATTGTTTTCCCTTGCCCTCATGGAGCTTCCCGTTGAGTCTACAAGCCAAAATAAACCCCTTTTTCCCAAAAGCTGCCCTTGGTCATGTGATTTCTGCCAGCAATGCAAACCTGATTGCAACAGTAAAGTTGGTACCAAGGAGTGGGGTCACTTGCTGCTAGACACCTGACTGTGTGACTTTGGCCTTTTGGAACTGATTTTCAAGAGAAATCTAGAAAGATTTGAAAGCTTGACCTAAGAGACACTTTGCAGTGTTGTAAGTATAGCTTGATGGACTGTTCTGGTCAGAGTTCAAAACCTGAATGTAGTAAGAACTATGGACTGTAAGTTTAATTTGTGAGGGCAAGAAAGAGCTTTGCCTGGACTGGGCTACAAGCAGTTTGACTGAGAGGCTTTCTGTCATTCCCATGTCCTGAGAACTTGTGCAGGGTTGCTTCATGTAGAAACAGATTGATGTGAGCAGAGGTATATGACACAGGAAAAAAAAAAAATGAAATCTTTGGGACAAAACTGCTGCTCATTCAGCTTTCTATTGAGAGATTACAACCATGAAATTGGGCCAGCTGACCTGCATTGGGACAGCAGAAAGAACACAGTCTTTTGAAAGGGCATAAATGCTGTCCTGTAACTCCCAGTACCAGCATGTGGTTAACATCCACAATGAGCTGTTGATTAGAGAGACCTACAAGGTTTCTCAAAAGAAGACAGATTTCTGTCAGAGTACTTAGTGACCCACCAAAGGTTTGTGGTAAGACCCTACTTCTGAAGACACCATATGCTATTGATATGTACCATGGAGTAATCTGGCTGGAAGCTGGAAGAGAGTCAGTCTCCAGATAGTTTGCTCGTCTAGAGCCAGAAAGTGTTACATGAGCAACTGGGGGAAAATAACCAACATCTGTCCAAGCTACTCAGCAGTAAGCAGCCTGATGTGATGTTCACATAAGTGCAATAGTGGCACAAAGCCATGATGGGTAACCAACTGCTCTTTATTTGGCTAATGGATCTGCTCAGTGGAGAGGAACCCATAGCTGGAGCTTGGAAACAAGTCAGAACTATATCTAAAAAATGAGCCTGCTCCCCATTATCAAGCTCCTACCAATTGTGGGCTACAAGAGGGCCTACACCCATGAAATTTTCTCCAAAATTATATTGGTTATCCCATTTATCTGGTGCTGACTTCACTCTCCATTGGAGAAATTGCTTCTCTTTTTCAGATGGATGCAGATCCTGAAGACAGAATCATCCCATCACACCTCACCAGAGCCCCAGCTGAAGCCAAGAGTAATTGGGGAAATGAGCAAAAGTGCTGCTTTCTTGGTGAACCTGGTAACAGCAAAAGGGTGTAGGAGATAGACACAGAGAACACTCAACTCCTACCAAACAAGTTATCCAGACACAAAGGCTCTCAAGACCTCATCATTGAAGTAGAAATTAAAATGAACCCACCATGGCTTAGGAAAATTTGTGGAAGAGGGGGTGGAAAGATTATTAGAGCCACATGTTCCAACATTATGCACAGACACATTGCCTCTTGCCCATAACTGATGGCTAACCCCACAATGCATGACCCATATTCCCCAACAAGGAGGGTCCCTGCAGAGGGGGTATGACAGGAAGAAGGCTAACAGTGGTACCAACATGGCTGAATACTCACTGTGTACATAACTGATAAAAATAAAAATAAAAGAAAGGGCTAAATGCTGAAGGAGTGTCCTGTTGCTAAAAGACTGCTTTATTTCCCCCTGGATTAACAAAATTGACCACACCTGGTATTTTTGAGTATAAGAAATGCAAGAAAGAGAGGATCATTGAATTTGCAGCATGGTCTTATGTTTTGGAAATGGCCATGGACAGTGTGAAGCAGGTTTGCTGGATGCCTGCATGTAGACCTGATGGAGCTGGGAGGATACACCATGGGTTGCAGCAGAGACCCAGTGGAGATGCCAGGGCTGCTAAAGATAGTTGCCAGCCCCAAATGAAGTTTTCCCAGACTATGAGTAGCCTAGCTGGAGGGGTAGAATTGGAACTCCAGAGACTTGCTGCTGGTTAGACTTATCGGGCTTGGAGATTTATCACTGACTAGAGGTGTTGGACTTGGAACTACAGAATTTTATGTTTTCCCTGTCAAAATCTTGCATTGGTTGAATATTTCTTTTCTATATCAAATGCCATCTTTTGCAGTTGAATGTTTATTCTGTTTCATTATGTTTATTTTAGGGGGGATTTTTGGTATTATAGCTCAGTTAAAAGACCTTAAAATTATGGATATGTTTGAATATCACTGGGGTTGATAAAAATTATGGGGATTTTAAAAGTTGGATAAATGCATTGTATTTTATATCATAAATGGTTATCAGTTTATGGGGACCATGTACAGAATGTGGTGGTTTGATTCAAGTGTTCCCCCCATAAATTCAGGTGTGCTGAATGCTAGGTTCCCAGCTGATGGAGATTTGGGAATTAATGCCTCTTGGAGGAAGTGTATTGTGGAGGGAGGAACTTATGGGTGTTATAGCCAGTTTCTCCTTGCCAGTGTTTGACACACTCTCCTGTTGCTACTGTCCACCTTATTTTGCCCATGGCTGATGTCCACCCTTTGCTCCTGCCATCATTTTCGCCTGCTATTATGGAGCTTCCCCTCAAGTCTCTAAGCCAAAATAAACCCTCTCTTTCCCAAAGCTGCTCTTGGTCAGGTGATTTCTGCCAGCAATGTGAACCTGACTTCAACACATGGGTGGTTGGGATCTGAACTCAGGTACTCATGCTTGTGTGGTGAGCACTTGCCCTCAGCCCTCGTGATGACAGTTTTTCCCTGTGATTTATTCTGTGACTAAATTTCACAGATCTTGAGAGTGAACATTGTAGATGGCAATGTCATGTCTCAGTGTCAAACGATGAATATTCCTGGATTTTATCAAAAGATGCAATCAATATATGCATATGTTCACAGTTTCCATTTTTGTCTAGTTCCTAAAATATATGTCTTTAATCTAATACATTGAAAAATTATGTTTTATTACTTGATAAATCTGTAGAGTAGTCCTCTGTCCAAACATTTCTCAGCTACATAAGAGCAAGGCAAAAAATACCTTTGAACTCAAATGATTTCTGGAATTGCATATGAAGAAATAGAATTTACGTAAGACTGGTATCCCCCTCTCTCTTCCTCCCTTCATCCTGCTCTTCTCTCTATCTCTCCCTCATTCTCCCTCTTTCATCCCTACCCTCTTCCTCTCCTATCCCCTTTCTTCTTCATCCCTTCTCACCTCTCCCCTTTGTTGACCAGAATCCAAATCATTAGGCTATGACAACCTGGTGTCAGTGGGTATTATCTGGGGAGTTGTGGGTTTATGTTTCCAGCCTCCTGAGTCCGTGAAGTCTGTGTGTCAGAAGTGGTGCTCTGTTGGCCCAGTGCAGAGCTCTCATCCTGTCATTTGTTCCTCGTCCTCCAATCTTACTTGTCACAGCACCATTGGTCCCAGGTGTCATCCATATTCAGCAAAAAAGATTGCTTTATTACCACATTCATCAATTTGTACTCTGAGCTTGAGTTAGAAGTGACTTGGAGAGACAAAATTGTTACCTTAGTAATTGAATATGAACGTCTTATTAGGATTCACTTTCACTAATCTGATATGAAAGTCACTAATGTGATATGACTTTAACACTGTATAAGCAACAATAAATTCTGATATGATATGAATATTAATACAATTCAATGGGATAGTGCTAATATGTTAATATGGTGAGATATCCCTAACAAGATATGAGGCTGTCAATTGGAAAAATTAGTATTACTTCAATGTACTTCTCTGTAACTGCAGACACTAGGTTCCAAGATAACCTCTGTCCGGATTTGACAGTCTTTGCCTTTTGTGACACAGCCATACAAAGAGTCTTGGTTATTTTCATTTTTCAAGTTAAGTACTATTTATGAATAAGTAAACAGTTAATGCTTGCATTGTTTTTGCTCAACTGTGCATACCTATTGATTGAGTCATATCAGTTATACAAAAATAAAATTTAACAATAGATTAGATATCAATACAGATTTATTTATAGTCTGTGAAGAAAGATAAGAAAAAGTGGGGCTGGGAAATGGCTTAGCAGTTAAGGCAGTTGCTTGTTAAGCATAAGGACCCAGGCTTGACTCCCCAGAACCCAAGTAAGCCAGATGCACATGCATCTGGAGTTTGATTGCAGTGGCTGGAGGCCCTGGTGTGCCCATTCTCTCTCTCTCTCTCTCATAAAAAAAATTAATTAAAGAATAAAAAAAAAAGAAAACATGGGGTGGCACAGACTCTGCAATCCCCCTCACAACAGCAGATAAGCACATAGGTATCTATTGTTCATACAAATCCTTATTTCTTGTTTTTCCATTTCCAACCACTTATGTTATTTTGAGTTTGGTCTTGTAGTGATTCAAATGTAAATGGGCCCATACACTAAGGTATTTTTTGACTAAACTTCCTATTCAGTCTTAAACTGACATAGCCCTACTAGAATAGGTGTGTTAGTAGAGGTGAATCTTGAGTCTACTCCTAATAGGTATTCTGAGAGCAACCTTGATCTCTGGCTGTTTGTGCTTGCTGATGCTGTCCTTTGTCTCTCTAAAATGAGTGCATGATTGTAGTAGATAGCTTCAAGTTCACTGAGATGAACTTTCAAACCAGGCACAATTATGGAGTAAGGGATATTTATTGAAGCTTACAGATCCAGGAGAAGTTTCATAATGGCTGAAAAAGTTGGCCCAAAGGACCAGACAGAGAGAGAGAGGTCACAAGCCAAATCCCTAAAACTATATCACACTTCAGGAATTCCAGCCACTTTGCATATTTTTAACTTGGAATTTCAAATCCTCAACCACAACTTGGGGCCATAATATGGGCCCAGTGATACCTCCTTCAGCCAGGCGGCTCCAGATCTAAATTACAAGCTGCAATAAAACACTGAACATAATGAGGTCATCTATTAAAACTACTACAGTGATGAAGTGAGCCAGCTTCCTCCATCATCTTGAAGCTCCTTCTGTAATCTGTCAGCTAGAAATAAACCCCTTCCTCCCATAAGCTGTTTCTGGTAAGGTGTTTGTCCCAGCAATGAGAAGGCAACTGCTTCAAGTCTGTTATATCAGTTCCAGTCCAAAGAAAGACTCAAGGACAAGTTAGCAAAGATTTCATTATAAATCAGGCTATATGAGTGGCTGATTTTGCTCTAAATTTTTACAAGTTTTCGTGCTTTAATTCTATTACTGCCGATATGTCTCAGAATTCATATGCCAGAACACCAGGGATGAAATCACTGGTAGTTTCATTTGGAAGTGGCCGTGAATCCACGATTCATCTTCATAGTTTGGTTAATCAAAGTTTATCCATACATAGTAGCTTGAAATTAAAATACATGCTGGCATGATCAATTTTGTGTGTGTAAAAGGATTTATTTTCCTTCATATGATGCTTTAATATCTAGACAAATTGAAGACAATCTGTCCAGTCCCAATTTGAACAATACTTTGAAGCATTGGGTAGCTGGAGCCAACATTCACTATTGGTGAAACCTTACTTCCTTAGACAATTTTTTGCAGCACTAATCTATATCCTGCCAGCCTGCCATAACTGTAAGGATTCCATACAATCTCTTGCCTCAGCCAACCATCGAATATTGAGTTTTCAATCACACAAACCACCATAACAGGCATTTCTGAGGTTTAAAAATGTGACAGAAATTTTACTTAAATATAATAAGTTTACCCCCTCAAAGAAGAAATTGAAAAGAGGTATGCAAATTAAAATAAATATTAAAACAATAATTTGATAAAAATGTAGACATCATGGAGAACAGAGAGATGAGGTCTAAGGAATCAGTTTCAGAAGCAGAGCCTTATAAGATAAAATGCTTCAAATAAAGGCAAAACAATGAAGAAAGTTTTCAGTGTGTTTAGAGTACAACATTCTGTTTTAGAACAAAGGAAAGTCTGTCTTTTTTAAAATGTTAGAACATTTAAAAAATCATATATTTAAAAAAGATAGATTATGGGCATGCCAGGGATTCTTACTGCTGCAAACAAACTCCAGACATATACAGTGGCGTCTTTTTTGTCTGGCTTAACATGGGCACTAGGGATTTGAACTTGGGTTGTCAGGATTTAGAAGAAAGCACCTTTAACCACTTAGTCATTTCACCATACTGAATTAACATTTTATTTATCTAAAATATGGATAAGATACAAAACAATCATAGTCACAGAGAGTTGATGCTAAAGTGGAAGAAACCTTTTATTTATTTTATTTTATTTATTTATTTATTTTTTTTTTTTTGCTAAGGTTCCAGTTTGACTTTCAATCACAGAGGAAGAAATTTATCTGATTTTATTCATTTGCTTATTTAACCAGTACTGCATTCTATAAGATAAAGCTACTCCTGTACATAACAGAGCAGGTGAGAAAGAACACTAGGACAAATAAATAACAAATATTTACTTGGTAAATCAATCATCAGTAGCATTGTAGTTTACAGATACAATATTCATTTAAATAGAATACAATTCTGTAGAAAATGTGCCTATTTCTCAGCTTGAAAATAAAGTGAGAGTGTCAAATGTCAGATATGTATGGTCCTATAAGAAATATGAAATACTGCAGGAGAAATGTGCATTTGATAGCAAGATTATACATATATATATATATATATATATATATATATATATATATATTCTGAACAAATTACTATTTCAAACTAAATTAATCATTTTATTCAGGCTATCATACCCACAACTCTATGATATAGATGCTACTAATGTTCCTGGTTAGCAGATAAAGTCATTAACCTTTTGATGGGGAAGTTAAATGAGAAGTTTGGATCTAGCATATTAGAAAACTAGTACTAGAGGCCAGATGTTATACTCCAAAGTTAGTATTTAAAGACCAGTGCCTCCAAGAATTGGTAGAAAGCTTTTGAATATAAAATGGTGACTGCCTTCATTGTGTCCCATAAGTTTTGGTACATTGTGTACTCATTGTCATTCATTTCTAGAAACTTTGCAATTTCATTTTTTATTTCGTCCACTACCCATTTATTGTTTAAAAGTGTATTGTTTAGTTTCCAGGAGCTGGTGGGATTTCTGGAGCATCTTTTGTTGTTAATTTCTAGCAAAACAGCATTGTGATCTGATATCCTATATCCTAACCATAATTCCCTAATTATTTCAGTCTTCCGAAATATATGGAGACAGGCTTTATGACCCAGTATATGATCAATTTCAGGGAAGGTTCCATGGGCTGCTGAGAAAATGTGTAGTCTGTGGATTTTGAGTAGAATTTTCTATAGATGTCCATTAGGTCTAGTTGATCTATGGTTTTGTTGAGTTCTCTTACTTCCTTGTTAATTTTCTGTTTGGATGATCTATCTATTGCTGATAGTGGAGTATTGAAGTCCCCAACTAGGATTGTGTTTGTGGTTATTTCTATTTTGTTGTCAAATAGGTTTTGTTTTATGAATTTTGGTGCATCTGTGTTTGGTGCATAAAGATTGATGATTGTGATATCCTCTTGTTGGATCTTTCCCTTGACAAGTAAGAAGTGGCCTTCTTTTTCTTTTTTATTATTATTATTTGACAGAAACAGAGAGAAACAGGTGCAGAGAAAGAGAGAGGAAGATAATGGGTGCAGTAGGGCCTCCAGCACTGCAAACAAACTCCAGATGCATGTACTATCTTGTGCATCTGTCTTATGTGGGTCCTGAAGCATTGAACCAAGGTCCTTTGGCATTGCAGGCAAACACCTTAACTGCTAATCCATCTTTCTAGCCCTTCTTTGTCTTTTTTGATTAATTTTGGTTTGAAGTCTATTTCATCTGATACACCTGCTTGTTTCTTATTTTGGTTTGTTTGGAATATCATTTTCCTACTGTTTTACCCTGAAGAGGTATCTGTCTTTAGTGGTGAGGTGGGTTTCTTGAGGACAGCAAATTGAGGAGTCTAATTTTTTGATCCACACTGTTATCTTATGTCTTCTTATGGGTGAATTAAGGCCATTAATATTTAGAGTAATAACTGTGAGGTTTGATTTAATCCCTGCCTTATTGTGGTGGTTTATATGGTTCAGTGTTTTCTTGGACTTTGTAGTTTTTTGTACCTTCTCTGAGTTTACTTATTGTGATCTGCTTCTTGTAGGCACTTGAGGTTGGTTATTTGATTCTTCTGTGTGGGGAATCACCAACTTACATGCATGATTTTCCTCTGTTTTATGAATCTACTATGTTAGGGTTCTTCCCAAATTTCCCTACACACACTCCTAGATTATATATTCCATGTGCTAACAGTTTTACTCTAGTTTCTTTTTAAAAGCCTCAGTTTCTCTTAATTCCACATACTTTTGACTTACTCCTGTTGCCCCCTCTAAAAAAATCCTCAATTTCTCTTAAACGAATGTTATAAACCATGCAGTGTATCTATGTGAGATTGTGTTTCCTAAAACCCACAATTTGGGATTTCTCCCTTACATAAACCCCACAATTCGTGATTTCCCCTCAATGAACTTAATAATTCATAATTTTAAAGAATGAGGTATCTCATTTCAAAAACACAGAAATTCTAAAAGTGCTGAGGGAGAGGGAGGATGGGTGGATGTAGTCCAAGAGAAAGGGCCTATGTATCAAGTCTCCTATCTGATTGTCATTCACTAAGAATAGTGGTCAAAAAGTTTATCTGCATAAAAGGATGCCATCAACTTAGTGGACTGATGGCCTACCCTTCATCTTTTCAATCTAATAACAGGTAGATCATGTAAACTAAATGGTTCCTGTAAGTATGATCCATCCAAATATAGGCAGTCACAGCTACCACTAGATATAAAAAAATGGAATAGGGTCTAGTTTAAAAAGGTGGAGAGCAAATTCATCAAAATCCATGATTTACTGGTAGACCATGCATGTTCTCTGACTTCTCCATCTTTAAAATAGGATACTAATACTTTACCCACAGGATTTAAAGACTGAGAGATATATGTTCTTACAATAGCCAATGCCTTATCTGCTCAAGGCTGTCCTGAGAGAACTTGTTTAAATTCTTGCTTTTATACTTATTTTATTTTTTTTGGCAATTTGTGAGACTCCCATTCTATTCTTTCTTTATATGCAAAATAAGAGGGATTCATAGCCATTGAAATCTGAGAACACTGGAATAAGCATGCACGGCAGTGCAGTTGCATCTCTTTGGCACACTTTTAAAGCCATTTGGCACGAGGACCTGCAAGTTTTACACTTAGAGAAGCCAAGAGGAAAATAGAAATGGAAGTGAAGAAGTCATTGTTACATGTGATGATATGAAAAAAAAGATGAAAGCCAAAATCACAGGAAATGCAGCAAGGAGTAGTTTGTTAAATATGAGAAGTAACTAATTTTAGTTGAAAACTTTCTTTGGCTGCATTTATGTTCATGTGAAAGTAGTTGATTCAAAGTCAAGCATCTGTAGTGTTAAAATTATTCATGATACAAAAAAATCACCCAAATCTTCTGTGTATATAAATATGCATGGAGGCTGTAGGCAGTTTGTGTGTATAATAGGGAGGCAATGGCTGAAGATTTCCCCTAGCAAGATCCTATAACCACCCACAGCTAAGTTATTTTGTAATAACTTGGGTGATGAACAGTACTAGATAAAAAGTACCATTTCATTCTTCCAAAGATATTGCTTTAGACAGTGCAGTATAGGAAATAATGGGTGGAGTTTTGTCTAGTACTTTGCATATCCCCCTATAGACTCAGGTAATTTACTAAAATTAAGTTTGCAGCTTCAGACCCTGGCAGGTTGATTCTTACTACCAGGGAGCATGTCATGGGGGAGCTAATCTGAATTCAAGCCAAAAAGTATGAAGAGAGATTTAGAGCCTTCTTGCGCTTGCTTGTGGTGCTAGGTGTTTGGTGGTGTCTCTGCTTGGATTTATGAATGGGTACCAGCTTCTTTCACCATTTGATGGAAATTCCCGTGCATCTGTAAGCTTGAAATAAATCCCTTCCTCCCATAAAGTGTGTCTGGTTTGGATGTTCTTCCCAGCAACATGAAACTGAATACAACAACTTGTGTCCCACAGACCCCTCTCTTTAGGAGTTCTTTCTCTCTTCAAGAAAGTGCAAATGACAGACAGGGACTCTGGAGAGCAGGGAGCAATATCCACTCTGCAGATAGGCATGTGAGTCTGTGGGAAAATGGTATTGGAGAAGTATTTTCATGAATTTCCAGATTCAAGTTGTTTCATAAGAGCCATCTTGACAACAAAATTTTAGAAAGATCCTACCTCATGTAGGAAAGCCAGTGATCTAGTACTTTATAAATGCAGATGTGCAGAACCCCACTGTCACCCATATATATGGTCATCCCAAGACTGTTCATGACAGGGAGGACAAAGCAGTCTGTCATTTGTGACCTGTAAATGATGGCTCATGGAAAAGATGGTGGGCTTTAGGTCCAAATTTGGGTTAGGCAAGTTGTTCTAAAAATGACTTTTAATTTTACTGAAATTTCATAAAATCAGCCAGTTGTCCCACCTCATATACTTGTGTTTCTCAATTCAGCTTTGCAAAGAAGTGCGTGCATCTGTATGTTTGTACATATGGATATATTCATCATACATCATCTATGTATCTGTCTCTCCTGTGCATGTTTTTATATTTCTACTCATGCTTATTAGTTTGAATAATATATAGTATAATTCTGTCAGTTTAAAAATGTTATGCAGAGCTGGAAAGATGGCTCAGCAGTTAAGGCACTTACCTGCAGAGGCTATCAACCAGAGTTCAATTCCCCAGTACCCACATGAGGACAGATGCACAGTATGGCACATGCATTGGGTAGGTTTGCAGTGGCTGGAGGTCCTGGCATACCCATTCTTTTTTCTGTCTCTCTTTTGTCTTTATTCACCTGAAAATAAATAAATTTATTTTTTTAAGTTATGCAAACAATCAACTTTGTTTACTTGGCTGTTTGTATGAGAGCTCTGATGCAAATTGATCTAGACCACATAGAGAATCTTTACATGTTTGGTGTGTAGTACATGGAAAAATTAAGGGACACTGACAGGTTTTTGGTATTGTTTATTATTCTAATCAGCAGGTTGGTATAAAACCCTCTGTACGTGCTGGAACATTTTCTAAGGTAAGACAACAAGAATGGAAATATAAGTGTAATACAGGTATCTTTGAATTTCCTGCATTTTAGCCAACCAGTATCCTTGATGGTGGCACCATGTCATATTGCCATTTGTAATTCAAAAAAAGATGTATTTCTAATAATTCCATGGAGATATAATTATCAAATCACATTATTCATCTGACAAGTATAAACCTGTCAATTTGCTCTGACTTGAGTCCTACTATTACTATGAATCAAGGTTTTATCTTATTTTTTGGTGTTTTCAGACAGAATTTTCTTTTCAAATCCTTTGTTTTTGTATAAAACATTTTCATTAAAAGTTTGTGGAGGATTTTATGTGCTCTAGATACTAACATCATATAACTTAATTGAAAAGTCAGGTGGGAATTTTAATTGTCAGTATTATAATTAATAAGTTTGTAAATCTTTTCCTTTCTGACATGATTTAAAATTTTTATAACATTATCATTGTTAAAGAGAAGATAATCACACAAATTTTCCTTGAAATGTTTGATTTATTTTGCTATATTTGTATTTTAGTCTGTCTCATGGTAGTACAGAGCCAGCTTTCATGACCCAGTATTGAATTATCTGTGCTTTCCTACTGATTTCAATGTTCTTTTTTTTTTTTTTTTAATTTTTTTTGGTTTATTTTTATTTATTTGTTTGAGAGCGACAGACAGAGAGAAAGAGGCAGATAGAGAGAGAGAGAGAATGGGCGCGCCAGGGCCTCCAGCCACTGCAAACGAACTCCAGATGCATGCACCACCTTGTGCATCTGGCTAACATGGGTCCTGGGGAATAGAGCCTCGAACTGGGGTCCTTAGGCGTCACAGGCAAGCGCTTAACCACTAAGCCATCTCTCCAGCCCTCAATGTTCTCTTTGTCCAGGAGAATTTTTTGTTTTATGTGTTTCTACTCTGTCCAATTACCTGTCTCACTGTTTTAATAACCACTACATTAGAATAAATATTTGTTCCAATAGTTCTCATGTATGGTGTTTGGAATTAGATGTCCTCCATAAACTTCTGGGCTTTCAATGCTTGGTTCCCATGTGATGACACCTAGGGAGGTGGAGCCTTGTTGGAGGAGGTGTGTTGCCAGGGTGGACATTGAGGTTTATTACCCCCTACCTTACCAGCATTAGTCAACTCACTTTCCTGCTGCTGTCTCTGCTTGCTTTGGCAGAGATGATCTCCAGCCTCTGCTCATGCCATGCTTTCCCCTGCCATCATGGATCTTCCTGTTCAGATTGTAAACCAAAAAAAGAACTTTCCTCCCATCAACTTCTTTTGGGGGGGTGCTTTATGCAAGCAACATGAAAGTAACTGCAACATCATTATTCTTAATTTTCCAGACCACTCCTGAAGTTATATATTTATAAATAATTATGTAATTAAAAATTACATAAAATATAACTTAAAAATATCTTTTAGTGTTTTGATAATAATTCTGTAGTACTTATCAATTAATTTATAGGAGAATGGCCATTTCTTCCATATTGAAATTTTCATTAATGCATTTTGTACTCATCTCCAGCAATTTAGATATTATTTATTTTCTCAAGTAACATTTTAAAATGGCTTTTAAAAGCTATCTATTTATGCTTAGATTCATTTGATAGAATGCAAAACCTTAAATTCCTACACTAAGGTCTCCAAATCCTTTCTGGCTATCAGCTAGTGGTCATCTTTGCTTCCTAGCATGATCTCTGTGGTCTTCTTCATAGGTTTCTGTGTTTGCAAATAGCCTTTGCTATCCTTCTCACACTTGGAATTTCTGGTTTCCCTTCATGTTGAATATTTCTAATTAATGCCAGAAAATATTTGCTGTTTTTAAAAATGCATGTGATTTGATTAAACCCACTTGGGTAATGTAGAATAATCTCTTGTCTTGAGGCCTGAAAAAAGTCCCATCTGTAGCATTGTTTTTGCCATATAACACATAGAATGCAAGTAGGTCATCAATAGTTTGCATGTTTGTGTGTGTTCTCTACGGGTTTAAGTGTTGAAATTAATATCTTCAGTGATAAATTAACATAATGAAAACATAATCCAACTCTCGTGTTTAGAGATGGGGATTCCAGGTGGTTATTAGGAGCAAATAAGGTCAGCAGGATGGAGTTTATTCATTGGTACGGGTAGCTTTCTAAAAAGAGGGAGAGACCAGAGCACACACTTATGTAATCTTTATTTGTTCCTATGTGATGACCTTAACCATTACTGACAGGATCAAACAAGTGATTGCCATGTGTGTCACATTGTGAGCCAAACAACCTGCTTTCCTTATTTAAAAACACACCATTTATATAAGGAAATTTTGCAAATTATTCTTGTATTGATCATTTCAGTAATTCTGATGAAATCTCCTATTAATTGTAATGAGATATTTGAATATTCTTTTAATAATTATATGACCAAAATTATAAGGTCTGTTCAATATTAATATTTTTCAATCATTTTGTCCTCAAATAATAGTAAATTATATATACCGATTGCTCATTTTGTGCTGACCATTTCTTTTATAAAGTGAATAGGAGCATAACATTTTTAGTCATTTACACAAATGTAGAATTTGCTTGATATAAACATTTCTTATATTTACTAGTTAGTGCAACATGCTGCCTACAAGTTCCTCAGGGAATTGCATTTAAAATATCTGACTTTATTTTTCCATTTTTCTTTATTTCTGACATTTCAAAGAATATGTTTCTTAGGATAACAGTTTGTCCCTTCTTACTGCACATTTTAGAATAATACAATGGCTCTTCTAGTAAATATTCTACTTACATATTCTACAATGTATGTTGGTTAACATTCAAAAAATTATACCATTTTCTTTTGCTAATATTAGCAAGGGTGCATCTTTTCAATCATTTTACTTTAAAACTTTTCATGTCTTACATTTCACTCATATAAATAGTATGAATATTTCATCTTCTACTCTGAAGGTTTAAGTTTTATTTTAGAAGATCTCAAAGTTTAATCCTTATTTAGTTCCAGCCTATGACACCGCCTGCCCTTCCTGTGAGTAACTAAAAATCTGAAGCCTGTATGACTAGTGGCTGCTGTTACCTCCATTGCTTCTTTTACTGTGCTTTGGGAAGTATGTCTTCTTCTCTCTAATTTTTTTTATAAACTCAGGGATGTATTAAATATATTAGGCCCCATTTCACTTATCATGGTTGTTGTAAGAGGGTCTTGGTACTATTTTACACACCATTTTGCTAGAAATAGACCATTCCAGAATGCTGTCTAGTCTGAAATCACCTCACAGCCTCCTAATGTCTACTCCATCTATGATTAAGTTTATTGCCTGATAATCAGTCACTGGGTTATCCAAGAGCAAATAAAGCCAGAGACTGTTTTATTCTATAACACTTCCATATTTTAAGGCTCTTTTTTTCTTGCATATACATACTCTATTTGGCACTAGGGGAGAAAAATCAGTGTTTTTTTTTCCCCTATTTTATGTGTAGGGATATTACAAAAAAAAAAAAAAAGTACAAAGATGGAGGGACAGGATTTAGAATAAGACCTGTCCCCTTCTCTCTGGTTACAGTTATCACTACTATACATCTTTTGTGCACAAGCAGGGACTATTTCTTGAGATGAAGTTAAGAATTCATACATTCCTCCTCCCCAGAGGCCGCATTGAAATTATGGAAGGATTAGAAGCTGATGTGACACCCTTTCAACTTAGAAGTCTCTTTTATGTGTCTGCATATAGAGCCTGCTTAAAGTTTAGTATTTATTGAACTTTAAACTGATTTTATGTTCAGAAATTTTGTGGATATTAAAGAATATTTGCTGTAATGGGAATATAGTGATGAAATTAAGTATAGGTTTTAAATAATCTTTAAGAGAAAATGTGTACCCCATTCTAGGCATTAACTGATATTGGAAAATTTTTGCCAGGGAAGTAGTAACCATATATATTATGGGTAACATCTTTTAAAGATTTTCACTTAAATTACTTGTTACCATGCAAAAATCCTCATTCATGGGTTGGTATTAGATAGCAGTCATTTGGTAATTCTTCATCACACATGATCATTTATGGTTCCTGAGGAAAATACTGAGGGCAAGATGATAGGAATCAAGCCTGGCTTCTTCTTTCTAGACTTTAAAGACCCATAATAATACGAAAAATATTAGACACAGTTTCCATAAGCATGTTTTTTACTTAAACTTCTGGTTTAAAATATGCTTTAGGATAAGTGAAGCCAAAATGTCACAAAAGTTCAGTGAAAAGAAAGAATGCACAAATCCATCAGGAATTTAAATCAATGTTTAAGGGAATTAAAACTAAGCTATTGTTCTCCTTTGTTAAGTGATAAGTAAATTGATGATATCTACTTTAAATGTGCTACTGGTAGGTACAGAGAATACCAATGATTTCTTGGAGAAAATGTAAGGTCATTGGAATCCTTAGTAGACAGTATGCCTATTAAGATTTTTATTGATATTGATATTTTAAAAAGATATATATATATAATCTTCAAGCATATAGTATATATATATATATATATATATATATATATATATATATATTAATGGATTTCTGTGGAAACACATGCATTTAATTTTAGCTATAGATTTTATCTAACACATGTATGGATTTTCAACATGGATATGAGAACCACTTAATAATCTCAATGACAACAGTACATTAAGAGTTCCTATCTGTGAGTCTCTGAAATCACACTGTGGTTGAGGTAGCTAAGCAGCTGTCCCAACATTCATTGTGAAGTGAAGATGGAGGGTGAATGGCTTCAATAGCAAGATTGTGACTGAAGGACATTATGTGAAGCAATGGCTATGGACAGCCAGGTGGAATGGTTTCTTCCCAACTCTTCTTTTAGTCACTCTGTAATGAATTTAGCTAGTGTGGAGAAGATTTACACTGCTCACATTGAATGAAGCTACTTTCAGAAATATTCCATGCTTCTTGCTTTGATTATTTTTTAAGCAAACCCTTCCCATACTGTCCCCAGCACATGAGTAGTCTAGCTCACTTCAGTAGAAGATGAAACCCAACATCATCTTCCTTCAAGACCAGCAGGACTATTGTCAGAAGATCTATGTCCTCACCTCTTTGAGGCTGTGGAAGGACCAAACCTCTGGCATAATAAAAGCAGCAAATAAACATCATCAGAGGGTTTCCCATCCCCCAGCCACAGTGAAAATGTAATTAGTAAAAAGTGCTAGGTGTGAGCATTGTGAGACCAGAACTATTCAATCAGAAAGTGCTGATGGAACATATATAAGCACAATCAAAGCCTTTATTTAAATAGGGGTTACAGTCCTAATAAAACACAAAGGGAACTAGGGGCATAGGCCTCCTCGACAGGTAATGAAAGAAAAAATTAAACTCATCCAATTACATCTGGGGAAAAATCCATTACCTATAACAGAGCGCGGACTGCCCCAGGAAAATTCAGATGCAAAACTAATAATGAAGGCACACTGTCCTTTCAACAAATTCTAAATGAGCTCTAATTTTCTTATATCCACCATTCCCAAACTATATAAATTTCAACTAAGCAGAAAAAAGTGACATGCTAGCACAATTGTTATTCCAAACAGGCCCAGCTGCTTGCTCACCTTAATTAGACCTAATCCCAAAAGGGAGCCAATCTTTCCCTATTTTCTTCTATGAGCTAACCTGATTTTCCTCAACTTTTCTTTTCTAATAGATTTTGCTGTAACCTTTCAGCAACTGTCGTTTGAGATTTTCTCCCAGGAATCACAAACATACTGACTCCTTGGCCAAATAGAACCTGAGCTCATGAGGCAAAAGGGAGAAAGTCAGGGTGCTGCTGAGAGAGAGGGTATCTGCATGAAAAAGGTGAACTTAATCACCTTCCTTCGTATTCCTCATAGTGTGTGTGTGTGTGTGTGTGTGTGTGTGTGTTGACATTTGAAATTATGAAATGACAGGTTCTAGACAGACATCACAGATAATCTTATTTAGCTCCGTTTTGAATGGATATGAAATATCTCTTTAAAGAATTAATATCATAGAGAGATTAGGTGATCTTATAGATTGCAAATGAAGTTAACCTGCAAAAATCTGCATCCTGTGGCCAATGCCCAGATTTGTGCGGTGTGAAAGTCTATGAGAACTTAATGTGTATTCCAAAACTGCTTTTATCTCTGAGGTAAGTGCTGTAAGCAAAAGTGTTCCTGAAATATTTGTAAAAACAAATTTTCTTCTAGTCATAGAACAGAGTCTCATTGGATAAAGGCTCTGGAAGACATCCTTGTATCCTCAAAGAGAGAAATTCATTCAAGGCCTCTAGGCTATAAACTTGACAAATACCGAATAAAAGGTGGGCAGAGGAATGCATTTGATACAATGAGCTATACCTGAACAAAAGTATAGCCATGTTCTCAAAACAACAGAAATTTTGAGAAAATCATTGGAACACACAAAACCAAGTGGAAACTAACTAGCATGCTTCATTCCTGTGATAGAGAAGGAGGGAAGAGTAGAATCCAGAGAATTGGATGTCCTAGCCTAAGAAAAGGCTTGGATTCTTCACAGTGACGGTAATGTTTAATCAAAGTCTGAATGTGAAAAATATTTCAAATAACATTTTGGAAAAGAAGATAGGCAAAGAATGATGAAGTAATCTTACAAAAACCTGGAAGAGTATAAGCAAACTGTGTTCACAAAGACTGAGTGGACCTCCCAATGCCTTTACTAGACCGTGTAGTGAGCACTGGCCTCCCAACTGAAATCTGAGGGTACTTATTACCAGTTTGATTTTTATTCCTGAATTGCCATTAAATCTAGACTTTTACTCAACATTTCATGCATATATATCATGTCTTCCCAAACAGCAGCAAGCTCCTGAGGGCAAGAACTGCATATCATATCCTTTATGTGCCCATAAATGCATTATGCATTCCCAATCACCCCCAATGCATTAAGTAAGGATAAATATAAATACCAGGTGCATTGATTAAAGGAGGAACATGAAGAGATTGGGGAAAGAAAGTAGAAAAATGCAAAGAAGGTGTGGGAAAGACAGAATGGGAGCAGCTGTCCAAGTCAGACAATGTACAGTTAGAATAAACCACTCAGGCAGGAAATGCTGCTTCTTTCCCAACCATAAATGCTTCCATCTGATCCCACCAGTTTGCAACTTCTCCTTAGTTAATATTCCATGAGGGCATATGTTTAACCTTTATTGTGAAAAAGAAACCCAATAGGATAGACAGAAAAAAAATACACACTAAATGGAAAAGATAAAACTTAAAAACAAATCTGCCTATAAGAATCATGATTCTACTCTCACAGGTTTTAGCAGAAACCTGCATATTTGCATCCCTTTGCAAAATTTGAGGAATGCCTTCATTTAAGAAAGAACAAGCCCAACCCAGAAACTATGTTTAGAACAACAGAGTCACTTATGAGCAGACACTTCTATTCCAGTCCCATTAACAAAGAGCTCAATTCTGCTTTCCTGTATACTTCATGAGCATATCTTTCTATTTCTATTTCTCTCTCCACCACTCTCTCTGAGTGTGAAGTAATCTCATGCCATCAGTGAAACCTCTATAAAAACAGAACTGCCATTTGGGCAACTGTAACTACCACAGTTAAGTTGCCAGACAGATATTCACTCAAATTAGCTTTAATGAATTACAAAAAAAAAAAAAAAGATGTTGTCACATCTGTCTATGTGAGATGTCTTTGGAGTGAGGAAAGAAAGAAATAAGAAAATGTATTCCTTCAAAAATCTGCTACTGAAAATTCCTGCATACACCTATTCTTAAGATTTGACTTTTAAATATATATTTACAAAAAGGAGAGTCAGTTTGTGCTAACATGGGTTTGGGATGATGAACTGAAGGATAAACAAGTCAGAGACAGGTAAGAAAAAAAGATAAAATGCTATTTCCTTGTGAGAAAAAAGTTATTCTGTCAGCTGACAAATCCGAGGACAGGCTTGGGAATACAGAAGTGACACTCTTGGAAGGCACCTGTCGCCCCTCTGAAAGGAAGGGAGAAGCCACAAATGGGGCATTCATAATATGCACAGCTGGGCTTTCTGGGTTTAAACTAGCAAATGAACTCTGGAATATAGTCAGTTCCACCATTTTCAATATCATCACGAAGGTCTACCAGACCACTCTTGAGTCATTCCCTATCTCTGAAGATCAGGATGGTACCACAAGAAACCCGACTTGCCAGAGGTGAAGGATGGAGGGTTGGTTATGTGTATCCCCATTTACCTGTCAACAGGAATGGAAATAGTGGGTCTGTGCTAGAGACAGTGATCAAAAGCATGGTTTCTACCTGGAAATACAGTGAACTCACAGAAAACACACAAATGAATAAGTGTAATACATAACTTATATTGAGTTATCAAATACAGGATAAAAGCACACTTACCTATCAAAGAGGTAAAAGAAAAATAGAAAAAGCCAGCAAGCAGACAAATAAGCAAAAACATAAATCTTACTCTTAGAAGATTTTAGACAGCCTCGTAGTCCTGTCTTGAATTATTCAGAAAACAGGCTTTTATACAAAATCCATGGGAAAAAATGTTCACTCAGTAATCATTAAGTGAGCAATTTTTATATGAAAGACTATATTCAAACACTTTGGGAAGTACATATACAGAGATTAGTTTTGTTTACTAAAAGTTAACAGACTGGAGAGTTAACAATACAACGTTCTCTCTTCTCCTAGTCTTACCCCTCCCACATTCTCACCTCATCCCCTCTCTTCATTGTGTGTGCAGTGCAAACATAAGAGACACCAACATTGATTCTTTTCCTCACCTCCACCTCACAGAAGCACAAATTACCACATTGCCTCTTGTGGTCCAGGAGAGGATAAGAGATTTTGAAAAGACCTCCCTGGATGGACTCTGGCAGACCTCAGAATCTTCGTATGGGATCATTGCTTTTTCTTTCCATTTAACACTCAAACTTTTATCACACCCTGCTATTACTTATTTTCTTTAGGTCTGGATTTATTCTTTTTATAACCTCAAATTTATTAAGGTGATTATTTGTTGAAAACTTGTGTGCTCTACAAGAAGGTATGCACACCAGAGGAATAGACTTCATCTTTGCTACCCTGTTCCTACCTCAAGAAAGGGGCTGTGATTGAAGGAAAATACTAAGAAGGATGTATGTATGTGTGATTATTTTATTATTTTATTTTAATTTACAAATTTTAGGTAAATCAATAATTTAAAATATTCCTTGATATCTTACCAGTTCTTTTTATTTGAGTCTTATTTATATTTAATATTAATAAAAATCATGTTGAAGCACATCAATAAGGCTCCAAAATACCAAAAATCAAAATCAGGATACCCAGTTTCCAGAATGTAGACCTAAAGCAGGATGTAAAGGCATGCATTGATCATTTTTTCTTGAAAGACATGTGTTCTATTGAGTGGATTGCACATTATTCTTAGAAGAAAACTAACTTAAAATATATTTACACATCTTGAAATTGCAGTCATGATTATTTTCTAGTGATCTAGTGTAATAGTAGATGATTTCCCAACATGTATCATGGTGGTTTATGAATATATTGAAAATAATGTATAAGCTTAGGAGAGCTTGTGGCTCTAAGTTCTCAAACCATAGTAGTGTTCCAGTAACTTACTTTTAAATAGAAAAGGAACAGTAAAATGGAATGAACTTAAAAGTATCCTCCCTGACATCATATTTCCATGATTCATTTTCTTCCCTTCATTTCCATTTATTTGAGTTTCCAAGGTTACATTCACCCTTAATTCTACCACTTCTTCAAAATTTCAGTGCTCCAGATATGAGATGTTACAACCCCACAACATCAGAACAAATTTCAGATTTTATGAGCAAATCCAGTGTTAATTATTCTGCTATATTTCTACAATGCCATCAAACCGTCATTTTATAAATAATTTGAAAAATCACATCACTAAGAATTATAATTAAAATTGGACTTAATATATGAAGTGTGATGTCACAAAATGCTGTTTTTTTCTTTAGAAGAACTATGTTTGAGTTTCTTACGGAAATAAAATCAGTGGGTAGCCAATATACACAGAAGCCTATCTATCTATTGAGTTGGGGATAAGCATGGGCAAATTTCAGGATATTTTATATGTGTGCATTTTGACTCCTGAACATAAACTTCATCAGAATTCTAATTCTCCATGTATATATAATTGGAGGAATTTAGAAGTTAGCAAGTTCATAAGGTGGGGTAAAAAACATGCTTTGAGCTGGCTTTTCTGAACAGAAGTAGTTTTTGTTCACTCATAGAAGACTAATACAGACCCTGTTTTCAACCACTTATTTGGGGAAGAACCGTCTTTCACATAAGACAAGAACTCTAAAAGACGGGAGAGGGGAAAAAGAGGAGGAAACCATTAGTGCATTGACATCTTTTACCATATCAATCGACTGAGAAAAATAATCAGCATACTGTTTTCTACTCAAAAATAAATATGAGAGCAAGATATTCAAGGAAATGGAATGAAATCCATATTGTCTGCCAGCTGCCTTTGTACTGTTCTCATGGGTATTTTGTTTCTTTGTGTTGTATGTCAGTGGTGATGAGATTTTTCTGTTATTGTTTGCTTTCTTTTGCCTGTGTTTTTCCTGATGAGATACACCACAAAATTCTTTTTAAATTTGACCTGAGATAAGCTGATTTTATAAAGACAACAAATAAAGAACAACTTAAGCAAAATGTCCCAATTATGTCTAGAAAATAAAGGCTTGAAGGTATTAAATGAATTTATAAATTAACCTTGTATTTCTTTTGTTTGTCAGATGTGTCATTTTTAGTAGACAAAATAAAGACTGAATTGTTTTTTAAACCTATATGTGTTCCTCCCTGGTTTTGGAAGGATGGATATTGCAGTTTTTGATTTGTATAAATTTCCAAACTTCAGTACTGAATGCCACAGAGGCTCTGGCATTAGTACATTCAATGTCCCCAAGATGAAACACATTAGAAATCCATAAAACCAATGCAATATCAATTTTGTTTAAATCATCACCCCTCAGCATTCACAGCATCGGCTGTATTTAGTGGCATAGAATAGAGTAAGGTTTCATTTCCCTGTGACTCTATGCAACTTTTATTTTGTGCAATGTTCTCACATATCAAGTAAATTGTGTTAGCCATGGGGGGACATTTCTGAGAATCAAAGAGAAATTCATGTTTTATAATCATTACCAGAGAATGGGAGGGAGCCTCATGCAGTTGCAGAGAGCTGAGAGGTTATAAAATCAGGATTCTAAGTCTCATTCTCTAATAAACTAGGTGCTCAGCTTGTCTTGAAAAAAATCTTCTCACTTCTTGGAGGCACTAGAGATTTCATCAAAAAAATGTTGGGGGTAAATTAGTTAGTGACTGGGAGCTTTTAGTTCTAACTATTTATGATGTAAATGCCTATCTAGGAAGAATAAAAGAAGAAAAAAAGTCTTCTGTGAAAGTTATCATTACCATTATTATTTTTCTACTTTCCTCATCTTAAGAGGATTTCTAACTAGTTAACATTTTAAATGATCATTTTCATTATTTATGATATTTTGCTGTGGTTTTCCCCCACAATGTAAAATATACATGTTGTGAAAGTTGCTGTTTAACCTTATTTCATCATTTATAGTTGGATGCATTAACAATTTCAGCACATACTGTTGCAACTAATTAAATAAAAGTAAACTAATATGAAGTTTCATTATTATTATAATTGATTTTTAACAGAGGAATGCCCATCATACTTGCTATTGTGATGACAAATTATTATAATAAATATTTCTTAATTTTAATTCAGTCTTTGCAGATAACTTCTCACATCTAGGAAAAAAATTACCTGATATTTTTTGGCCTCATACATGGAGAAATATTATAAATTAATGCACTGAGTAATTTCTTTTTTCTCTGCTGTATTTAAATGTGTAACTGAAAAGGAATAATTTATAATGTCTAATTGCCTTTTTCAAGATCAATTATACCCAATTAGTACTGGAATGAATAGGATATCCACTACAGGGTCCTCTTAGATTGGGTCACTTGCTTCAAACAATGCCTGGAAGAATATGTTGATGGGGAGAGGAGAATGCTAATAGGCAAGAAAGGAGAGATTAAGAACAAATCTTTCTGTCAAAAAAAGGTTCAGAATCTCACCTATACAACTAGGCTCATTATGTTAGGGAAACCTCTACATCCTGTGGAGGTAGCAGAGAAGAAGGCAGGTGGGACAATGACCTTAAGCTTATGATCATGGACCTGTCCTTTTTTCCACAATCAGTCATGAACATTCACATCTCAAATTATCTAGAAACCTGTGGAAAAACACATGAAGGATCAGTGTGTCCATGAAGGTTGTGAGTGCAAAGACATTGACTAGGCAATTTGAAAGCCAGACTGAAATCTGCACAGCACCTGTTTGGGTGATCTTAGGGAAATGAAGGACAAGGATCACAATTACAGCATCTTCAACAAATATTACTGGATGAATTGGATAACCACATGTAGAGAAATGAAACTAGACCCACTCATCTCACCATACACAAAAATCAAATCCAAATGAATTAAAGACCTCAAACTCTTCAAGTACTGGAAGAAATCTCCAAGATATAGGAATGGGGGAGAACTTCCTGAGCAATAGCTCAGTAGCCCAGGAAATTAAACATTCACCCAAACAATGGAATCTTATGATGATAAAAAGCTTTTTCACTGACAAACATACCATAAGCAGAGCCAGTAGATTACTCATAAGAAGTGAAAAAAAATTTGCCACCTATACCACTGACAGAGGCTTAATATCTAGCATCTACAAAGAGATAGTAAAAGTAAACAACCAAATATCAACAACCTGGGCTGGAGAGATGGCTTAGTGCCAAGGGTACTTGTCTGCAAAGCCTAAGGACCAATGTTTGACTTTCCAGATCCCACATAAGCCAGATTCACAAAGGTGAGGCAAGTGCAAGGTTGCACATGCCCACTAGGTGGCATGACTGACTGAAATTTGATAGCAGTGTCTACGGCTCAGGTGCATCAATTCTCTCTCTCTTTCTGCTCTCTCTCTCTCTCTCTCTCTCTCTCTTAAAATAAAAAATAAAATAAAATAATATTAAAATAGTTAAAAAAATAAAGAACCCACTCAAAAACTTGGGTAGAGAAGTGAATAGGGAGATCTCACAGGAAGAAATACAAATGGCTAACACACACTTAAGAAAATGTTCAATATCTCTAACCATCAGGGAAATGCAATTAAAACAACTATGAGATTTTACCTTACTCCAGTAAGGATTGCAATCATTAAAAATTCAAATGACAACAAATGTTGGCAAGGATGTGGGTAAAGATGAACCCTCATTCACTGTTGGTGGAAATGTAAACTTAAACAATCACTATGGAAATCAATATGGAGATTCCTGAAAAAGTTTAATATAGAGCTACCAACAGACCCAGTTATTCCCTTACTAGGCCTTTACTCTGAATGGTCCATACTTCAATACAGAGATGTTTGCTTAATTCATAATAGCTAAGAACTGGAATCAACCCAGATGTCTTTCATGGGATGAATGAATAATGAAGTTGTGGTTCATTTACATAATGGAATTCTACTCAATAATAAGAAAAATGCAATGAAATTTGTAGGAAAATGGATGGAGTTAGAGCATACACAGTGAACATACCCAATCACATAATGATAAACGTCACGTTTTCATTCTTCTGTGGTTCCCAACCTGGATGAGCTTGGATTGGTGGCATACCTGATAGGCATCTTCAGGCCCAGACAACAGGGATGAAATTATTTGGGGGAAACGGAAGCTGAGGGAGTGGGGGATTAAACACAAAAGTATTCCCAAAATGAACTGGTGCCATAGAAACCTTTTCCTTGAAGGCAAACTAAATGATTTAACCTTCAACAGAAGTATCGAAGGAATGTATGAAAAGAAGGGTCCTGGAGAGAGTATGATGAAGCCTAACCTTAAAAAATTTTATATGGGGGCTGGAGAGATGGGTTTACAGTTGAGACTTTTGCCTGCAAAGCCAAAGGATCCCAGTGCCATTTTCCAGGACCACTGTAAGCCCAGATGCTTAAAGCCAGATGTAAGGGGTACATGCATCTGGAGTTTGTTTGCAGTGGCTGGAGGCCCTGGTGCTCCCATTCTCTCTCTCTCTCTCTCTCTCTCATAAATAAGATATATTTAAAAAATATTAGCTCTGGCCTGTCACATCTTGTACCAAAAGGCAGTGCTGCCCACATAGAACTGTGGACAGGAGAGACCTACATGGTCCCCAAAACAAGACAGGCTTTGGTCAAAGGACTTGGTTACCAACCTGAGGTAAAATGTAAGACCCTATTGGTGAAGACACCACCAAGTCTCAGGCAAATTTGAGAAAGAGTGTGTAGAAAGATGATGAGAGCCACAGGTTGGAATGTCATACCCAGAGGCATTGACCCCAACAATAACTGGCTGCTGCTACCACAATACATAACCCACAGCCCCATGAGGAGTACCAGGCAACTCCACTGAGGAGGGCCCCCAGTGGATATGGGTAGGAAAGAGGGAAATGATGGTACCAACACATGATGTACCATACAAAGTATGTTCTTCATAGAAAAGTAATATAAATTTTAAAACTAGAAATATGACAGGAAGTAGTAAAATGGCCTAGAAGCATATAGAGTGGAGTTATCAGAGGAGGAAGGAGCACTCCCAATTCATGGTAATGAATTCACCATTTCCGGTTATCCTGAGTTGTAGGTAAACTGATGAAAAATCACACTGTCCTTTATGAGACTAAGTATTTCTAGTAAATGTTGTGACTACTGGAGTAAGTAACATTTGCATATCCCTTTTTGTGTGGTTGTATGATTTAATTCACAGCAAAGGAGAAGATAATTTTCCCTATAAATTTGTGTTGTATACATTATAAGGTGTGGAAAAAGACTATAAATAATTGTAAAGATTGTTAAAAAACAAAAAAGGAATTACGATTTGAAGCAATGCCAACAATTAACAAAAAAAAAATAAACTTGTGAAAGAATATGAAAACCAATAAACTTTATTTACTATTTTTTTAAAGTCAGATTTAAGATGTAGTTTATTTCTCAGATCAGGAAATGAGAGATGGGTTCTCAATAAATGCTAGATATATGGATTTATAAATTTTAAACTATATATTATTGTTTCTTGTGTTTAAGCAAATTAAAAAAAATACAACTTCAGTTTTGCTCTTTACCACTGTGTAGAGTCTTGGTTCTGCTATCCTTCACTGTATGGTGGTTACTGTCTCTGAGGACTCATCCAGTCCATAGAAGTGGGACCAAAGCATTTATTTTTCAATGGGAGATGTTGATGGTCTTTAAAATCACAGGCAGTAAATGCTGGCCCATTTTGAGTAATTTGAGCAACTTTGAGTTCTGGATATACAAACAGGAGCCATTTGTAAAAGTGAGTATTGCTGTGTCAAACCACCTTAACGAATGAAGAGTCGTCATTTGCAATGCTAAATTTTGATCATTTAGGCCAACATAAAAAAGTATAGCTAGCCTGAAGTTTATTACTGATCACACGGAGAAACACATGACCATATGAAAGATGCCCGAAACACAGTGTCTGAAGCCTCCAGCAGGGTCAGCTTTTCTAGCTCACAGACATGTATGATTCAACTAGTGAGTCAACTTGTTTCTATGATTGGGGATTAAAATTAATTGTCTTATTTCATTAATATACCCAGGAAAATGTTACTGATGGAAATACTCATGGTCTAAAACAAATCAGGATGGAACTTGAAAAGTTTATTTCATGGGTCTTCTGGGGTTTGGGTCCTAAATGCACCCATATGCTAAAGTTTTAGTCACCAGCCCATTCCACTATTTTAAAATAGGATCTAATAGAATGAGTTTAGTCCAGCGAGGGCACGTCCTTGAGAGTGAAATTGGCATTCCAGCCACTTCCTTTCTGTCTTTGCTTTCAGACCACTATGAGGTGAGCAGTGCTCCCCAGAATGGTGTTCTGCCGTACCACAGGCCCTAAGACCACAAAGAAACTTCAAATGACATGAACCAGGGTAACCCTTCCCATCTTCATGCTGAGTTTTCTCAGATATTTTGTCTTAAGGTTAGAAAGCTGATTGATATAGACCTCATCAACTTCTAATAAAATGAGACCACATAAGTTTTCCTTCCTTTGAAAGCATATTTTCTACAATGTATGATACCACGTGACATAGTTCAAGTATACGATATAACAACAAACCAACTAAGTGTACATAGGAGAACATATATTATTAATCTACATGAAGGCTTTTAAAGTTGTTTGTCTAAGTTGTATGTCAAGCCAAATGAATTTTAAAATAATTCAATCATCACTTTAAATCTTAGCTGAAAAGAGTAAAAAAGAGATTTGATCATATATGTAAATAATCTGTACATTAATAGGTGTTAGAAGATTTTGAATTTAGTATTTGTCACTTTTTAGAAACCAAGTTGACATTTTCTTGATCATGAAATATCCACTGCCAGGTCAGTATAATCAAGTTGGAATTTATAATACTCAATGTGAATTTTAAAAAGTGTATGTAGTGTTTAGTGGAGGGTTATAAAATCTCTGTTAACAGGGAAAAGGCATGATGTCTTTCTGTAGTAGTCAAATCATATGGTGAAATATAAAATTCAAGGCTTAAAACTTATAAAATTTTAATAAAACAGTAGAAAATAGTAATGCTAGGGACATATTATGACATAAGGCAGCATAGTAGTAATTAATAAATTAGAAATTTTGACAAGTACAATAGGGGTCATAGGACAATGACATCACTGTGAGCTGAATTAATCAGGACAGAGCCCATGGAGGACACCGTTTAACCAGTCCTTGAAGGAATTGTGGAATTTTAATAAAGATCTGTTACAGAATGCCACCTATGGCTGAAGAAACATTGCAAATATGGTTTTATGGAGGGTTGACTGCTCATGGAAAGTAAGGGTCAGAGTTCAGTATTTCCTAATGAAAGAAAATAAGACAACTTTGGGGGCAAGAACATGAAAACTATTATTATTACTAATAAGTAATTATGATGTTTCTTTTTTATTATTTTATTTTTGAGAGAGAGATAGAGAAAGACAGAGAATGGGCATGCCAGGACCTTCCATCTGTTGGAATTACAACAGTGCAGTTATATTTAAAAATTGTCTTCTTGTTTAATGTGTGCACATGTACGTCATTTTTCATATGTCAAGGTGTATGTAGGTGTACACACACTCATACGCATGTATACAGGTGCTTATACATGTGTACGTACAAGTGTGTACAAGTTAGAAAACAACGACAGAGGTCGTCCACCTTATTTGACATGGGGTCTCTCATTGGCTGGGAGTTCATCAATTAGGATAGACTCAATGGCAAGAGAGACCCAAGATCCACTTGTCTCCACCTCTTTTTGCTAGGATTAGAAATGGACACCACTACTTCCGGCATTTTAATGTGAGTTTGCCTAAACAGCAAGTAGTATATCTACTGAATTATCTTCCTAGCAACAAGGTTTGCCTTCTTAATAATCTTGAAATTTAAAATGAAGATAATACTATTATCTTCAGGTTAAAAAAAAAGATTGGATTTGATGAGAGACTGAATTGTAACCACCAATGATACAAGTATATAATAGTTCTTTATTACATACTATTTTTATGGAAAATGTAGGTGTAACATTTCACACCTAGAATGTAAAGGAAAACAAACAAGTACTTCACAACTATGGCAAAATTCAGCAAGGAAGAAATTATTTTAAAAAGTATACATAGCTGGCTGTGGTGGCTCTGAGACTACCGAGTGAATTCCAGGTCATCCTGAGCTAGAGTGAGACCCTACCTCGAAAACGAACAAACAAAACAAGTATACATAAAATTTTAAGAAAAGAAAAATGCTGAGTGTGGTGGCACACGCCTATAATCCCAGCACTCAGGAGGCAAAAGTAGGAGGATTGCTGTGAGTTCGAGGCCATCCTGTGATGACATAGTGAATTCCAGGTCAGCCTGGGCTAGAGTGAGACCCTATACCTGGAAAAACCAAAAAAAAAAAAAAAAAAAAAAAAAAAAAAAAAGCAGGACTCCTTAAGTATTCTTGGGAATACAAAATGTAATGTCAGTATAGTGAATTGAATTATATGTAAACTACAAATAGTGCTACTATCCACTGATTTCCTCTGCTAGAGACAGTGTTCTAGAATCACTGACCTAAGGAGCTGTCATCTGAGACTTGCAAGATTGATAAAAGCAAGACCAGTTGATACTTTCTAATGCATTTTAGTTATATATACCAAGTAAACTCAAAAGCAGACCAGACCTTGGTAAATTGCTTAGGACACAACATTTATCTAGCATACTTGAGGCCCTAGCTACAATCATCCATACCCTGTATCAGTTCTTAGACTATTCTTTTCATTATTGCAGTAATACTGTATAGATAGACTTCCTCACTTTTCCCACCTGACCTAAAGATAAATGACATTCTGGCCTAGCTGCCAGGACAGGCTCTGTCCACAGTTTGTCGGCAGCGTGAGCAAGAGTCATGCAAAACAAACTCTAAGAAAACAGAAAGCTTAGCCCACGGCCATTTGGGCTTCCATGGAACAGAGTTTAATTCACACACTCTGCAGACCCTAGAATTAGAAATAACACATTGTCTCCACCTCTTTCAGAAATGGGAAACCTTGTATAATGTAGTCATTGTTGAGTTCTAACTAGTTTCTGAATGACAAATCTTTTACCTACTTAGTTGAATACATTGGAAGATTAAGGATCTACTAGTGAGCTACAGTAAGTAGTTCAGATATAATTTTATGATATACCTTTCATTGTGGACAAACCTATTCTTCTGTGTGTTGTAAACTAGATTATTTTCCCATAGGATTTATAACGGGGAAGCACAAGAGTCTGTCACTATGTGATGTTTCGGGAAAGAGTCCTAATATAAATCAGTCTTTAACTTGATGCTTTTCATAAGCCCTACTACTTTTCTTCTGTAAAATAGCCCACAAAGAGTGCAAGCTGAGAAACAGAAAACTTCCCTTTAACTTGTGACTTTAGGAAGGTAAACACCCTGCTTGGAGATGAGAAATGACTACAGAGCATTGTCAGAGCCAATTAAGAGACACTAAGTGGTTAAAGTGTCACAAAGAAAACAAATAAGGGCAGCATGGCATAACTTCCCACCAGACTGTCAAGTGTGTTTGAAACTGAAAAAATTCCAACTTGACCATAAACGTCTTCCTTCCATCAGGTGATCCATCTTTGGTACTGATGTAGCGCCCAGGCCCTTTTGCATGCAAACATGCTTGTAGTTTTATTCGGGAGGAAAGAAAGCAAACAACAAAACTTGTTTATCAGGATTGAAGTTGAACCATCTGTTGTTAATGATTAGATCTCCAGCTTCCAATCTTTGTTTGAACATTATTGCTCATTTCTAGCAGGGCCCTGCATGGCTGTTTTAGCCTGCATGTGGATTCTAAGTAAAAATACAGCTTAGATTGAAAGCCTGTTGGAGGAAGAAATCATGTTTAATGATGTCTGGAAGATTCTCTTTGTGCCCTGAAGGAAAACTCAGGAAGCCAGGTCAAGAAAGAGGTCAATTCTTAGCTCAGCATGGCTTTCAGCTAATGGGTGTGCTCTGTGGGGCTCACTCTGCCCAACTGAAAATGGATGCTCATTTCTGACTTCATAGGAGAGACACTAGATAAGGATTAATGCCTCTTTTCCATCCACTTTATATGAAAACTCAAATTTGATGCAAAGTTTATAAAACTCAATTCAGGTTTCCTCAGTGGCATTAAATAGGTTGTTGGGATAAATATTTCTTTTGCAAATAGTTTTATGCCTCTACAATTGTGGTTTGGGAAAGTATCTTAAATCAAAATTTTTCATAAGTCCTATTCACCATTTGGAATTGGCTATATTGATTTCCGGTAATTACAATCATGTGTCAAGCTACATCATGGGCATGTTAGTCTTGTGAAACTACAGATATAAAAAACAAAGAGTGGGCTGGAGCAATGGTTTAGCAGTTAAGGTGCTCACTTGCAAAGCATAAGGACCCAGGTTCAATTCCCCAACACCCACAAAAGCCAGATACACATGATGGCTCATGCATCTGGAGTTTGTTTGCAGTGGCTAGAAGCCCTGTTGTGCCCATATACATTCATTCATTTGTTTATTTATTCATTCTCTTTCTCTGTAGTAAATAGATTAAATAAATAAATAAAGTGTGAGAAAATGCATGGCGTATACCTGCTTATATGACATTGTGAACATGTGTAACTTAGACTACCCTAAGCAATGTCTATCTCTATCTCACTCTTATTCAATAGTCTCCTTTCTCATTCATAACACATACACAGGGAAATCACACACATATAATGTTCTAAATTTTCCACACTATCTAGTTGCTTCCTTCCCATCCTATATATATAACACAGCATGCACATGTGCAAGTATGTGTGTGTGTGTGTGTGTGTGTGTGTGTGTGTGCATGTGTGTGCGCACGTGCACTGAGTTGATCTCAGAACACTTAAGGTAACCAGTGGTTTGGGTTTGAAAATGTTGGTAGATTTTCAAAATAACTGTCCAGGAGTAAAATTATTTGATTCATTTTGGAACTTTGTCTCTTAATCAACTCAGCCAAACCAGTTGTGGTAAGGAGTTACATAGATCTTTAATCAAGAATTTAGATTTTGAGTGTTACTTTTAACATTTGCTAGCACATTTTAAGATTTCATCACTTTAATTTTTTCACAGTTCAAGAACTTTTACTACTATGTCAGATCTATCTTTGAACTTTGCAAAGAAAGAATTGATAAAATACCAAGATATGCTGTGTCAAAAAAAAAAAAAAGGTGACTCACTGAGCAGGCTGTACCATGGCCATCTAAAGCAAACCCCCAATGCCAGCATAAAACAATCAGGGAAATGTTTCAGGATAGTTACAAAGTCCACTGCAATACAAATATGTATAAAAAATATTTAAGGGACTTGGGGTATTGAACACACTAAACTGGGAAAATTTGAGAAGTGAAAAGACAGATAGGCCTCTTTGACTTAAAATGGAAGGGGTGAAGGCAGAATACAGGCCTGCACTGTCTCTGAGTTACAGAAACCCATCTGGTATGGTTTGCACAGGTGGCACGTACCAGATCTTTGGGGAAAGGGTCATACTTGCTCCTGCTCTCTTCAAATAATTCTGTATGACTTCTTAAACATCCTCATTGGCCTTTATCCTCTTATTCTAGTTCTTTGCTGAGTGAATTACAGTTTCAGCATTTCACTCATGTTCTTTTTAAAATCTAAACTTCATATCAAAATGCAACAGGAATAAACCTGCATTAGTTTAGTTGGATGCAATTCATGTGATATATAAATAGTAAAAATTCTAACAAAATGAGGCATGTAAAACACTAAGGAATTATGAAAGAAAATCATGGTGCATTGAGAGATAACTAGTTTTAGATGGGCTAGGAAAAAGTTCATTTGAAATGCCTAGATTGCACAAGTGAACAAAGGGAAAGGGGAAAACAGACTTTAGGAATGCACCAGACTTGAGTCCTGGCATCTCATCGACTTCTGTTGTGTGCAAGTACCAAATGTGTGTGTTTGTGTGTGGTGTTGTGCATGCTTGAGTGTGTGCACAGATGGGTATGCCTCATGTGCATGTGTATGCTGCATGGAAAGCAGATGATTGTATTGGGTGTCCACCTTCATCATGCTTTTGCATAGTTCCTTGAGATGGGGGCGTCTGTCACTGAACTGAGCTGCTGTGTGGTTAGTCAGACTGCCTGATATATGAGCCTCAGTAATCCTCTTGTCTGTGCTTCCCATTGGACTGGGACGCTGGTAATCTGTGACCACAAACACCTGTGTTGTGGCTGCTGTGCAACCGCACTTAGGGTAAAACAGGCCATCTTAGACCCATATGCTTGTGCTGCAAGCAATCTTACCTGCTGAGCGAGTTCCTCAGACCCCTGCACACAGTCTTGTTGGACTTGACTTTAAAATCAAGGATAACAGTAAGTATAACAGTGCTACCCTGTAATCCCACATACCAGCACTACCACAGCTATGACTGTCTGTAGGAGCACACTCTATCCTGATGGTGCTCCACTCCACTAGCACTGAACAATGTACATCTGTACATATATGCTCACTTACAACATACATATGGAATGAACATACGTGTAAAATGTATCTAGTCCACTTATATTTGATTTTTTATTTGAAAGTAAACTTTAAAAAAGAAGGTTGTAAAAAGCCTGATTTTCTTCCCATTCCATTTAATAGAATAAGATAAGCATTAGCCCCATGAGTTTATTTTTGTGCTTTAAACTAATGCTACAGGCAAACAGAAATCTCCCAGGGCAATTTCACAGTCCCCAGAGAGGAATGATCAGTGCAACCTGAGCCATGTGTTCATTTCTAGACCAATCATATCACCAGAAATTGTTAAAGTGCAATGTTTTCTGAACAGGAACAATTCATGAATCAGTCAGCAAAAGCATGCTTTTGCAAGCTGAAAGTAGACAAAAATGAGGGAAGGACATGATTGTCTGCAGCTTGGAGCTCATCAGATTTGGGTTGGGTTTTATGGTTGGACCCTACTTCTATAACCAACTGGCTACATGACTGTTTGTGATTGTCAGAGGCTGTTTATTTCGAATCCATCTATCTATCTGTCTATCTATCTATCTATCTATCTATCTATCTATCTACCTACCTACCTACCTATCTACCTATCTAAATTTGTGTCAATATGTCAATCACAGGAGGTACCCTCACATTTCTACTTTGTTGATCAAGGCCTCTGGGTACAAACAAACACAGAGCCTTGTTCTTATCTTAATAGATTATGTCATCAGTTGCAAAATAAAACAGAAATAGTGCCACAAGATTCACAAAATGCAGGGCCTTCTCCACGACATTAATAAATGAGTTATCTCACCTCTATCGAGTCTTAACAAAAATTGGACAGTGGTTGGACCATTATCAAATGAGAGTGTGTAGGAAGAATAAAAAGTAGAAAAACAAAAACATATTTTGCCTGAGAATGAGACCCAGTTCTAATGTCGCCTGCTGCCTACAACTGGCAATAAGTTGCTTTCTGGAGCACTGCTTTACAGTTATTCCAGAATAGGCCTCTTTGGCATTAGACAAACGATCTGTAATGAAGATTCTCAGACTGAATCCTTAATTTGTTGTTTAGTTTTATTTATTTATTTGAGAGTGACAGACAGACATAGTGAGAAAGAGGCAGAGAGAGAGAGAGAGAGAGAGAATGGACCTACAGCCACAACAAGTGAACTCCAGATGCATGCGCCACCTTGTGCATCTGGCTTATGTGGCTCCTGGGAAATTGAGCCTGAAACTGGGGTACTTAGGCTTCACAGGCAAGTGCTTAACCACTAAGCCATCTCTCCAGCACCTCAAACTGAGTCCTTGTGACTGGTACCCTCCAAATGTTCTTAAGAATCCTCCAGAAAATTCTGAGAGAGAATAGAGTTTGCTGTTGTCATTACTTGAATTTAAGAATCTAGCATATTTTCAGCATAATTTTGAAATGTAAGTCAACTAATTTGAATATTCTCCAGAAAAGAGAAGGATGATATGGAAATATTGAACTTGTTGAAAGAGGACTGCCATATCACACTTGCCACAATATGTACTTGTAACTGATTTAAAAGAATATTCCAAGAATTTTGATTCTCATTGCTCTCTGCAAAATTCACTTCTGTAGACTATAAGAGTGCTAAATAAAGGATTGGGGCTGGAAAGATGAATGACCAATGCTGTAGCCCTAAGGACTTCTTACTATTTGATGTGCTGAGGGCAGGTAACATATCCAGTCAGTAATAGCAAAATGGCAATGTAAATGGGAATGCCTATGGGGACAGAGATGAGAAGGGCAAAGTAGCTGCCAGAGCAGTGGATGCCAAAACAGCAGAGTACAGTGTGGGTACACTGTGGCACTCCTATCATTGAGGAATGTGTGCCAGACAACAGGAGATGGTAAGCACAAAAGTTTAAATACGTCTTTTAAGGGTTGGGAAGAGGACTCAGTGAGAAAGAAGGCAACGTGAGGACTGAATTTGGATTATCAGCACCCTTGCAGAAAGCTAAGCTTGGCAACACAGTCCTGTAACACCTGCACTGAGACTGAGGGGACAGAGTCATAAAGATCTGTAGTTATCTAGTCTTACTGAAAATGGTGAGCTCCAGGTTCAATGAGAGATGTTGTCTCTCAGAAATAAGGTAGAAGATTGGTAGAGGAATATAGCCAACCAATAGCCTCTGCATACATGTGGACATATACATGCACACATATGCATACACCACATAGAAACATGCACACACACACACACACACACACACACACACACACACTGAAAATATAGCCTTTGAGATCTAGGGTAGTAACTGTGTCTATTTCAGGTTCTCATGTCAGTGCCTTCATTTTCTCTGTTGGTGTCTATCAGAGTTCAGTTGTTCTTTTGCTGTAGAGGATTGTTACTGGCCTTGGGCGTCTTTGGATTTCTATGGGAAAATGTCTTCAGAGCAAAACAGAGCAGAAGCCCTAGAACTTCTATTGCCTCTGAGTGCCTCACATTAAGCAAAAATTGACCTCAATTGTCTGTGTTTTCACAAATGCTTTCCTTGGGGCTCCTCAGTAGAATATACTGTGGATAGAATCTGAAAAAGGAAGACTGGAGGTAACCTTAAGTTTGCCTTTATATAGAAATGGGTGAAGAGCAGCTGGACACAGAGGTTTCGCTCTGGACCAACACCCCAGGTAGATAGAACATATCTTCTCTTCTTTATTCTTCTGTGGCTGTTCTCCTGGAATGGATTTTCTAGATGTTGCCATTGCCATATCCAGATCTTAACCTCCAGGAAAGATAACAGAACATTTTACATGTTTGGGTCTGTTAAACTACCAACACAAACAAGAAAGTAATGGCATGTGAAAGACATTTGGTGTCAATGAGAATTGATGGAAAAAAAAATGCATGGAGAAAAGAAAAGGTAACACTTTCTCTTAGCACACTTCTATACTTGAAAGAATATCTAAAATTAATACTTTAAAGTTAACTTAGAGAAAATAATGACCCTATTACCTACAAATTGTTTTGCTTAATATTTTACTATTAAATGTATTATTAATAACTGCAATCAATTTACTATTATATTGTCTTTCCTGTGACCTGATCACCCATATGTGTGCATTTTAATTGTAAAATTCACATTTCTCCATCTTATGTGTTATGGGCACTCTTGGAATCAGTGTTTGTGTTTTCAGCACACTAATCATGGTTTCCACCTTTAGCTAAAGATTGTGAGAAGGAATAGGGGAATCAAATCTGCCAAAGAACCTAAATAGTGAAAACCTCTCCAGCCTTTCCCTGACCTTGGAGAGGAATTGGGACAGATCTAAGCAAACCTGGGGCTACTTTCCTGTCCCTCCTGTGCATCTACATCCACTCCAGAAGGTCACATCAATTTATTTCCTTCCTCCAATTTAACATCAGGCTTCCGAGATTCAAAATGTTTATGCTCCAAGCAAAGGAACCTTTTTCTTTGTTTGCCAATCTTTGTCAGATTTAATCTAGGTCTGTAAACACCAGTGTGTTTTCTACTCTGATGCAATTTCCTTAAATTCCCCCTATAGAGGGTGCTTTTGTTGTCATTGTCTTTCTTTCTTTTTTTTTTTCTCTCTCTCTCTCTTTTTAGTAATCTCAGAGTAAAAAAAAAAAAAAAAATCCCTCAACCAATTGGTCAATCGATTAACAAATTAACTGCTAAATAATAGATTGGGTGCTGTCTACATGGTGACAGGGTGCCCAGAATAAAATATGTCTCTACAGTAGTTCTTTGAACACAGGTCTAACAAAACAACACTTGCTTTTCCGAACTAGTTTACACAAATGCCTAGAAACCAAACGGAAAAACATGGACTGATAATATTTTATCATTCATACAAGCTGAGCAGAAATGGGAATTACATTGAGAAATGAATAAAACTCGTTTTCTTTCGAATTAAATTTTAATGTAGCAGAACTTTACATGATCCTTTGAACATAAATAAATGCAAGAAGACAACTAAATATTTTCCACTTCCAATTATGTTATTTATACAGAACATGATGTGGAAGTACACAGAAAATAATGGTACTTAATAGACAAAACAAAATGCAGTGAAAGAGATGGCAGGGGGAGGAGAAAATGGCAGACTGTTTAATGAAGTTCATGTTATGTAAAAATTATCCAGTGCAACTTTTTGAGTCTTGCTTGTATACTTCAAGGCTGTAAGTGTGTAATAATGAAGATAGGGATTATCGCAGCCAAGGCTGTAGCTAGGAAACCCAGTGAGAAAGGATGTAATGTGGAAAAGAAGCAGTCCTACATTAAAAGGACATGTGAGACTGCTCTTCACTGATAGTATTCACACAACTTCTGCAATGAGCATCACAGAAAAGAGGGCTTTCTCCCCAACCCATATTTTCTGTTCATTTGGAGGTTTTGGACTCATGGTTTAGAGGAGTACTAGCAGATTTAGATTGGAAGCGATTTTCAAATTTATAGTTTGGAAGACTTCCTGAGAGTGTGGATTTTTAAGATGTAACTACATAATACCAAAAACTCAAATGATTTTTAGGGACACAAGTTATGGTGTAGTTGGGTAGTGTGAATGCCTAGAAATAACTCTTAAAGCATTCATTTCTTCAGTAAGTTTCACCCAATTTTATTCAGTAAGGATTATCAACTATTGTATCCTCAGTGCCCTACTGTCTTCCTGTTTAGGTGGGGGATGCAGTTTTATGATGGTTCTATGGCATTACACACTGAGTCCTATGAACTATGTTGGAATACAATATAAATGAATATAAATAAATAAGAAAATACCAGCTAGAATATTGTTAGCACTTGACATTGCTTTGATGTGAGCTTGGCATTGAGTGAGGGTACAAGAATAGAAAGTGAACAAGTGCTGGAATGAAACAGATTTAGAATTAAATATTAATTTTTAATAAGCTTCCAAGAGAATAACTGGATTCTTGACAATGTTTTATTTTAGTATGTTTGAACATAGTGCAGGGCTAATAAGAAAATGTAAAATTACCTGTTCAGAGTTTGGAGGTCTCAGATCCAATGAGGACATCCTGATAGTTAAAGTCCCTGTTTAATTAAGATCACTTTTCAGTCCTGAAAGTTGAGGTGAACTTAAACTTGTGGCCATCTCTCATGACTAGGGGAAGAGCAAAACCACAATGTGTGTGTGTGTGTGTGTGTGTGTGTGTGTGTGTGTTCATTGGGGGTGGCTGCGTATTTTAACAAATAAAAATAGCATCAGTAGTAAGTACTTTAAGAAGCTGATCAGGTGAGAGGCAATCCATAGATGACATCGGAAATAAAACATTCTATAAATATTATAATAATCACAAAGGACATTATGAGCATATCTATACCAACACATTAAAAATTTAGTATGAAGTCATGGATAAAAACAAGTCATTCACATGGATATAGGAAATACTTTAACTATTCATGAAGTTGGATTTATAATTAAAATTCACCAAGTAGAGCACTCAAACCCATATGGGTTTTAGACTTAACTCTCTCAAACACTTACCAAGAAATAATACCTGCCTTCTTAACAGAATTCAAAATCGGTACAATTAAGGTAAGTATTGATGAATCTGATCAAAAGTTTTATCAAAATATTAACAGATGAGTCACTGAATAGAGGTTGAGAAAAACATTTAATATCTTAATTTTAGATTATACTAAAAATTCAAACTATAATTTACAAAGCACTATGACCAACACTACTGATTCAAGAGGAAGGTTAGCTTAAAACTTGTACTTCACAAATAAAAATGTGTGAATGAAAACAAAACTCAATATCATTAATAGGGAACTGAGCATTAAAATAAAAATGAGATACACTGATGCCATTGTACATCTAAAATTACATGGAACAACTATAAAATATTAGCAAGAATCTGTCATATGTGATGCGAACATAATTGTCATCAGGTGCAATTCCTTGACAAACTGTTTGATATCATTTAAGAATGGTAGAGAACTGCATTTGCTGCAATCTGATAATTCCACTCATGCAAACTCTACACAAATCTATGAACATTTGCCCAAAAATGTATGTGAAAAACTGTTTGGAACAGTATTTTTAAGATTATTGAAATAAAGCACAGATTCCCAAGCATCCTTTAATGGCAGAAAAGATGGATGGATTATAGTAAGTCACACAATGGAATAATAGGCAGCCCATACTGCAAATGAACATGGATGAGGGTCACAAACAACACTGAATCAATGATGCTGGACATAAAATAGAAAAATGTCAAAAATATGATTTATGAATGCATTCAAACATGAACACACAAAGCTGACCTGCAGTTCATCTTGAGCTATGTACATGTGATAAAACAATGAGGGAAATTAAAGCAATACCATGATAATGATTTGGAGAGGAAAGGTATAGTTCTTGCGAGGGCCATGAATGTGTTGGAGGCTTGTTTATGAGCCTTTCTTTCTCTCTTTCTTTCTCTCCTTCTTTTTATTAATTTGTTTTCTTTATTTTTATTTGAGAGAGAGACAGCGAATAAGTATGCCAGGACTTCCCACCACTGCAAACGAACTCTAGATGCATGTGCTACATTGTGCATCTGGCTTATGTGGGTTCTGGGGAATCAAACTGAGGTCCTTTGTCTTTGCAGGCAAGCTCCTTAACTGCTAAGCCATCTGATCAGGCCTCCCTCCCTCCCTCTTCCTTCTTTCCTTCCTTTCTTTCTTTCTTTTTTTTCAACTTGATCTACATTGTGTTTTTTTAAGGTTTACAAAATAAATTCATCACATGGTCATAAAACTATTAATATTTTTGAGCAACTACATGTGTGTTCTATTACTCATACAGGCACAAAGTAAGGAATTTCTCTTTTAAGATAATAAATTCTATATGTAAATAACACTTTGAATGCCTTCTATATGAAATTCAGATAATGACTATTATCCTTAAGGTTTCTTGGGGATATGAATAGAGTGAATTTTCTGAAACAAAGCAAACACTCACGTACTATTGTCGAAGTCAGGTTCGCACTGCTGGCAGAAATTACGGGCAGCTTTTAGGGAAAAAAAAGAAGGGTTTATTTTGGCTTACAGACTCAAGGGGACACTACATGATGGCAGGGAAAATGATGCCATGAGCAGAGGGTGGACATCACTTCCTTGCCAATGTTAGGTGTACATCATGGTAAAGCCTGAGTCAAACTACCACAAATATAAATGGAATACATGCAAGTAACAAATTCTCCATGGTGTATATGATAAAGGAGTAGACAGATGAGTTATGGTGGATGCCGAAAAGATGTGTCAGATGAAAACTCCTTCACTAAATTTTAAGAGTTAGTTAATTCAGATAACCACATGATGAGTAAACTGTTATCAAGTGTATGTGAAAGTGTTTTCCTGTCTTGAGTGGAATTACATCTGAAGAATCATTGCAATATTTCACACAGAAAGTTATCTTCCTGTGAAACATGAAAAATTATTGAATGCCAAGTCCTACAGAGCACTTTTACAGGAAAATGTTTTGGTTAAAGACCTTGATTCTTATTTAGAAATTGTGGCATAAAGCAAGAATGAAAACTTGGAGTCAAGATATTATCATTGTTTTTTATTTATACTCTTATATCCCACATACATGCCTACACTATAAAAAAGACTGTAGAATAATGTTTTAAAAAGAAACCAATCTCTCTTTCTGTGTGTCTCTCAAGGACCAACATTTTACAATATTTTGTCTTAATACAACCACCAATTCCTCTCTACATGACTTTATTCATTCCCTACAATATAACTTTACATACCTGACAAAGGAACTGTCAGAGCTACCTGAAGAGATGATGGGAGACCTTGCAGTGGTCATCAAGGTCCTTTGCTATCCCACATAGCCTTCATCCTGGCTTGCTTCACCTGAATAGAATGTTGATAATCTTCCTCTAAACAAGCCTTATGCACTCCCTTTATTTTTCCTGTTTCAGATTGTGTTGCATGTATCTGTCCAGGAGTACCATCACAATTATAGTCTCTGCTCAAATATCCCCATATCAGAGATATCTATCCTGGCTACCCTACATTAAGTAATGATAAGAGTCATCTGTGTCTCCTCCCTTCCCTGAGTTCAAGTCAGTAGCAGACATTCCATGCATTAACTAACCTAGAATTTAGTGTGGACCTCCATGAGAGCAAGTTTATTTCTTATTTCTGTTTTATCATTGTCACTATGATGACACTGGTTAACATAATGCCTGGGGTGTGTGCCCCCAAAAGTGTGCTGAACAGATGAATGTTAAGGAGATCTATAGGTCTACACATAAACAGCTCACCAGGTCACTGAAAACCTAAAATTGTGCTGGAGAGATGGCTTAGCAGTCAAGATGCTTGCCTGCCAAGCCTAAGGACACATGTTTGACGCTCCAGATCCCATGTAAACCAAATGCACAAGGTGATACAAATGGGCAAGTTTGCACATGCTCACATGTCTGGAGTTCGATCGCAGTTGCTGGAGACCCTGGTATGCCAATTCGCTCTCTCTTTCTCTTTCTCTTTCTCTTTCTCTTTCTCATAAAAAATGCAAAAAAAAAAATCCAAAAAACTAAAATTACCCCAAATTGAATTCCCCTATCCTATAACAGCTAGATAATTCTGTATTTATATATTTCAGCTCACGTCACCCTCTTTCCTCTCTTTAAACACAGATATATATATATATATATATACACATACACACAAACATATACCAAAAATCCATTCATCTTTGGCTAACCATGATACACATTTCTATGTAAGAGTAATTACTTACCTAATGTATAAAAATATTAACAGCTTTCCAACAGCAGGTACTCAAGATCTGACCATGTAACACTTTACCATTCACCAAAGGGTCAGTGAGGTCATCCCCTGATGTGTGTATATTTCCACTTGCCACATGTGAACACCTTTGTATTCAATGGCACACCACATCTTTGTATTCATGTAAAACTGATTTTGGGAAAGTATACACCTGGGAAATGATAGAAAACTATCTCCAGCCGGTACTGACCTTGAAAGCATTCTGGTATTATTACTTATGTGATATGAAAGCATTTTATTTTCCATTTTTTCTCACCCTGATAAAAATATTTTTTATGAACAAAGCAATGCTGATATCTTTCCCTAGGAAATTTACTTGATAAGAATCCTTAGCTTATTTTGCCACCATTTGAGTAAACAGAAGACAGTATGTTTCTAGGAGACACATTTTCTAGTCTTCCCAAATTATATGCTTCTTAAGCACTCTGCCTTATCTGGAATAAGGAGGCATTGTATTTCTTGATTGAAGTGTTTACTCTGCAGAAATGTTGACATAGCTATTTAATAAATATTATGAAAATCTGTGTTGACAGTTTCATAATCTAGAACTTGAAACCGGGAGTGACCCCACACTCTGAATTTTACCAGTGGATACTCCCTGATTTCTGTCTCTACAAGCATGCTCTCTGCATGGAAGAAGCACTTCCAGCATGGTTCTCGTCAGAGCAATCACTTCTCTGTTTTGCAGCCTTCTTGTTTTCCTGCGTCCATCTCCTCTTGCTTTCCTCCACTTCATAAAACAGCTTGCTTCTATTTCCTTCCTTCATCTCCCTACACTTGGTCATTGTCCATTCTCTCCTGTGTTCCTACCATGATATCAAAAATATTGGTAGCAAAATGTGCACTTAAGAAGTCATGCCAGGTGTGGTGATGTATGCCTTTAATCCCAGCACTTGAGAGGTGGAGGTAGGAGGATTATTGTGAGCTCAAGGTCAATCTGGTCCAGAGTGAGACCTTACCTTGCAAGAACAAAACAAACAAACAAACATAAAAAAAAGCAGCCATGTACCGTTGAAAATAACCTCAAATAAAGATGGAGAATACATGATACTAAACTTATGTATACAGTTCCATGACTTTTATGTTCTCATAACTGAGGTAGATATAAAAACAAAATTTTAAAATCACTTATGATATCAACATATACAACACATTTTAAAAGTATTTGTAGTTTTCTTTTTTTTTTTCCTCAAGTACACAATGCTTAAGTGTTGGGTGGTACGTGTGTGTGTGTGTGTGTGTGTGTGTGTGTAAAACCTTACCGTGACTTCTAAAAGTTACCTTCACAGTGGCTTTATGTAGCAATGTGGTCCCCAGATGACCACACATTTTGGGGACCCAATCATGTCTCTGATATTTTCCTCTGAGTTCTTGATTCTCCTTGGAAAACTTACAAGGGTTATGTAAGACAACCTTAGAGAGAGAGCACAGTGCTCCAGTCCAGACCTTTCAGAATCACCAGTTGCAGGGGATTTGCATACCTGTGTAATTTCAATTTCAAATATCTTCCTGAGCATTTATGTAAACCCTCTTCTTAATAGGATAATTGTTACAAAGCTATTTTTAGCTACCTATTTCACTGATTTTAATAGCCAATAACTCTCTATTTGTTTCCCAGATACACTGCTCTTCAAAACTGTGTCTGTGTATCTGTGTACTAATATCAGAAAGACAATGCCATTACATACATGCTGAGAGCAGTATTTGTTTATTTTGCATTAATATATCCAAATACCTGACACAAACAAATCGTATGCAGTAAAATGTTTATTCTGTCCAGTTCTGTGCCATCTCAGGTCCTGTTTATTCAGCTTTTGCTGAAAGCCTAACATATCACGTTAAATACCCCAAAAAAGGGTATGGGATTACATCTCATGACAGGAGGCCAGGGAGAGCTCCAGGTTGGAGGCCTAGGCTTTCATAGCATGTGGATCTTGTGAGAATTTTTAGGCTTCATGATAAATAACATGCATCCCTTATGAGGGCAGCTCTCCAAACAAGAAAAAACTTCCCACAAGGTCTCAGAACTTAAAGGTCTCATGAAACTTTGGGGAACAAATACTTCCCAAGGAGCAAGTACATTACATTTAGATACTGGAGTAAGCTCTGATGTAGCCCTTTGCCAGGAGTAGGTTTGCTGTGATAGCTACTCTATTAATACCCAAACCTGCCATTCCACATTTAAGGCAACTTATGTCCCGCATATCTCATAAAATGCCATAAAGTTATAAATGTCAAAAGATTTGCTGATTAGTAGGCATGAAACCTATCTCAGATCTGACTCTTCTACACAGTACCCTTGTCATTGCTACCAGTGAGCCCTTCCCATAGCCAGCTCCGTTTGGCAGAAAGTTCAACTTACAGAAACCACAGTACTGGTTGCCTAGACTGGACATTTTGTCTGGTTTCTCTATTCTCCTGCTCCTTGAACACCCTGATGGAAATATGTATTTTTCCCTTCATTTTGCATTTGCCAGTCAATTTCTTTTTACTCTGTCAGTGTGACTGCCTCTGCTGTTTGTGAGAAGCTCTCTGCTTCCCAACATTTAAATGTCTTTGTATAAGAGGAAAGCCATGCAAATTTTTTTTCTATTGAAATTCAAAACCCAGCCAAGCTGACCTCATTTCAAAATAAGACCAAATTTCAAGCTAGCCAGTTTTATTCAAACCATCCTTTTACATATTTTTATTTATTTATATGAATTTTTCCCCTGTGGACATTTTGTATCTGAAGAGCAATTTTAGTGTGTTAATGAAGAAGAGTCATGATAGTGCCTAGCATTTGCATACCACGTCACAACCTCAAACATTTGGTAAATGTCATCTCCCCACAAGTATCTGGTGAGGATATTAGGGAAATTATATGCATCACTCATGCTACACACAAAAAAGGGCCCAGACACTGCTGTGTGTACACACACACAAATATAACCAGGTTGTATAGACTGAACTACCCAAGGCTCTATGTTGTTAGAGAGTGCATACACTTATCTATAGATGATAAAGCCAAAGTCACTGGAAGTCCTAGTTATGATGAAATCCAGATACCCACTATAACATGTTGGAATATGGGCTATCTCATTGAGTTAATTTTTTATCAGTCCATCTGGGAAGCTTGCCAAGTAGGAGGAACTTTGGTGCTCATATAACTTGGAAAGCAGTGATCGATTTATTTTTTTTTATTGACAACTTCTATAATTACAGACAATAAACCATGATAATTCCCTCCCCTCCCCAACTTTCCCCTTTACAACTCCACTCTCCCATCATATCCCCTCCCTCTCTCTGTTAGTCTTTCTTTTATTTTGAGGTCATCATCTTTTCCATCTATTATGAGGGTCTTGTGAAGGTATTGCTAGGCACTGTGAGGGCAGTCCACTGTCTGGGCAGTTGCATGTAAGGAGTGGTACCCTTCCTTTGCTTTTACATTCTTTCTGCCACCTCTTCTGCAATGGACCTGGAGCCTTGGAGGGTGTGATAGAGATGTTTCAGTGCTGGACACTCCTCTGTCACTTCTTCTCAGCAGTATGTTGCCTTTTGGGTCATCCCAGTGGTCACCACCACCTGAAAAGAGAAGCTTATCTAACCAAAAGTAAGAGTAGCATTAATATATGAATATGAACATTAAGTGTAGTGCTTTCAGAGCAGTTTGGTGAGAATAATATATGCATTAGCCAGACAAGAGCAGGCTTTATACCCCCTAAGGCTCATCATCTCCCATACCATAGGCTTTTAAAAAATATTTTAATTTATTTTAATTTATTTATTAGATAGAGAAGGGGGGAGGGAGAGAATGAGCACACCATGGATTAGAGCCACTGCAAATGAACTCCAGATGTTTGTGGCCCCCTTGTGCATCTGGCTAACATGGGTCCTGGGGAATCAAACCTGGGTCCTTTGGCTTTGCAGGCAAACACCTTACCAGCTAAGCCATCCCTCCAGCCCCTGTCATAGGCTTTTGATGAGGTTCTCAGTCCCAGGAATATATTCCCTCCCATAGAGCTGGCTTCCAGTCCAATTAGAAAGCCTGTCTGGCCAAACTTGAGGTTTCCAGTGTCCACTGTTTTCACTGATGATGACTTCTGCCTTCAATATGGCTGCATGCAGTGCAGCTTTTTCCAGATTTCAGGTGGCTGGTCTACAGGGAGTTTCTCAGCTCAGTACCAGCTTGATTTTTCAAAGACCTTGCTGCCCAGGCATGTGAAGTCTTTAGCAATAGGGTCTTATCATCTGTTACTCATGGTAAACCAAAGGCCTTGGCAATAGCCTGTAATGTTTTGGAGGTAACAGGGACCTCCCTGGCCAACAACTCACTGGAAGGTATCTCATCCCTGTCACTGAAAATTTTCTAGTAGCAATCTATGGCTTCTTAATGTGCCATTATTGAAAAAAGTAGGCTTTTGTATGTGTTATTCAGAATATCTTGAATTTTGATTGACCCTCTCCCACCCTGCTGTACTCAATCTCTTCCCCTGGCTTTACTTAGGCGATTCCACTCCCTGTAATCTGTTCTTCTACTTACATGTATACAATATCATATCTAAAGCCCTTCCCTCTCCTCCCTCCCATATAGCCTTTTGTAGTTTACTGGCCTCTGCTACTGATTTTTGGTACCAGCTCACATGCAAGTATAAACTTTTGTAGCTAGGATCCACATATGAGAGATAACATGTGAAGTTTGGCTTTCTGGGCCTCAGTTACCTGACTTAGTGTAATACTTTCCAAATCCATCCATTTCCCTGCAATTTTCATAACTTCATTATTCTTTACTGGTGAATAGAACTCCATTGTGTACATGTACCATATCTTTCCTGTTCATTCATCTGTTGAGGGACATCTAGGCTAGTTCCATTTTCTAGCTATTGTATTTTCTAGCAATAAACATGGTTGTGCAAGCATCTCTAAGGTAGTGAGAAGAGTCATTAGGATATATGCCTAGGTGTGCTATAGATAGATCATATGGTAAATCAATTTTTAGTTATCTCAAGAACCTCTTCACTGATTTCCACAATTGCTGTATATTCCCACCAACAGTGTTGAAAGGTTCTTTTTTTCCACAGCCTCACCAACATTTATTTTCATTTGTTTTCTTGATTATAGCTGTGATAGTTAAGGTGTTGTCAACTTGATCTGTTTAGTGATCCACAGAAATTCCTTTCAGGTGGGTCCCTGAGGCTGCTTCCAGGAACGATTAACTGAATGATGAAGTCCTTCTCCCAGAGTGAGCCCTTCCCCCAGAGCTGGCAACACCTCTCAGAGAAGGACTTTATATAAAGAAGCTCTGGGTGTAAAGAGCCCTTCCTTCCATTTGGCTGCCAGAGCTGCTTGCTGCCTTCCAGCATGGATTGAAGACCCAGCGGGATTGAAACCCAGTGGCTCCTTGGGATGCCTCCAGGCCTTCAATGCCTGACTGGGACTGCTTAGGCATCTGGCCAGATGGGCTGAGCCATTACTGTGTTCTTTGATTCTAAGACCTGCAGTTGCTATTGGACTAACATAAACTAATCCAGTAAATTCCCTTTTAAATATAATTCATTCTATCAGTTCTGTTCCTCTAGAGAACACTGACTAATACAGATTTTGGTACCTGAAGTGGTTGTAGAGAAACAGAATTGTAAGAATAGATTTCTCTAGTGGGCTTGGTGCTATCTGGGGGTGGCTTTCCCACTTCAGTGCTACTAAAGGCCCTACTTGTGATAAGGAGAGTGCTTTTATGGGAAATAGAGGACACTGATAATCCATGGTGTAAACTATTTAAAGAACTCCAGAGGATAGATGTATTTGGTGATCCTGAGTCCTGTCTTGTGAAGATCAAGGAATTTAGTGACTCTGTATTTAAAACATTTGAATATTTGTGGAAAAGTAAGACAAATGATGAGGCTGGTTGGTTGCTTCTAGCATCTCTGGACAAACTAGTGAGGGAATATCAGAAACTCAGAAAGAAAATTCCAAGCTTAAGACCCACATACATGATCTGAGGAATTCTAAGGGTGCCTGGAGGAGAGTCACCTCTCTAGCCAAAACAGGACTCAAATTGGAGAAAACCCAGCCCAAACTCTCATTGTAAGATTGGCTAATTTGCAATGTAAACTCAAATTCCAGCCTCACTAGCTATCAGAAATTAAAGTAAGGGCATTGGTTAGAAAAGAAGTGTGGGGTCCTGTGACCTGGGATGGTGATGTGTGCGAAGACCCTGAAGAATCTGGGGACATTGAAGTGTCAGATTCTGAAGAAGTTGTTTTGCATGAAAATATGACCTCCTCTCCCTTAGCAGCAGTTGTATCCCCACCTCCACATACCCTCCCCATCCTTGCCTGGGGGAATTAATTCTTCTTTGTCAGGAATCAGCAAGAGGTGCTGATACTCTTCAGTGCCCACCCACCTTTGCAGCTAGGCCTATAACCAGAAGTAAGGCTAGGCAGGCCCCTAAAGGTGAGATACAAAGTGTGAATCAAGGGCTGGAGAGATGGCTTAGTGGGTAAGCGCTTGCCTGTGAAGCCTAAGGACCCCGGTTCAGGGCTCGATTCCCCAGGACCCACGTTAGCCAGATGCACAAGGGGGCACAAGCGTCTGGAGTTCGTTTGCAGTGGCTGGAGGCCCTGGAGCACCCACTTTCCCCCGCCCCCTCTTTCTCTCTGCCTCTTTCTCTTTCTGTCTCTCTCAAATAAATAAATAAAAACAACAAAAAATAATTAAAAAAAAAACAAAAACAAAGTGTGACTCAAGAGGAGGTGAGGTACACTGCTAAAGAACTTCAGGAGTTTTCTAACTTGTATAGGCAGAAGCATGGTGAATATGTGTGGGAATGGATTTTAAGGGTGTGGGATGATGGAGGAAGGAACATAAGATTAGATCGGGCTGAATTTACTGAAATGAGCCCATTGAGCAGAGATTTTAGATTTAACACCACAGCTTGTGCAGTTGGAAGGGGTGTCAAGAGTTTATTTGATTGGTTGGCTGAAGTATGGATCCAAAGATGGCCTACTGTGAATGAGCTGGAGCTGTCTGATATCCTTTGGCTTAATGGTGATAAAGGGATTAAAAGGCTCAGTGAACTTGGAATGCTGGAGTGGATTTGCCGTGTACACTCATTTTTGCCCCCTCAATGGGAGCGCCCAGGAGATATGCCCTTCACTAAGACTGTAAGAAACAGATTTGTGAGGGAAGCACCAGCAAACTTAAAGTTCCTCCATCATTGATCTTTTATGTAAATAAGATATCACAGTGGGAGTTGCAGTTCCTGTATTAGGTGACTTGGATGCAATGGGTCTAACTGGATCTCAGGGTAACAGGGGCCAAGTGACAACACTGAATCACCAAAGGTGCAGTGAAAGTGTTTTTGATAATAGAAGTCATAGGCAAAATTATGCACATAAAGGTATGAATCATATGGACCTTTGGAACTGACTGATTAATCATCATGTTCCCAGAAGTCAAATAGATAAGAAGCCTACTGAATTCCTGCTTGATCTGTATAAGCAGAAAGGTTCCAGAGCAATGGAAAATAAGTCCACTTTGAATTATAGCAATAGAAAATCAAGGTCTCTTAATCAGTTTCCAGATTTAAGCCAGTTTACAGATCCTGAGCCCATTGATTGAAGGGATATCTGGGTTCCCTCGAGGAAGGACCCTCCTACAATTCCCAAAAGTTTCAATATTAAGCTTACTCCTATCTTCCCTCAGAGGGACCTGTGGCCTTTTGCTAGGCTTACTGTACACTGTGGAAAAGTAAATAATCACACCTTTTGTGGCCTACTGGACACTGGCTCTGGATTGACATTGATTCTAGGAGACCCCCAAAAGCATCATGGTCATCCAGTTAGAAGTAGGTGCTTATGGAGGTCAGGTAATCAATGGAGTTTTGGCAAATGTTAGACTGAAAGTGGTCCAGTGGGTCCCCAATCTCACCCTGTGGTTATTTCCCCAGTTCCAAAATGTATAATTAGTATAGATATACTTAGGAGTTGGCAGAACCCCCATGGTGGTTCCCTGACTTGTGGAATGAGGGCTATTGTAGTTGGAAAGGCCAAATGGAAGACATTGAGGCTCCCACCACTGGGGAAAATAGTGAATCAAAAATAGTATTGCATCCCTGAGGGGGTTTCAGAAATTAGTGCCACTGTAAAGGACTTGAGGGATGCAAGGGTGGTGGTTCCCACCACATCTCCCTTTAACTCTCCTATTTGGCCTGTTCAGAAGACATATGAATCCTGGAGAATGACAGTGGACTATCAGAAACTTAATCAAGTGGTGGCTTTAATTGCAGCTGCTGTACCAGATGTGGTTTTGAAGGACCCAGAAACTGAATGATGCCATGACAGGCTTCAATAGAGTGCTGCCCTGGTTAGGCCTAAGTTACAAGTTTCAGCTTAAACAAAGGGGCAGCTGCCCTGCCCCCTGTCCAGGACACCTGAGACTTGTCCCTCCTACCTCCCTGTCTCAGCCAATCGAAATACATACAAATGTTATTGCTGCTTGTTTAGCCAATCACAACAGAGGTTGATTAATTACCTAACTCTGGCCCACCAACCTTTCCTGCCAAAATCTTCCTGCCTCCGTTCTTCCCCCAATTTTTCCCACTGGAATCCCAAGCCAATCAGAATAATACAAGTGTATTTACTGTTTAAATCAACCAAGCATGTACCCATCCCCTTCTTCTATGTTCAAATCCTTATAAAATCCTTACCCTCCCACTACTCGGGGCTCTTGTAGGATCCCCTGCGTTGGTGAAGTCAAGAGACAGAGCTTAAGCCTGAAATAAAGCTCCTTGCCCTTGCATACATGTTTGGTTCTCCTTGGTGGTCACTGGGGATGCCAAGAACTGGGCATAACAGTTTCTTTACTTGAGCAGATTAACAAATCTCCTGGTACCTGGTATGCAGCTATTGATCTTGCAAATGCTTTCTTCTCTAAACGTCTCCATAAGAACTACCAGAAGCAATTTGCTTTCAGCTGGCTGGGTCAGCAGTACACCTTTACTATTTTACCTCAAGGTTATATTAACTCCCCAGCCTTGTGCCATAGCTTAGTTCGCAGGGATCTTGATCACCTGTCCCTTCCACAAGGTGTCGTGTTGGTCCTTATATGGATTACATTGTGCTGATTGGATTGAAAGAGCAGGAGGTGGCAGCCACTCTGGAGTTGCTGGTATAGCATATGCTCATCAGGGGATGGGAAAGAAATCCATCCAAAATTCAAGGACCTTCTGCCTCACTGAAATTTCTAGGAGTCCAGTGGTGTGGGCATGCAGGGATATTCCTTCTAAGGTGAAGGATAAGTTGTTGCATTTGGCCCCTCCTACCACTAAAAAAGAAGCAAAACATCTAGTGGGTCTATTTGGATTTTGGAGACAGCACATTCCTCACTTAGGTATGTTACTCAGTCCCATATACCAAATAATTTTTAAAAGTTACTAGTTTTCAGTGGGGCCCAGAACAAGAGAAGGCTCTTCAACAGGTCCAAGCTGCTGTGTAGGCTGTACTGCCCCTTGGGCCATATGATACAATGGATCCAATGGTACTTGAGGTGGCAGATAGTGATGTTGTTTGGTGCTTTTGGAACCATAGGTTTATCACAGCAGAGGCCCTTGGGATTTTGGAGCAAGGCCCTGCCATCATCTTCAGACAAATATTCTCCCTTTGAGAGACAGCTCTTGGCCTGCTATTGGGCCTTAATGGAAGCTGAATGTTTGACAATGGGCCATCAAGTTACTATGTGAACTGAGCTGCCCATTATTAGCTGTGTGTTGTCTGACCCACCAGCCCATGAAGTTCGATGTATACAGCAGCAGTCCATCATCAAGTGGAAATGGTATAGACATGATTGGGCTCGAGTAGGCCCTGATGGCAAAAGTAAGTTACATAAGGAAGTTGCCCAAATGCCTATGGTTTATACTTCTGTAACAATGGCTTCTGTTCCCAAGCAGGCATCATGGGGTGTGCCCTATGATGAATTTATTGAGGAGGAGAGAACAAGGGCATGTTTTACAGATGGTTCAGCATATTATGTGGTCACCTCCCAGAAGTGGACAGCTGCAGCATTACAGCCCCTTTCTGGGACAACTCTGAAGGACTGTGGTGAAGGGAAGTCTTCATAATGGGCAGAAATTTGGAAAGTGCACATGGTTGTGCATTTTGCTTGGAAGGAAAAATGGCTGGATGTGTCATTATATACTGATTCATGAGCTGTGGCTAATGGCTTGGCTGGATGGTCTGGGACTTGGAAGGAGCACAATTGGAAAATTGGTGAGAAGGACATTTGTGAAAGGTGTATGTGCATAGAACTCTCCGAATGGGCACAGGATATAAAGATACTTGTGTCCCATGTTAATGCTCATCAGAATGTGACTTCATCAGAGGAGGAGTTTAATAATCAAGTAGTTAAGCTGACCCATTCTGTGGATGTTATCTGACCCACCAGCATCTTTCCTCAGCCATCCCTGCCATTGCCCAATGGGCCCAAGAACAATGCGGTCATGGTGGCAGAGATGTAGGTTATGCATGGGCCCAACAGCATGGACTTCCACTAACTAAGGCTGACCTGGCTATGGCTGCTGATAAGTGCCAAATTTGCCAGCAGCAGAGACCAACTCTATGCCCCCGATATGGCAGTATTCCTTGGGGTGACCAGGAAGCAACTTGGTGGCAGGTTGACTACTTTTGACCTCTTCCATCATGGAAAGGGTAGTGTTTTGTCCTTACTGGAATAGACACTTATTCTGGGTATGCATTTGCCTTTCCTGCACATAGTGCTCCTGCCAAAATTACCATCCATGGGCTTACAGAATGCCTTATCCATCATCATGGTATTCCACACGGCATTGCTTCTGACTAAGGAACTCATTTCACAGCCAAGAAAGTGCAGCAGTGGGCTCATGATCATGGAATTCACTGGTCTTACCATGTGCCCCACCACCCTGAAGCATCTGTCTTCACAGAATGGTGGAATACCCTTTTAAAGAAACAGCTACAATGCCGACTAGGTGGCAATAGCTTGGAGGGGTGGGGCAGTGTCATTAAGAAGGCTGTATATGCTCTAAATCAGCGTCCTATATTTGATACTGTTTCTCCTATAACAAAATTCATGGGTCCAGGAAACAAGGGGTGGAAATGTGAATGGTCCCATTTACCATCACCCCAAGTGACACATTAGCTAAAATTTTGCTTCCTGTTCCCACACTCTGCTGGCCTATAGGTCTTGGTGGCAGAGGAGGGAGTGTTTTTTCCAGGAGGCACAAAGAACATTCCATTAAACCGGAAGCTAAGACTTCCCCCTGGCCACTTTGGGTTTCTAATGTCCTCCAGTCAACAGGCTAAGAAAGGAGTTACAGTGTTAGCAGGAGCAATTTATCCAGAGTACCAGGGGGAAAATTGGACTGCTCCTCCACAATGAGGGTAAGGAAGAGTATGTCTGGAGTGCAGGAGATCCTTTAGGGCACCTCTTAATGTTACCATGCCCTGTTATCAAAGTCAATGGACAATTGCAGCAACCCAATCAAGGTAGTGTGATAAATGGCCCAGATCCTTCAGGAATGAAGGTATGGGTCACCCCTTCTGGTAAAGATCCAAGACCTGCTGAGGTGCTTGATGAAGGTGGAGGAAATACACAATGGGTAGTAGAAGAAGATATTTACAAATACCAGCTAAGGCCACAGAAAAGAGGACTGTAATTGCAATGTTTCTGTCTTACTTTGATAAAGAGTGTTTGTACATATCTATGCCAATATTAAGATTATACCACTAGATAACTGTTAAACTTATATTAGACCTATTATATTAGAGACTAAGCATTCTTCAAGGAATTTGCTTTGTGTTGGGAGGAAGATTTTGCATTTCAATTTGTACATGGGATAGTTATATCATGTTAGGTGGAATTATGAGCTTGTTACGGTTTTCATTTGGAAAGTAAGTATGATATAAGGAGATGTGGTTTGGTGTCAAGTTGACAAGGGATGGACTTGTGATGGTGATGGTGTTGTCAACTTGATCTGCTTAGTAATCCACAGAAATCCCTTTCAGGTGGGTCCCTGAGGCTGCTTCCAGGAAGGGTCAACTGAAGGAGGAAATTCTTCCCCCAGAGTGAGCCCTTCCCCCAGAGCTAGTGGCCCCTCTCAGAGGGGGACTTTATATAAGGAAGCTTTTGGAAAAAAGAGACCCTTCCTTCCACTTGGCTGCCAGAGCTGCTTTCTGCCTTCCAGCATGGATTGAAGACAACCACAAACTGAAGAACAGCATCAACTTAAGACCCACATGGATCGAAACCCAGTGGCTCCTCAGGAAGCCTCAAGGCCTCCAGTACAGGATTGGGACTGCTGAGGCATCTGGCCACGTGGACTAAGCAGCTATTGGATTCCTTGATTCTTGAGCCTGCAACTGCTAAGGTAATCCAATAATTTCTCTTTTTAATATAATCCATTCTAGCAGTTCTGTTCCATTAACCCAGACTAATATAGTAGCCATTCTGACTGATATGAATGAGATGGAATCTCAAAGTAGTTTTAATTTGCATTTCCCTGATGGCTAAGGATGTAGAACACTTTTGTAGATGTTTATATCCATCTGTATTTCTTCCTTTGAGAACTCTGTATTTAGTTTGGTAGCCCATTTTTTAATTGGATTTTTTTTTTTTTTTTACTGTTTGGGTTTTTGAGTTCTTTGTATACTCTGGATATTAGTCCTCTATCAGATTTATAGCTAGCAAAGATTTTACCCCATTTTTAGGTTGTCTCTCGTCAGAGTCCTTTGCTGTAAGAAGGTTTGTAATTTCATGAGAACCTAGTGGTGGATTAGTAGTTTTATTTCTTGAGCAATTGGGGTTATATTCAAAAATTCATTGTCTGTGCCAATATGTTGAAGGATTTCCCCTACCTTTTCCTCTAGCAGTTTCTGAGTTTCAGGTCTCCTCTCAAGGTCCCTGATCCATTTGGACTTGATTCTTGAGCATGTAGAAATACAAGGATGTGTTTCCATGCTTCTATATATAGACACCCAGTTTTCCCAGCACCATTTGTTGAAGAGGCTGTCTTTTCTCCAGTGAACATTTTTGCCATTCTTTTTTTCAAAAATCAGATGGCTGTAGCATCCTGGATTAACATAGGGGCGCTCTATTCTGTTCCACTGATCTAATGTGTCTGTCTTTGTGCCAGTACCATGCTATTTTTATTACTATGGCTTTGTAATATAGCTAAAATCAGGTATGGTGATAATATTAGCTCTATTTTTGTTGCCCAAAATTGTCTTGGAAATGCAAGTTTTTTTTTTTTTTTTTTTTTTTTTTTTTTTTTTTGTGCTTCCAAATGAATCTTCGGATTTTTTTTTTTCTATTTCTGTGAAGAATGCCATGGGAAATGTAATGGCAATTGCATTAAATGGGTAGATTGCTGTTGGTAATATTGACATTTTCACAATATTGATACTTTCAATCCAAGAACATGGGAAGTCTTTCCATTTCCTAGTGTCTTCTGCAATTTCTTGCTTGACTGTTTAAAGTTCTCATTGTAGAGGTTCTTCACTTCCTTTGTTAGGTTTATTTCAAGGTACTTTATTATTTTTTGAGGCAATTGTGAATGGGAGAGATTCCCTGATTTCATCCTTCACATATTTGTTGTTAATATAAAGTGAACTTCTTTATCTTTCTGCACTAATGTTGGTTTCAAGTGTATCCTGTCACATATTAAGATAGTAACCTCTGCTTGTTTCCTAGGCCCATTTGCTTGAAATATTGCTTTCCATTATTTCACCCTAAGACAGTGTCTACCTTTTATTGAGAAATGAGCTACCTGGAGGATACTGCCTTTGAGTCCAATGTGCAAGCCTATGTCTTTTGGTTGTGGCATTGAAGCCATAGATATTAAGTATTATTGTTGAAAGGTATGCATTTATTCTTGCCATTCTTCTTGTTTTGTAGTGCTTCCTGTTTCCATTTACTCTCCTTTTTTTTATCTGTTATTTGAGTATGTTTTATTTTTTCCTGTTTCCTCATGTGTGTTCTTTGCTTTCTGTTCAGTGTGAAAGATTCCTTAAAGTATTTTCTGTAGAGCTGGCTTAGTTGTAAAAAAATTCCTTTAGAATGTTTTTGTTATGGAATGTCTTTATTTTTCCTTCAATTTGGATAGATGGATTTGTAGAATAAAGTATTCTTGGTTGACAGTTGTTATCTTTCAGAACTTGGAGTATATCATTCCAAGCTCTTCCGGCTTTTAAAATTTTTGTTGAGTAATCTGCTGTGATCCTGATGGTCTTGTCTTTATATGTGACTTGATTTTTCTCTGTAACTGCTTCCAATATATTTTCTATGGTTTGTGTGTTTAATAGTTTAATTATAGCATGACAAGGAGTGGTTCTTTCCAGGTTTTGTCTATTTGGTGTTCTAAAATCTTCTTGTATCTGCATTGGCATTTATTTTCCGAATGTGGGGAAACTTTTCTTCTGTGATTTTGTTGGAAACTGTTACTAATCCTCTGGATTGAAATTCATCTACTTCTACTATACCATGGATTCTTATGTTTGATCTTTTCATAGTGTTCCTGATATCTTGAATTTCCCATTCATGCCTTCCTATTAGCTTGTCTTTTTCTTTGTTGGACTTTATTAGATCTGCTACCTGGTCTTCTAGTTTAGATGTTCTGTGCTCTCCATCACCCATTCTACAGGTGAGACTTTCCACAGAGTTTTTATTTGACTGACAAACACCCTATGAATCTGAAAGCATTAAAGACAACACTAGTATACCACCAAATGCAGATTTACTGACAATGGTAAAGCCAACCAAGAATCTGTAACCCATAAACTTCCCTGACATGGAAAGAGAGATTATCACTTCCAGAGCAGGAATATGTAGCTAATTTTTTTTCAGTAGGTCTTGATACCTTTTGGGGTAGCTTCAAATCTCATCAATGCTGAGTGCCCACCTAGATCTCTCTGTGCTGTGCTGTAAATCTGTGTGAACTGTGGAATCAGGCCTTTTGCTCTGGTATCCTGACTGACCATTAGGTACCAACATCCCTATTCACTTGAGTGTGCCTAGTCCTACTATGGAAACCTCCAATGAAATCATAAAGACATCAGCATAAGTTCATTTCCAAAGTGAAAACACAACAAACACTGAGACCCTGATTTTTTAAAAAAAATTGCTGATCTTGAAGCAAACTATCAAAGAACAAACAGTCCTATCAATTAAATTGAACATTGTCTCCTAGAGTGTTCAGCCTTTGACAATAGGTTAACTTGATTAAATAAAATTTAGAACCCTCCAAAGAGTTATGAATAAATTGAAGGTAACTCAAGAAATGGAAGAACTAAACAACCAGTTGATTAAGCTTAACCTAGATTTGGTGAAATGCAAGAATGCACTACAGGAAGCGTCAAGAAAATCAGAACTCAAATTGAAATTGTACCTCAAAAAAGAGATGGACACAATAAAAAAATAACACAACAGAAAACAAAAATCAAATAGAAATTATAAAACCTCTCTAGAACCACTCACCAACAGAGTTACTCATGTGGAAGACACAACCTCTGACCTGGAGGATAGGACAGAAGAAATTGACCTGGGAGGCCAAAAACTTTGTTAAATTCAAAAAATGAAGTGAATAGAATATGAGGAAATTGTGGGACAACCTAAAACGACCAAACATTTGTATCATAGGTGTACCAGCAGGAAAGAAAATCCAGACCAGTAGCATAGAGTACATTTTCAACAAAATTATTGAAGAAAATTTTCCAAGTCTTGCAAAAGAGAGGCCCATCCAGATGCAAGAAGCTCACAGAACACCAAACAGGCAGGACCAAAGAAGAAACTTTCCAAGATACATTATGCTTAAAACTTTTAACAATGAAAACAAAGAGAGAGTGTTAAAAGCAGTAAGAGAGAAGCACTTCACAACACACAAAGGCAATCACATTAGAATAACATCTGATTTCACAACGGAAACCCTGAAAGCCAGAAAGGCCTAAAATGGAACACTTCAATGTCTGAAAAAATATGGCTTCCAACCCCAGGTATGCTACACAGCAAAAGTATCCCTCAACCATCAAAATAGGTGAGGTTTGGAAAGCTTTCCATGAAGAAGGTCAACTCTATGACTATATGAACACAAAATGAAACCAGCAGAGAATACTTCATGGAATATTCCACAGAGAACAGTCAAACAACAAATCTCAAGAGCCAACAAGAAGAAGATAACAATAACCAAAATAAACCAGGCTCAAAAAAGTATATAACACAAGAAGCACCACATCCCATAAAACACCTCATCATGGCAATGATTAATTCAAACCTCACAGTAATAACCTTAAATATTGATGGTCTTAATTTACCCATTAAAAGACACAGGTTATGGGGAATATCCAAAAACTAGACCCTTCTATCTGTTGTCTTCAAGAAACCCACCACATGACTAAAGATAGATACGTCCTCAGTTTGAAAGGTTGGCAAATGATATTCCAAGCAAATGGAAATTAAAAAAAAAAAAAAAAAAACAAGTGGGTGTTGCTATTTTAATATATGGTAAAATAGACTTCAAACTGAAAGTAATCAAAAGGACAAAGAAGGCCACTTCTTACTCATGAAGGGAATGATCCATCTTGAGCACATCACAATCATAAGTATATATGTACCAAACATAGCGGCACCACTGTTTATAAAACAAAATCTACTCAACAATAAAACAGAAGTAAAAACCAACACCATCATGGTAGGAGACTTTTATACTACACTATCATCAATAGACATACCATCCAAGCAGAAAAGGAACAGGGAAATAATAGAGCTCAACAACATCGTAGATCAACTAGACCTAATGGATATCTACAGAACTTTCTACCCCAACTCTACAGAATATATATTCTTCTCAGCAGCCCATGGAACCTTCTTCAAAATTGACCATATATAAGGCCATAAATCATGCCTTCATAAATTCAGGAAAATTGAAGTAACTTCCTGGATATGTCAGATGACAATGCTTTAAAACTAGAAATTAACAAGAGATATCAAGAACTCCACAAAAGTCCTGGAGACTAAACAACACGCTTTCAAACAATGAATGGGTCATGGAAGAAATTAAAAAAAAAGTAACATTCCTAAAATTGAATGATAATGAAAACACAACCTACCAAAACTTATGGGACTCAATGAAGGTAGTCATAAGGGGAAAATTCATAGCCCCAAATACCTTCCTTACAAAGACAGATACCATATCAATAACCTGACTGTCCAAATAAAGGTGCTGGAAAAAGAAGAATCCAACCTAAAGAGCTCCAGCTGGAAATAAATAAACAAAAGTAGAGCAGAAATTAATGAATTGAAGACTAAGAAAACAATTAAAAATGGATGAAATGAAGAGCTGGTTCTTTGAAAAATATAAACAAGACTGGAAAATCTCTGGCCAAACTGAACAAAGAAAAAGAAAAGAGAAGTCTCAAATTAACAAAATTAGAAATGAAAAAGGAGAGATCACAACAGACATCAATGAAATTGGAAGACACATCAGGGCATACATCCAAATCCTCTATTCTACAAAATTAAGTAATCTGGAAGAAATGTGCAAATTCCTAGACACATACCACCTAACAAAACTAAAATCAGAGCAGCTTAATCTCCTAAATAAGCCTATCACACCCATGGAGATTGAAAAGGTAATCAAACATATCCCCCAAAAGAAAGGTCCAGGACCAGATGGCTTCTCAACTGAATTCTATCAAGCTGCCATAGAAAAACTTAAACCAATTTTTCTCAAACGATTTCACATAATCAGAGACAAGGGAATCCTCCCTGATTCCTTTTATAAAGCTATCTTCACCCTAATACCAAAATGAGACAGAGATGAAAAAGGAAAGAAAATTATAGGCCTATATCTCTAATGAACTACATGCAAAGATTCTGAACAAAATCCTTGCAAACCAAGTTCAACAACGCATCAAAAGCATTATCTACTTTGATCAAGCAGGCTTTATCCCAGGGATATAGGGATTGTTTAACATACAGAAATTGGTCAACGTAATACACCACATAAATAAACTGAACCATAGGAAACACATGATCATCTCAATTGATGCAGAGAAGGCCTTCGACAAAATACAACACCACATTATGACCAAAAACTCAGGAAAGCATTGGCATGGTGAATGAGAGGGAAAGAGGGAGAGGGAGAGAGAGAGAGGTCTCATCAGGGCCTCTAGCCACTACAAACAAACTCCAGATGCACGCACCCCCTTTTGAATCTGGCTTATATGGGTCCTAGAGAATTGAAGCGGGATTCTTTGGCTTTGCAGGCAAATGCCTTAACCACTAAGCCATCTCTCCAGCCCTATTTTTTCCTAATTTTTAATAGATAGATAGATAGATAGATAGAGATATAGATTTTTTTTAATTTTTTTGTTACTTTTATTTATTTGAGAGTGACAGAGAGAGAGAGAGAGGCAGATAGATAGAGAGAGAGAGAATGGGCCTGCCAGGGCCTCCGGCCACTGCAAACAAACTCCAGATGCATGCGCCCCCTTGTGCATCTGGCTAACATGGGTCCTGGGGAATCAAGCCTCAAGCTAGGGTCCTTAGGCTTCACAGGCAAGTGCTTAACCACTAAGCCTTCTCTCCATCCCCAAATATATATATATTATTAACAACTTCTGTATAATAAAGGCTTCATATAAAGCTCCTAAAGCCCAAATAATACTTAATGGGAAAAAAACTCAAGGAGTTCCCACTGAGATATGAAATAAGACAGGGGTGCCCACTCTCACCAGTGCTCTTCAACATAGGACTAGAAGTAATAACCCAAGCAATAAGGCAGGAGAAAGAAATAATAGGGATTCAAACTGGAAAGGAAGAAGTTAAGTTAGCCCTATTTGCAGATGACATGATCCTATATATAAGTCACCTGAAAGTCTCCATCCCAGAACTTCTAAAGGTGATAAATTGACTCAACAAAGCTTTTCTATATGCAAAGGACAAATGTACAGAAAAAGAAATCAGTGAGGTTGTCCCATTTCCAATACTAACAAAAATATTAAATACGTTGGAATAACACTAACAAAAGATGTGAAATAACTACATAAAGAAAACACAAAGGGCTAGACAGATGGCTTAGCAGTTTAGCATTCACCTGCAAAGCCAAAGGATCCCAGTTTGATTCCCCAGGACCCAAGGAAGCCAGATGCAAAAGGGGGTGCATGCATCTGGAGTTTTTTGCAGTGGCTGGAGGCCCTGACAAACCCATTCTCTCTCTCTCTCTCTCTCTCTCTCTCTCTCTCTCTCTCTCTCTCCCCTCTTTCCCTCTCATTCACTATACCTGATCTAAAGCTATATCACAAAGCCATAGTGACAAAAACAGCATGGTACTGAAATAAAAACAGAAACACAGACTGATGGAACATAATCGAAGACCCAGACCTTAGGGCAAGCAACTACAGCTGCTTGTTATTTGACAAAGGTGCAAATATTGTAGACTGTAGAGAAAAGACAGCATCTTCCACAAATGGTGTTGGACAAATTGGATGGCCATATGTAGAAAAATGAAATTAGATCCATTCATTTCACCATGCACAAAAATCAAATACAAATGGATTAAGTACCTCAATATAAGACCTGAAACTCTTCAACTCCTGGAGGAAAAAATAAACAGGAAGCACTGTCTATGATATAGTACTGGGAACAAAGACCTTCCTGAAGAAATGTCCCGTAGCCAAGGAAATTAAAAAGACACTCAACCAATGGGATCTCATGAAGCTAAAAGGCTTTTGCACTGACAAACATACCATAAGCAGAGTCAACTGATTACTCACTCAATGGGAGAAAACCTTTGGCAGCTATACCACAGAAACCTAATATGTAGAATCTACTAAGAACTCAAAAACACTAAATAATAAAAAAAAAATCAAACAACCCACTCCATAAGTGGGGCAGAGAACTAAATTGGGAGTTCTCAGAGGATGAATTAGCAATGCCTAACAAACATTTAAGAAAATGTTCAACATCCCTAACCACTAGGGAAATGCAAATTCAAACAACTAAGAGATTCCACCTTACCCCAGTAAAGATAGCAACCATTTAAAAAAAATCAAATGAAAACAAATGTTGGTGAGGCTGTGGAGTAATAGGAATACTCACTTACTGTTGGCGAGAATGTAAGCTTGTACAACCACTATGGAAATCAATTTGGAGACTCCTGAAAAGGTTGAATATAGAGTGATCAACAGATCTTGTATTCCTGTACTAGGCATTTACCCTAAAAGCTACACATCTCAGTTCAGAAATATTTTCTCAACCATGTTTATAGCTGCTCAATTCATAATGGCTAAAAACTGGAATCAACTCAGGTGCCCATTTATTGGATGAATGGATAACCATGATGTGGTATATCTACACAATGGAATTCTACTCAGCAGTAAGAAAAAATGACACATTGAAAGTTGCAGAAAAATGGTCGAACTTGGAACAGATCATTCTAAGTGAACTCACAATCACAGAAAGACAACCATCACATGATCTCACTCATCTGCAGTTCCTAACCTGCATCAATCAGCCCAAGTTGCTGACATAACTGAATAACATCTTGAGGCTTGGGCAATAGGGAGGGTAGGGCTCAGGGTAATGGACAGGATGGGGGAGGGAGAGATGCAAAACTGAACCCAAATTGAACTGGTACCATAGAATCCTATATTCTGGAAGTCAGACTAAAAGGTGGAACCCTCAAGAGGACCTTAGAGGGGGTACCTGAATTGAAGGGCCCTGAAGAGTGTGACATGAAACCTAACGTCAAATTTCACCTGCTTTGCTTCTTCTCTAGCTTTTTCTTTTTCTCTTTTCCCTTGTCACTGGCCTGTAATTCTCTGTGCCAGGATTTTGTCTATGTCCACAATGAGCTGTTGATCAGACAGTCCTACTAGATTTCCCAAAACAAACAAGACAGACATATTTCAGTGCACTTGATTATCCACCAGAGGTTAAAGGTAAGACCCTACTGCTAAAGACACCAAACACTGTTGGCACAAACCATGAAGAGACCTGATTGCAATCCAGAGGAGAGCCAGTCCCCAGACAATCAGCCTATCTAGTGCTAAAATGCACTACATGGGCCACTGGAGGAAAGTGGTCAACATCTGTCCAAGCAAGTCAAAGTCTAAGTGACTCAGAAGCACACAACTTGACTTGATACTCACACAAGTGCAATGGTGGCAGACAGCCATGGTGGGTAATGAACTGCTCTTGGATTGACTAACAGATCTTCTCAGTGGAAAGGAAACCATATCTGGCACTGGGAAACAAGTCAGAATCATATCCAGATAATGATTCAGCTTGCCATTTTCAAGCTCCCATTAACCTTAGACTATAAGAGTGTCTAAACACTTTTAATACTCTCTAAATTAATAATAGTTATCCCATTTAACTGGCACTGACTTCACTCTCTGTTGGAGAATCTGCTTCTCTTTTTCAGATGGGAACTAGACCTGAGGAGATAAATGACCCTGTGCACTCCACCGCAGCCCCAACTGAAACCTCAGAGGAATTGAGGAAATAAGCAAGAGTGTTGTGTGTTTACTTAGTTAAGCTGATATCAGCACAAGGGTGATGGAAAAAGATGCTGAAGACATGCAACACCTACCAAACTAGAGATCCAGAGGCTCCTAAGTGCCCATCACTGAAGTAGACTTAAAATTCTTCCTGCATATCTCAGTGAATTTTGTTTAAGTGGGGCTGGAAAAATTGTTAGAGCCACAAGTTGGGACATTTTGCACAGAGACATTGCCTCTTCCCCCCACCACAATGTATGGCCCACAATCCCCATGGAGTTGTCCTGCATCCCCAACCAGGTAGGCCTCTTCAGAAAAGGGGCAGGGAGGAAGGAAAGGATGGTACCAACATGTGATGTTTACATACAAAATATGCCCACATATAACAATGATAAATAAATTAATTAAAAAGTCATAAAATGATGCACTTAAAAATCTTAGAAACAGGGAGGTTACAGGTCTGAGGTAGAATGCTACTACTGTTGTTTGACTACATGGATATGTAGTTTCCATAAAATTGCCTTCTAGGGCTGGAGAGATGGCTTAGCAGTTAAGGTGCTTGCCTGCAAATCCAAAGGACCCTGGTTCAATTCCCCAGGACCCACGTAAACCAGATGCACAAGGGGGTGAATACATCTGGAGTTCATTTGCAGCACCTGGAGGCTCTGGCACACCTATTCTCTCTACCTGCCTCTCTCTCTCTCTCTCTCTCTCTCTTTCTCTCTCTCTCACTCCCTCTTACATAACTAAATAGAATAAAAATAAACACTTAAAATGTCTTCTAAATATTTATGCTTACGCCCACAGATTAATGCAGGCCTTACCTTCAGTCAGAGAAGCATCCTTTTGAAGGTGGTGGTGACTACTCTAGAATCTCAACACTAATTAAAAGGAGAATATGTGACCGTGAAATGTTTGTTCTATATAAAGGAGATATCTACATGATCCTCTCTAAGGCTCTATGTGTACTGTGGCAAAGGGCATTGGAAAGACTGTCATAGCCAGATGGGGAAGAGTGGTTGGGAACACTATCTTCCAGACATGGCATGGTCATTGCATTCATGAACTCAAAACAACTGTCATTACCTGAACCATACCCAGTCTAACAACATTGTGTTATGAATGGTGAAACATGTCATGCCCCACTCCCATCTTTCCATGAGGAGTTACTTAAAGTGAGTAGTTGCTGAGACAGTAGAAAACATTTTATTCAGTGGTACAGCCACTGGTAAATGGTCTGTGTTCTGGTAAATAGTCCCATAATTATGCTTATCAAAGGTAGCCCTCATTAAGCTAATGCCACACACACACACACACACACCACGGGGGGGGGGGGGGCGAGGCTGGGCGGAGGAAGTCATCAAAGTAGAAGAGGGACTACTTAGGGAAAAGATGTTCAGTGATTGAGGAAGGAAAGCGGGTATGCAAAAATTTCGTAGAAAGGAATTATGATCAAAATAATTTATATATATATAAATTATATATATATATATAAATTTCCATTCATGTGGGAGATTTGTGCTTTGGGATTGAGAGAGACTGATTCTTTGAATCTTCCTCCCTGAGTTTATAAATATTTATTTTTCAAAAGAAATGTGGTGTCTGCTATGAGACCATTTTTTGTTTCTTAATTTACAAGAAGGGATTGTCCTTCTCATTGTTGATTTCATATAAAAAGCATGGACTTCTTGAAGCCATTTTGCTACTTGCCTGGAGGAAAAGAAAATGGTTTCTGGATAGGCTTTCCCTGTTCATTGTTGCCCAAATACCCTTTTTAACCTTAGTGCACTACAGTCCCTTCATAGGGAAAATTGCTGTGGAGCATCATAATTTAATCATGTGAACTAGATCAGAAAGATGAGAACTTCCAAGTCAAGTGGGCTGCCTGAGAGCAGACTGGGGTTATTCAGAGTTTAAAGATAGGGAAAACCCAAGATGGATAACTGGAAGTAAAAGAAACGGAAATGGTAAGGCCAGTGCACAAGCAGTGAAATAAATACAAGTAATAAAGAATATAGCAGCTAGGTACTCCATCAGTGTGTGCTGGTTTTTAGCACTGAATTTGAATTTGAGGAACACCTTTTTCATATATCTGTCTCACAATTTTCCTTCCTTCACCTTTTTTTTTTCTTTATATTAAGGTTTTGCTGTGTATTTCAGGCTAAGCATAAACACTCTCTCCTCCTACTGGAGCCTCCTTGGTGTTGGGTTTACAGGTATGTACCACTACATTTGGCTTTACCAGAACTTTAGTAAATTCTGGGTACATAGGATTACTATTTTTAAACTTATAATCCTGGGGCTAGGGAGATGGCTCTGTAGTTAAAGGGACTTTTTCTATAAAACTGCTGACCAGATTTCACATGTCCAGCACCCATATTAGATCCCTGCTTCTTCGCTTTCCCGAATATTTCTGAATGTAATTTTTAGATTGTCAGATTTTTTCTTGATCCTGTACATGGAGACATGGATGATTGGAACTTAATATGGAAAGTATAGTTTATATCTTTCCACTTAGACACTATTTTAGACAACATACAAGCATTTCCTAAATGAGAATCTTCTTTATAAATTATTATTTTCAAGTACACAAAAACAAAATTATGCATAATTTCATTCTGATACTCACAAATGGCAATATTAAAATGACACACACATATGATTTTAAAATTATGTAAAAAATTGCCAATAGTTGACTGAAGGTAAATTAGAAGATAATACCAAATGAATTTTTGTAATAAACTTATTAGAAAGGTCATTGGTGCATTTATCTAATTATTTTTATTAAAAGTTCTTTTCAAAATATTTTATTTATTTATTTATTTAAATATTAGAGAGAGAGAGAGAGAGAGAGAGAGAGAGAAAGGTAAATTCAGAAAGAATGGGTTACCATGTCCTCCAGCTGCTGCAAATGAACTCTAGGTGCATGCACCAATTATGCATATGGTTTTATGTGGGTGCTGGGTTTGGCAAGAAAGTGCCTTAAACACTAAGCATTCCCTCTAGCCCATAAATGCATTTCCTACTGAATGCTTTAACACTAAAAGTTAAAGTGAAAAAAATGCAATTTTCACATTGGTACATTTTTAATTTAAGTTACTTATCTGTCCACATCAAATCCATATGTCTGTCCAGTCCTACATATGCATCAACAATTTTATTTTTATATGATTCTAAAAGGTATGCTACTAAAGGAGCAGTAGGAAGAAAACCCATAAAAACTGCCTAACAGTGTCCTTTTAAATTATGTAAAACTCATTTTATGTAATAGTGTCAGTGAACAAATAGTTGGTTGAAGAAGATTAGTGGATGTAATTATTTATTCATTTTAATGTTTGTTACTAAGCCTTTCTTTTGCTATTTGTGGCCATTATGTGAGGAAAGATCAATACAAGGAAGATGAGAAAGTGTGGAGGTGATGGTTAATTATGAGAAAGAAGGAAGGTAGGCAGAGGCTGGCTTCCTGCAGATAATCCCATGGTTCATCTTCAAATGCTTCTCTAGTGAACATTCTCTTCACCTTGAAGCAATGTGGGGAAATCGTCAGCATGCCCACTGGTGTGCTCCTTTCTCCCCGCAGAATTAGGTGCTAAGAGGTGGCCTGTCTCCTTTAACTCCCATCAAACTTCAAAGTCCAGAAAGGCTATTGACATGTAACAGGAATACAATATATTCTTACTGAATGAATAATAAATATTTAAGGAACTCATTGAGCAGCTTCACATCTTGTCTATAAGATTAAAATTTCTCAACAATGTTTAAATTTCCTAATACGATTTATCATAAAATAACCTGTTAGCTTATCTAATCTTGGATCATCAAAGGGGCTTTTCCATGATTTATTGGTTGAATGTCAGGTACAAATGCTGAATAATATACTTTGAAATTATTTTCTAATTTTGAAATATTATTTTTATTTCATAAAGAAATACCTTATAATTAATAAAATTCTTGAACAAAGAAATTTTGGGTTAAACTGACATACTTATGATACTGCTAGTGTTGTTGTTAATTCAAAAAGCAATCCAGCTGGAATGAAGGTTGGGCTACAAAGTTTCAATGCCCACCTGCCAGTGACCCACTTTCTCTAGCTTGGCCCCATGGCCTAAAGATTCCATGACTTTTCAAATCACTGCGAACAGCTGGGACCAAGTATCCAAACATATGAGCCTATAGGGAACATTTTACATCCAAAACAGAGACCAGATTCATATTTTATATTTTGAATTTCATAATAAACTAAAATTGTGACTTTAATGTAAGCCACATGCATCATGTGATATCCAGAAGTGTCACTTTCTCTCTGCATGGCAGGCATCTCTGTTCAGTGACCCTGCACAGTGTTCTTAGTACTAATATAAAGAGAGAAATATAGTTTGGAAAAGCCCTTGGGCCAAGGAGACAGGATAGAGATCCTTGAACATGAGGGTGCGAAAGTATCACAGAAATGTTGATTTTTAAAGAAGTAGCCTTGTTACAGCTGGGGAGATGGCTCAGTAATTAAGAAGCTTGCCTGCAAAGCCTAACAACCCAGGTTTGATTCCCCAGTACCCATGTAAATCCACATCCACAGTGGTGCATGCATCTGAAGTTCATGTGCAGCGGTTGGAGGCCCTGGCCCACCTGGCACACCTATTCTCATCCCCTTACTCTTTCTGTCTCTCACTTTTTCTCTCTCCCTCTTGGCCAATAAATAAAAAATAGAAAAGAAGTATCATTGCTTTTCAATATCATATTTGGTCTTTTGGTAGAAGGGCCTACTTGGAGTGTAAGATCATAAGATAACAGTGATTCTAATCTGTCTTGATGGGTGCCTTTGATTTTAGTCAGCAAGGAACAAAACTGAAGTACATGTGATGAAAATGGTAAAAGACACACACCTTTAGAACTGGCAAAATGATCACAACATTTGTGGCCAGCCACTTGAATTTTTAGGGTTTCATTTTCCATCTCTATGACTTGTGAATGATTATATATAGCCATGTCACATGCTTTAAGAGGACATTGGTAACATAATCTGTGTAAAGCTCTAATATTACACTGGCTACTTGGGATCATTCACTGTCACTGGAATTTTCTTAGGCAAAACAGATCACTGGCCATTTACCTTCTCAATGACTTAATGAGGACTCTCATGTTAGTTAAACAAGAAGAGATAAGAGTGCAATCTAAATGATTGGTAAATGTCATGCTTGAACTATTTATTTTAATTATTTATAACTGTGAAAACAAAACAAGAAAACCAGAATCCATTTACTGAACCCTTCTTACAGGACACAGAAGTTTTTCCCATTTTCAACGCCTGTTTCACTCTGAGTGGACAGCAGCATAATTTCAATTATCTCTCTCTTTCGTCACTAAACCCAGCTGCATAATAAATCTGTTATTTTTTCAGAGCATGTAAGTATACTTATTACTGTTGCTCTATAATGTCTATTCTGATTTTAAAAAGAACTAACATTTTAGTTAGAGAGTCCACCTTGCCCCCATCCCCTGTCCTTTTATCAGTCTTACAGCTGCATACTAATGCTTGTTTCTTTAGCATTTTGTTTTAGGAAATGAATCTATCTATCTGTCTATCTATCTATCTATCTATCTATCTATCTATCTATCTATCTGTCCTGAAATTACACATGAAAATGTGAACACTTTCTCTTTGGGGCCCATAATGTCTGTATTTTGTTCATAATGCAGAGCTGAGTTGTTCAGCAAATGGAAATTACTTTGACAGATTTATATAGCAAAGAATCCACACTATTTCTATTATTGTTACTTATGCTCTTATTTTATTAAATGAACAGCATATATACTTAATGTTTTAATCACCACCTTCCCTTAGACTTTAAAAAGCCACTCCCCCTTTCCTATCACACCCACCTTATTTGGGGCAGATCTGACTTATTTTCAAGCATTGGTTTTTAAAGTGCAGATCTTACCAGTTAACACTAGCAATCTCATATGAAGTCAATGCTCATTTCCTTAGAGTCCTGATGTCTAGAATCAAGGAAGGTTCTTGGTTCATATGATTTGACTCCTCAGGTTCTTCAACCCATGCCCTTTAATTGGGCAGAATATTGTCAGTGCCCTCTTTGTCGAGCATGAAAATCCTCATTCTGTTTTGTAAAAGCCTCATTCTATAGTATAACTTTGGTGTGAGTTCCTCAGGGAATCTTATTGGACTTTCTCACTCTATTTCTCTGGTAGGGGCTGGGGAGTTCATTTTTTAGGTATCCTCCCAATAAATTCTCATTTACAAAACATACAAAGCTATTCTACAGCCTTTTCCAGCTAAACTATCCATGTGCAGTGGTCCGCTCTATAATGTTGGGTACAGGCAAGATGGTTCAAATATACCTTTCAAATATTCTTTTTCACAAAGTGATTCTTGTATTTCTCAAGTCAGCATTGCAAGCTGCTCTTCAGCAATCTTCTCTCCGTTCTGTCCACAGTGATTCTGGATTCCTCAATTCAATGAGCAAACAACAATCGGTTCACATTTGTATCACACAATAGAAGAAAAAGGGCACCTCTTCCTGCTATGTTCTGTGGTTGGTGACCCACAATTCTATTTTCCAGCTTTAATCATCTTACTTTCAGAGGAAGGGATATATGGCCTCTGTGGTGGTTTGAATGTAAAATGTTCACATAGCCTTGGGTGTTTGTTATTCAGTTTATTCCTTAGTCCTCAGCTCTCTCTCTCTCTCTCTTTCTCTTTTTCTCTGTGTCTCTGTTTCTCCCACTGAGGATATGTGATGAAGTGAACCAGCCTGTTCTGCCAAGATGAAGCTTCCCCTAGAACCTGTAAGCCTGAAATAAACCCTTTCTTTCCATATGCTGCTTCTTGTTAGGTATTTGTCCCAGAAACAAGAAAGTAACTTCAAGAGCTTCTTCATTTCCTTGAAATAGGCTGAGGCAGGAGAATGGCTATTCTCTTCTCCTTTTTATCCTCAATAATACAGTTACCTTACTCTCTATTATAGAAGGAACAAATGGGTGGAGTGAAGGAGTAATAAACAGCTGAATTACCTATTTTTTGAGAAGGTATAGAAAAATTTCAAACCTCTAAATTGTTGAGATGGATCTCATTCTCTTCTTGAGGCCACTTGTCTCTAGGGTAATAATATCTCACATAAGTCATAATGACTACTAAATAAACAGGGAATCTAGGATGCATACCTATGTAAACATGCCTGTACACATACACCCCCCCACACACGCAAAGGGATGTGCTAATTTATATGTCTCCTTGACAAAGAAGAGTCCTCTGTCAAATAGTATAACTTTCAAATGTGAAGAGCTAATGAAATCAGAGCCATAGGTTAGTATTTAGCATTTATATAGCACTTGTATTTGAAAAGTGCTTTAGAATAATTTAATCCTTAATCCTCATAACAGCCATGGGATGGAGGCCTAGTTATCAGTCTTCTTACAAATGAGGAAACAGAGACCTGGAAGGTTTCCTGACATGCTATGTGGCTGATGGGTGGCAGCCACCAATTAAAACACAAAGGTCTTGACTCGGAGCAGTGTTGCTCATCCAGTGGGCCCTATGGAATAAGATTGCTTAATAAACCTGTGAGTCATGGAGAGAGGCACAGACTGACTGCAGTTTTTACTAGGCTGTTTCCACTGCATCTCATTGATGGCTTAAATCATCTTAGGGCTGCTGAACTCTTTTCAGCAATAAAATAAAAAGTGTATTAAGTGCTAAATTCTGCCCATAACGGGTATTTCTCCTTGACTACAAGTTTATGGAAGTTGTCAACTTCAGAGACCAACTTATATGAAGGTACTCCAGCTTCTGTAGGTAGATGAATTGATCTAGTCAGAAATGACACGGATAAAATTAACAAATTTACCAATCTCATGGAGTTGAGTGTACATTTACCAGCTTTCACAGTCTAGAACAACTCCTTACAAAACTCCAGAGCCAAGGCATTCATCTTTTTACCTACACATGCTGCTACCTAGATAGCTCAGTGTTAGTTATGAACTTGAGATCACCATAGCAACCAATTAGTATTTATGTTGCTAAGACAGAATACAGAAAAAAGGGGAAGCAGGATGTACTTATTCATTTTTATGTGATCTCTGGAGAAAGGATAAAATGCTGATTCCAGTTTCCTAACTCCCATTGACTACTTACATCTTAATTCTTATTCATATCTTTCTTTTGCATAGCAACACTTCTTGATGGCAAAGTACCTATGCACCAAGGATATATTCTATACATTCAATAGTTTCCGAAGGAAATGAGAAGAGCAGTGAAATAATTATAATTTGTGCATGTGGATCTACTATAGGATGTTTTCTTCCCAAACACCCTTGGAATTCAAAATCTAAGCCTGTATCTACAATCTTCTGAAGCACACTCATTCACCTTAAATCATATAGCCTCTCCAGAATTTAACAGAACAGAAAATAAACAGTGTCATGATTATGCTTTATTCATACTTCAGTTGTATTTTAGCCTCTGTGGTTTCCTTATACACATATCAAAAAAATAAAAAAAAAAGCACAGCATCTCGTCACATAAAGAGAAGGAAGCATCCTTATGTCCAAAATTCCACTTTGAACATATACTAGCAATGGAGCTACTGAACAGTTACCAATGTCAATGGCTTGGTTTCTTTAAAATAAACAAAGGATTCTATCCCTTGAGCCAGAATACATATCTTGGGATCTGATTATGAGAACTTCTCATTAAAAATTAGGTCTTGAGCTGGGCGTGGTGGCGCACGCCTTTAATCCCAGCACTCGGGAGGCAGAGGTAGGAGGATCGCTGTGAGTTCGAGGCCACCCTGAGACTCCATAGTGAATTCCAGGTCAGCCTGTGCTAGAGTGAAACCCTACCTCGAAAAACCAAAAAAAAAAAAAAAAAAAAAAAAAAAAAAAAAAATTAGGTCTCTTACTGTCTCTGATTAAAAACATAAAAGTTATTTCAAATAGCAGTCTTTTGAAATTTGTATGCATGCTGTCTCCATGTGATTTACATTGAATAGTTTGCTGTCTTTTAAAACTATTTCCTAGGGAAATTTCCACACAAGAAAGAGTAGGAAGTGATATCTAAGCTCTTCTGGAATGACAGTGCACCATACAACCAGAGCCCCTGGCCACAAACTCCAGAATTGCATGATCATTTGAAAATCATGGCATTACCAGTCACCAGTGTGATTTGAGACATCCCACAAGCAACATACACTTCTCCAAGGTTCACCCTGAACAGTTCAGCACCCTTTGGAATTAATGAAATAGACTAAGAGACTATTACTCTGATGAACAAAGTGTCTGTGTAGTTTGAATGAATTGAGTAAAGAATTAAAATTTCCCTTCCATTCAATTTGTTGCAGACTGTTTTAATGGCAAATAAATAGTAAAAAGGACTGTTTGTAGACCATTGAGGAAATGGAGTAATCTTTTTGGTTTGGTCTGTTTGATTTCAGTCTCTTTATGACAAATCAAGGAAGGGACTTAATCAAGTGAATTGAGGAATTCCTTAAATGGATTGCACTTCATGTGTGAGATGCTCCAAAGAGATATTCCCAAGGCAGCAGCCTGTACCATTCACATGGGCACAGTGCTTCCCCCATAGACACAGGCACCTGTGTGGGTCATTCCTGCAAAGCACCTCCTCAATTTGACTAGCATTTTTTACCACCTCACATGTCACATATTTGCATTCACTCTGCTCCCCCTCCACTCTACTGTCTATGATAACATTATGAATACTGGCTAATGGATATTTATTATATGATCAATAGTGCCAAATGAATGCTAGAGATGAATTCAGACAAAATCAGGTTTATTTGGTTTTAGTTCATAAAAAACAAAGTACTATTGTTTTGCAATTATTTCCTTTTCCATTTTTCTTCCTATGTTCAAAATCACATAAGGTGATTTCCATTCAATATATGTACACATTGATTTTTTTTTTTTCATCTTCCAGGACAGTCACTTTCAAAGATATGAGTGACCAAACCATAGGATATTTATTTTTATCAGTCCATATAGGAAAATTTTAAGTGATTTCATTATAATTTCCTCAGATGACTTTATACAAAAACTAAAATATATCAATATTAGGTTCTTATGAGTTTATTTTTTTCTTTTAGAAGCAAGCAATCATATCTTAAGTAGTGTATTTTTATTCCAAAGGCTAACTGGTTCAATTCTAGAAAAATTCATTTTCTCTAAATATACAGTGAGAAAAATATGATGAGATTATCTAGCTATACTCACTGAAGAATGAAAATATATTTGCCTATGAAAAAATACCACCAAATTAAAAACAGAGAAAGTAATTCAAAGCAATCAAAACTAACAAATGCATTTAAGAACCTGTAATATGCATAGCTGTGTGTGGTACTGTAAAATGTACAGATATAAAGCTACATGTCTGCTTGCTTCAGGAACTAATAAATCATTGTGGATATGGACCAAACAGATGAACAGCAAAATGGCTTTAAGAGATAAATATACCTAGCACAGTGTAATTCCAAGGGCTGAAAACAAGAGAGCATCACCATTAAACACATCCAGGCTCCGAAGTGGGAAAATCGTTTCAGATAGGGCGTGTACAATCCACTCATCCCTTACAAGCATTTCTTAAAATTGGACCATGTACTCCCTCCGGGAAAACTTTGTGGAAGAGAGAGGATTAGAGCTTGGCTTCTTGGAACATGTACTGCAACATACCAGTAGCTTGGAATTTATCACAGAATGCCTTGTACTATTGCTTATGCTGTTAGAAGTATAAATAATACAGTGGTGATAATAATGGCTTCAGTGTATGAAAGCCAGATACTGTGAAAAGGGTGTAGGATATTTATATCACCTCCTTTAATTTCTATGATAATAGTTTGTGGTTTCTATTTGTAAATCCTGTTTGTTGAGGAAATGAATGGGAATTAGTGGCCTTCACATAGTTTGATTTTAGTAAAGCTATGAGTTCAAAGATTATGTGTGTGTATGTGTACAAGTATGTGTACATGTGCTTGCATGTGTGTGTTATCCAATTCTATATTCCTCTCCACAGAGCTCTGAAGCTTCAGTAACCAGACTATGAATTCTATACTGGCTGAAACAATATCTCTTCTGTCTTGAAAACCTCTCCAGTGACTGAGTTTGAATCTGACAGCTGATATTTACATGAGTGGCTCCACCACTAGTCTCTGCATTCAAAGCTGACTTGAGCTTTGAGAAGTCATACTCAAACATACACAAGATTTTTAAATATTGATTATTAACATGACAGGAGCTAGAAACACCTAATAAATGAGTCTCTGAACAGCCCCATGAGGGACATCCCAATTAGGTTAGTTTAATGATTCATGATTAGGTTAATTATGGTGGGAAGACCCATCTTAACTGTGAGCAGCACCATTCTGCGGGCCAAGATTACTAACCATATAAAAAGGAGAACACTATACAAGTAGGAACATACATCTCTCTCAGTTTTGTGACTGAACTGAATGTGACCAGTTGCCATGCCTTCCCCTCCATGAGGCACTGGAACTGAAAGTGCGCACTGAAATAGATGCATATTGTTTAATTTGCTCCTGGTCAGCTACTACGTCACAGCAGTGAGAAAGTAACTGATATAGTTGTCTATTGGCATCTTTAGTATGGTTATTCTTGCAGAAGAGTTAAATATCAAGGATTCTGGCCAAGCTTTATTAAAGCTCCTCATGAAGGAATTTATGCACTTTGAAATTCATGTTTTCATGTGTTAAATGGAAATGATAACAATGCTTAACTATCTGTGCTTTTGTGAGATGTATTTGATTATGTGTGTGTGTGTGTGTGTGTGTGTGTGTACATATATACAACTTTCATGACATCATGGATGATCAAACTTCTAGCTATCATCATCATTTTCTGATGTTCAGAGTCATAAAAATTTTCTATAATGAGGAAATTAATGATTGGTCATTATCTATTTCTTAATAATATTTCTATGAAAAAGATATTAACCTAATGTGTCAAGACTACAGAACACAGAAGGGAAAAAGACAGAGACAGAACACAAAACAGTATTTAATAAACAGTGCTGAACTATATCCCAGGGTCCATACCTCGGGTCAACTTCCACACTTGGTGAATCTCACAGAGTTTGAAGATGAAAACACATTCTTTGTTTGCTGAAATTCCCAGGAGCATTTGAGTTTGGAGTTGCTTTTAAACTTGTTTTGTATGCATTGTATAAAGGGTATGTGAATATGTGTGTGCTTGTGTGTAAGCAAATGTGTTTACCGTTTTTTCCTTCCTAGAAACTTAAAACATAGTCTAGTGTCTTATCTCCTCTTTTGTTCCTTTTGAATAATTTTCTTTTTGGCATCTTTGTGTTACTTTAGACATTATAGTGCAAGTGTGAGTTGCCTGCTACTTCAGTATCCTTGTCAGTCAAACAGCAGACAGACATACTTTTGACATGGAAATCTTTAAAACAAGAGCTCAAGATCTCTTCAGGGTACCATAACTTACCAGAATGGTATTTATAACCTCCCCAAAGGATAATCCACTTCAATGAATAAAACCAGAGCATCAAATTAATTCTCTAACATTAGCCAGCCAAAATAGTAAGTTGAGAAGCATAGTTTATTTCAACCAACAAAAATAGGTATATTTTCTAAATTAACCAATCAATGATAAATTAAAATGCCCTCTATAAACTACCTACTTAATTCTTATCCCTGAACTTTGCTATGTGAGAAAGAAAAGGAATAAAAGGTTTATAGTTATTGGCCATTTGTACCAGAAAACTTGGGCTGTTCTTAAAGGGGGTACCATTGGGACACCATGACAGAATCCAGCTTTCTCTGTTCAGTGCATAATCAGAAGAACTTGTAATTGTTTTTTATAAATTTCACTCCATATATATCCATGATGTGTGCAGAGGTGCCCTGTCCTTTGGTCTGGTATTACCCAGTGGTAAAAGTCACTCTGATGTCTACAGACACTGGCTCTGACTTCTTCTCTGTGCCTTTATTTACTTCTGTATACTGCTTCACAAACTTGTCATGGTTTTAGTTTACACTCACTCATACACCTCCCCAATTTTCATTGTATTCTTCTTGGCTTGGTTTATGCTTCTTTATTTATTGTTTCACATATTACTTTTCCCACAACCTCAGGTAAGAGAATGAGTCCAATATTTAACACCCCACCCCTGCTCTCTCAGCTTTCCTACATGCCCTCATCCATTTGATCACACTATTGACAACTGTGGCTTTAACATACATGAAGTCCTAATATTTACACTAACTGTCATTGCAACAATTCTGGCCCTTCCCCACTCTGTATGTTTTGAGCCACAGCTTCCTGCTTAGGCATCTCTCAATTTCACTACTATAACAGAACCCAGGAGATAAAACAAAACCAAGTCTATTTCAGCTGCACAAATTTGATATTACTTTTTTAAAATACAAATCTGGCTATATCACACTGTGGTAGTTTGAATAGATGCTTTACCCCCATATATCCTGTGTTTTACTAGTTTGTTCTTTGGATTTACAGCCACCTGGCTGGAGTAGGTGTCACTGGGAAATCCAGCCCTAATTTGTGGTGGTGGGTTTGAGATTCCAATCTAAAGATATTCAAAGTGCCTAGCTGGAGTTCCTGCATTTTGCTGTGTGACTTTTGGTTTGGGCTTTTCTCTCTGTGTTTGCTCCTGTGAAAGCAGGCCAGCTTCTTTTGCCATTATGGAACTTCCTCTGGATCTGTAAGATTCTATACACCTTTCTTCCATAACTGTGCCTGGTTTGGAAGTTCATCTCAGTGAACCTGAAGCTGTCTGCTACAGAAGCTGTTATCAGGATTGGGGTGAAATGAATGAGGATTTTGGTCTTTTGGAACCTTTGTTGTGGAGGAATGGGCATGGACTTGATGCTTGCAACTGAAGACAACTTCTGGAGTGGGAAGCCAAATTTTATGCACTATTCTGATGAAAGTTTGAGAATACTAAGGACAGACAATATTGAACTTCGAGCTTAGTTTATGAACCACTGGCACAAGGGCTGGCTACTTCCTGCTGTCCAGGCCTAGAGAATTTGATCAATGTTAAATTTGTAATGGACTAATGTGCTTAGCTAAAGATATTGGACTGAAAGTTTTAAGATTTTAAGATGGAAAATCTCAAGCAAGTTAAAATTATAGATATTGAGACTGGTTTTAGGTTGCTGGAGCTGCTATTGCGAAACACATTAGCAATCTTAAGGAAGCTGGCCCAAATGTTTTACATTAAAACAATGGAAAGAATGCCTAAGGAAACACTATGATAGGAATGCAAACTCTTTTTGGAAAGACTTTTCAGGAGAAGGAATCTGCCTTTCAAGGATGCAATTTATTTCATCCCTGAATTAAGAATATGGCTGTGTCTTACACACCTAGTATTGATTGGTTTTAGAAGCATGAAAAATGTGTGGAGTAGTTATAAAGTGCACACATGGTTCCATGAGCTGTTTCTGAGATGTGAAGTGAGGCAAGGCGTGAGAACCCTGACAGTCTGAAAGAGGCTTTGAAAGATGGACCATGGTTTGCATGGACACCTAAAGATGTTTTGGATATACCAGGACTGTGCAGGGGCTACCATGGAACACACTGTTGACCTGGAATGAAAGTGTTCCCTGGCTACTCCGCCCAGCTGGAGGAGCAGAATTGGAAAGTCTGGAGACTGTCAGTCTCTGATTATATTGGACTTGAACTGCAGAAATTTGATGTTTGCTTGATGGTGGTTGAGTTTGCATTGTTCTAGTCTCTCTTTGCTATGCCTTATAACAGTTGAAAATGTTTACTCTGTGCCTTTATATATTGAAAATATATAACTTGTTTGATTTTTACAAGACTCACAGCTAAGAGAGAGTCTTAAATCTCAGATGAGACTTAGGACTTTGAAACTCTCTTAAGTTGGTAAAGACTGTGGGGACCTTTGAAATTAGATTGAATACAATTTGCAATGTGTGATGGTTTTGAATCTATTGGAGGCCAGGGGAGGAATGTGGTAGTTTGAATAGATGGCCCCCAATATATTCAGTGTAGTTTGTAATTTGGATCTGTAGCCACCTGGCTAGAGAAGGTGGATCTTTGAGTCCAGCCGTAAAGTGTGGTGGTAGATTTGTGATTCCAATCTAAAGATATGCAAAGTGCCTAGCTGGAGTTCCTGAAGTGTGCTATGTGACTTTTGGCTTTGGGCTCTCCCTCTGTGTTTGGTCCTGTGAAAGCAGACCAGCTTCTTCTACCATTGCGGAACTTTCCCTGGATCTGTAAGCTACAATGAACCCCTTCCTCCATAACTGTGCCTGATCTGGAAGTTCATGTCAGTGAATCTGAAGTGTCTGCTTACACACACTTTCTCTTAACGTTTTTTTTTTTTTTTTTTGCTGTTGTTGTTGTTTGTTTGTTTTGTTTTGTTTTGTTTTGTTTTGTTTTTCGAGGTAGGGTCTCACTCTAGCCCAGGCTGACCTGGAATTCACTATGGAGTCTCAGGCTGGCCTCAAACTCACGGCAATCCTCCTACCTCTGCCTCCCAGTGCTGGGATTAAAGGCATGTGCCACCATGTCCAGCTTTCTCTTAGAGTTCTTTAGGGGTGATCTGAGCAACCTTTTTGAGGACAGAACTCTTCAGTCTCTTGTCATTGCTGCCTTCCAGCCTCATTTTTCATCCTGGCCTCATCATTCAGTCCATTTGCAGACCCTACTCAAATCCTTAACATCAGCCGTAGATATGACTTTCTCTCTTTAGTTTATAACAGCACATACCTGTAGTCACCTGTGTCCCACTCCAGTGTTCTGTGAAGTCTAACATTGAACACATACCAAACTACCCATGTCACAAACCTTTTGATCCATATCCTATAGGCTTCTCAGTAATGTGGATAATTCAGGCTACAAACCCATCTTTATGTCTTGAGATCATTCCTATAGTTATCTTGATGTTATGGTTTGAATCTAAAATGCCCCAAAAGACTTTTGTTTTGAGTACTTGCTCTCCAACTGGTAGTTCTATTTTGGAAGACTGTGGAGACTTTGGGATGGGACTTGGTAGCAAAATAGTTCATAATGCGTAGGTTTTTGAAATTTATCCAGCTCCTGTTTCTGATTGTTTCTTGGTCCAGTATGCCATATATGCATCCACATGCTCTCACTGCCCTGCTTCTCCACTATGACTCTTGAAATCAAAAGCCAAATGCATGTTTCTTCACTGTTTCTCTCAGGCATAATAGTCACAGCAATAAGAAAATATGGAATGCAAAACATACTGTGGAATATGAACCAATATTTTGTGCCTGAAAATGCCTAAATGATAGTTTATTTTTTTCCAGAATCAGGTAGGTGATGATCTGCAAAATACATACCTCAGTGAATCTTCTTTCTCCTTCCTTTCAAAGACAGTCTGATTCCATTAGGTGAATGTCCTTTTTTAAATTATTTTCATATAATTCCATGAAGTAGTCTCCTCTTTCCTCAACCATGCATCAATCTATTTAAAGAAGTACGGCTAAATAAAGGCACTTATAAAGTATACTGTGCAATTAAAGATGGATAAGGAACTCTCAAAATTAAAGCTATAGAGGCCTGAAAGTGTAGTGTGATAAGAAAATAAAACTGGGAATGTATGAATATTGAATCAACCTTGGATAAAAGTTAAAATAAAAAGTAGAAATAAAAAATAACATCATCTATATTAATTTAATGAGTATCTAAACCAGAACTGTATACCAGCGATTGGGGTCTCATTTGGCCAGGGTCCCAAAATAAGGCAGTTAACATAAATAATAATGAAGTTACTTGCAACCAATTTAAATAAAATGGTTTACCTTAAAGATTCAACATACATTTTCAGTCTTTAAATTGGCAAACTTTAGACTATCGGGAAAGTCAGCTATGCAGAATGAATCATGTCTGTGGACTTTGAGTAGTGACAGCTTTACTGTAATAATATCCACAGTGCTGAAAAAAGAAAAGACAGATGGATCCAATGTCTACGCCTTCACCATCACTCCTCCTGATTCCTCGTGCTTATTTTGAGTCTCTACAAAAACAGCATGATGGTTATCATAGATCTTTGCATAGCATTCATTCAAGCATTTGTTGAAACAGCCTGCTGCTGTGTAATTCATGTCCCCCCAGCTCATACCTGCCCCTCCTTCTCTCCCTTCCACCTTACATATCCCTGAGATGTGCATTTATCTTATTTGAGTCCCGTTCCTCTTCTCTTGTCAGTCTAGCAGCTGCTCTTTTCAGATTGCTTTCATTCTTCATTATTCATTGTGAGTTCCTTCCTACTTCTGTGTCCATTTTTATCCTTCTCTTCTCTTTCCGTGTACCTCAAACATCAGAGCTATCCATTTCTCAGAAAGGTTTGGACCTATTTGTCTGTGGTTATTTCCCCTTAAACTAGGTCTTAGAAAAGCCAACAGGTGAGCTTTGCCTTATTTCTAGGGGAAGAAAGTCTCTTCATGTACAGGCCAAGTATGAAATCAAGATGGTTTTTGTTTTCACACCTGCTCCAAGTTGCACACATCTATTCTTCAGTGGTCCTGTTTGATTCTGAATGGTTTCATTACCTTGCAGTTTTTTTTTTTTCCAGCAATAAATTTAGTTGAGGTGTTTTTCAAACTCACTGGTCCCCAATTTATCTATCCCTAAAGCATATAAGTTCAAGTTTTTATAATCTTCATTATTATCTGGTAAGTTGTTTGTGTTAAGAATCACATGTATGCATGTGTTAAGCTTATTTTAAATTACTTGTCATTGAGGACTTTCGTAACACTCTCCTACCTTTGGGAGTGATTGTCCTGGAAGATGGAAACCCCTTTGATCTCACAGAGATTCAGAGCCCACAGTAGGCTCTCCTGTTGTGGATGCTTCAACATCTTTGGGACATGAAGGCATGTCTCACCAGTGCCATAATAAAGCCAGAGACACTGTTGCAGTATGAAAGGGTCCAAATGCCTCAAATCAGTGATGGTCAGATTTAAGTATCGTTACATACATGACAACAAAAACAGCTTCAACATCTTACATGGCTGCCTTCCACACTGCCAGGAAGATGCTGAAAGTTCTGATTAAGATGAATAAAAATGGATAAAAGAAGGAGAACTCCTAGAAAAAGAATTTAGAGAAAACAATTGGAGGAATTTTTTACAGCATCCACACCTAATTTTTTAACATATCTTTATTTTTCTTCTATTATTTGGGGTGGGTATTGTGTATATGTAGTGTGTATGTGGGCATGTGCACAATGCTATGTACTGTGAATGCTATGTGCCCAAGTGTTCGCTTATATTGCAGTCTTACTCTGAGTTTGGGGGAGCTCAATTGTGATGGCCAGAGCAGAACATCTGGTTTCCTGTTCCATCTCTCTTCTGACCTTTCCTGTTGGAGCCAGAGTCTCTTTACTGATACTGATTTTTTGACCCTGGATTATCCCCTGGTTTATGTTTCCTTTTCAAGGACTGGAGTTTCAGGTGATGGAGATTCAAACTAGTGGGTTTCAGGCCCTCTAGGACCATAATGCCTGTTCAGGGAGCACACTTAACCCCTCAGCCATCTCCCTAGCTTCAGAGAGCTTTCTTTTGGAGCTATAAATGCCAGGTATCTGTGTTGTGTTGGATGCTTTGTTTTATCCTCATGGAATTTTGAAACTACTAAGAACATTAGTCTTTTGAATATCCAGACAAATTTCGTTCTTTCCTGTGAACATAAATGTTCATTAATAGGGATGTATGACTTATATCTACTTCCAGATAGATGACAATTTATTTTATGTGCTGTGAATTTTAGAGAAACCAGACTTTGTAATAAGAAATGCAGACGTGCAGAAATGGGCTCAGAAGAGCAGAAGTCTGGAAGCACAGGCCCAGTATTAATAACAGCCTGCTTGCTACAGCTGTTCAGAAGCCTGTCCTTCCTTATTTCAAATTCTAAATGAGCAGTTTATTTTCCAGTTTAGTCAAATGCTATAGTAGTATCCCCAGCTTGTAGGTGATTCTCTGTCTGTTGATATAAATATATACTGCAGCATGAAATGACTGACAACAAAATTCTTTCCTTTTTAAAGTAAAGATTTCCAATTTATTTTGTTCTCTAGTTGTAAGTAAATATGCTAGGGGTGGTGAAAGGAGTGTGTACACAACCTGATTTAGAAATCAGCTTTTCTTCATTCAGTGTTTTCCACAGACATATTTAATACTATCTAGACCCTGGACACTCCATTTCTTCTTACTTCTATTAGCAATTGATTTTGTTGATTTTTTTTAAAAAGATAAGAATTCAAAAGGCATCTCTCTCCTATCCAACATTTCTGTAGCTTCTACTTCTCTAGCCTATAGTTTGTTTTTATTTTGTCATCTTTAACCAAGAAGAACATTAACAGTTCTTACTCTGTAACTTATCTAGTGCACATTGAATGTGTGACTCTTGTATGTAAACTTTCTTTGATAGTTTCACACAGAAGTTAGTCACTCATCTATGAGAGTTATTTTGCCCTTGTTATATTTTGTTTAGAATAAGGTCTCATTCTGTAGACCCACTAATCTTTTTTTTTTTTTTGGGTTATTTTTCTTTTTTTTTAATTCTTTTTTAGACTCACTAATCTTGAACTTGCAAAAAAATCCTCCTGTCTTAGCTTCCCATGAACTGGCGTGACAGGCATGAAACAACATATCTAGCTCTTCATATGTATCACCAAGTTATTTAGTTAGCATCACAAGGCGAAAAAAAATCACAAAATATTTAGTTACTATCATTGTTCAATTAAATATATTTTAATAGTTCACTAGATATTTGCACAAAGATCATTACAACATTGTGAGTTACATTGTGAATTACAACAATATAAGTGCATATTTCTAGAATGTTGGTAAGGTATATATGCAAGATAGTAATTAATTTTCTCAGAAAAGTTGTCAATCTAACTTTATAGACCACAGGCCATAGAAAATCCCTAATTTTCACTCAACAGCTTCCTTTTGTCATTCAGATTTTGTTTCTGAGCATTGCCAAAATAAATGTCTTCTGGAAGACGCTGAGATGCATGTGAAAATACAGAAATTCAGCTCACTAGATATTTTAACTATTCACAGTAATATTTCAAAGCCTATGGGCTTTAAAAGGTTGGGTCATACATTTTTTTGATTTCACTATAAGTGACTATACTTTTTAAAAGCAGAAATAATCATGAGTACTAAACACTAACTGACAGGATCATAAGAACATTAGACGGTATACATGAAATACCTCATTATACTGTGAAAAGTGAAAGAGCAATTGTAGACAAAATATTCTGGACGTAAGAATGGAAGAGTCACTTCTTGGACCTCTATCAGAGTATTTATATGCCAGAAAAGGAAATTTGTATTAATATTTTCTTAAAATTATGCATAAAGTGTGTACTCAATAAAGCTATCAAGCAATAGAACAGGCCCAATCCTGTGTCATCATACTGAAGTTCCTGTTTAGATTATATTAGCATATATTTATCTGAAGAGACTGATTTTAGGAAGGTCTTCTATAGCTTTTAGATATGTTTGTGCATTTACAGTTTTCTTTCTTTTTTTTTTCTTTTCTTTTTTTGGTTTTTCCAGGTAGGGTCTCTCTCTGGTCCAGGCTGACCACCTGGAATTCACTATGTAGTCTCAGGATAACCTCGAACTCATGGCAATCCTCCTACCTCTGCCTCTGAGTGCTTAGATTAAAGGCATGTGCCACCACGCCTGGCTTCATTTACAGTTTTCTAATAGAAATTGTTCATATTCTTCATAACATTAAGAAAATTATCTATTCAATTTTCAGAATTGTTATATGATAATGAAATTCTTGCACTAGCACACACAGAGCTCTCCTTCATTTGCTATGTGGCTGTCCACTGCTCCTCACCAAGGATGTACTATGATATAGCTTACCTCACATAATTAAAGAATGTGAGGCTGCTTGTAATGGGTCATTTCTGCAAATACTAATATGAGATAGAAAATTAAGCTAATTATGTCATCTACACTTACATGTATTGGAAGTATGATCAATAAAAGCTGAGCAATTATTTCCCAACAAATGTTATAAAATGCAAATTTGAAAAAGTTACATATTTTGGTTATTTTAATTTGTGTTACTCCATTTTATATATTTCTATATTATATTGTCATAAATATATTATTATCTATTAACTTCACTTTTTACTTGAAGTGCCTCTTCATATAATTAATTATTAATATTGGATGTCATATTTCTTTTAAAAATTAATTGTAGGAGCTCCTTACATGCAGAGTTATTCACCATTGGTTGAATATCCTTTAGTGAATATTATAATATGAGGTTTCAACTTCTCAACCTTCTGATGCCCCCTCTTTTCTTCTTGCTTCTTACTGAGAATTTGGAAAAAGCAGAATTGTCTTATTCAGAATAAAATGGATGCAAATGGGAAAAGAAGTCAAATATCTCATTGTATAAGATAAGATTCTGTATATAAAAATCCTTTAAGACTCACAATAAAACTCCTAGACCAAAAAAAAAAAAAAATCTTTCATGGACTGAAGAGATGGCTTAGAGGTTAAGCGCTTGCCTGTAAAGCCTAAGGACCCCAGTTCGAGGCTTGACTCCCCAGGACCCATGTTAGCCAGATGCACAAGGGGATGCACGCGTCTGGAGTTCGTTTGCAGTGGCTGGAGGCCCTGGTGCACCCATTCTCTCTCTCTCTCTCTCTCTCTATCTGCCTCTTTCTCTCTCTGTTGTTTTCAAATAAATAATTTTAAAAAATCTTTCAGTAAAGTGGCAGGGTACAAAATTAACATGCAAAACTTAATAGACTTCGTATATACCAGTGAACAACATACTGAGAAATAAGTCTGGAAAACAATGCCATTCACAATAGACTAACCACCCCCCAACCCAGGAAAAAAAAATAAACAAAACTCCCTTTATAAAAAAACCTCAAAACTCTAAACAAAGAACTGAGAAAGACAGTATAAGGTATAAAGACCTCTCATGAATGTACTAGAAACATGAAACATGAACATTGTGAAAATGACCATCCTACCAAGAAAATTCTGTAGGATCAATGTAATCCTAATTAAAATGTCAGTGCCATTCTTCATATAAATAGAAAAAAATCATATGGAAGCACAAAGGACCCTGAATCTCCTAAGCATTAGTGAGTTAAAAAAATATTTCAAGAAGTATCACCACATCTGATGTCAACTTAGTATTATGGAGTCCATTAATAATTAAGAATTGATATTTTATTCTCCTAATACAATAACCATTTTCTATAAATCACCTAGTCACCTATTAGAGTGGCTTTCTACACAGTAAAATTTAAAAAGGACTGTGCCATTGACTCATTAATGGGCCCCAAACCAGCTGCTCTGTTCTCTTGGAGTGAGATGGAAGGAAAGGAAAGCAACAATTTGATGACTGGCTTGGATATAAATATTACACATCAGAATTAATACGTTTAGGCTGGCCTCCCCTCAGGGTTGACTGTAAACAACGCCACATCCCTGCAGGCAAGTGCCTTTGCCTCAAAACCTGGATTCATAGGAATTCAATTACGGCTTACAAAGGTTATGTGAAAAAAAAAAGTGAATGAGATTAAATTGTTCTAAATTCTCAGTTCAGAAATATGTAAAAGTAGGAGGGAATTAGTGGTGGAAGGATGAGTGACTTCACAAACAAGAAATGTGCACTGTGTCTTCAGCTCAAGTCCCAAATTCAGGGAACACAGGAGGTGGGGCCCATTTACTGTTCACATTTTATGTGTTTAACATTTTCTTTATCAAGTTTTAGGTGTCAAATACTAAATAAATAAGTTCATACTCCTCTTGATTTAATCTGTCTGGGGATAATTTGTTTAGTCACCATGGATATTTTCCAACTCAGTTCCAAAGCTTAGCCAAAAAGGAGAAGAATGTACCAAAAGTCAATAGTAGGAAAATATTGAGATTCTTATTCCAATATTTAAATAAATAATATTGATTCCTGACAGCCAAAACATACTTGATTTTGTGGTGCAGAATGGCAGAGTACTAATATATCCTTTTAGCAATCCTTTGGGAGCTGTTACTATTTTTGTTGTGCTACATTTATAGAAGTTAAATAATTTTAACAAATTGATATTTTAAGATAATTACACCTTTAAGGCAATCATTTTCAGAGAATAGAACAAGTAGTAATTTTTTTAGTATTTTATGCATCACAAAATATAAGAAAAGGAAAAACAAAACAAAAAAGTGCTCCTGATTTATTTATTTACAGATGTACTACTTTTGAAGACTTGAAGTGACTGGAGTGGACAGAGGACATCCCTCAGTAAGAGTTAAGAAAAATAGACTGGGGTTGGGGAGATGGATCAGTGGGTTAGACACTTGCACAAAAGCATGACAATGACTGCCTGAGTGCAGCTTCCAAACACCCAGCTAAGGGGCCAGGTATGTTGGTGCATGAGTGCAATCCCGGCAGGGAGGAGGCAGAGACATGCCACTCATCCAGATCACTGGCTACCTAGTCTAACTGAATCAGTGTTTTCTAGGTACGTCAAGGAAACCTGTTTCAAAGAATAAAACTGGACAGTGATTGAGGAAGACACTTTTGACCTACACATACAGACACATACACACACACAAAGACATACACGCACATACCTGCACACATGCACACACTTTCTTATGAACATGCATGCGTACAGACAAACACACATGTGGTGGTTTGATTCAGGTGTCCCCCCATAAACTTAGGTGTTCTAAATGCTAGGTCCCCAGCTGACGGAGATTTGGGAATTAATGCCTCCTGGAGGAAGTGTATTATTGGGGGCAGGCTTATGGGTTTTATAGCCACTTCCCCTTGCCAGTGTTTGACACACTCCCCTGTTGCTGAAATCCACTCTATGTTGGCAAGGAGGTGAAGTTCACCCTTTGCTCATGCTATTGTTTTCCCTTGCTGTCATGGAACTCCTCCTTGAGCCTGTAAGCCAAAATAAACCTTTTATCCCACAAGTTGCTCTTGGTTGTGTGATTTCTGCCAGCAATGCAAACCTGACTGCAACAGCACATGAGCCTGCACACATGCACACACTCCAAACTTAACTATGAACATGCCACATATTTGCCTATGAATATATATGCACACACATGTATTACATTACCTATGATTATGCCTACATACACACACATTTACCTGCACAGATACAAATATGCCACACACACACACACACACACACATACACACACACACACACACCAAAAAATACAAGGAAAGAGAAGTACACTGTTGATTGGGTGTTCCCTTCAATACATACATTTCAAAACAGACTCACTCCAAGTTTAGCTGTATAACCGACTTAGCACTGCTTAGCACTCAAAAATTTATCTTGTATATCTTACATTAATTCCTCCACAGGGAACGTAACAACTTTTCTCTGAAGGATAAATAAAAACAGCCATCAAGCGCAAACAGGAGGCCTGCCTAGTAGCTTGCTCTAGTGGAGACTCATGACCCTTAGGCTCACTCTTCCACATTAGTTGGAGGCCAGACAGTTGCCTTCATTTGCAGGATGAAAAGACTCAACTTAGAACCATCTAGATGGAAACTTTGCCCTTTTACTGCTGCTTTTCCTCTTAGAAAACAAGGTAAAAGGAACCCTTGGTCAGGTTAATTGACTTACATTTGTATCTTTTTAATAAGTATCATAATGTATATCAGGCTGCTGAAACTATAAAAACAAACAAGCAAATAAACCAAAATGCAACGGCTGTCAACCACATTAAATTGTGTCGTTCAAGATGTACACTTGGATTCTGGGTGATAATGAAAGCCGCTGAGATGATTTGCCATGTGTCACAAAAAGAGCTGTGTCCTTTGCTGTCTCAATGTGCTTTTCCTCTGAGTCTGAGTGGTGTCAGGGATGGTTGTCTCAGGCCTGCACTCCCAGAGGAGCCGACACTAACTTGCTGGGGCTCCATGAAGCCACTTTCAGAAGAATGAAGACAGTGACTCTCTGAGGAGGGTTTTCTGCAAAGTCCATTTGTTTTAAAATGAACACTTGGAACAAAATGACTTGGAAACATGACCCTTTCCCCAGGCCTACATGATATTAGGAAGACATCTTTATCTTTTGTTTTTCACGGACAGCTATTCCTGCATATATAAAGCAATTGCTCCATGGCACCCATGTCTCACCTTATCTTCACAGCTCATGTTTCTCCGTGTGGCTGACTCACCAAAGGCTCTAAAACAAAGTTTCTTAAACCAAATACATAGGAATTGATTTCCCTAACACTGTACCATCATCCAAATTTCAGGAGCATGAGGGAAAGAAGATTTCTCTAGTCATGGACTGATAAAAACTCTACCTTTATCTGACTATATCTACAGGCAGCCAGAGAAAAGACAGTGCTTCATGAATTCCTTAGCCATATTTCCTAAGATGAAGAACATTGTAATCAAAGTAAAATGATTCATGTTGATGCCATCAATACCTTGATTCTAGCCTTAGGTCAGTTATCCCAGCTGGAAATTTGTGGCTTTTTTTAAAGTTAAATTATCATTGTTCAAAATGTATTTGTCATTTTATTGTATTTCTCCCCACACTAGACTTCAAATATCACAAAAATGTGGACTATGTATGGATCATCTGGGTCTCTGGGATCTGGTATAATTTGAACCTCAATAAATACTGGTGAGCAAAATAAGACTTTCTTCCCCATGTGTTACTTATCCTGACATTACATTTTAACCCTCAGCACTAACATGCAGGGGTTTGTTCCACAGTCCTCATCTCTGCTCCGGGATACACAACTGGGTTGTGGGCCACAAAGGAGTGAGGAATCACAGAAAATTATTGTTCATCTTCTCAAAGTTACTAGAGAAGACAGTGGTACTCAAGCAAACCAAAAAGCAAGGGTACTAAGCTAACAGGTGGTTCAAAACTCTGCGAGAGCAGACACAGAACAGCAAGGTGTGAAGGGAGCTGGGGCACACTGAAGACAGAGGTAGAAAATACAGATCTCTGCAGTGTTAGAGATCAAAGGCGTGTCTAAGTGATCGCTCTTACAGTGGACAGGTGACAGCAAATAGAGTGATTAGTACAAGAATTTAAGTAGGCTAGAAACTTTAACATTATCACCTTAGTGAGTATTTAAATTCCATGTTTATGAACTGATTTTTTTCTTCAATGTTTCTACATCTCTAGGTCTCTTTTCTGGCTCTGGAATTGGCTCTGTCTATATTGAATTCTCTCTCTCTCTCTCTCTCTCTCTCTCTCTATATATATATATATATATATATATACATGTATGTGTGTGTATGATTTCATGTATAGGTGTAATGCATGTATATGTGTAGATTTTACTCTCTGTAACAGTCTCTATCTATTGTTCTCCTAACTTACTTTCCTGAGAGAGAATATATCACTGAACTTGAAGCTGCTCTCAGCAGTGCTCTGGTTTCTCCCACCCTCAGTGCTGAGGTGACAATTGTGCTTTCTTGTTCAGCTTTGAAAATTGGTTGAAATGACAGAATTCTTGTTCTGATGCTTTCATCACATACACTTTAACCCATTGTGCCGTCCTGGCTTCACAAGGAGAGCAGAGTTGTCATGGAAACTGGCCCAGCCTTGTCACCAAAAGATCTGGCCTCATCTCAAAGCCATGGGAACTATGCAGGATTGACTACATCACTTTGCATAGACCTGTAATTGAGACCCACATAATTAATGTGGTAAACTGCTACGTCCATACCACATATAATTACAGGGCAATTAAGATAAAATTAGTTACTATACTCAAAAACAGTAAACCCGGAAGTTCTCTGCAGTAACAAACTCTGATTCTCAGGTTCAGAAGCATCAAGAGAAATTTATGATAGAACACTTAACACAAAGATGGGACATCTTAGAAGTCTCTTCTTTTTTCCTCAACTTGGATGTCTATAAATACTAGAATACTACCTTTCCCAACTTCCCAAACCAACCAGGTCTTGTGAAGAGACACACATTTCTCTTGGCTCTGCTGTAACCTTCATGGAAAACAAGGAGTCCTGCATGTTGTTCCTTTCTGAGCATACTCAGCATAGCCAATTGGAATCTACATGAATAATTTAACCTCCCGGCAGGGACTGGACAGGATCGGAAGATGCTGCAGCTTTCCAAAATTAATAAAGTCTTTTATAGAGCCATAAAAAGCCATAATTCAATCATTTTAAAAAGGGCACCGAACACAACGCTTATTAATGCCTGGGTGTGGGCTGTGGTGTGTTCAGGGAGCCCAGGAAAGCTCACTCAGCATCAATGGCCTCAACTCACACCCACCCTTCTGCCTGACATGCAGATAACCTGACCCAGGCATTTAATAGGCAATATTTACTGATGATTCTTCCTGGCTGCTCAGTCAGGGGAGAACACTAATAAAGGGGATGATTGAAACAAGGGAGGAGCTCTCTTTCCCATTAACAGTAAAGCATTGTGTATGGTGCAAGGGGGTCACTTATTTCTGGATACCCCACTTATCTTTTTTATAGTGTAGTCAAGCATTTTGGGGCTAAATTTGAGCAATCTGCCCAATGCTCTTTTTTTTTTTTCTTTAATACACAGGATCATTATAGTATTTGTTTTGTAGAACATAGTTCTTCATTTGTAAAAGCACAGGGTAGAACCATCTGTTGCTTCTGGGTGGAATATTCCATGGTTCTCCCACAGCCTACCTACTCAGTGGTTATGCACATACTGTGTGTTTGTTGAGGTACTGTGCTATGACTGTAAATTCCCAAAGATAAGAACGGACCAGCCATGTAGTGATCAGAACATAAAATCAAGTTAATGCACAGAGATGGACCACAAGAATCTTCTCCATGCTTTCTTCCTGGTGTCAGAGGGGTTCCCCTCTTATAATTTATAGGGCACTACCATCAATACCAGCTATAGCCATATCTCTCGCATGACACTACTTGCTCTCTTCTTATTCCTAAAGCCTTAACTTTCTCATGTGTTAAGCAATTTCTCTATCAATACCTTGGTCGTGGAGAATGGTTGGGGGAGGAAAAGCAAGCAGGGGTTAGGGACAAAGGCATATTCATATATGTCCCCACTCCCGGCTCAAGGCAATGTAGGTCTCAAACTTCAAGCATCTCAGCAGATCTGCTCCAAGCCACTCTGTGCCCCATTTTTTACTTTACTAGAACAAATGTCTCAGGGCTGCCACAACGAATGAATTTTTAGCAAACAAGACATAAATAAATAACCAACTGTACAGCTAAGATGGTGCTCAGTGACTTGTGTGACCCACACTGCTCCCCTGATACTTGTCGCTCCCAGCTTCCTTCCCACAGCACAGCAGCACGTGGGGGTGGGAGGGTGGAAGGTGTCTCAGCACACAGCAGGTACTATGTGATCTGCCCATTTACCTAACATCAAGTGACAATGTGCTGCTCCTCATAGATCACAGCCTTTCTTTGGGAGGATTAGGTCACACTAGGCAGTGGTTTTGCTAATGAGATCATGAATAATCAATAAGGGTCAGCTGATATCTTGTCAACTCCATCACTGTCTACAGGGGATTGAAGTAAGGCAGAGAGGATGGGAGGTCTGCCAGGTACCCAGAATTTGAACAAATGGACAGTAATGTTCAGGGATACTGCACCTTAGAACACACTCAGCACTCGCATGCAAAGGAGGTCCATGCAATTCACTCATGGATTCATCCCTCCATTGTCCACTCTGTTGATACTCTGGGTGTGTCTAGTGTAATTGGTCCTGTTCCTGCAGCAGAGGACAGATGACAAAAAAAAAGAATAGGACTCCCTGAACTTTGAGTTTCCCCTGGAACATCTGCATTCAATCAGACATGATGCAAAGGGGAAAAAAAATAACAGAGAGTGAAGGAGGATAAAAAAAAAAGAGAAGAAAGGGAACAAAAGAAAAAGAAGATAGAGCAAGGAACACAAGGAAAGGAAAGAGAAAGGAAGGGGAGCGAAAAGAAAAAAAGGTTCCTGGTGAATAGTACTTACTAGGTAGAGAATTATCAGGATGACATAAAAGTTAAGTCTGAGAGGCCAGAAAACACAGCATGCACACACTCTTCTCAGGTTCTCATCAGTCCTAACCCAAGATTTGAGATTCTGAGACGAGGTCAGTCCTTCAGCTTTCATATCTGGGTTTTTATTATACTTGGCCCACGAAGGCTGTAATGCACAGTTACGCCATTCTTAATTCAAAATTAACACCTAATTGTTATCAACTTGTAGTGTTGTATCCTCTTCACTAAGATACAGTTCTCAAACTGCATAATGGATCATAAACAAGTATTGTACTTATGAACACACACACACACACACACACACACACACACACACACAAACATTGGATACAATTTTATTCAGTAACAGGGCACAATATTAAGTTGTATTTTTTAATTATCCCTAATACTAACATTGGATTCCTAATGTGCTTATGAGAAGAAAGACATTTTTTCCACCACATTATTTTGTTGAAGTATTCTTTCCCAACTGCAGAGGTTTGGTGGAAAAAACTCCAGTGAGTGATGGAGAGCCAGGAAAGTTTCTGCCCTTAGTACTGGTGTCTGACTCACCCAGGTTTGCGCATGTTCTTACATCCTGCACTCAGATTATTTTGGCAAGATGTGTGTCTTTAGAGCTATAGGCCCGGGGGCCTCATCTTGTTGCTGGTATGTGGCTACCAGTTACTTTTCTTAGAAGCCACCTTCATATTGTAGCTGTTTTATCCTCATGGCATATCTACTACCTCATAGTCTGCAGGATGAACTCTTTCCATTCAGCTATAACAGGGCTTTGTGTGAGGTAACACAGCTATTAGAATGATAATCTCATTTTGCTGCCATGTAAACTGTCATTGCCAAATATTGGACTATCATAGGCCCCTCATTATCAACAGCAAGGACTTTATTTGGTTGAAAAGTGCTATGCTGGACTATCACAGGCCCCATACCCTCAACAGCAAGGCATTTTTAAGGCATACGAAACAGGTATCTGGAATTTTGGGTGCTATAGAATTCTCCCTATCATAAATACATGCATGGCCTTGTGCAAAGATCAATATATCTTCATGAGCTGAACAGCCATGTGCCATACAGAAACAGAGTAATAGGAAGACATGACGTTCCTCACTTCTTCCCTTTCGCTCACAGCTCTAGCTCTCCCTGGGAAGATAACTGCCACCTTGACCTCTAAAAATATCACTCCATTTTATGTTTGTTTTCCACATGTAAACATATACTTAAATGAAGTAATATAAAGCAGACTCCTTCTAGCTTTCTTTCTTCAAAATAAGCTAAATGTATAAAACTCAATTGAATCAGCATTTCATTCCTGTTGCTAGTAGACATTGTAGTTCACAGCTTGGAGTTGCGAAAACCCAGGACATCTCTCTATGTGAACATAAAGTTTTCGGGTTCTAAGCTCAGTTCCTTTGTGTTCAATTTCCATTTCTACCTTTGACGTAAGGCCAGATGGTTAACTTGTGATCTCCTTTATTAGTCTGTTGGTAGAATAGAGTGCACAATGTAACATTTATATAATTATAGATTGTTGTGGTTACTTTCATGCTCATGGGATGAAATGTCCCACCAAAAGCAGCCAAGGGAAGAAAACAATTTGTTTTGGCAGTCTTGAGAGGAAGTTTCATCATGACAAGGAGAGGATGGTGTAGTAGAGACTGACATTAGATTTTGTCATAGTGGCTGACAAAAAGCAGCAAGAGTGAGCTAAGCTCTATCAAGGGAAAGCTGGGTTATAATAACCCAAAGCATAACTCCCACAGTGGATCTCCTCCAGTAAGGCTTCCAAATTTCCACCAGGTAGAGACCAAACATTCAAAAGACATGAATCTATTAGGATATCTAATTTGATCTACCACATATATAGATATGTTCCAATGGCACGACTAGGTAGGATAAGACCTAAGGAGAAAAGTAAAACATGATCATAGAAAAGGAACACTTGTAAGCCAGGTGTGGTGGTGCATGCCTTTGATCTCAGCACTTGGGAGGCAGAGGTAGGAGGATTGCCACGTGAGTTCAAGGCCACCCTGAGATTACAGAGTGAATTCCAGGTCAGCCTGAGCTAGAGTGAGACCTTACATTGAAAACCAAAAAAAAAAAAAAAAAAAACACTTGTGACATGTTCCATAAATACTGTGCAGCAATATGAAATATGAAAGACAGTTTTGAAATATTGAAAAAAAATAATATCAATATAGATCTTCAGGGATTGTATCACTATGTAAGATACTTCAGTAGATTCCTAAAGGGATGGAAAATCGTGAAGCTTTCTGAAGAAGACAGGATACTGGATAGAAGCCTTAAAATTATTGCGTGTCTATAGTGTTTCAAGAATACAAAGATAGCCAGAGAAGTAGCCAAGGGATCCTAACATAGGAGTTATGTAAAATGGTGGTGGGACATTGAGCAGGGTGTTGTGAGTCAGCAAAAGAGCCTTTGAGTGAGTTGCAAAACATTTATTGAGAAATAATTGTGCTTTAACTTCACTAATGAGCAATATAATAAGAATATATCATATGTGCCATGAATAATGAAGAAAAAAAATGATGGGGTAAAGAAAGTATAAGTGGATAGGTACATGTATATTAGAGTTCATGGATGTTTCATTATTCAGTGAATACAACCATAGGAATTTATATTGTAGGATAAAAAGAGGAGGCATAGTTTTGAGCATTATGGTAGTTTGATTCAGGTGTCCTCCATAAACTTAGGTGTTCTGAATGCTAGGTTCCCAGCTGATGGAGATTTGCCTTCTGGAGGCAGTATATTGTGGGGGGCAGGCTTATGGGTATTATAGTCAATGTTCCCTTGCTAGTGTTTGGCACACTCTCCTGTTGCTATGGTCTACCTTATGTTGGCCAGGGGGTGAAGACCACCTTCTGCCATTGTGGAGCTTCCCTTCTAGTCTGTAAGCCAAAAAATACCTTGTTTTCCCACAAGCTGCTCTTGGTTGGGTGATTTATACCAGCAATGAGAACTTGACTGCAACAAGCATATATCTTTAATTATTATTTTGGTAGAAGAATAGACAAAGCAGGAAAATAGGTTCCCAATTAAACACAGTAACTTTCTTCCATTCCCATTTGAACTAAAATGACTTAAGACCAAGAGATTCAGGCATCATAGAGTTCCATCCTAACTTCTCCAGACTTGACTCTATTTCCACCAATTTTCTTTTTATAAATTTGAACAAGAACCTACTATGATATCTGGTGGCTTGAATATAAGATGTCCTCCATAGGATGATATGATTGAATATTTGGTACCCAGGTGTTTAGGAAATTTGAAGAATGTTTAGGAGGTTAAGCTTTGCTAGAGAAAGTATATGAGTTGGGCCTTGAGGTGTTACAGCTTGGCCTACTTACTCTTCCTGCTTCCTCCCTGCACAGGTGGCTTTATACTCCTGTTATTCATTCCCTGTTGTGATAAATTATATGCTCTGTAACTGTAAGCCAAAATAAGCCCCTCTCCTTCCATGAGGTGCCCTGGTCAGGTACTTTATGCCAGCAACAATAAAATAACTAACATGGTGACCTTTGAAACAGCAGAGTACACTAGAATATTCATCAGCTTATTGAACAACTTAAATTGTTAAGAAATATCTAAATATATGAGAAATATATAATAAATATAACAGATGGGAGAATTTAAGTTTTATTTTTAATGCAGATTCATGGTGCTTATTTTTGCAAGGGTCACTTCCCCTCATGTGGTCAGTCTACCTTGTGAACACATTTATGGACTTTCCAAATGTTTGGCAGTATACCTGATATTTACATTCTATCATTCTGTTTTAACTTGGCAGTTATGAATCCTGGGTCCCACTAGGATTACTATCATAATCATGCATTCCTCACACCAACTAATTAAATGCAATATTTCTTGGGTTTTCATGACTACTGTTGATAACATTCTTATTTCAATTTATGGCATGTTTCGTATTCTTAAATCCAGACTTTTAAAATGTGAATTAACTTTTTGAGATGCTATTTCCCACGTGTACCCTGAGGTGCATTTCCATCTAAATATGTTATGATCAATCAACCCTAAATGCTTGCGGGTTTCTCTTACATACCATACTCGGCTTCATCTCCAGACAAGGTTCAGAATAAGTTATGTCTGCCTTGGTTTTAAAGAAAAGCCTGTAAAGGAAACTATTCTCTCATGTGTGTGTGTGAGTGTGTGTGTGTGTGTGTGTGAGAGAGAGAGAGAGAGAGAGAGAGAGAGAGACAGAATGTGTTGTGCCTCATTGATTCTAGCATTGATATCCTCTTTTTATAAAGGTCATTTACATTTTGTTTTTAATTAGTCTTCTCTCCTCTGATTAGTAAATCTTAGCTGGGGAAAGAAGAAAAAGGTTTCTGTTCCTCTATGTCTTACTCACACAACCTCATACCAGTAAGTCACATATCACCCCCTCTCATCTAACATGAATTTTAATCTAGGCCTCTTTGTGGAGGGCTAACACTGCACAAATCTGCTTCTTTAGACATCATGCCTTTTCTTGTCCATGTAGTTCTAATCAATCAGTGTCAGAGTGTACTGTATATATCTTCCCTACAGTTTCACAGCCTGTCAGTCACTTGTCATAAGCAAACTGGCCATCAACCTCAAAAGGGCTGACCACTGTGTGGCTCCTTTAACATAGTCTGGATTTCCCACAGGGCCCTCATTCCACAGATTCTTTTAAATCCACACTAATTAAGCCAGGCCTAGTCTACAACCTGATGTAGATATAGTTTTCTGAAGTATCCAAGTCATGAACTGGACCCAATGATATTATGAGTGTTAAGTTAGTTGATGGGTGGCCAGGACTGCTCCACAGTAGTGGGTAAAACCTGAAGGGGATACAAGCTCCAGTCAGTGTTTGGATGGAAAGTCATCCATTTGTAAAACACATGGTTATGGTGCTGTGTAATTGACAAACAAGGAATCCAGTCTTTTGTAAACAATGTTACTTTTATTTTTGTAGACATTACTATAGCACACCACTTACTTTTAAATTAGTCTAATGAATTCAGGATTGTTATAGAAGGAGTTTTATATTGTTGAAGAATATTCTCATAACATTTGCAGTAGAAATCAATTTGAAGAACCCCCCCCCCCCTGCATTTTGAGAGAGACATGGAAATTCAAAGCGCATCTTCAGATCCTGAAAACTACACCTTATAGAAAATGAGGCACAGAAGTGACTAGACTGGTTAAAAGAAAGAAAAGTAAAAGAAAACATGAAACTTCTTCATATTCTGTAAGGCAGTCTTTTAGAAATGGTGGAAATATACTATGTCTTATTCTAAATCATCTTTTCATCTCCCTGAACTATCACTGCTCAGAAAACTGGCAAAAAAATAAACAAGGATTTCCCAAGCTAGTGTTTAATATTACCCTTCACAATTGTTTCTCCAGATATCATCATTCAATTCTATTACCTATTCACTTACATGTTTGTGGTACATCTTTATCAGTGTCCTCCACTGGCTGTGTCTGGGGCTCCTCTGTGGGGGTAACATTCTGATTCACTACAGGGACAAAACACCCAACCAGTAGCAGCTTATGGGAGGAAAGTGTTTACCTTAGCCTACAGTCTTGACTTGAAGCTTCATCATGGCATGGGAAAACATGGCATAGGAGAAAGCTGTCACATATCTGAGTGTAAGTTGTCTTAGTACTAGACTTGGAGCTAGCCAGTATTATCCCTAAACCCATTCTGACAACACACTTCTAACAAGTCACATCCCAAATTGCAACCAGCTGGAAACCAAGTATAAAAAACACATAAGGCTATGGGGAACAGCTCATTCAAACCACCACATGGAGCCTGAGCATCTCCTGTTCATATTCCGTTGTCATGTATCCAGCACATCTCCCCTTTGAAAGACCATGCAAATACTGTGGAAGTGAAGATACTCCTACTGGCTCCTTTCCCTCTGTTTCTGCATGCCTTGCATGAAGAAAGCCACTCATTTTCATGACCTTAGATCGTAAATAAATAATGCATCTGACAAATGGAGCCACATTGGTGGCTACTTCATTCCCATTGTTAAAGCTGGGCAGCTGGTGATAATCCATACAACCACATTCTTGGTACCCCATTTATACAATTACCATTTTGCATTTTTCATAAAATCTGGGGTTCCCCCATCGAATTTTAGAAACCCCAATTCTTTCCTATGTAATTTTAATTTATTTATTTATTTGAAAGAGAAAGAAAAAGAGACAGAGAGAGAGAGAGAGAGAGAGAGAAAGTGGGCATGGCATGCTAGGGCCTCCAAGCCACTGCACACAATCTCCAGATGCATGTATCACCTTATGTATCTGGCTTACATGGGTCCTTGGGAATCGTACCTGTTTTCTTTGCCTTTGTAGGCAGTTGCCTTAACTGATAAGCTATCTCTCCATCACACAAGTTATGTTTTCTATTTAAGTTAATTTTTGTCTTTTCTTCCTGCTTACTTGCAACCAGTGATCACTAAGAGATACAAAACAATAAGTTTGTCTTTTAAATTATGACCTCCACAGGCCTTGGGCCTAGGGGCATTGCAGAAATGTTTATTTAATGAGGGAATGAATAAAACTTATTTTAGTACAAGAAGAAAGATAAGACTACATGAATGAGTGTTCAAACAAAGCTGAAAATGGATGCTGTTTTGTCCTGTTTTTGTTTCAAAATGTTTTCTTCTCTGTCAGTTTTCCTGCCCTGGTTTTGCTTTTCTACTGTAATTTGCTTTAAAGTGAATATTTCCATGTTTCTTTGAACTGAAACTATCCAGCAATTTATAGCCAAATTTAAGTTTGGCATAACAGGCTTAATGCTCAGCTTTCCATCTGTATTGTGTGCTTGGCAAAAGCCCAAGGAAACTTGGGATTTTATGCTCCTGAATTTTATAAACCAGTAAACACAAAGGTATTGGAATTGTATATCTTAGCATGAAACATTTTATCTTGTCCATAAGAAATATCAAATTGGACTGTGGTGTAAGCAGCTAGGGGATTCATGCTACTTCCTCCCTTTAGAGATGTTCTTATTTAAGAAGCAATGTCTGTGGAAAGTGATGATAAAACAAAAACAATTTTCAGTGTTCAGTGTTCCCAGCTTGTCAAGCCATTTTTATTTGAATTCTGTCATGCTGTCTTTACAGAGACCCCAGAGTGGTCAGGGTTTCATTTTATTATCATCCCATTTTCTAGATAGGCAGAGGAAAATGCTAAAGAATGCAGGTGACCCAGAAGGTCATGTGTGGTTAATACAAAGCCACTGTCAGCAGTTACATTTCTAGTGTTCCTACCACCAGTAGAAGGTAAATCCATTCTCTGATTCACTCTTCCACTTAATGAACAGAGCTTGATTTTATGGTATTTTTTTTCGTCTATCAGGTAATTCATATGTTACAGACGCTGGCCAGTGAACTACACAGCGAAGAGCGTGCATGCTTCTTCTCAGACTAAACATGGAAGTAAATGGATAATTCTTGAATAATATGTAGCACCAATATATGAATGGCACTGACCTTAAGGTCATCCCAGTGCTAACCATGAAAATACAAGCTGGAAGCTAATCTCTTACTATGAAAATTGATTTACTGATTATTATCCAATACCTTTATCATGTGAAAAAGTTCTTGCTGTGCCCTGCATATACAACTACATACTGGATTCATAAAGGGTAGTTACTAAAGCATGGTCAGTAATACCAAGATGCTTCATCATTACTCCTATTAAGTTTGAGTTCATACCAGAACACACCACCATCCTGTGGTAGGCCAATCAGCCTTGCGCTCCTTCCTTAAGTGGAGCAGTGTTGCTTGAGGAGCAAGGTGTAGACAAATCCCTCCTTACAAAGCCTTATTCCAGACCAGGTAATCCAATCTCCATCTTTCTTCATGTTAATATATGTTTTTTATTTTTTTATTAACTGGTTTTGTACTCAGCGAATACAGTAAGTTTGGTACCATTATTAGGCTCATCTGTGACCTACCCCCTCCCCTTGGCCCCTCCTTGTTGAGGTATATGGGTCATGCATTCTGGAGTTAGCCCACAGTTATGGGTAGGAGGAAATGTCTCTGTGTATCATGACCCAGCGTGTGGCTCTGACATTCTTTCCACCCCCTCTTCCACAAAATTTCCCTGAGCCATGTTGGGTTCATTTTTGGTCTGCTTCAATGATGAGGTGTTGGGGGCCTCTGGGGCTCTGGCTCTCTGATTTGGTAGGAGTTGATTTTTCTCTGTGTTGATCTCCTTCCCCCTTGTGCTGGTACCTGGTTCACCAAGAAAACACCACCCTTGCTTGTTTCGCCAATTGTTCTTAGTTTCAGCCAGGGCCCTTTTGAAGTATGATGGGGTGGCTCTCTCCTTAGGATCTACATGTATCTGAAAAAGAGAAGCAGATTCTCCAATGGACAGTAAGTTAGCACCAGACAAATGAGATAACCCTAACTATTTTTTATACAGAATTTAATAGGTCTAGGGCCCCTTGTAGCCCACGATTGATGGTAGCTTGATAATGGAGAGTGGGGGCCTTATGTTTGGTTATGGTTCTGACTTGTTTCCCAGCTGCAGCTGTGCGTCCCATACCACTGAGGGGATCAGTTAGCTGAATTGAGGGCAGTTGGTTCCCCACCATGGCTGTGTACCACTATTGCACTTGTATGGGCATCACAACAGGTTATTTGCTGCTAAGTAGGTTAGACCATGAGTTGCTTGGACAGATATTGGTCATTTTCCCCCAGTCGCCCATGTAGCACCTTCTGGCACTAGACACGCTGACTGCCTGGGGACTGACTCTTCCAGCTTCCAGGCATGCCATTCTAATTTGCATGTCAACCACATAAGGTGTCTTCAGCAGTAGGGTCTTACCACTAACATTTGGAGGGTCATCAAGTACTCTGACAGAATTCTGTCTTTCTTTTAGGACACCTTGTAGGTCTCTCTGATCAAAAGCTCATTGTGGCTGATAGCCACATGCTGGTACAGGGAGTTACAGGTCAGTGCCCACTAAGAAAAGGAATAAAAAGATAACTAATATAAAAGAGTTAGAGATGAGAGAGAGAGAAAGAGAGAGAAAGAGAGAGAGGCTGTAGAAGATTAAGGTTAGTCTTCATCATACCCTCTCCAGTGTCCTGTGGCTCAGTGTTCCCTCTAAGGGCCTGGTGAAGGATTAGCCATTTGGTCTGCCTCTCAGGATGTAGAATTGCCGTTTGGGTATAGATTTTTATTTCCCAGCCCCTCCATTGCCCTCCCTTCACTCCCCACCCATCCTATTGACTAGTCCATGGGATGCTTGTTGGGTATGTAAGGCATCTTGGGTAGATTCAGGTTAGGTGCTGTAGATGAGTGAGAATATGTGGCGATTTTTTTCTATGATTGGGTAAGTTCACTGAGAATGCTTTGTTCCAGGTTCAACCATTTTTCCTCAAATTTCGTTGTGCCATTTTTTCTTACTGCTGTATAGAATTCCATTGTGTAGATATACCACATCTTACCTATCCATTCTTCTAGTGATGGACATCTGGGTTGATTCCAGCTCTTAGCTATTACAAATTGAGCTGCTACAGCATGGTTGAGCAAATCTCTCTGGCCTGTGGTTTGAAGGTTTTAGGGAAGATGCCCAGTAAGGGAATAACTGGGTCAGTTGGTATCTCTATAGTCAGATTTTTCAGGACTCTCCATACTGCTTTCCAAAGTGGGTGTACCATCTTACATTCCCACCAACAGTGGATGAGTGTTCCTATTTCTTCACATCCTCGCCATCCTGTATTTTCATTTGATTTTTTGATGATTTTTCCTATCCTTATTGGGGTAAGGTGGAATCTCATAGTTGTTTTAATTTGTATTTCTCTAAGGATTAGGGATGATGAACATTTTCTTAAGTGTGTGTTTGCCATTTGTATTTATTCCTCTGTGACCTTCCCATTGAGCTCTTCACCCCATTTTGTGAGTGGGGGTTTTGACTTTTTACTGTTTAGATTTATGAGTTTTTTCTAGATTCTAGAGTTTAGGCCTCTGTCAGCTGGATATTCAGCAAATATTTTCTCCCATTCTGTGGGTAATCTATTGGCTTTGCTTATGGTATACTTGTCTGTAAAGACACTCCTCAGCTTCATGTGATCCCATTGGTGGAGTAACTTTTTAAGATCGTGATCTACTGGGGTTTTGTTCAGTGTAGCCTGCGTAGTCGTCTCGCCAGCAAGAACGCACGCGGACACTAGGATCCTTCTGCAGCAAGCGTTTATTGCAGTTAACAGATGAAAAGAGGAAGACCCAGAGCCCCGAAATGGTGCTGCTTTTATAGCCCCTAGGCAGCGTGTACTCTGCTGATTGGCTGCACGCTCATCACCCCATATGACACCCCGGGCTGGGCAGTGACTTGGCGCGCTTTCACCACTTGCACATGCGCTATTCTACTAGTTCACCAGGACCGAGGCCGGATGTCAGCGCCATCTTGTAATGGCGATCACACTCTCTCGGCTTTCCACAGTTCAGGAAGTCTTTTTCCATTCCTACATCATGAAAAGTACTTCGTATATTTTCGTCCAATAGTAGAGGAGTTTCTGGTCTTATATTGAGATATTTGATCCATTTGGACTTGAGTGTAGTGCATGGCGAAATGTGTGGATCAAGTTTCAGTTTCCTGCCTGTGGTTATCCAGTTTGTCAAGCACCATTTGTTGAAGATGCTGTCTTTCTTCCATCCTATATTGTTAGAGCCTTTGTCAAATATCAAGTAGATATAGTTGCTTGACCCAAAGTCCGGGTCCTCAAGTCTATTCCATTGGTCTATACTCCTGTTTTTATGCCAGTACCATGCTGTTTTTATTACTATGGCTTTGCAATATAGCTTTAGATGAGGCATGGTGATCCCTCCAGAGGTCTTTTTTTTTTTTTTTTTTTTTTGCTGAGGATATGTTTGGATATGCGAGGCCTTCTGCCTTTTCATATGAAATTTGAGATCATTTTTTCTATCTCTGTGAAGAACACTGTAGGAATTTTAATTGTAATTGCATTAAATCTGTATATTGCCTTTGGTAACATCTTCACAATGTTAATTCTGCCTATCCAGGAGCATGGGAGGTCTTTTCATTTTCTCAAGTTCTCCTCAATTTCTTTTTTGACTGTTTTTATGTTTTCATTGTATAGATTTTCACTACCTTGGTTAACGTTATTTGAAGGTATTTTTTTTTATTTTTTTTTTGTTGTTGTTGCTATTGAAAATGGGACCATGTCCCTTATTTCTTTCTCTTTCTCATTGTCATTTGCATATAGGAAGGCTACTGATTTTTGTGCATTGATTTTGTATCCTGCTACTTTGCTATAGGAGTTAATCACCTTCAGGAGTTTTGGGATGGAGTCTCTCGGATCTCTTACACACACAATGATGTCATTAGCAAATAGCACTAACTTAACTTCTTCCTTTCCAAATTGTATCCCATTTACTTCCTTCTCCTGTCTTATTGCTTGAGCTAGGACTTCCAGTACTATATTGAAAAGCAGAGGTGAGAGTGGATAACCCTGTATTGTTCCAGATCTTAGTGGGAATTTATTCAGTCTCTCTCCATTAAGTATTATTTGGGCCTTAGGAGCTTTGTATATTGCCTTTATTATGTTAAGATGTGAACCAACCATGCCAGTTCTCTCCAAAGTTTAGATCATGAAGTGATGTTGTATCTTGTCAAAGGCCTTTCTTCATCTATCGAAATGATCATGTGCTTTTTGTATTTAACCTTGTTTATGTGGTGTATCACATTGACAGATTTCCATACGTTGAACCACCCCTGTGTTCCTGGGATAAATCCCAATTGGGCAAGGTGGATAATGCTTTTGATGTGTTGTTGGATTTGGTTTGCGAGGATTTTGTTCAGGATCTTTGCATCTAAGTTCATCAGGGAAATAGGTTGGTAGTTTTCTTTTCTTGCGGCAACTCTGCCTGGTTTTTGAATTAGGGTGATACTAGCTTCATAAAAGGAGTTGGGTAGCTTTCCCTGTTCTCCAATTGTGTGGTACAGTTTAGGGAAGATTGGTTTGAGTTCTTCCATGAAGATTTGACAGAATTCAGCTGAGAAGCCATCTGGTCCTGAACTCTTCTATTTGTGGAGTTTTTTTTTTTTTTTTTTTTTTTTTTTAATTGCTTTTCAATCTCCATGAGTGTGATAGGTTCATTGAGGAGATTAATCTGCTGTGAGTTTAGCTTTGATAGATGATATACATCCAGGAATTTATCCATCTCTTCCACATTATCCAATTTTGTGGAGTAGAGGTTTTTGAAATATTTCCTGATGATTCTCCCAATCTCACTTATGTCTGTGGTGATCTTTCCTTTTTCCTTTTGAAATTTGTTAATTTGAAACATCTAATTTTTTTTGTTGTTGTTGTTTGATCTAATGGGCCAGGAGTTTGTCAATCTTGTTTAATTTTTCAAAGAAACAGCTCTTTGTTTTGTCAATTGTCCTAATTGTTTTCTTAGTTTCCAATTCATTAATTTCTGCTCTGGTTTTAATTATTTCTTTATTTCTCGAGCTCTTTGGGTTGGATTTTTCTTGCTTTTCCAGTGCCTTTAGGTGGATGGTTAGATTATTGATTTGGGATCTCTCTGTCTTTTTATGAAGGCATTGAGTGCTATGAATTTTCCCGTGAGGACTGCCTTCATTGTGTCCCATAAGTTTTGGTACGATGTGTTCTCATTGTCATTCAATTCTAGAAATTTTGCAATTTCATTTTTTATTTCATCCACTATCCATTTATTGTTTAAAAATGTGCTGTTCAGTCTCCAGGAGCCAGTGGGATTCTTCGTGGGTCTTTTCTTGTTGAGTTCTAGCAATATAGCATTGTGATCTGATATCATGCACGGAATTATGTCAATCTTCCTAAATATGTGGAGGCAGGCTTTGTGACACAGTATATGGTCTACTATAGAGAATGTTCCATGGACTGCTGAGAAGAATGTGTAGTCTGTGGATTTGGGATGGAAAGGTCTGTAGATATCCGATAGGCCTAAGAAATCTATGGTTTAGTTGAGCTCTCTTACTTCCTTTTTGAGTTTCTGTTTGGATGATCTGTCTATTACTGATAATGGTGTATTGAAGTCCCCAAGTATGATGGTGTTGGTGCTTATTTCTGTTTTATTGTCAAGTATGTTTTGGTTTATGAACTGTGGTGCCCCTGTGCTTGGTGCATAGAGATTTATGATTGTAATATCCTCTAGATGGATCATTCCCTTGATAAGTAGGAAGTGGCCTTCTTTGTCTTTTTTGATTATTTTTGGTTTGAAGTCTATTTTGTCCGATATTAATATAGATATGCCTGCTTGTTTCTTATTCCCATTTGCTTGGAATATTGTTTTCCACCCTTTCACCCTGAGGAGGTGTCTGTCTTTAGGAGTGAGGTGGGTTTCTGGAAGACTACAGATTGAGGGATCTAGTTTTTTGATCCATCCTGTTAGCTTGTGTCTTTTGATGGGTGAATTAGTCCATTAATATTCAGGGTAATACCTGTGAGATTTGATTTTATCCCTGCCATATTGTGATGGTATATGTGGATTGGTGTTTTCGTGGACTTTGAAGTTTTTTGTGCCTACTCTGAGTTTGGTTATTGTGATCTGTTTTTTGTTGGCATTTGAGTTTGATTATTTGTTTCTTCTCTGTGGAGAATTTCCTGAAATACTCTCTGTGGGTTTGGTTTTGTGTTCATATAATTGGAAAGCTGAGATCTGTCATGGAAAGTTTTTCTTTCACCATCTATTATGAGGGATCCTTTTGCTGGGTAGAGTAGTTTGGTTTGGAAGCCACAGGTTCTTAGACTTTGTATTGTTTCATTTCAGGCCATTCTAGCTTTCAGGGTTTCCATTGAGAATTCTAGAGTAATTCTCATGTGGTTACCTTTAAAAGTGTTGTGCTGTTTTTCCCTAGATGGTTTTAGGATTTTCTCTTTGGTGTCAATGTTTAGAGTCTTAATGACAAGTCTTAATGTCTAGTTTCTGTTTTGGTCTAGTCTCTTTGGAGTTCTGTTGGCTTCTTGTATCTTGATGGGCCTTTCTTTTAAGAGATTTGGGAAGTTTTCGTCAATTATTTTGTTAAATAAATTCTCCATGTCTTTGGTCTGAATTTTTTCTCCTTCTAGTATTCCAATGATCCTGATATTAGGATGTTTAAGTATGTCCCACAATTCTCTCATGTTCTCTTCACAGAAATGTTTGAACTTACTGAAATTTTTTTAAAATTTCTTTTGTTCATTTTGATTTATTTATTTGAGAGTGAAAGAGAGAGAAAGAGGCAGAGAGAGAGAGAGAGAGAATGGGCACACCAGGGCCTCCAGCCACCGCAAACAAACTCCAGATGCATGCACCCCCTTGTGCATCTGGCTTATGTGGGTTCTGGGGAATCGAGCCTCGAACCGGGGTTCTTAGGCTTCACAGGCAAGTGCCTTAACTGCTATGCCATTTCTCCAGCCCCTTACTGAAATATTTGAACTCTCTAACTGTTTCTTCCATCTTGTCTTCCAGATCAGACTTTCTATCCTCCACATGGTTGATTCTATTCTTTAGAGCTTATAGAGAGTTTTGGATTTGTTCAATTCAGTTTGCATTTCTACTACTTTTCTATGTATAATTTCCATCCGTCTGTCAAGCCCCCTTTTCACATCATTTTCTGATTTTCTTGATGCTTCTTGGAATTTATCCTTGCATTTCTTTATGTCTTCCTTTAGCATGGCCAGCTGATTTTTGATGTCTTATTTTTTTCACTCTCCCTCAAATCTCTTAACTCTATTTGAAGTCCTTCCATTTTCTTATCTATTAGGTCTAGTCTAGTGATGGCAGCATCCACAAGATTATCGGTCTTTTGTTGCTTTTCTGCAAGTTCTACCAGTAGCTTGGTCAGGCTTGCATTGCTCATAGCTTCATTTTCGTGTTCTGATCCTAATTACTTTTCTATGTTTTGATTAGCAATGTTCGTTTTAGGACTGGCTGATCTAACTGGATTTTCTTGCATTTGATTTTTCATGTTATTTCTTTTGCACTGTGGTCTGCCCATCACAGTGTATGGGCACATAGGTGGCTGGATCAGCCTGAGCTCAAGCACAATGGGAATCTGAAGCAGCCTGAGGTAGTTGCCAAGCAGCCTGGGTTTTGGCTGTCACTTGCCAAAGCTGCCTGTGCTCCTGCCTGGCCATGGTGCCAAAGTTTCCTGAGCACTCACACAGTAATGCGCCAAAGTTGCCAGTGCTCGTGCTAGGAAGGTCACTGAGGCACCAAGCACTGAAGCAGCCCAAACTCTGGTGGGGAACACTGGGACCTGGAAGCAGTCTGTGCTTCCTGCTAACAGGACAATGGTGGATGGCCAGTGTGGCAGACAGAGAGGGGATGGCACCTGAGCTGGTGTGACAGATACAGTCTGAACTCGCGTGGCATTTTCAATGGGCCTGGGTTGGCACGTGAATTTGCGATTGCCAGATCAGTTAAGTGAGCGAGTGGGTGGAGCAGTCTCAGCTTCCACATGCAGGGATCGATTGGTGTGGTGGTGCCGTTAGGTGAGCAAATTGATCAAAGCAGACTGTGCTCCAATGGGCCAGCAGGTGTAGCCTGGCCAAGGTCACTCGTGGGCAGGGGTAGTACGGCAATCTCCCCTGTGCAGTGAGGCAAGTGGTACTATGTTGGCCTGGGACCCTTTTCCTACAGTAAGTGGGTGAGTTTCCTGAAGCTGGGACTGTGGGTCTGGTGGCTGCTTTGGGGGAGGGGTTGGCTACCCGCCTGAGAGGGAATCAGTGATTCCCTGTTTTTCCTGATCTGTGTCCTCCTACTGGCAATCTATTGGAGATATCTCTCCCCTAAAAGACCCAGTGAACCCTTAATGTCTTGCCTTTCTTTCCTGGGGATCTGCAGCACAGTTAGGCAGTCACCATCTTGGCCAGAAGCCTTCATGTTAATATTCTTCCTGTTCAGTGGGTGAAGGCCATTTCTGCAGAGCATGCTGCTCTGCCTTCTGACCTGTTTACATTGACTCCATGGCTGCCAAGGAAAGGAAGCCAGCAGAAAATAATGCTTGTGTGAGCCGTTTAGTTGACTACATGTCAAAAAGTAATTTGAATCAAAGAGTCACTAACTTAATTGATGGTGATGGCTCCATCCAAAAACAACCAAAGAAATTGATGTGGTGCAAATTGCACGTATATTGCTCTTGAATTTGTGAGCACATTCTTGTTTGTCTTGACAGGATTCAAATTATCTTCCAGACAGCTCGACACATTACTTAAGATGTGCCTGTATGTGAATTTTAGCTGCTAAAGGGGGCAATAACAACCTTCCTGTGAAATTAATTCCCATGACTTTAACTTCATCTTGCCATTTCTTTTATACAGTCCCTGTACGTACCACTTCTATTCTCTTACAAATTTGTGTTTTAACCTCTAAGTCATTTATATATCATTGAATACAAACATACTGTCCGCATAGCCTATAGAAATCTAAAACATTAAAGAATATAGGGAGACACATAATAGTACCTGCAACAATTTGAAATTATTTGGACTCATCTACTTCTAGGCTACTGAGCCATAACTTTGAATTACCATTGGGATCAAGTTAAAGGGCTGGAATTCTCAGCAGTACAGGATATATCAACTTAAAAATCAGTCTATACACTCCCAATGAATCCAGAATTTAAACACTCAGAAGTCAGCCCTCCAGAGTGATATGTAAGCTCAAGACAGTGTCACAATAAAGAAGACTCAGACAGACTATAGTGTTAGATTAACTGATGTCATCTACAGCAGGATGCTGTACTCTCTAGCATCTTCTCATTAGTGGTCTGCCCTAGACATTTTCAGTGGGTACCAATTCCACAAGAAAGTTACAGTGATGTGAAGAGGTACATGTGTAGAGGGGACAAGGGGGATCATCCAGAATAAGAAAATCAATAGCTTCTCAATATCACAGACTCATCTTCTAGAACAGTGGTAGTTAGAAACAGCTGTTTTTAGAATCAGAAGGAGGAGCCTTTAAAGGTCGCATATAAAGTAGTTGGATGGGTAGCATCACATCTCTTTGTTTTTCCCTCTGCTTGTCATCTCAAGGAACTTCAGAAGTCCATGAAACATAGCTTGAGAGTGAAAGGTCTAACTTTATTTAATTCTATGCTTCCTTTATTTTAAATGGCCAGCACACTGGGGAGTACTTGGGATACAAGAAATCAAGCATTGAACACCTCTGTGCTTGTTGGAATTACTACTGAGATTCCTAGGCATATACTATGGTCTGTTAGCATGAGTAGCACTTGGTAATGGCTTGAGGCTAATGCTTATAGAAGTTGACTTCCAAAATAAGCTCTCTCTGATGGCTCCAGTTTTGACCTGGAATCCTTCCCCCTCTTCAAGATGCTGCTCTTCCACAAGCCATGGCAGGCAGTTGGTTCTCAGAATTCTTCAGCTTTCACAGAGTCCTCATGTATCCAGTGCCAAAGGGAATTCAGATGTAAATTGCAGAGCTTTCCTGCTCCCTGCCTACCTTTCTTGACAGCTATGTCTGGGAATTGTCTTTCAAGGTTCATCTTCCAAGGATTTTTCTCCCTCATGGGATATGCATTTTACCTGGCTGCCCTTGCTATTCATTTGTGCATGCTTCTTCCCTGCTTTAGCTATCTGTACTGGAAACTGGAACCAAGTTTCATCAGCCTTCCAACAGACTGAAGACCAGTGGATCTCCAGGAATCCTCCAGGCCTTCACTGCCAGTATGGGACTATTGAGACATGCAGCCCTGTAGACTGAGCATCTACTGGGTTCCTTGATGCTCTAGCCAGGAGACAGCTACTGTTGGATTGCCCTGCTATTATCCTTTAAACTCATCCAATAAATCCCTTTTATAATACCAATTCATTCTACCAGTTCTATTCCTCTAGAGAAGGCTAATGAAAAGGTTTTACATCATCTCGCAGTTTGAGTTTACAGTCCATCATGGTGGAGAAGGCATGGTGATAGGAGCTTAAAACAAGTGGTCACATTCAGTGGACAATGAAGAAGCAGAGAGAGATAAATGTTACTGCTTAGCTAACTTTCTCCTTTTTATTCGGTCAAGAACCCCAACAAAGAAGTAGTGCTGTTTGAAATTAAGGAGGAGCATGGGTCATCCCACATCAATTAATCTACTCAAGAGAATCCCTCAAGGCACTTGCAGAGGTTTGGTTCCAAAGTGATTTTAAGTCCTGTCAAGTTGACAACAACTATAACCCATCAAAATTGGGAATTAAGCAATTGATTAATGATTGTGCAACTGTTTGACGACATACCAGAGCCACTCTTTCAGTGATGACCCAATATATATTTGGTATTCAATGGCAGAGAAAATAACCTTGTCATACTAATTTTTGTATAATTTCTATATTTCTCTTTCATGATTATTTCATCAATAATATTAACAGTACCCACTAGAGTTTTGGCAGCTGCCTTTTTATCATTATGATTTACTTAGTACCACTTTCTACCTGTCTGTTATATATTTTTATAGACTGCAAATTATTTATCATAGTAATATAGGATTATTCCTACAGCAATTCAATCTTGTTCCAATTCCCAGTAGAAATTTCTACAGCACCCAGAGTGGATCTCAACATGGCACATTGATCTCCTGGGCATAATCCAAGTAGAATTGAATCATGATAATATTCCTGTCATGAAAAAGAGAATGTAACTTCACCATTTCTGTATTTCTTAGATTCTTTTAGCCATTTAAACAAGTGGTTCTCAAGCATTAATGTATGCATGAATCATTTGGGATTTTGTTAAAATCCTATGCAATAAATTTGAGATGGAACCAATGATTCTAACAAGCTCCTGTATGAAAAGAGACTGCTAGTACATAGACTACAGAATCCATAAACTACCCTTTATTTATTTTTAATTTTCTTTGACAATGTCTCCTATATTATTCTATCTTTACATTATGAATCTCTTTAATTACCCATGTATTATGACTGGGAGGTAATCTAAAATGCTTTTTTTCTTTCATCTAAAATAGTTCACATATGCACATTTTAATAAACTGGTTGTTCCTGCCCAATTGTGTCTATAGCACTTGTAAATAATGGACCATATCATTACCTAGCACAACCTACTTCAAGCTGCATTGGAAAGAAAATAGCTTAAAACCCTTTTATAAGTAATGTTGTTTTATTTCCTCTTTTTTGTTTGCAGTAATGTGGCCTGAATATTGGACTCCATGGGTGTCAGCATGCCCTTTACCATTGTTTGAAACTCTTATCCTTTATATGTTGTTGGAAACATGATCTCACTAATTGGCCTGGGATGAACTCATTCTCACTATTATCCAAGGCAGAACTTTGAACTGGCAGTCCTCCTACCTCATGTTCTCAGCTAGCTGGAGCTACAGGTTTGTACCACCAGGTCCATCTGTGAAGACGTTTTATTGTGCATGAAATAGCATTTAATGCACTCAGTGAGAATTCATCGCCCTGCTGATTACTGGTATATGGTATCTAGAGAGGAGTTCCCATCAGTCACAATTCTGTAAGACTGCCCTGATACTAGCTATTTATTGCTGACCCTTTTCTTCCTGCTCTGTCCTCAGGGATACGTGACTTGAGTCAGTGCTCCAGGGTTAGTGGTTAGGGTTAGTGTTTCCCTTTCTTTTCTGCTCTCTGTCACTGATGTCCCTCTTCCTGTCTGCCTATCTTCTTCTTCGACTCCTTGCTTTGTTATGTTTAGATGAAATTGAGTAGGTCAGGGTTGGGTAAAGATGACTGAAAGGGAAAGAAGCTTAAGGAGATGAACAAATATCCAATAAGTATACAGTCATATTTTTCACAGGATTTAGGTTCACTGCTACACAGACCAGAGATTCTTTGCTTGTGAAAACTCGTCTTTCATTTCAAAGGAAATTATGATGGAAAAATGAAACCCATTGTGTCTTTTCTCTTTCAAATGACATCTTGCAAGTACAATTTGCTGTGTTGCTGGCAGTGACAAATGCCATGCACAGATCTAGTATATGCACTTTGGAGGCACAAGACCTTTTACTGGGCTGGAACAACACCATAGAGTAAAACTTATCTTTCTGCCACTGTCAAAGGCTTGTGACTACAGAAAAAAAAAGAAAGAAAAAGAAAAGGATTGCATAAAGAAGTACCCAGATGTTAATCCATTTTTTATAACTAGGCCTGAGCCATGTTTCTTATAGGATTCTGAAATACTGAGTTATCATTACTTATTCTTCTTTCCTTTATAAACTGAAAACATTCTAAAATCTGGGAATTATCTAATGTCACAATGAAGGTCACTGTTCCTTCATACAGGGCACAAAGGTCATGATTCTGAGTGAGAAACCCAGAAGTCTGGAAGAAGGAGATGTTGAGACACTGTTCCCTGAACTTGGGCAAATCTTTGAAGACTCTGATTCCTCACTTGTGAAATTAAAGTAACACTGATAGTCCTTCCACTGTGTAACAATTACTTTCTCATGGCTGAGACAAAACACCTGAACAGAAGCAGCATTGGGAAGGTAGGCATTCACTTGAACTTGTGGTTCCACAGGGTAGAATCCACAGTGACTGGGAAAGTAAGGCAAGGTCAGGAAAATAGTGCCACACCATCCCATCAGCAGGGAGGAACCAGAGAGTGATAGATGCTGCTTAGTCAACTTTCTCTTTTGTTGTGAGTCTTGGGTACCAGCTGAGGCAATGGTGCTGTTCATAGCTAGGATGTCCTCCCACCTATGTTAAGCTAATCACAAAATATCCTTCACAGACATGCAGTGAGGCTAAACTAATCTACATAATCCCTCACAAGTGATTCTAAGTCTTGTCAAGATGACAATCCATATAAACCATCACACACTGTGATTAAATTTTCTTTCTGAGACTTAGATCTGAAAATTTGTTTCTTAGCTAAGACTAGATAAATAATACAAAATAACTACAGAAATATCAATTATTCAGCAATATCTCCTCAATTATTTTCAAATGAAAACTGTCTTTTAATTTTGATTTCCTGAAGATTTTCCTAAATTGTTGAAGGGTTAATTTATAATAGTTTCCTTGACACATGAAAATATCAAAAATTGTTTGAAGGATTGTTGAATGAAAAATTAAATAAAACTTTTATTTAAGCAATGCTAAAAAATGTAAGATTTCTGAAAAAATAAAATGAGAGTACTATACAAGTACAATATATCTTTGTGGATATGTTGTGGTTCCTTATTTAAAGCCAAGTGATTATTGAAAGTTATACTGGATATCAGAACTTCTACCCTGCCTGGTTGACAGAAGGGTCTCTCAGAATGTACAACCTTAGAAACTGGAGAAACTTTCTCACAACCCCAACATTATGATACTGAGAAGGGAAGGCTGCATATTCTGGGACTGAAATTTTAACTTAAGCATTCAAAATAGGTAGAATGAGACAGAAGACATAAGAGAGGAAGATCTCCATGGACTCTTATTATAAAAGAAATGTAGAGACCCATTTGGCTCATACACATTGTTCTCAGTGGTAGATAACCAGAGCTGGGATAAAAAACGTGTCACTGTTCCATAGTCCATGCCTCATAGTGCCCCAAGTTACATTTGGTCATACATGAGGAAGTTGTCAAGCTGTGAAGTGCATCCAGGTGGAATCTCCTTAGCAGGTGAATACAGGAAGCATAACCATGCTGGGGATCTGTCCGTTGTGCTGAGTCAAGAACCTCGGGAGGTCTGAGCTGCCTGTGCACTGGGGAATCACTGAGGCTCAATGAGGCTTCTTCAGTCTTTTAATGACCAGATTTTGGCTGGTAAATTAAAATTTTAAGCCAAGCATTATGGAACATTCCCAGGACTGGAGGAGCTGAGGAACTACCGCGAGTTTAATGCTAGCCCATCTACATAGCAAGAATCTGTCACAAAGAAACAAGAAAACAAAATCTCTTTTTTGTTGTTCCTATTGTATTATGTATAGCATACTTTACATGGAATGAAATATAACAGAAGAGAATAAAAGACTTAGAAAGGGAAATATGCAAAACTAAAATATAAAAGAGGGTCAGATGAGGTTCAGGCTTGCTCAACAAAATTCCTATAGCAGGTTTAGGAGGAACCAGATGAAATGTGAAAGATTTTTGTTAAATGAGGAAGTATCTTTGTTAAAATCATGGTGGGCACTAATCTCTTGCCCTGGGAAGGAGGAAGCAATGGAAACTGTATTTACTTTTGAGAAAGATTTACACAAATTCAGTCATGTCGGTCACACTTTGGGTTGATAATGGAAAATGTACCCTTGGAAGACTGCCCCTAATCCCTTTATGTTGCTATCTTGGACGACAAAGTCACAAAACCTGATTGAATCCTTTAAAAGAAGTTCTGGGCTAGACTGAACATGAGAATGATTATGGAAAGCTTTGTGTTATTTTCTAAATGTTCTATCAAAGTTGCAAGCCCTTTTTCCTGAAATAAAGCCATCAAACATGTCAAGCAAACCAGGAAATATGCATTTATCCCTAGCATATTCCATTTCTATGACATTCCATATCCTTTTTAAATTAAAAAAAAAGTCCATTTTATGTCTTCTTTCCCTGCTATGTGGACACTGGGAATCAGGACATGCTGGACATTCTTACCATGCTTATTTGAGTCTCCTTATGGTGTTTACTCACTAGAGACAGGCCAGGGTCACTCTTGAATTTGGAGGGCTATGATGCAAGAGACAGGAAAGGGAAATGCCATATTTAGAAGGGAGGCCAATGCAAGGTTGTAACTTTTTTTTTGGTTCAAATAATGCCAGGATATTGAACTCAATTTAGGACATAATATTTTGAAAAATCAAGTTAGGCATTGAGGGGCTTGGAAGATGGCTCGATGGGTAAAGGCACCTGCTTGCTAAAGTCTAGTGGCCCGGATTCAATTCCTCTGTACTCACATTAAGCCAGATACACAAAGTGTTACATGAATCTGGAGGTCTAGAGTTCATTTGCATTGATAGGAGACCTTGACACACCCATACTCACTCTGTCTGCCTGTTTCTCTCTTTTTCTTTTCTTGAATGAATAAAAATATATTTAAAAAAAAATAGGTAATGTGTTGAGGTCATGAGGGCTTGAATGGCAAGAGTTGTATAGGCATATGTGATTCTAATATTCAAAAGATGGGGAGAATGGTAGCTAAACCTGCAAAGTCAGTATGGGCTGAATTCTGTGCTCAATCCTCTACAGCAGTGGCAGGCATACTTCTGAACCTCCTTTAGTTTCTCCTTTTAATCTGCAGTGTGGTAAATGTCACAATGACCTAATATTCCAAACTCTCACCTACTTGCTTCACTTAGAAAGCGGCTGTTTTGATATCAGAAGATAAAATTACAGGTAACTTAATTTAACATGTGAAGTACCAAGTCTAAGCCATTTATAAAATCAAAAAATGTTGTCTAGTAGATTTTAAGCTTTCATCTGATGTCAAAATCTAATAACAAAATACTGAAAACATTCTCAAATTAAGCATCCTTGACAACAATGGGTACAGAAGGGTACAATTTGTGACATATATCCACATGTAACTGGATAAAAGTTAGTAAGCAATAAAAAAAAAAGAGTCTTAGGCTAGTATTAGAATAATCTAGCTTCAGTTCTGTGAGGTATGTTTTGATATAGAGGGTTTCATTATTCTCCATCTATGCTAGAATACGCTGGAAATTGATCAGAAATTGGTAGATTCCATTGACTAGCCTGTCTACATGTCCAAACTCTACACCAGACTTCCAGGCCAAGTGACTTCCAAGTTGTTTCCACACAGATGGCTGAGCATATAATTGTTGCTTATGTAAGTTAAAGGTGTTCTTTCTCTTTTGAAGGACCTCTTTTATTCCTTATATTCTAATCTTTCTGTGCACAAAGAACATATTTGCTTTTTTTTCAAAAAATTATGACAAACATCCTTTGATTCCAAAGAAAACAATATTTAGAGGTCCAAGAAAAATATGGTGGGGGAAGCTGGGGAGATTGTTCAGTGGCTAAGTCACTTGCCTGCAAAACTTAACGACCTGAGTTCAATTTCCTAGTATCCAATGTAAAGCCGGGTGCCTAGTGGTACATGCATCTGGAATTTGTTTGCAGAGGCTGGAGGCTCTGGTGTACACCTTCTCTCTCTCTCTCTCTCCTCTCTCTCCCTTTCTTTCTTTCTGTGTTTTCAAATAATATCCCTTCTTTCATTTCTGTATTTATGTCAGTTCTTTCTTCCTTCTCCCCATCATTGACTTTTTCTGTGTTTCCTGTCTTCTTTTCTTTATTTCATCTTCGCTTTCTCTCATTTATTTTTATTTTTATTTTTATTTTTCCCAGGTAGGGTCTCACTCTAGCCTAGGCTGACCTGGAATTGACTATGTAGTCTCAGGCTGGCTTTAAACTCACAGTGATTCTCCTACCTCTACCTGCCGAGTGCTGGGATTAAATGACTGCACCATGAGGTCCGCTTTGTCTCCTTTTCTTAAATTTATTTATTTATTTATTTATTTATTTGAGAGCAACAGAGAGAAAGAGGCAGAGACAGAGATAGAGAGAGAGAGAATGGGCGCGCCAGGGCCTCCAGCCACTGCAAACGAACTCCAGATGTTTGTGCCCCCTTGTGCATCTGGCTAACGTGGGTTCTGGGGAATCGAGCCTCGAACAGGGGTCCTTAGGCTTCACAGGCAAGCGCTTAACCGCTGAGCCATCTCTCCAGTCCCTGCTTTGTCTCCTTTTGTAATGTCTATCATCCTACCACATCTTCTTTCATTCTTCATTTGCTTATTATTAGCCTTGCTTTTCACCTTCTTTCATGCCCTTTCCATTTTTTTTTATTTCTAAGTCTACTTGATATTGTTTCTTCTTTGATCAGGACATTCATTTAAAATAAAACTTTATTTATTTATTTGAGAGGAAGAGAAAGAGAAAAATTGAGTGTGAGAGAAAGAAATGTTAGGTTCTCTTGCCACTTCAATTGAACTCCAGATGAAGCACCACTTTGTGCATTTGGCTTAATGTGAATACTGGGTAATCAAACCAATGCCAGCCAGTTTTGCCAGTAAGAGTGTTTAACTACTATCCCCCCAGACCACTTTTGCTCTTTGTAGTACAAATATGTATGTGCATAATGTATGTATGTGTTAGTGTTCATGTGGGTTAGTGGTGGCATGCACATTTTGTGGCAGGAGTTCATATTTCAGAGGAAAACGTTCTGGGTCAGTTTCTACCTTTCACATTGTTTAAGGGCAGGGTCTCATTTTCAATGTTGCATATCACCAACAATGCCAGATTACCTGGTCAATGAACACCTGGAAAATTCTCCTGTCTCTTCCTTTCCTCTCATTATCATTGTGCTGGAATGGCAGAAGTATAACAAAGCTTATGGCTTTTATGTGGGGTCTGAGTATTTGAACTCAGGGATTCAAGCTTGAGTGACAAGTTATTTATCCACTGAGCCATTTTTTCAGCTGTAATTTTTTCTTTGAAATATGTTTTCATTTTTTTCCATCCCAATTTTCATTTCTACTTTCAGTCTTTTTTTCGAGTTTTATCTTTATTATTATTTTTTATTAATAACTTCCATGATTGTAAACAATATCCCAAGGTAATGCCCTCCCTCCCCAAACTTTCCCCTTTGAAACTCCATTCTCTATCATCTCCCCTCCTTCTCTCAATCAGTCTCCCTTTTATTTTGATGTCATGACCTTTTCCCTCCTATTATGATGGTCTTATGTATGTAGTGTCAGGCACTGTGAGGTCATGGATATCCAGGCCATTTTGTGTCTGGAGGAGCACGTTGTAAGGTGTCCTACCCTTCCTTTGGCTCATACATTCTTTCCGCCACCTCTTCCTCAATGGACCCTGAGCCTTGGAAGGTGTCGTAGAGGTATTGCAGTGCTGATAACCCTTGTAATTTCTTCCCAGAACCATGATGCATTCTGAGTCATCCCAAGGTCACTGCCATCTGAAAAGAAGGTTCTCTACCAAAAGTGAGAGTAGCATTAATATATAGGTATGAACATTAAGAGAAGTGCTTACTGGGCAGTTGTATGAGGGTAGTATATAAATTTAGCCAGACAGCAGCAGACATTACACCCCTAGGGTTCATGATTACCCCTGTTTTAGTTTTTTTTTTTTTCTCAATTTTTATTAACATTTTCCATGATTATAAAATATACCCCATGGTAATACCCTCCCTCCCCCCACTTTCCCCTTTGACATTTTATTCTCCATCATATCTCCTCGCCATCTCAGGCAGTCTCTCTTTTATTTTGATGCCATGATCTTTTCCTTCTCTTATGATGGTCTTGTGTAGGTAGTGTCAGGCACTATGAAGTCAGGGATATCCAGGCCATTTTGTGTCTGGAGGAGCACATTGTAAGGAGTCCTACCCTTCCTTTGGCACTTACATTCTTTCTGCCACCTCTTCCACATTAGACCCTGAGCCTTGGAAGGTGTGATTGAGATGTTACTCAGTACTCCAGTCACTTCTTTCCAGCACGATGATACCTGCTGAGTTGTCCCAAGGTCACTACCATCCGAAAAGAGAAGATTCTCTACCCAAAGTGAGAGTAGCATTAATATAAGGTTATGAATATTAAGAAAAGTGCTTACTGGGCAGTTTGATAAGCATAGTATATACATTTATCCAGACATCAGCAGATGTTATAACCCTAGGGCTCATGACTACCTCTGTTTTAAGTTTTCAGTATCAGGGATGTATTCCTCCCATGGAGCGGGCCTCCAGTCCAATTGGAGGGCAGTTGGTTTCCACCATGATAGACGTGTCACTATTGCACCAGTGGGCTCATTTGGCCTGGCTGGCCTATTATAGGGATTTTAGTGTCCTCTGCTGAGTATCTTCACTGGTAGTATCTCTTTCTCCCAGTGAACTGCATGTAGAATGGCTTCTTCCAGCTTTCTGTCAGCTGGTCTACATGGAGGAGGTTATCAGCTCAGTTCCAGCAGGATTTCTCAGTGGCCTTGCAGCCCAAGTATGTGGAGTCTTCAGCAATAGGGTCTTACCATCTATTCCTGGTGGGAAGCCAAGGGCCCCAGCAAGTGCCTATAATGTTTTAGGGGCATCAGGGACCTCCCAGGCCAACAACTCACTGGAAGGTATCCAATCCACGGCACTGAAAATTTTCTAGCAATGATCTAAAGCTTCTGAGTGTTCCATTGTCCAAAACCAGAGGAGTCTATATGATTTATTTATATCCTCTTAGATTTTGATTAGCCCTCCCTCCACATTTCCTTTAATCAATCTCTTCCCCTGACCTCACTTTGGGCCTTTTCACTCCCGTTAATATAATCTTCTACTTACATTTATACAATACCAACCTATTAATTACCCTCCTCCCTTCCTTTCTCTTTCCTTTGTATCTCTTTTTTAGCTTACTGGCCTCTGCTACTGAGTTTTTTTCCTTCTCAAACAGAAGCCAAATCATCTGTAGCTAGGATCCACATATGAGAGAGAACATGCGGTGCTTGGCTTTCTCTGCCTGACTTACCTCACTTAGTATAATCTCTTCCAGATCCATCCATTTTCCTGCAAATTTCATAACTTCATTTTCCTTTACCACTGAGTAGAACTCCATTGCATAAATGTGCCATATCTTCATTATCCACTCATCAGATCAGGGACATTTAGGCTGGATCCATTTCTCAGCTATTATGAATTGAGCAGCAATAAACATGGTTGAGCATGTAATCTAAGGAAATGAGATGAATCCTTAGGATACATGCCTAGTGGTGCTATAGCTGGGTCATATGGTAGATCAATCTTTAGCTGTCTTAGGAACCTCCACACTGATTTCCACAATGGCTGGACCAGATTGCATTCCCACCAACAGTATAGAAGGGTTCCTCTTCTTCCACATCCCAGCCAGCATTTATGATCATTTGTTTTCATGATGGTAACCAATCTGACAGGAGTGAGATGGAATCTCAATGTAGTTTTAATCTGCATTTCCCTGATGACTAGGGATGTAGAACATTTTTTTACATGCTTATATGCCATCCATATTTCTTCTTTTGAGAACTCTCTATTTAGCTCCATAGCCCACTTTTTAATTGGCTTTTTTATTTCTTATTATTTAACTTTTTGTGTTCTTTGTATATCCTAGATATTAATCCTGTATCACATATATAGCTGGCAAAGATTTTTTCCCATTCTGTAGGTTGCCTCTTTGCTGTATTCATAGTGTCCTTTGCCGTACAAAATCTTTGTAGTTTCATGAGGTCCCAATGGTTAATCTGTGGTTTTATTGCCTGAGCAATTGGGGTTGTATTCAGAAAGTCTTTGCCAAGACCAATATGTTGAAGGGTTTCCGCTACTTTTTCCTCTAGCAGTTTCAGTGTTTCCGGTCTGATGTAAAGGTCTTTAGTCCATTTGGACTTAATTCTTGTGCATGGAGAGAGAGAAAAATCTATTTTCATCTTTCTACGGATACATATCCAGTTTTCCCAACAACATTTGCTGAAGAGGCTGTCTTTTCCCCAATGAGTATTTTTGGCATTTTTATCGAATATCAGGTGGCTATAGCTACCTGGACTTACATCTGGGTCCTCTATTCTCTTACATTGATCTACATGTCTGCTTTTGTGCCAGTACCATGCTGTTTTTGTTACTATGGCTCTGTAGTTTAAGTTAAAATCAGGTATGGTGAAACCACCAGCCTTATTTTTGTTGCTCAGTATTATTTTAGATATTCGAGGTTTATTGTGATTCCAAATGAATTTTTGGGTCGTTTTTTCTATTTCCATGAAGAATGCCTTTGGAATTTTGATGGGGATTGCATTAAATGTGTAGATTGCTTTTGGTAAGATTGCCATTTTCACAATATTGATTCTTCCAATCCAGAAACAAGGGATGTTTTTCCATTTCCTAATGTTCTCTGTAATTTCTTGCTTGAATGCTTTATAGTTTTCATTGTAGAGATCCTTTACTCCCTTGGTTAGGTTTATTCCAAGGTACTTTATTTTTTTGATGCAATTGTGAATGGGAGTGATTCTCTGATTTCATCCTCTGTGTGTTTGTTATTAGCATATAGGAAGGCTCCTGATTTTTGTGTATTTATTTTGTATTCTGCTACATGGCTGTAGGTGTTTATGAGCTCTAACAGTTTGCTGGTAGATTCTTTAGGGTCCTTTATATATAGAATCTTGTCATCTGCAAATAATGATAACTTGATCTCTTCCTTTCCAATTTGTATCCTTTTATGTGTGACTTTTGCCTTATTGTTATGGCTAAGACTTCCAGTACTATATTAAATAAAAGTGGGGACGGTGGACACCCTTGTCTTGATCCTGATTTTGGTAGAAAATCTTCCAGTATCTTTTTTTTTTCCCATTTAGTAATATGTTGGCAGTAGGCTTGTCATAAATAGCCTTTATTATATTGAGATATGTTCCTACTATTCCCAGTCTCTGGAGGACTTTTATCATGAAGGGATGTTGGATTTTGTCTAATGCTTTCTCTGTGTCTAATGAGATGATCATGTGATTTTTGTCCTTCAGTCCATTTATATAGTGTGTTACATTTATTGATTTGCATATGTTGAACCATCCCTGCATCTCTGGGATAAAGTCAGGGTGAATGCTCTTCCTGATGTATTCTTGTATTCTATTTGCCAATATTTTGTTGAGAATTTTTGCATCTATGTTCATGAGGGAGACTGGCCTGTAATTTTCTTTTTTTGTTTTATCTTTGCCTGGTTTTGGTATCAGGGTGATGCTGGCTTTGTAGAAGGAGTTTGGTAGGATTCCTTCTTTTTCTATTTTATGGAAAAGCTTAAGAAGCAATGGTATTAGTTCTTCCCTGATGGTCTGGTAAAATTCAGCAGTGAATCCATCTGGGCCTGGGCTTTTTTTAGTTTGGAGAATTTTGATAGCTTCTTGGATCTCCATGCTTGTTATAGGTCTATTTAAGTGATTAATCTCATCTTGATTTAATTTAGGTAGGTCACATAAATCAAGGAAATCATCCAGTTCTTCAGATTTTCATACTTTGTGGAGTATATGTTTTAATAGTATGACCCTATGATTTTTTGAATTTCTCTGGCATCTGTTGTAATGTTACCTTTTTCATCTTTAATTTTATTAATTTGTGTCTCTTCGCTCTTTCTTTTGGTCAGATTTGCTAAGGGTTTATCAATCTTGTTTATCCTTTCGAAGAACCAACTCTTCATTTCATGGATTCTTGGGATGTTTTTTTTTTTTTTCCCCTTTGGTTTCTGTTTTATTAATTTCTGCCCTAATCTTTCTTATTTCTTCCCATCTGCTGATTTTTGGTTTGCTTTTTTCTTCTTTTTTGAAGACTGTAAGGTGAAGCATTGGATTGCTTACTTGTGACCCTTCTAATTTCTTAATATAGGCACTTTAAGCATTAAATTTACCTCTTAGGACTGCCTTCATCGTGTCCCAGAGATTTTTGTATGTTGTGTTCTCATTATTGTTTGATTCTATAAATTGTTTGATTTCCTTCTTGATTTCTTCATTGACCCATTCATCATTTAGTAGTGTGTTGTTTAATTTCCATGATTTTGTGTATGTTCTATAGTCTTTCTTGCTATTGATTTGTAGTTTGATTCCATTGTGGTCAGATACAATGCAAGAAATTATTTCAATTTTCCTGTATTTGTTAAGATTTGCTTTGTGTCCTAATATATTGTCTATTTTACAGAATGTTCCATGTGCTGCTGAGAAGAATGTATATTCTTCAGCATTTGGATGAAATGTCCTCTATATATCTGTTAAGTCCATTCATTCTATGACCTTAATTAGTCCAGATGACTCTCCGTTTATTTTTCCCCGGGATGACCTGTGAATTGATGAGAGTGGGGTGTTGAAGTCACCCACTACCACTATGTTTGGTGTTATCTGTGACCTTAGTTCTAGTAGTGTTTTTTTTGATGAATTTGGGGTCCCCCGTGTTAGGTGCATATATGTTTAGGATTGTAATGTACTCCTGTTGGAGGGTGTATTTAATCAATATAAAGTGGGCTTCCTTATCTTTCCTAACTAATTTTGGACAGAAATCTACCTTGTCAGATATTTGGATAGCAACCCCTGCTTGTTTTCTTGGCCCATTTGCTTGAAACACTGTTTTCCAATCTTTCACCCTATGATAGTGTCCATCCTTTCTAGAAAGGTGGGTTTCTTGGACGCAACAAATTGAAGGATCCTGCTTTTTAACCCAGTCTGCAAACCTTTGTCTTTTGGTTGGGGCATTGAGGCTGTTGACATTAAGAGATATTATTGAAAGGTGTGTATTCACTTTTTGGCATTTTTTGTAGTTCTTCCAGTTTTAATTTGCTCTCCTGTGTTAAATAGTATTTGAGTATCTTTTTTTTTTTTTTCCCCAGTTCCTTATATGTGTGCTTTTCTTTTGCTACAGCATGTAGGATTCTTTCAAGTATTTTCTGTAGAGCTGGTGTTGTCTTCAAATACTCCTTTAGCTTGCTTTTGTCGTGGAATGTCCTTATTTCTCCATCTGTTTGAATGGATAGCTTTGCAGGATAACATAAGTTTGGTTGACAGTTGTTATCTTTCAGAACTTGGAATACATCACTCCATGCCCTTCTGGCTTTTAAAGTTTGTCCTGAGTAATCTGCTGTAATCCTGATAGGCTTGCCTTTGTAGGTAACTTGATTTTTCTCTCTGACTGCTTTCAATATTTTTTCTTTGGTTTGTGTGTTTGGTAGTTTGATTATAATATGGTGAGGATTGGTTTTTTTCCAGGTTTTGTCTGGCTGGTGTTCTAAAGGATTCCTGAATCTGCATTGGCACCTGTATCCCAATTTGGGGGACGTTTTCTTCTATGATTTTGTTGAAGATGCATACTATGCCTTTGGAGTGAAATTCTTCTCCTTCTACTATGCCCTGAATTCTTGTTTGATCTTTTCATAGTGTCCCGAATATCTTGAATTTCCCACTCGTACTTTTCTATTATTTTGTCTTTCTCTTTGTTGGACTGTATTAGATCTGCCACCTGGTCTTTCTAGCTTATATATTCTGTTCTCTCCTTCACCCATTCTGCTGGTGATATTTTCTACAGTTTTTTTTTTTATTTCATTAACTGTGTTCTTTATTGCTAGTAATTCTAACTGGTTTTTCTTTATTATTTCTATTTCCTTATTTATGTCTAGTATTGACCTCTTTATTTCATTAAATTGGCATTCTGTGTATTCTTTAGTTTTTTGATTTCTTCTTTGAGTTCTTTGAACATATTTATAATCATTCTTTTGAAATCTTTCTCAGGCATTTCCTCTAAGTCGTTCTCACTGGAAGTCATTTCTGATGCATTAATACTTTTTGATGGATTTATGTTTTCTTGATTTTTGGTGTTTCTTGTGTTATAATGTATATATTTTTGCATCCTGGGTAGTTTAATGATTGGATTTTCTAGGTAGCCGGGTATTATTAGGTGTTTCAGTCAATCTGATGTTATATATCTTCAGGGTAGGAGCTTAAGGCACTACGTGTGGCTCTCAAGACTCTCAGAGTATCTACAACAGTGACTCTATGTGTTGGGTTTGCCTATTATGAGAGTATTCAAGTTGGCTGAGTGGAACAAAATACAGATAGTTTACAAAATTTAACTAAACAATGTACACTTTCAATGAAAAGCAGCACACCGTATTTATCCAAGAGTAGGTATTATGACAACCAGATCCTCTGTATGTCCCTTAGGCTGTGTGGTGCCTCACCCACTCCCTTAATCCTGACAACAAGGAGGTTAAGATTCTGGTCTGTAGTGGGTTCCAAGTCAGTTTGTGACCAGGTGAGTCCCTTCCCTAATGTATAATAGAAGAGGAAACAAAGCCACTATAAATCAAAAAGCAAGAAATAACACCCCAAAGTACAGCTTATTTACTATTGGCAAATCTGACCATCCATCAGATTTAACATATAATCTATCCTGATATGGAAGGTGCAATTAGCACTTCTTGTTCAGGCCTATATACCAGGTTTATTAGACAGGTACTGACCTGGTGTAATCCCAGTTACCATTTGGGATGATTTTGGCCTCAGTAATGCTTGGGTCCTGCTGTTGGTTCAAGTAGATATGGCCAGGTCCCTGGACTGCTGCTCTGTTCGCTGGAGCTGGGCACTGGCAGTGGGGGAGTTAGCCAGGCACTGGCAGTGGGGGAGGGGAGGCTGCTGATGCTGCTCTAGTTCTCTCGCTGTTCCATGTGTTGTTCTACCTTGTGAGCTGCTCCTCTGTTGTTCACTGCCATTCTCCCTTCATGTTTCTTGAGTTTGTGGAGAGCTGCAGTGTGAGTAGAAAATCCCCTCACTTGGCTTTTCCTGTGGCTCAACCTGCCTGGTGTGCCACCGCTGGGGTACCCTGTGTGGACATGCCTGAGGTGCTTCTGCAGGCTTGTTGGGATCTGGATGCTCTGGACCTCTCCTACTTCTCTGCTACCATTTCCATTTTGTATACACCTCACTTTTTAGTAAAAGTGTGTAGTTTGCTGTTTATTTTTATTTATTTATTTATTTATTTTTTTGGCTTTTTCCCCCCAGGCTGCTTTGGCATGGTACCTACACCACCATCTTCTCAGTGTCCTTAGGTTTTTAGTATCAGGGATTTATGCCCTCCTATGAAGCAGGCCTCCAATCCAATTAGAGGGCAGTTGGTTTCCACCATGATGGTTGTGCCACTATGGCACCTGCTGGATCATTTGGCCTGGCTGGCAAAATATAAGGCTTGCAGTGTCCACTGTTGAGTATCTTCACTGGTAGTATCTCTTTCTCCCATTGAACTGCATGCAGAATAGCTTCTTCCAGCTTTCTCTCAGCTTGTCTACATGGAGGGGGTTATCAGCTCAGTTCCAGCAGGATTTTTCAGTGGCCTTGCAGCCGAGGTATATGGAGTCTTCAGCAATAGGGTCTTACTATCTATTCCTGGTGGGAAACCAAGGGCCTCGACAATGGCCTGTAATGTTTTGGGAGCTTCAGGGACCTCCCAGGCCAACAACTCACTGGAAGGTATCCCATCTGTGGCACTGAAAATTTTCTAGTAACAATCTATGGCTCCTGAGTGTTAGCATCTTTTGCTAACAAAAATCCATCAACCACAAATACTTCATTGTAAAACTTCTAATATATAGACATTTCGATTCATTGCATGGAATCAGTTTTGAGAGCATAAGCAAAAGTAAGTAAGATAAAAAGCTCACATTCTAAATATTTCTTCAAAAGCTTAATAGTTGTAAAGCAGCTAAGACGGTAGTGGACATGCCTGACATTGGAAGAATCATGAGCAGTGATGGCCATACAGGCTCCACTCTTTGGTAAAGTCCTGATCGTAATCTCAGCCCTGTGTCTATAGAACACAATCAGAATCCCAATCACATAATGCAATGATGCAAAGGCACAGACATATATTCATAGAACCATACAAGGACTGAAATTGGAATTTTATATCATTTTATCTGCCATGAAACATAGCATCACAACAATCAGGATAATAAACCTGTCACATCTCAAAATTTCATCTTCATTTGTTAATCTTATTTTCCTACCTCTCTCTACTCCCACCCTTTCTATTCCACAGCCAGGGAAACACTTTGCATCTTCTAATGTTTTATATAATGTGAATCATAAAATATCTGTCAGGTTGCTTAATATCCTTTTCAGCATAACCGCATTGGATCATTCTTGTTGATTGTATCAGTAGTGATGATGTAATACTACTGACTCTAATCTACTGATTACGAATATGGCTACTGTGGACACAAGCACAAAAGTCATTCTTCAACACCTTACCAACAGTGCTGGAATGTTCTAGCACAAATATAACAATGTTCTGTATGTCATTATTGTCAGTTACTGTTTTCCTTTTTAAAGTCTATGCACTCTAGTGGGTTGTCACTGCTATTTCACTGGAGATTCTCTTTACAGCCTCTCAGCCATCAAAAGCTTTCTGTGTTTAATTTAAACAATGGTTTCTGGTAGTTTGTTGAATATGTGGGGTTGAAATGCAGGTGCAGTAATACCTGTAGACAGAGATTTACTGGCCATTAATTAGCAATTTGATTTAATTCTGGAATAGACTATAAATCTGATATAAAGGACCTAGGTTTGTTTTATGCTTAAAATTTTGTGATATTTATAAAATTAATACTATAGTTTAGAATACATCACTGCATGTCACATTTCTCATTTCATTATTTTCCTTCTACTCTTAGAGGCAAAGGGTATGCTATTGATCTGAAAATTGACAATTACATTCTTGGACTGGAATGTTTAGCATAAACATTTGAGTCTGTGGGAAAGTTGTTATTTTTTAAATACTAGAGATATTCAGTACAAAATAATTAGCATATCTCTTGGATAAAAACACCAAGAAATATCATTTTGAGCTAAAATTTCACTTCTCCATATGAGCCCAGCACTTAAGATTCGAAGTACAAACATAGTAAAATAAGTGGAATACTTTTGTGCTGGTCCTTATAAGCAAATGACTAGCCTACTTCTTGAGATGATTAAATTCTGCTATTCTATAAATTATATTTTATTCCCAAATGTGCTTATGTGCATATGAACACATGTAGATAAAGTGAATGAAAGTTAACAAAAAAAACAACCACAGAGACTTGCAAGCTACTATCACATCTTAGATCATTTTCTTGATTGAGTCTAGTCAGAGCTCTGTTCCTAGAGTTCCATACACAGTCTTCACTTTGTTCTGTTAATTCATAATTGAACACACAGTTTCTGGACATAAGCCCAGTGAGTGATTGATTGAGCCTAAAATGACCTTTTAAAATGCTTAATGATTTTCATTTCTGTCTAGATTTATTAAGTTTTGAATTCACTATTACAGTGTAAGGCATGATGAGATATAATTTTTTCAAGATCTTAACAGAGATACCAAATGCTAAAGTGAACTTTCAGAACAAGATAAAAACTATGGCAAAGGTAGACCAGAACCAGGGAAACACATAAACTTTTCACACCTGTTATCGGTTTACATGTACCTTGGATTAGAAACTGAAAGAAATTCATTTTATTCTATAACAATAATCCTAGTTGTCTGCTTTAAATTTTTGAAACTATTTTAAGCTTACTAAAATGTGGTGAATACAGTACAGGCAACTGTTTACATGAACCATTTCAAATGAGCTACTGTGCTGACATTCCATGAACCATAAATATACTAGTATTTATTTCTCAAACAAGGTAATTTCCCTACATGATAAAAATCATAGAATTAGAAATCAGAAAATTAGCATCTACACAATGCTTCTCCTTCACACTTAGATCTTCAACTTACACCAGTCATGCAAATGGTGTCTTTCAATGTGAAAGGACATGGAGTTGAATCAGGCACTTATTTGTTTAAGTGTCTCTGACCTTCTTGTGTTTAGAATCAACCCTCTTGCTCACCTTGACTTTTATGATCCTACACTTTTAAAAATGGTAAGACATTTTTGGTAGGTTTTTTCTTCACTAGGACATATCAGAGGCTTTCCAGTGTTTAGACACAGAAGTGATGCTCCCTTACATGGAGCACACAACTTCAGTTTGTAACATTGGGCAGGATGCTTACACTGACTCCTCATTAAAGATAGCCTAGGTTAGCCACTGCAAAGAATGATCTTAACTTGTCAGTAATTACAAAGATGCAAAGTATATACAAAGATGTTTTGAGGGTATTTTTAAAATCTTAACATCCCATTCCACTACAAAATTTACATTGATTATATAATTTATTTTATTGCCATGTGATCACCCTGCCTTTATTTGGTGCTCATAATATATTTTTCAATGAAAAACCTGTGAATTTTTTACCTGTCTCTTTGAGCTGTCTCCATCAGAGTCTAAGCAAATCTTTACCTTCTTGATGTAGATCACTGCCGCACAGATCTCAGGTTTCCATATTTGTGAAATAAGGTGATGTAAATGAAATATTCTTGGTCCTAATATAGTATAACATTCCTTACGCATTCTCAGTAGATGTAGGTATATTCACATACATATTAATGAGACTTCATCTACATATAAGATGTATTTCAATGTTAATTGACACTGATATCGCCAAGTCGAATAATAAGGGACATTACTGGTTTTCTCTATTTTCATAATTGTAACTACTTCTTCAAAATAAGAAACTTGGCTCTCATAAACTTATTATACTTATTACTTCATATATATATATGATGTGATTTTCATTAACTTTTAAGTTTAGTGTACAAAAGAAGGGTTCATCATACATGTGTATCATTGTACTTTGCTCATATTTACCCTTAATTGCCACTATTATCTTCTCTTGTGCCCCCTTTTTCCCACAGGCCCCGTTTCTCCCTCCTAAATAGATGTTTTTTATTATAGAAATCATTTTATCAGCCCCTCTTCTCTCACCCTATTCAACATGGCTCCTCTCCTCATCCATACAGGTTAACTCACCTTGTGCCATGTGGGAGCTGATTCTTTGACCCTGTTCTGTGAGAGGCTCAACATAGTCTTCCTCATGTTGCATGGACTCCAATTCTGTGTCCTCTGCACCCCCAAATGGGTACCCTCTGCACTATGCAATGTTTTTGATCTCAAGAAGAACTTCTACCTGTGGTTGTTTTTTTTCTTTTAACTTTTGCTTTAATTCTTCCTTCAAACCTCATGATAGATTATGTTCAGAGGTGGATATCCTTGACGAAGTCTCACCTGAGTGGTAGCCTTGGGTCCTTCCTTTCATTTTCATGCTTTCCTCATTACAAGGGAAGTGACTCTGAAGCCCATACCAGCAATTGGCTACACCAATTTCTGGTTGAAGACTGGATTATTTTTAAATGGGGAAGAAATGAAAAGAAAATGAATCAAAGAAGAACTATTATATTAAAAGGGATATCTTTTTTTTAAAGAAGAAATGTTCAGTGTTCCCAACCCCAACCTAAACATATAAGTGTGAAAAGTGTTTAAGGATATAAAGATGAGCAGAGTAAGGGATGCTCGTTCAGGAATGGAAAGCTGTTCTGTCATCCAGAATCCACACAGGGCAAGTGGAGGACAACAGATTGTTGTGTGGCCTGTCTTGTCACTACTGGATGATATACCAAATAAGTACAATTTAAGTCAACACAAACTGAACTCAAAAGAGAAGTAGAGACATTTTGGGGGGGGGCAGGTAAAGGAGAATTTAAGCAGTTCTTTTAATATTTGTTTACCCTGTTCAGATCAGCGATTTCATTTGGTATAGACGCTTACCTCACTCTAAACTCCTTGGAGTCAGACTGACACCTGGGTCATCATTAAGGATACCATTAGTACCTACTGCTCAGTGAGACCATTAAGACTTCTCTGCATACCTTGGGATACCTAACAATGTCCCCTTTCAGGTCAGCCTTGTGATATGCATGTGTCCTGTGATGCCTTCTCTTCTCTGGAGCAACAGCTACTGTGACTAACAGAAAATTTCCCTAAATCCTAGGACTTCTAAAATGCCCCCAGTTTGGGCAAACTCCATCTTAGGTCATCAGAATTTACAACAATATATGGAATGTGCAGTTTTATTTTATGTTACATTTTTCAGTTCACAACACATTCCTCCAACATTCAACATTCTTCCCACAGTGTATATGTGTATGTACATGTCAGAACATGTATGATTAAAAACTGAGGTAACTGGGGCTAGAAGGATGGGTCAGCAGTTAAGGCATATTCCTGTGCAGCCTAAAGACCCTGGTTAGATTCCCCATTATCCACTAAAGCCAGATGCACAAAGTGGCACATGCATCTGGAGTTCTTTTGCAGTGGCTGGAGGTCCTGATATACCCATTCTCTCTCTTTCTTTCTCTCTATTTTCAAATAAATAAAATTATTTTTAAAAACTCTGAAAAAAAACTGAGGGAACTGAGACTCGTGGAAGATCACAGGTTTTGTCATGGCCTCTCACATGTTGAAATATAAACATGAATTAAACTTTTAGTTCCAGAACCTAAATCTCTGGGCTGTTATTCCAGTTCTCTGTATCTATATTTCTATAACTTTATTAATGTCTTTTAATTGAAAAATGGTCCTTTTCTCTTATCCTCAATATTTAGCACATAGTTTTGCATGTAATATGTCTGGGACATATATTTGCTCGTCAAACATATCAGTACCATAATAAAGATGACGTGACTTGTGGAAAGGTCTAAAACCACAGCCACCACAGGGGAAAGTGTTCGCTGCTTTCAGCCAGTGCTTCCTCCCGCGGTCTCCTTATTTTCTGTAACAGAGCGCTGAAAACAGCACACCTCCGATCCATGTGGCTACCACGGAGGTGCTCCTACATTATTCAATCTAACCACAGTGGCTTCCAAAGGGAAAATAAATACTTCGGCTGAAGCTGGCTGCTCCGCCTCGCATGCACGAGCTCGGAGGATTTCCTTGCTGTCAAGCTTTCAGTTGGGAGCAGAATCCCCCTGCTGAGCCCCGCGGCTCACTGCAGCACTTCAGATATGATTCGGCACATGGAGTCTTAGGCATCTCTGAGCCGGTACCTCTCCCTCCATGTTCCCGAGGCTTAGGCAGGCACAAGAAATGGAATTCTTGACTATCAGCTGGTAACAGATGTAGCGGGTCTGGAGAGTTGACCACCTGCCAGTACACCCAAAGATAAAATCATTGACTTTCTACAGTGGACCATTCATTTCAAAATGTGTTTCTGGAAGGAAAATACGTCTTAGTGGATCACAAGGAAAATAAATGAGGGGAGGAAAGCATTATTTTGAGGCCCTATTACATTAAAAAAAATTAGATGGAAGATTGTTGTTTAAAAATGCTGTGAAGTCAAGTCCCCAAGGCAGGAGCTTACCTAGCTGGAGGTCTATAATTCAGAATTCTAATGATAGACCGTAATGCCACGTCATCAGTGTAACTAAATACCACAGTTCTGTGGAAAAAAAATTAAAAAAAAACCCGCAACGGAGTGCGGAGTATGGACTTGGAGCTGGGAATGAAACTGAAAGATGAAATGATTAGAGAGCACTTTTAAAGAAAATTCACTTTTTTAAAACAAATGTGAGAAGGCACATGTGGGTGCAGGGAATAAACTTGTAAAACTGAGTTACAGGCAACGTGCAGATGTGTCCCATGACCACTGCTCCAGAGCTGTTTAAAACAAATGTTAACAGAGCATATAAAGACAGGTGAAAGAGGTTGGACTAAATCCTGAAGACAGGGAAAGCCATTCAAATTTATGGAAAATTGCATGAGAAGGGTGTCTAGTTGGAAAGAGAACAGGGCAAGGGATCAGCAAGAGTGGGAAGGAGACCAGAGAAGGTCAGTGGGTGGATATGATGGGGAGATGGCTCAGTGGTTAAGAGAAGCAGCTTTTCCTTTAAGCCAGAGGGCATGTGGCTCCTCAGAACTCACATAGAAAGCTGGGTGTGGCCATTTGTATATCTGTAAGCACAATTTTTCGTGAGGGGCCTGGGGACTAGAGACCAGTGAATCCCTGGTGTTTACTGAGCACTAAAGGACAACGGCTCAGCTCCAGGTTGAGGGAGAGGCACTGTCTCAAGGAAATACACAGATGAGATTTAAAAGGACACCTGATCTTCTCTGGCCTCTGAACACATGTGCATGGAGGGCACACATCTACAAACACACATACATACATCACACTTCACTCACACCATACAGGCTTTATATAGATACACACACATGCATACACACAAGAAACACATTATGTACATGAATGAAGATAACAGTGAAACCCATTAGTATGTATAATTTGTATGTGCTAATAAAATATATTTATTTTTATTTACTTATTTACGATTCATTTTTATCTATGTATTAGAGACAAAGAGAGAGAAAGTGAGAATGGGTGCACCAGGGCCTCTAACCAATGCAAATGAACTCCAGACACATGCACCTGATTGTGTTTTTTTTTTTTGATACAGCGCTTTTCCTATGAGCAACCACACCCGAGAAGGAGTGACCGTAGCCAAGCTCACTTTGGAGAAGTTTTACAGCAGCCTGATTTTAAACAATTAGGACTTGATGTAACTCAGAGTGCTAGAAAGTGGTAGGCAAATGCATTGTCCACAGGAAGGTAGTACTTACAGAGGTGAGCAATGCTGATAGGATGTTAGCTACCACTCAGTGCCTCGATCATCTATCTGAGCTAAGCCTGGTGCTGGCACAATCACAGACTGAGGGTTTATCTTTGGAGATTCTCACTTCTATTTCTGGATTGTCTACTCAATCTGAGTCTAGCACATACCTAGTGTAGGTGCTGGTCCCAACATCATGCAGTGTTCTCATCTTTTTTTTCGTGACATGATTCCCTTCACTGAGTATTGCAGTCAGGTTCATATTGCTGGTAGAAATCACTCAACCAAGAGTAGCTTGTAGGGAAAAAGAGGTTTATTTTGGCTTACAAACTTGAGGGGGACACTCCATGATGGCAGGGGAAAATGATGGCAAGAGCAGAAGGTGGACATCACCCCCTGGCCAACATAAGATGGGCAACAGTAACAGGAGAGTGTGCCAAACATTGGAAAGGGGAAACTGGTTATAATACTCATAAACCCACCCCCAATAATACATTGCCTCCAGGAGGCATTAATTCCAAAATCACCAATAGCTGGGAACCTAGCATTCAGAACACCGAGGTTTATGTGGGACACCTGAATCAAACCACCACACTGAGCTTTAGAATGTTGTGCCAAATTTTGCCAAGTTCTTTACCATCACTGTCTCCTGCAAGCTAGAAAATATATTAATGCAGTGTTTTGTTGGATAAAGAATTACTATCCTTAATTTTCAGTTTTCTTAGCATACAAATACATAGATAACTGAATTTCAAAACATACTCCTTATGGCCCATGCAAAGAGGTGAAAATAATATGATATTCACTTTGTTGAACAGCTATCAAAGTAAAGGGATACAGATTACTGTACTCCTATTATCTCTAAGCTCAAGCTGTCAGCAAAAGCTGTGTTCATCACAGTATAAAAATTCCTGAATTGGGCTGGAAAGATGGCTTGGCAGGTTAAGGTGTTTACCTGCAAAGCCAAAGGATCCCTGTTCGATTCTCCAGGACCCACATAAGCCAGAGGCACAAGGGGGCACATGTGTCTGGAGTTTGTTTGCAGTGGCTGGAGGCCCTGGTGTACCCATTTTCTCTCTCTCTCTCTTTCTCTCTCTCTGTCTCTCTCCCTCTTTCTCTCTCTCAAATAAATAAATAAATAAATAAAATATTAAAAACATGACAGAATTGACCTAGAGAGATAGGAGATGGCTTAGTGGTTAAGACATTCGCCTGCAAAGCCTAAGGACCCAGGTTTGATTACCCTGGACCCACACAAGCCAGATGAACAAGTGGGCACATGCATCTGGAGTTTGTTTGCAATGGCTGGAGGCCCTGGCACACCCATTCTATCTATCTATCTCTCAAATAAATAAATAAAGTGAAAAAATTTCAAAATTCCAAAATTTTCATAATTCTGTGCAGTGCTGCACTTCTCCTTCATGCCTTCAGTGTCCCCTCTCTACAGCTCTGAACAATGAAGACTGTCCTAGGATCATACACACCATGTTATCACTTACTCCACAATAGTTGTGTGATATATAGATGGGAAGGTACAACACATTACAACCCTATATTCCTTGAAGATCATTTATTTTGACTCCAGTTTGCTATGTAAATTGCAGGGAGGCATTAATTCAGAGAAAAGAGAGTTGCTCCTAAGAAAAAGACCCAGCAGAGTTGATAGGTGGGATACCAGATGAACACAATGTTCCCAGCAGATGCCAAGATAACTGACAGCAAAGGTCACATTCTTGGTGATGTCTGCATGATATTCTGAGTTTCATGTGACTGGAAGATAGGAATACACCAGCCACCTCCAACACAATCAGCCTCATGGGTGCTTTTTCATTTCAACATGTGCCTTTCAGAATACTTCAGACAACAGAGTCTGGGCCATTTCCACAAGGAAAATACCTAAACAATACTGTGTTTTCTGCAGCCCTCTAGTAAGTCCCAGAGCATAAGGGTAGATTTGTGAACAGGGGAGACTCTGAGTCCACAAGCATGGAAGAATTGGTATAGATGATGTATCTTCCAGAAAACTTGGGGTCATGCAAAGCTCTGTGAGTGGCATTTAAAAACAATTGGAAGAAGAGAGAACTCTAGGAATATTATAAGAAAATAAATAATTTATAAGGCAAAGGCCAGAATAAAATAGTAACTTTACTTTTGTTGACCCTGCTTTTGCTTCCTTTCTAATTGTAGACAGCACAGTGCTCAGAGAAATAGCCAAAGCAGAAAATGAGTGGAAATGGAGAGAAGGAATGAGGTATGGGAACTGGGAGGGGGAAAAGAGAGTGGGAGGGGGTTTGGACATTACATAAACTAGTAAATGAAATGCAAAGTTTGTACTAACATAGCCTGTGCGCTCTCCTTCTGTGTGAAGAAAAGTCTCAGGAAATATACTGACAAGGGAGTTTACCTCATTCCTGCTTTTCACACTGGAACCTCAAAGCAGTCATGGTTAGGAGACACCAAGAAGTTTAGTAAGTACATCTGTTGCTTTTTTTCCCCTCTGTTTCCTGAACGTGCCTGTTTCCCCATTCATCTCTGATGATTTCTTTGATTTTCTTGCCATAGGAATATTAACCTTGAAATTTCTCTTGAAAATAATATGGAAAACAGAAATCAAATTTAAGTTTGGCATAGTCAATGAGTGATTCTCCTTTCTGTGCTCGGTTTTTTTTTTATTTTTTACTTTTTAGTGGATATATATATATATATACATTAATATATGTAATTTATATATATTATTGACAACTTCTATACTTACAGACAATAAACCATGGTATTTTTCTCCCCTCCCCTGATTTCCTCTTCATAACTCTGCTCTCCATCATATCCCCCCCTCTCCGTAGTTTCTCTTTTAATTTGATGTCAGGGTCTTATGTAGGTATTGCTAGGCACTGCGAGGTCATGGATACCGAGGCCAATTTCTGTCTGGACAGTTGCATTATAAGGAGTGGTACCCTTCCTTTGGCTCTTACATTCTTTCTTCCACCTCTTCTGCAATGGACCCTGAGCCTTGGAGGGTGTGCACATTTACTCTATGCAATATCTAAACTCAACTTGATGTCTTGCGTTTTTTGTTAAACTTTATTTGATGATCATTTTGATACATGTGGTGGTCCAAGAAATATTATGCTGAGATCCCATGTGGCTTTTAATTTTTTTTTTGTTTCCTAAGGTCATGTCTTACAAAGCTGTTAGCAAAAACACACCCAGGTAACTGATAACGAAATAAACAGGAATATTACTCACCTTGCCATCATTACCATGCTGACTCTCCTTCTACCTCATCATTCTTGAAGCTTAACCAGTCATCTCTTTTCCACTTCCATAATTTTGTTACTGTAAGAACATTACATCAATGGAAACATACATTATGCAACCTGTTGAAACTGGATTTTGTCATTTGACACAAGCCTTTGGGGATTCATGCAGGTTACTAGGTCTGTGAATAACTCCTCCATTTTTTTGTTGGAGTAGCATTTCATACAAGGAGGTTTGACTGGTTATCTAACCACTCGTCCTTTGCAGGACTTCTGGGTTACTCCCTGTTTGGAGATGGTACAAATAAAGCTGCTTTTATTTGTGAATATTTTTGTATGACTATATGTTTGCATTTCCATGGGATCAATTTCACAATCTCAAGGTCACCTAAAAGTTCTTATGTAATTATACCAAACAACTGATTAAGTTTTTATTTTCCTCAGGGAAACTGTAATAATTTATATCTCCACCTGTGTCTCTGACTGCTCAATACTACCATTTTTGCTCTGTTTTGTTTTTATTGTTTAACCATTTCTAATAGGTATGCAGTGATATATCACAGCGTTTTGAATTTCCATTACCTTAATGATGTTGGACTTCTGTTCTTAAGTTTACTTGAAACCTACCTATACTCTTCATTGAAATGTTTCCTCATGTCATTTGGCCATAGTTTCCTTGATAATATTAGTTTGTTGGAGAAGTTTAAGCAACTTTCATAGAGTCTAAAGGTAGTCCTTAGTTAGATATTTAGTTTTGCAATTTTTCTCACAGAGCAGCAATGGCAAGTTCCTCACTTTCACAGAACAAACTGTTTCTATTTAAAAATATTTTATTTATATATTTATATATTTATATATTTATATATTTATTTGAGAGGCAGAGAGGGTGAGAGAGAGAAAGAGAGAGAGAATGGGCACAACAGAGCCTCCAACTACTGAAAAACACTCCAGACCCTTGTCCTACCCATGCATCTGGCCTACACGGGTATTGGGAAATCAAATCTGGGTCCTTAAACTTTTCAAGCAAGTGCCTTATCTACTAAGCCATCTCTCCAGCCCTGTTTCAGTTTTGATGATAACCATTGCATTAGTTTCTCCTTTTGTGGCTCAGGCTCCTTGGATCCTGCCTAAGAAATGTTTTCCCAACTATAGATCTTGAGGGTTTTTCATATTTTTAAATGGAGATAATGATTCTATGAACATATTGCAAACTGGTCACATTCCCATTGGGCCATCTCTTCAAGGAAGGTCTTCCTCAGTGGGATTATTATTTGTATTCTCTGTGTTGTCTTGAATGCCTGAGTCAGTTTATGTGGTGGAGTGGCCTTGCTCAGAGTGCACCTTCCCACTGTGGCTCTTACATGCTGTCCACCATGTCTTCTGTGGTGTTCCCTGAGCTTTGCAGGATGTGTCAGACATCTCCAGTGTTGAGCTCTCAACAGTGACTGATTTTCTGGTTTGATGAGTTCTGATTCTTCTTGGTGTTTAATACCATCTCCCAGGAAGAGGTTCTCAGACTAGCCATGATAGCAGCACTCATATTTAATCCAAATCTTCCTCTGTAATGTTTATTGAGTCCTGGCTGATGTGATAGAGGTGACTCATCAAGCTAAGCAATTGGCATGCTTTCTTATCATACTGGTGGGTCTTAGATCTCTCCAGTATCTACCACCATTGGCAAAAAAAAAAAAGAAAAAAAAGAAAAAAAAGAAAGAAAGATTCTCTAACCAAAAACAAGGGCAGCATGAATCAAAGTGCATAAACATAGACATTTAGAAGAGGTTTTGATGTAAATAACATCTCCTTTTAGCCAAGAAGATGAAGCCCATCTGTGATCTATGAACTCCCAAAACATAGACTTCTGATTTGGCTCTCAGTACCAGATACAATTTCCCTTCCAATGACCAAGTCCCATATACAATAGGAGCAGCTAATTATTCCCACCACCACTATTGCCAGCATGCCACTATTGTATCAGTATGCATATCTTACCTGGCTGGTTGATTTTGTAGCCTGCAGGATCTAGTGCTTCGTCCTGATTTTGATGTCCTTTCTCCTCTCAAAGCTCATGCAGTGCTTTCTGGCACTATGAAATCTAGCCATTAGGGAGCTGTATTCCATCTCAATATCACCTCTCAATAGCTTGTGACCCCAGTCTATGATATTTTCAGCAAAATGGCCTTACCATATAGATCTGGTGGGTAACCAAGTAATCTTGCAATGGACTGCATTACATTTTGTGTGTGTGTGTGTGTGTGTGTGTGTGTGTGTGTGTGTGTGTGTGCGTGTGTGTGTGTGTGCGTGAGGGGGCTGTGCTCATGGGCTTCCCTGACCAACAGATCACCGTCATGTGTGATATAATTTACCAGAACCAGCCTATGGTTTTATTTTTAGGATAAAGTTTTCTGTGCCTCTACAGGGTACACTTCTGCTGAAACACATTCACTCATTCATTCTCTCTTTCTCATCTTTTAATTAACTGATCAGGAGGAAGGATTCTATGGTACTGATTCATGCCTTCCTAAGTTTCCCCCCCCCTTCCCTCCCTTACCTCAGTCCCCCTGAGACTCTCCCTCCTCCTGCAGTCTGTCCCTTCATTTCCATGTCTATTATCCTCTCCTCTTGTCATGTACAGGTTTTCCTGTAGCCAAGCCTTGTTCTACCTTCCTAACCAGTACTACTGATGCTTACTACAGATTATAAGCAAATCAAACTATTCCATGTTAGCTTCTGCATATGAGAGAGGGCATGCAATGTTTGTTTCTTCTGAGCATTTGTAAGCATACTCAGTATGATTTTTTTTCTAGATCCATCCATTTTCCTGAAAAATTCATCATTTAATTTTCCCTAATGTTGAGTAGATTTCTATTGTGTACAGGTACAACATCATCATATTTATTCAACAGCCCATGGGGTCAGGGCTGATTTCAGTTCCTAGCTGTGTTGAATAGAGCAGCCACAAACACTCTTGAGCAAGTGCCTATATAGTAAAATTTTGCATCTTTAGGGAATATGCCCAGGAGTGGTATACTGAGGCTTGCCAATTGTTAGTTATGCCTGGAAATTCTCTGATTCTGTTCCCCATAAGACTGAGGTTACAGACATGTGTGGCCACACCTAGCTGTTTAGGTGTATCCTGGGGATAGATTCAAGTGTTCTTTTGGGCTTTCTTAGGCTTCCATGTTTGCATAGCAACTGCTTTTTAACTACTAATCCATCTTGGTCCCTCTTTTCTTACATGTAGAATAAAATTGATTGTGTTATGTTTCTCTTGTATCCTACTAGCTTTTATATTTCCTGTAATAAATTTTGTTTTGTTTTGTTTTGTTTTCTTGTTCAGAAACTTTGACAGTCATACCATCATTCAGTAAGAATGACTTTTACTAAACCCCTGCTGCTGTGGAGGTGTGATGTTTGGCTGTCTGCTCCTGCCATGTTTTCTCTACAATGATGAAGCATCCCCTCAAATCTTTAAGCAGAAAATAAACTCTTTCCTCACATAAACTGATTTTGCTCTCAGGTACAAGAAAGTACAATTCTGAATTGGGGGAATCTATAAAATGATAGTGGAAGTTTGTTAGAGAGGAGCACATGATAAAGACCATACAAGCTTCAAGCTTTTTCCTATATTCCCTTAAGCATGTATTTCTTCACTTAGATGTTCATCTCTGTATCCTCTAATATTACTAATTTTTCTATTTATTTTTTTTATTTGAGAGAGAGGTAGAGAGGGATAAAGAGAAAGAGAGACAGAGAATGTGTACACCAGCACCCCTAACCTCTGCAAATGAACTCCATACACATGTGTCACCTTGTGCATCTGGCTTACATGGGACCTGGAGAATTTAACTTGGGTCCTTAGGCTATGCAAGCAAGTGCCTTAATGGCTAAGACAACTCTCCAGCCCTCATATACTTTATATTAAAACAGTAACATGCATAAACCCTGAGTGTTTGATTAATTCTAATAAATATATTGAACTTAAAAGTGAAGTTATTGAAGGCTGACTTGTAGCTAGTCAGAAGGAAACAAGGTTACAACCTTGGAATTATGACTAGAGTCTGAAGCAAGAGCATTCCTATGGTTCTGAGCCATTCCCCTTGGGATCTAGTATTGCCTCCAGGTAGTTAGTGTCAGAATCAAATGGAATTTGAGGATACCCAGTTGTGTCTGCTGAAAAAATTATTAATGATTGTGAGAACACACAAACCTCACAAGTGATATAAATACTGTGCTGAGACTTGAGTGACAGAAGAAGAAAACATATCTTTCTTTCCTGTCTCTTACAATATTCCACTATGACATCAATTCTGAGATATAATGGAGAAAAATCAGTGTTTCTTTCTATTCTCACACCACTCAACATTTCTGACATGAGATATATCCAGGGAGGAGTTTCCTCTCATACAAAGTAAGTCGCCATCAAACCACAACTAAGTGTCATATAATTAATTTAGTTCTAACCCTATTTACTCCAAGACAGCATCTGGTCCCAGTGGTGAAGGGCTCAGTCACATAAGATTGGCCACAGATCAGGTGACATGAAGCCCCAAAGGAATGATGAACCTTGGGGGAAGGGTTGATTAATTGGCTAGAGTGGCTCACTGAGCTCAGAGAAGTACTTACATTTACTGGCTTCTTGTAAAGAGTAGAACCACAGATACAATGGCTGAATCAAGGTACAGGAGTAGTGGTATATGGGAGAAGATGAGGAGTGCCCACACCTTCTCTGAGATTGCCATCATTTAAGAAGCTCCATGCTTTGCAAACCCAATGACTCTACTACTTTTGTGCTTTTATGGTGAATTTATTTTAGATGCATAATTGATTAAACCATTAGCAATTGATGAGCAACTCAATCTTTATCTTCATTCCCTTCCTGGGTAGTGCAAAAGCTATTGAAATTTCTCATTGTCTAATTTCATGCATGAGTCTTCAAGGTGACTAGTGGCCATGCTGTCACTATGTAAGGAAACCAGTTACCATTCATTAGCATAAAACCACATTCATCAATATTTGCATGTTTTTGTGTGCATGTGTATGTGTATGTGGGTGCATGCACATGTGTATAGTGGTCTACATGCACCTGTATGCATGTGAAGTCCATACAGGTGAATGTCAGGTTTTTTTTTGTAAGTTTCTTTAAAAAAATTATTAGTGTATTTTTGAGGTTTAGAATTTGCATTTAATTTTTCATATCTTTCTTTGTTTATTATTATTATTATTAACAATATGTTTCATATGGCTACATCCTTCATCCCTGCCCCTAGTCCTTTGGGGATGCTTCTCAGTGGGGTTGCAGGTATTTCCCATGGGGTTGTAGTTTATATATTTGGGGAGCAGTAGTCAGTTATGTTGTGGGAGACGGAATGCCTCTGGGCATGATGTCTCAACCTATGGCTCTTACAATCTTTCTACCCTCTCTGCCAAAAAATTCCCTGAGCAATGGTGGATGAGTTTTAAATCTTCTTCACTGATAAGCTCTTAGGAGCCCCTGGATCTCTCCCTTGGTAGGTGTTGAGTGTCTTCAGGGTCTGTCTCCTACACCATGGCACTGATTATCAGGAACAGCATGGAATCAGCACTCTTGCTCATCTCCCGAATTCCTCTGTGGATCCAGCTGTGGCTTCCCTAAAGTGTGAGGGGTAGTTTATCTCTTCCTGTCTTGCTACCCTCTGAAAATAGAAGAACAGATTCTCCAATGGAGAATGAAGTCAGCATAGTTTAAATAGAATAGGCATTATTAATTTAGGGATAATTTGATGTGTGTAACCCCTCTTTTAGCCAAAGACTAGTGAGATCTTGACACTGGAGAACATAATCTTTTCCTCCGTACGATTATGATCTGGTTCCCAATTCCAGATAATGGGTTCCTTTACACTGAGCAGATCTCTTAGTCAAATAGAAAGTAATTGGTTACCCACTGAGGCTGTGTGCCACTATTGCACTGGCATTTGCATCGTGTCAGGGTGTTTGCCTCTGAGTAGCTTAGACCTCTATTTGCTCAGTCCATTGTTGGCCATTTTCCCCCAGTGGCTCATGTAGTGCTTTCTAGTACTAGACAGCACTAGACTGGCTTTCTTCTGAATTTCAGCCAGTTCTCTTCATGCTCTGTCTCAGCAGCATATGGTGTTTTCAGCAATAGGGTCTTATATTTTGCCTTAGGTAGGTATCAAGTGCTTTGACAAAAAGCTGTCTTGATTTGGGAACCTTGTAGGTCTCTCCGACCAACAGCTCAATGTGGATAGCAACCAATCTCTGGTACTGGGAATTATACAGCAGATACAGAAAATTAAGCTTAGGGTCATCCCACCATCACCAGAGCCCTACTTTTCAGGTCCTGTTCCATTATCCCTTTTGAGGGTTCTATCTTTTGGGCTATCTCCAAGGATAAAGGCTTTTATGGTATCAGCTCATTTTGGATTTAATTTTGGGTTTGTTTTTTTTCCCTCCCTTCCCCCCAAACACTTCCATCCCTGTTATTTGGGCCTTGAGTAGTCTATCAGGCATAACAGCAACTCAAACAAGTCGAGGTTAGGAACTGCAAATGAGTGACACCATGCGGTGATTGTCTTTGTATGATTGTGTGAGTTTGCTGAGTGTGAACTGTTCTACATCTGTCCATTTTTTTCTATGAATTTTATTGTTTCACTTTTTGTTACTGCTGAGTAGAATTCCAATGTGTAAATGTACCACAACTTTGTTATACATTCATCCAATGATGGCAATCTTGGTTGATTCCAGTTCTTAGCTATAATCAACTGAGCAGCTACAAACATGGTTGAGCAAATGCCTCTGTATCAATGCATGGAGCATTTAGGACAAGTGTCCAGTAAGGAAATAACTGGGTCTGTTGGTAATTTTATGTTCATCCTTTTCAGGAATCTCCAAATTGATTTCCATAGTGGTTGTACAAGTTTACATTCCCACCAACAGTGAATGAGAGTTCCTCGTTCCCCACATCCTAACGACCATTTGTCATTAGATTTTTATTAATGATTGCCACCCTTACTGGAGTTAAGGTGGAATCTCACATTTGTTTTAATTTGCATTTCCCTTATGGTAAAGGGATGTTGAACATTTTCTTAAGTTTGTGTTAGGCATTCATGATTCTTTCTCTGAGAACTCCCTAGTCAGTTCACTGCTCCACTTTTGGAGTAGGTTGTTTGATATTTTATTGTTTAGTTTTTTGTGTTCTTTGTAGATTCTAGATATCAGACTTCTGTCAGTGGTATAACTGGTGAATATTTTCTCCCATTCAGTCAGAAATGAATTTACTCTGCTTATGGTGTGTTTGTGCAAAAGTTTTTTAGCTTCATGATATCCCATTGGTTGAGTGATTGTTTAATTTCCTGAGCTACTCGAGTTTTGTTCAGAATGTCTTTCCCCACTCCTATATGGTGGAGAGTGCCTGTGATTTTTCCTTCCATTAGAAGAGTTTCAGATCTTATACTGAAGTATTTAATCCATTTGGACTTGACTTTTATATATGGAGAGATGTGTGGGTCTCATCCAATTTGTCCAACACCGTTGGTTGAAGATGGTGTCTTTTTTGCCACTCTATATTATTGGCAACTTTGTCAAAGATTAAGTAGCTGTAGTTACTTGACCAAAGGTCTGAGTCTTCAATTGTTTTCCTACTATGGCTTTGTAATATAACTTTAGATTATGTATGGTGATATCTCCCAAGATGTTTTCTGTTTGCTGAGAATTTGCTTGGGTATCCGAGGCCTGCTGCTATTCCATATGAATTTTGAGATAATTTTTTTCAATCTCTATAAACAATATATAGATCTTTCACATCCGTGGTTAGTGTTATTCCAATGTATTTATTTATTTATTTATTTATTGCTATTGAAAATGGGACAGCTCCACTGATTTCTTTCTTTGTATATTTATCTTCTGCATTTAGAAAGGCTACTGACTTTTGTGCATTGATTTTGTATCCTGCCACTTACAGAATTAAATAATTACCTTTAGAAGTTTTGAGATGGAGATTTTTGGGTCACTTATGTATAGAATCATGCTATATGCAAATAGGGCTAACAATTCATTTCCCTTTTATTTCTTTCTCCTGTCTTATTGCTTGGGCTAGTACTTCTAGTACTATGTTGATGAACTGTGGTGAGAGTGGGCACCCTTTCTTATTCCAAATCTCAATAGGAACTCCTTCAGTCTTTCCCCAATAAGTAGTATTTGAGCTTTGGGTGCTTTATATATAGCCTTTATTGTGTTGAGATATAAACACTCCATGCCTATTTTTCTAGTGTTTTGACCATGAGGTGGTGTTGTATTTTGTCAAAGGCCTTCTTTGCATCAATTGATATGATCATGTGTTTTTAATGTTTCAGTTTATTTATGTGGACTATTATTTTGACCAATTTCCACATGTTGAACCATCCCTGCATCCCTGGGATGAAGTCTACTTGATCAAGTTGGATAATGCTATTGATGTGTTGTTGAATTCAGTTTGTGAATATTTGTTCAGGATATTCACATCTAAATTTACCAGGCACATAGGCCTATAGGTTTGTTTTCTTGTTGCACTTCTGTCTGATATTGATATTAAAGTGATGGTAGTTTCATAAAAGGAGTGAGTAAGATTCCTTGGTCTCCAATTATGTTAAACAGTTTGAGAAAAATTGACTTCAGTTCTTCAAGGAAGGTTTGATAGAATTCAGCTGGGAAGCCAATATGTCCTGGTCTTTTCTTTATGGGGAGATTTTTGATTAACTTTTCTATCTCCATGGATGAGATAGCTCTTTTTAGAAGTGTATTCTGCTTGAGTTTAGTTTTGGTAGGTGGTATGTGTCTAGAAATTCATCTATTTCTTCCAAATTATCCAATTTTATGGAGTAGAGATTTTGGAAGTATGCCCTAAAGATTCTTCCAATTTCATTGATGTCTGTTGTGACCTTTCCTTTTTTATTTCTGAGGTTTTTTTTTTTTTTTTTATTTGAGACTTCTCTCTTTTTTTCCAAATCAAATTGGCCAGGGATTTATTGATCTTGTTTATTTTTTCAAAGAACCAGCTCTTCATTTCATCAATTTTAAAATTTGTTTTCTTAGTTTCTACTTCATTAATTTCTGCTCTGATCTTGATTTTTTCTTTCCCTCTGGAGCTCTTAGGGCTGACTTCTTCTTGTTTTTCAAATGCCTTTAGGTGGGCAGTTAGGTTATTAATGTTGCTTCTTTCTGTCTTTGTTATGAAGGCATTTAGCACAATTAATTTTCCTTTTATGTATGTTGTGAATTGTTTCTCTCTTGTTGCTTTTAACACTTGCTCTTTGTTTGCATTGTTAAGACTTTCAACTATGATGTGTCTTGGAGAGTTTCTTTTTTGGTCCTTTGGTTTCTTTGTTTGTTGTTCTGTGGGCTTTTTCTATCTGATGGGCCTCTCTCTCTTTTTTTTTTTTAATTTTTTTGTTTATTTTCATTTATTTATTTGAGAGCCAGAGAGAGAGAGAGAGAGAGAGGCAGATAGAGAGATAGAGAGAGAGAGAGAGAGAGAGAGAAAGGACACACCAGGGCCTCCAGCCACTGCAAACAAACTCCAGATGCGTGTGCCCCCTTGTGCATCTGGCTAATATAGGTCCTGGGGAATTGAGCCTTTAACCAGGGTCCTCAGGCTTCACAGGCAAGCGCTTAAACGCTAAGCCATCTCTCCAGCCCGGGCCTCTCTTTAGAGAGATTCAGAAAACTCATTCTTAAAGTTGATCAAATCTTCATTAAGCTTAGTTGATCAGTTATTAAGAACTTCCATTTCTTGACATCTTCAATTCATTCATATCTCATTTGAAGTCCCTAACATTTTCTTCAGTCAAGTTAAGCCTACTGTCAAAAGTTGGATGCTCTAAGAGATGATTCTGTTCAATTTCTGTAATAGGATTGTTGGTTTGATGGTTTGATTCCATTTCAGCAATTCTTTGATCTGGGTCTCATTGGTTGTTGTATTTTCATTTTGGGATTGAAATTTTTTCAATTTCTATATGATTTCTTTGGAGGCTTCCACTATAGGACTAGGTATACTTGGTGGAGATCTTTCAGTTTTCTGACTCTCACTACATTTTTTACATTGTGGTGTACCCATCTTGGGGAGGTGCTTTATTCTATTGACGATATTTTTTTGTCTTTGTAGGATCTTCTGAGGGTGTTGTTTTAAATGTGAACCAGATTGGTATACTGATGTACAATGGGGTTGTAACCACAGATACAGAGATTTTAGAGAGTGCAGGTGCATCAAAAGTACCTGGGGAACTGGGAGCTCTGGCCTACTCACTCTACTTGCATGTACTCTTCAGCACATGGGAATCATGGGTTGGCAAACTAGGTTCAAGGAAGCTGGAAAGCCAGCGGCTGGTGCACCCTCTAACTCCGGAATAGCATGTCAGTACCTCAGGGCCAGTCATGATACCACAGCAAAGGCCCATTTCCACACTGCCTACACAGGGACCAGGTCTCCCCAAGCCAGGTGCAGGGGGACCTACAAGGACCAGGAAACTGGGAAGAGCCAGGGAACAGTAATCTGGCGTACTCATTCCACACTGTGCATGGCCTCTGGCATGCCCCCTCAGGCACAGTACATCTGGGAGTTGGGGACACAGGGACACATCAATCTGGAAGGCAGAGCAAGGGGCCTGCTTCCACAGTAAGCTCATATTATTCAAGCAGCCCCAAGCCATTTGCAGGGGGACCTACCAGGACCAGGAAAGTGGGAGGAGCCCTAGGAAACAGAGATCTGGCCTACTCATTCCTCACCCACAGTGTACACACTCTGGCTCAGGGTATCAGGAGATGGTGTTTTCTTTAATCATTCTTCTAATTTACTTGTTCTGAGACAGCATCTCTCATGGAACTCAGAGCTCACCAATTCTGCTAGATTAGCCATGAAGTCTCAGGGGTCCTTCTGCTTTGTCTCCCCTGACTTCATATTATAAGCACACACTGCTACACCCAGCTATTATTTTTTGCATGGGTGAGGGGATCACAGCAAGCACTTTACACACTGAGCCATCTGCCTAGCCTCCAAATGCACCTTTCCCAGCATGGAGATGCTGTTTTAAGAGCTATATGACAGACAATAAAGTATTCAAACTGGGGCATGGGTACTAGATTAACACAATATGAGTGAACTGGGTAGACAATCTATCCTTGGAGTTGGAGGAAGAGAGCAATGACATCTCATGCATGTATCAGAACTATGTTGTGACACAGAGAAGACAGAATATGGGGAAGCACTAGTCCAAGTAGCAACAAGCAAACCTCATAGCAAACCACATGTCTGCATTTCTTAAAGAGCCACTTGTCAAGCACTGCTTGGCTGCAGCTGTCTGTGGACTCAGCACAGCTGCCACTCTTAAAGCAAGGTCAGACAAATTAACTAAAGTTAATTTCTCAAAATGACTTTGTCATCAAACTTTAATTGCCATTCCTCTATCATGAGGAAAACTTCAGTGTAACTCGGCCTATATCTCTCTATGTGAGCTGAAGGGGGACACAGGTATAATGTCCATTTTCTTCTTTGTAAGTTAGCACCCTTACTTCTTGTCACAACTCTAATGAGGTGACATAGGAAGCCACCATAAAATCATTGTACAAACCAACACTTAATGGACTTTTCTTAAATTCTGAGAACAAAAATCACATTCTTTTTCATAATAAAATTATACAGAGTTTTTTATATTTTCCTAAAAGCATTTTCTATTTTATTTAAGTTTTTATTGAACTTCTTCAGTTAAAATTAAATAATTTAGATATATTGGGACCATATATTAGAAGAGAGACAACATTGAGCATTGGTGTTGAAAAAGTAGATGAAAATGTATTGATTGGACTTCTGGTCAAGGTGGCAATGCCTAACTGCACCACACCTCCCTGGTAAAGAAAGGCAAGGCATTAAGTGTTCACTGGGTCTTTTAGGGGACAGACATCTCTAATAGACCACCAGTGGGAGGGCGCAGAGGGGGAAAAGAGGGAATCATTGATTCCCTCGCTCAAAGGAAGCCCAACACTCCCCCAGTCCCCACAAGCAGCTGCTGTACCCATAGTCCCTGCTTCATGATACTCCTGCAATTACTGTAGGAAAGGGGACACAGGCCAGCATAGTCCCACTTGCCTCACTGCGCAGCAGCGATTGCCCCACACATGAACTTGGGCAGGCTCTGCCCCCTGGCTCGCTTGAGCTCAAGCTCAGTAAGTCCATCTGCCTGCCATACACATGCTGCCAATCTGATTGTGCAAGTTTAGCCTGCTCTGCCCATTTGCCTGCTTACTGCTCTGGCCACCCACCCATCCACATGCGAGCTCAGGCCCATTCCACGCTGCCCACACTAGCTCAGGCTCACTCTACCTGTCTGCACACACAAGCTCAGGCCCAATCCCCTGTCTGCTGAACCGGCCACCCACAGGTGTCCTGCTGTGCACAAGCTCAGGCTGCTTTGGTGTCCCAGTGTCCTGCCACGTGGGAGTTTAGGCTGCTATGTACTTGTTGCTTCAGCCACCATCTGTGCATGGGCTGAGGCTGCTTTGGGGTGCCACCACATGAGAGCTCAGGCTGCTTTGGCATCTGGCCTCAGGCTGCTTCAGGTTCCTGCTGTGTGTGAGCTCAGGATGATCCACCCACCCATGTGTTAGTTCAGGACCATTGTGCCCATTTGTTTGCCTGCCTGCTAGCTCAGGCCAGCTTCCCCAAGAGTCACCACTTCCCCTGCCCATCAAGACCTCAGTCTTACTCTCCCTACCCATACACTGTGATGGGCAGACCACAGCACAAAAGAAATGAAATGAAAAATCATATGCAAGTAAATCCAGTAAGCACACCCAGTCCTACAAAGAACATTTCTAATCAAAACATAGAAGAGACATTAGGATCAGAACACCAAAATGAAGCTATGAGCAATGCAATCCTGACCAAGCTACTGGCAGAACTTGCAGAAAAGCAACAACAGACCAATAATCTTGTGGATGCTGCCATCACTCTACTAGAACTAATAGATAAGAAAATGGAAGGAGATCAAACACAGTTAAGAGAGATGAAGGAGAGCAAAAAAAAAAGAGGACCTCAAAAATCAGCTGGTGATGCTTAATGAAGACATAAAGAAATGCAAGGATGAATTCCAAGAAGCATCAAGAAAATCACAAAACGATGTGAAAAGGACAAAAGGATGGAAACTATGCATAGAAAAGTAGTAGAAAATGCAAACCTAATTGAAAAATTCCAAAACCCTTTAGAAGCTCTCAAGAATAGAGTAAGCCATGAGGAGGATAGAAACTCCAATTTGGAAGACAAGACAAAAGAAACAATTCGAGAGCTCAACACAGTCTAAATAAGTTCAATTTTTTTTTTTTTTTCTGAACAGAACATGAGGGAATTGTGGGATACAATGTCCTTAAATGTCCTTAAATGTCCTAACTTCCAGATTACGGGAACACCAGAAGGGGAAGAAATTCAGACCAAAGGCATGGAGAACCTTTTTAACACAATAATCGAAGAAAACATTCCACTCTCTCAAAAGAAAGGCCCATCAAGATATGAGAAGCTAACAGAACTCCAAAGAGATTGGACCAAAGGAGAAACTCTCAAAGACATATTGTCCTTAAGACTCTAAACATTGACACCAAAGAGAAAATCCTGAAAGCAGTTAGGGAAAAACAGCACATCACTTTTAAAGGTAACCCCATCAGAATTACTTCAGACTTTTCAATGGAAACTCTGAAAGCCAGAAGGGCCCAGAATGGAACACTGCAAAGTCTAAGAACCTATGGCTTCCAACCCAAACTAGTTCACCCAGAAAAAGTATCGCTCATAATAGATGGTGAAAGAAAAACTTTCCGTTGCAAAACTCAGCTTTACAATTATATGAACACAAAACCAAACATACAGAGAGCATTTCAGGAAACTCTCTACACAGAAGAACCAAATAATCAACCTCAAATGCCTACAAGAAGCAGATCACAAAAACCAAACTCAGAGAAGGCACAAAAACTTCAAAGCCCATGAAAACGCCAAACAATATATACCAACACAATATGGCAAGGATCAAATCAAACCTCACAGTCATTACGCTAAATATTAATGGTCTTAATTCACCCATAAAGAGACAGGAGCTAACAGGATGGATCAAAAAATTAGACCCCTCAATCTGTTGTCTTCAAGAAACCCACCTCACCACTGAAGACAGACACCTCCTCAGGATGAAACGGTGGAAAACAATATTCCAAGCAAATGGGAATAAGAAACAAGCAGGTGTAGCTATATTAATATCAGATAAAATAGACCTTAAACCAAAAATAATCAAACAAACAAAGAAGGCCACTTCCTACTTATGAAGGGAATGATCCATCAAGAAGATATCACAATCATAAATCCTTGTGCACCAAACACAGAGGCACCATAGTTCATAAAATAAAACCTACTTGAAAATAAACCAGAAATAACCACCAACACCATCATAGTTGGGGACTTCCATACACTGTTATCTGTAATAGACAGATCACCCAAACAGAAACTCAACAGGGAAGTAAGAGAGCTCAACCAAACCATAGATCACTTAGACCAAACGGACATCTACAGAACATTCCTTCCTAAATCCACAAAATGCACATTCTTCTTAGCAGCCCATGGAACATTCTCTAAAATAGATCATATGTGGGGTCACAAAGGCTGCCTCCATACATTTAGGAAGATTGACATAATTCCCTGCATGATATCAGATCACAATGCTATATTGCTAGAAATTAACAACAAAAGCCCCAACAAAATTCCCATCGGCTCCTGGAAACTGAACAGCACACTTTTAAACAATGAATGGATAGTGGATGAAATAAAAATAAAATTGCAAAATTTCTAGAAATAAATGAAGATGAGAACACATTGTACCATAACTTATGGGACACAATGAAGGCAGTCCTCAGGGGAAAACTCATAGCACTCAATGACTTCTTAACAAAGACAGAGAGATCCCAAATCAATAACCTAACCATCCACCTAAAGGCACTGGAAAAGCAAGAAGAATCCAACCCAAAAAGCTCCAGATGGAAAGAAATAATTAAGATCAGAGCAAAAATTAATTAATTGGAAAATAAGAAAACAATTAAGAAAATTGACAAAACAAAGAGCTGGTTCTTTGAAAGAATAAACAAGATTGACAAACCCCTGGCCCTTTCGGTCAACACAAAAAAAGGGAGACACTTGAAATTAACAAGATTCGAAACGAAAAAGGAGAGTTCACAACAGACATAAGTCAAATTGGGAGAATCATCAGGACTTATTTCAAAAAACTCTACTCCACAAAACTGGATAATATACAGGAATTGGATAAATTCCTGGACACATACCATCTATCAAAGCTTAACTCAGAGCAGATTAATCTCCTAAACAAACCTATCATACTCATTGTGATGGAACAAATAAGAAAATCCTTCCCAAAAAGGAAGAGTCCTGGACCAGATGGCTTCTCAGATTAATTATATCAAACCTTCATGCAAGAACTCAAACCAATCTTTCTCAAATTGTGCCACACAATTGGAGAACAGGGAAAGCTCCCCAACTCCTTGTATGAAGCTAGTATCACCCTAATTCCAAAACCAGGCAGAGATGCCACAAGAAAAGAAAACTACCGACCTATAACCCTGATGAACTTAAATGCAAAGATCCTGAACAAAATCCTTCCAAACCAAATTCAACAACACATCAAAATCATTATTTACAATGATGAAGTGGGATTCATCCAGGAACGCAGGGGTAGTTCAACATATGGATATCTGTCAATGTAATACACCACATAAACAAGGTCAAACACAAAAACCACATGATCATTTCGATAAATGCAGAAAAGGCCTTTGACAAAATACAACATCACTTTATGATCAAAACTTTGGAGAGAATTGGCATGGTTGGTCCTTATCCTAACATAATAAAGGCAATAAACAAAGCTCCTAAGGCCCAAATAATACTTAATGGAGAGAGACTGAAGGAATTCCCATTGAAATCAGGAACAAGACAGGGTTGTCCACTTTCACCTCTGCTCTTCAATACAGTACTTGAAGTCCTAGCTTGAGCAATAAGACAGGAGAAAGAAATAAAAATGATAAAATTTGGATAGTAAGAAGTTAAGTTAGCTCTATTTGCAGAGGACATGATTCTATACATAGGAGACCCGAGAGACTCCATCCCAAAACTCTTTTTTTCTGAAAATTTTTTTGGGTTTATTTATTTATTTATTTATTTATTTGAGAGCCAGAGAGAGAGAGCGAGAGAGAGGGAATGGGCGCGCCAGGGCTCCAGCCACTGCAAACGAAATCTATACACATGTGGCCCCTTGTGCATCTAGCTAATATGGGTCCTGGGGAGTCGAGCCTTGAACCAGGGTCTTTAGGCTTCACAGGCAAGTGCTTAACCTCTAAGCCATCAATCCAGCCCTGTCCCAGAACTCTTAAAGGTGATTAACTCCTATAGCAAAGTAGCAGGATAAAACAATCAATGCACAAAAATCAGTAGCCTTTCTATATGCAAATGACAAAGATACAGAAAAAGAAATAAGGGATATGGTCTGATTTTCAATAGCAACAATAATATAAAGTACCTTGGAATAACATTAACCAAGAAACATCTATACAATGAAAACATAAAAACACTCAAAAAAAGAAATTGAGGAGGACTTGAGGAAATCCTATGAAAAGCAATATACAGATTTAATGCAAGTCACATTAAAATGCCACCAGTGTTCTTCAAAGAGATAGAAGAAATAATCTCAAGGTCCATATGGAAAGGCAGAAAGCCTCCGATATCCGTGCATATCCTCAGCAAAAGAAAGACCTCTGGATGTATCACCACACCTGATTTAAAGCTATATTACAAAGCCATAGTAATAAAAACAGCATGGTACTGGCATAAAAACAGGAGTATAGACCAATGGAATAGACTTGAGGACCCAGACTTTGGGTCAAGCAACTACAGCAAAAAATACAGCATCTTCAACAAATGGTGCTGGACAAACTTGATAACCATATGCAGGAAATTGAAACTTGATCCACACATCTCACCATGCACAACACTCAAATGGATCAAAGACCTCAATGTAAGATCAGAAACTCGACTATGACTGGAAGAAAATATAGGAAGTACTTTCCATGATATAGGAATGGAAAAAGACTTCCTGAAAAAAACCACAGTAGCACAGGATCTTAAACAGTCACTTAACCAATGGGATCACATGAAGCTCAAGAGTTTCTTCACAGACAAGTATACAATAAGCAAAGCCAATAGATTACCCAAAGAATGGGGAAAATATTTGCTGAATATCCAACTGACAAAGGCCTAAACTATAGAATCTAAAAAGAGCTCAAAAACCTAAACAATAAAAAGTCAAACAGCCCACTTAAAAAATGGGGCAAAGAGGTGAACAGGCAGTTCACAGAGCAAGAAATACAAATGGCAAACACACAGTTAAGAAAATGTTCATCATTCCTAATCATCAGGGAAATGCAAATTAAAATAACTATGAGATTCTACCTTATCCAGTAAGGATAGCAAACACTAATAAAAAATGAAAATAAATACTAGTGAAGATGTGGAGAAATAAGAACCCTCATCACCTGTTGGTGGAGATGTAAGATAGTACAACCACTTTGGAAAGCAATATGGAGACTCCTGAAAAAGCTGACTATAGAGTTACGAACAGACCCAGTTATTCCCTTACTGTTCATGTACCCTAAAACCTTCAAACCACAAGCCAGAGAGATTTGCTCAACTTTGTTTATAGCAGCTCAATTTTTAATAGCTGAGAGCTGGAATCAACCCAGATGTCCATCACTAGAAAAATGGATAACTAAGATGTGGTATATCTACATGATGTAACTATGCACAGCAGTAAGAAAAAATTACACAATGAAAGTTGAAGAAAAATGGTTGAACCTGGAACAGATCATTCTCAGTGAACTTACCCAATCACAGATAGATGATCGCCACATAGCGTCACTCATCTAGAGCACCTAACCTGAATCTACCCAAGATGCCAACATACCCAGCAAGCACCTCGAGGACTACAAAATAGGGTGGGTGGAGAGGGAGGGGAAGGAAAGGGAAGGGAGTGGCAGACAAAAATCTAGACTCAAATGGCAATGGTACCATAAAATTCTACATCCTAAAAGACAGACCAAATGGTTGAACCTTCACCAGGCCCTTAGAGGGAACACCTTAGTCATAAGGCACAGGAGAGCGTATGATGAAGACTGGCCTTAATCTACTACAGTTTCTCTCTCTCTCTCTCTCTCACTCTCTGTCTCTCTCTTATCTCCAACTCTTTTATATTAGTTTACATTTTCTTCATTCTCTAAGTGGGCACTGACCCGTAACTCCCAGTACCAGTGGGTTTCTATCATCCACAATGAGCTTTTGATCAGAGAGACCTACAAGGTTTTCTAAAACAAAGACAGATTTCTGTCAAAGCACTTGATGACCCACCAAAGGTTAGTGGTAAAACACTACTACTTAAGACACCATATGCTATTGACGAGTAACATGGTGTTACATGGCTGGAAGCTGGAAGAGAGTCCCCAGACAGTCAGCGCGTCTAGTGCTAGAAGGTGCTACATGGGTGACTGGGGGAAAATGATCCATATCTGTCCAAGTAACTCATGTTCTAACCTACTTAATATCAAATGACCTGTCGTGTTGCTCACAAGTGCAATAGTGGTGCACAGTCATGGTGGGAAACCAACTGCTCTTGATGTGGCTAATTGATCCCCTCAGTGGAACGGGACCCATAGCTGGAGCTGAAAAACAAGTCAGAACCATATCCAAACATGATCGTGCTCTCCATTATCAAGTTACCACCAATCGTGGGCTGCAAGAGGGCCTCCACCTATTAAATTCTCTATAAAAAATAAGGGTTATCCCATTTATCTGGTGCTAACTTTACTCTCCACTGGAGAATCTACTTCTCTTTTTCAGATAGAGGTAGATCCTAAGTAGAGAACCACCCCATCGTACCTCAAAAGGGCCCAGCTGAAACTAAGAATAATTTGTGAAACTACCAAGGGTGCTGTTTTGTTAGTGAACCTGGTACTAGCACAAGGGTGAGGGAGATCGACACAGAGAACAATCAACTCATACCAAATTTGATATCCAGAGACACAGAGGCCCCCAAGACCTCATCACTGAAGCAGACCCAAAATGAACCCAACATGGCTCAGGGAAATTTTGCCAAAGTGGGGGTGGAAAGAATTTCAGAGCCACACGTTGGGTCATGATACACAGAGAAATTTCCTCCTACCCATAACTGTGAGCTAACTTCACAATGCATGACCATATACCTCAATAAGGATGTGCCAGTGGGAGGGGTAGGACATGGATGAGGCCAACAATGATAGGAACTTGATTGAATTCACTGAGTACAAAATTAACTAATACAATAAGAGAAATAAAAGAAAAAAAAAAAAAGAAAATGCTTTGATTGGTTGTGAAAACTACATCAGTCTTACCAATTTTCTAAAGATAATTTACAAGTGAGAAAAGCATCTCTAATGGAGAGACTACAATGACAATATGTACATACATATTCATAAAAGTTTTAGTGTAGTGTATACGAAGCCTTTCCCAATTCAATTATCCACTTATTCTATTGATTAAGATTGAAGTTTTAGTATATTTGATGACGATGAATTCTCTGCACAGCATCAATTTCCTCCTCCCACCTCCACAGGCCGGCTATTGTCAACTTCCCCAAACTTGAGCAGGATTAGAGCTGCTGAGAGGGAGAGATGGATGGGATGGGATTTGTAGAGCTCACACTGCCCAAGAACATGGTGGATTTGAAGTGTAAAAGTAAGACTAAGCCTTTCAGGTTTGGAGTTTGTTTAATAATACAGAGGATTGAAGTGGGATTTTTTCTTCCAGACAGTTCAAAACACTTTATTGCTTGGTCTGTACTTCTGCTGGAATCAGTGAAAGAGGAAAGAAGTAGCAGAAATTACACACCTCATTTTACAAGGAAGAAAACTTTGTGCCATTTTTCCAAATGGCAGTGGGCTTGAGAAATAATATGAAGAGTACTTTATACACAGTATTGGTGTGGCTCAGGACCCATGTTAAGAGGATTCTAATTACTGAAAGCTGGAGGGGAGAGATAATTCATCTGAATATGTCCAACTGAACATTAATAGCATATTAACCCATCTTCTTATATGTAGGCTTCAGATCACATACTGAAGATTAAGGCTCAGTTACCTCATGAAACACTCATGTGTCCTGTTTGTTAAGCAGAATATAATTTATTTTTTGAGCAGAACAAATTCACTCATTTATAGGAGGGATTTCTAGTCAGATAAAATATTCTGCAGAGGCCTTATAAAAGAAGAATGGTTGGGCTGGGTTTTATAAGGAAAGATAATTTAAGTCATGTATAGGAAAGGAAATTACATTTGAATGTAGGAATGTTCTCTAGAAATTCTGGTTATTAGACACCAGACATCTCCCTCTGAACAGAACTAAAACCACTGTTGAGCAGATACATGGATGAGCTTAGCTTTTTATACAGTCTTAATAGAACACATGTGTTTGTTGATAACTGTCATAGTTGAGTATATATGGCAGTGTTTGTGGAACAGGAAACCAATCCAGAAATGTTTGACTTAAAACAAGATGGATATTATCCATTATGGGTAAAGTTGTTCCATCAAGTGGTATAGTGTTAAGTACAGTAAGAAAGGAAAAAACAATGAGTCATCTCTGGACTATTACCCCAAGACCAAAATTGCAAAGAGTGACTCAGATGGCAAAATTTCTCCCCACTTTCCCACTATAGAGTTGTCTTACCTTTAAAGAGAGACAGCCAAGCAAAGTTGCTTTGTAGTGTTTACACTTATCAATTGCCAGATTTAACCATTTCTATAAACATCCAGAAATATTTAGAAATATATTTTATCCAGTTTGATGACCCCTTCTATTTCTCCTCATATACATCTATAGTCTATGTGTCCTTCAACAGGTTGTCAAAGCCCCGTATCCTCACCAAACTTTGAGAGGTCAACTCAAGCTTATCTTGTTCAATTTATTTATTTTAATTTTCTATCAACAACTAGAATATGTACACTGTAATTTCCCAATATAGAACAACATCCTTCACACTGAGAAACATTAGCAGGAAAGGTAAGATAATTCTTTTCCAAATTCATGGAAACCCTTTTTCCCTCTGGAAAGAAACATCTGAAACAGTTTATTCTTCAAATAGTCTTCCTATGTTTAAAATAATCTTTGATACTTCCCTTTAAATTGAAGTTCTTCCTTTCTTCATCACTGAATTAAATTCTGTTACCTCTTTCCTTGCACATAATTTAGACACATAAGTAATGTAAGGTCTCTAATGCGTTCCCTGAAGATATATTTCTGCATCATAATGTTGTACTTAGATCATAAACTACTCAAGGTCAGTGTGAGTGCCTATTTAACTCCCTTCATGTTCTTCTTACGGCAGCATGTACCGAGAGCTGAATAATTGTCCTCATGAAAAAGTAGCTGAAGGTGTTTGTCTCCTTAGCATTGGAAAGGAAATCAAGGTGAAATTAAAAAGTTAATAGAGACTGTTGAAATTTAATGAGAAAACAATAATTACGCCTAGCTATTTGTATTTATGTCTTGAGTCAAGATTGTCTCTTTTTAGGGAATGGCAATGATAACTAATAAATAGGCCTTGATGTAATATTAAAATGTAGTATATATTTTTTTAATTTTTAAATTTTCTTTAATTTTTAATTTTTTATTTTTTTTACACTCAGTTTGGTACCATTATTAGGCTCATCCGTGACCTACCCCCTACCCTTGGCCCCTCCTTGTTGAGGTATACGGGTCATGCATTGTGGAGTTAGCCCACAGTTATGGGTAAGCTAAATGTCTCTGCATATCATGACCCAACATGTGACTCTGACATTCTTTCCGCCCCCTCTTCCTCAAAATTTCCCTGAGCCATGTTGGGTTCATTTTTGGACTGCTTCAGTGATGAGGTGTTGGGGGCCTCTGAGGCTCTGGCTCTCTGATTTGGTAGGAGTTGATTTTTCTCTGTGCTGATCTCCTTCTCCCTTGTGCTGGTATATATATATATATATATATATATATATATATTTGGTTTTTCCAGATAGGGTCTCACTCTGGCCCAGGCTGACCTGGAATTAACTATGTAGTCTCAGGGTGGCCTCGAACTCACGCGCTCCTCCTACCTCTGCCTCCCAAGTGCTGGGATTAAGGGCGTGCGCCACCACGCCCAGCTTTAATAATAATTTTAACATAAGCTATTTATGTGACTTTTTACCTTGATCTTTATAATCTTTATAGTCTCAGGTATCAGAGGACTTTTTTATTTTTAAGAGGTAGGGTCAAAAGAGCCTGAGCACAACAGAATTGACACCTCCACTTGGAGATGACATCTAAAGGGATAAGGTCCACTGCAACATGTAACCTTTTCAATGAAGTATAGTTAAAAATGATGTGTCACTGCCAGGCGTGCTGGCGCACGCCTTTAATCTCAGCACTCGGGAGGCAGAGGTAGGAGGATCGCCGTGAGTTCTAGGCCACCCTGAGACTCCATAGTGAATTCCAGGTCAGCCTGGGCTAGAGTGAGACCCTACATCGAGAGCCACCCCATCATACCTCAAAAGGGCCCCTGCTGAAACTAAGAAAAATTGGAGAAACAAGCAAGGGCGCTATTTTCCTCATGAACCGGATACCAGCACAAGGGGGAAGGAGATGAGCATAGAGAAAAATCAACCTCTACCAAATCAGAGAGCCAGAGCCTCAGAGGCCCCCAACACCTCATCACTGAAGCAGACCCAACATGGCTCAGGGAAATTTTGCGGAAGAGGGGGTGGAAAGAATGTCAGAGCCACATGTTGGGTCATGATATGCAGAGACATTTAGCTTACCCATAACTGTGGGCTAACTCCACAATGCATGACCCGTATACCTGAACAAAGAGGGGCCAAGGGGAGGGGGTAGGTCATGGATGAGCCTAATAATGGTACCAAACTGACTGTAAAAAAAATAAATAAAATAAAATTAAAAATAAAAATGAAAAAAAAAATGATGTGTCACAATAAGCCTGTCCAATTTCTACTGATTGTCAATGTGAATTCCATAAACTTGGAGATGTTAACAGGTCAGCTTCGCAACACCTGCCACTAAAACCAGATCATTTCTATTGTGCCATTGACCTGTTCTTGAAATAATTTATCCTATCAATTTACTGATGCATTACTCCCTAAGTACAGAGGAAATGACATAATATATTTGTTCATATGATCTTTATTTTAAAACACTCAGAATCTTGTGTGGGCCTAGCAATGAAATATATGTGATTTCAAAGGGGAAATCTTACCAAAACAAAGATAAAGGTGCATCTGTTCTGGAAGCTTGTGCTTAGCTTCAGTTTATCCTAGATAACACTGCAGCAGCTTCTATGTCATATTTATTAAAGTAACATTTAACTTTCATTAATGTGAGTACTGAAGGAGGGACGAGCACTTGCACATTCATACACAAATTTGCATTTTACCTGCACTGTTTTTCAAAGGTGCAATACCCATTAATACCCTGACTATCGTGAAGGTATACAATGATATTGTGAGATGGCTTTAAAGCCCATGGATCTGCTGTTACTGTGATTGCCTTCTTGGCTTCAGAAATCCTCACCACATCAGAAGATTTCCCATTCAGTTCTAGAGAATGTCACATTTATTTCCAGACAAGAGCATGAGAGCCTGCTGATCCCAATGTTCTCTCTGGCTCCAAGTCAGCTCTCAGAATGTAGTGGGAGGGTCGCTTTCTCACCTTTGTCTCTGCTGATTGTGATATAAAATATATTTCACTTATGCTTTTGTGTCAAAGCATAATATTCTTCACCTTCATCATATAAAACAAAATTGTGTTTGACAATTTTGTGTTTTTGTGAGAAATATTTTATAGTGGTTTGGCACACTGTACTGTGAATTCCTAGTGGCTGGTAATACACAGGCTTTCAATAGATTCTAACTCATTATGACCACACTATACTTTAGAATAAACTTTCACACTCGAAACTCTTGCCCCGGCTTTTCACTCTATCAACTGATGTAGACAAGGAGAATGGAGGGTAGAAGAACTCTAGTGATTAGAATGCCTGATGACTGGGCTCCTGTCAGATTTATAAAAGTAGGAAGTATAAAAGATATATAAAAGTATGTTTTGTTCCTGCCCAGATAATGCTTCTGAGACCACATCTTATGTGTCATAGTTAGAGAAAACCTTACATAACTATAGATGATGACATTTTTCAAGCTCAAGACTTAAGACAAAAGGGCAATGTGTGCTATGGGGAAGGGACTTTGTGGGAGCAGTCTGAGCACATTATAGTGGGTGTGTCACAAAAATAGACGTCTGGTAACAGATTATGCTAGAAAGAAATAGTCTCATAGAGGTTGCAAGTGGCCACCAGCTCTGGGAGGAGCAACATAATATCCGTGATTGAACTTCTGAAAATGTGACATCCTTGATGATTCCCAGGAATATCAGCAATATTTGAGGGATAGCTTGATATATATCCTTTAGTTACTACTCTGTAAAAACTACTCTGGCAGGCTTTGGCAATACTGGGGTTCGTAGTCAGGTGTATGAAGACTTCCTTGATCTCCCAGGTCCTTAAGTAGGACACATGCTTTCTTTTCAGTTTCTTTCTTGAAACTTTTAAAATATCAAGGTGGTTTTATGACCTATATCAAAACACAGTAGCCAGCTGCTTCATTCAGGAACATGGGAGGACATAGTCATCATCCTCTAGAAACTTACTAGCTCAGTCATGATTAATGATATCCGCCCATCATTCTCAAGGGCATCAAGTCATTGGTCTTGGTAGCTGCATAAGTCAAAGCCTAACATCGCTGTGTTTTGGAAAGCCTCATGATGTATGAAGTTTTGTGTGTGTGCTTGCTTGCTGGTTTTGCTTTTATGAGACAGGTGTTATTTAGCCCAGGATGGCTTTGAAATCTTGACCATCCTGCCTTAGTCTCCTTAGTGCTGGGGTAACAGGCAGGTGCCATCATGATCCTGGTTTGGATGTCCTTTTGAAATAAAAATTTCTCACATTGTTCTGTAACAGAATACAACCTTTCACATAGCAGGCAGATCAATTCAAGTGTATATTATAATATATCATTATAATATATAATTATATATTTTTCTGAATGCATATATACAACCTAAGTGTAGGAAATGTATCACAATATTTTCATCAGGCTGGGACAGCAGGTAAACCTGATCAGTACTTTATGAAAGACCAACACTGAGGCATCAAACAGTCATGTGCCATGAGAAGTTATATGGTCCTGAATAAAATTTCAAAGAAACTTATTTTCCTTAAAACTTCTGTTGTTGAATCCTTCATGCATCAATAGAAGAAAAATATAACAATAAGCATAATATAAAAGAAAATGCAAACTTATGTTCTATGTGATTCAAAATTATGTCTACCATATAGTTTCCAAACACAAATGTCCTGGAGTATAAGAAGCTACCCCTCTTATGATATTATGTATAAGTGACAATTTCTCTAGATACTTTGGGCTCCAGATGAAAAGAAAATCCACTTACCTTGAGAATGTCACATGGAGCTTCTAGGATGATTTCTGGATGGTTCTGCCATATAAATTCTTCTATACATGTAGGAAGAGCATATTTATGTAATAAACAGTTTAATTTATATGTACTTTGTCAAATTTTAGCACTGTGTAAGCAATAGTTGTGTGCTCATATGATACTTCTTATTAGATGTGGTTGATACTAATTATACAATTGTTATTTAAGTTTGAAATCCTTGGAATCCATTCTCACATAAATACCTAGGCAGAAGTGAGGATGAAAATGTAGTTTCATATAAGAATGCTTTCACTACATCATATCACGTGGTTCTGTCTAAGCTATCAAAATGTTAAGGTTGAATTTCAGAAACAACGTATAGCAACATGAGCTTTCCAAATGGGGAGATGAAAAACATAAGCTAATCTGATACCAGAAAAAAAATGACTTCCAAATTTTTTATGATAACACAGCCTGAAGTCCAGGCACATGTTGAATTAAGTTGACAGACATATGTGGTTCTACTGAATCCATTCAGTTGAAACAGCAGAGAATCAGCTTCAGCATTACTTTCAGTTTTCAAGGATATAGGAGGACTTCATCAGTTAAAAGACTAAAGACTCCATTTTCTTTCAAACATGAGCCCTTTGTTCATCAGAGAATGTCAGGATTGTCTTTCTAAAGAACAATCCACTAATTAATCAATCACCTTTTCATGAAGAGCATACATTAACTATTTACCTGGAAATTATATGCAAATAAACTATAATCCTTGGCTTCAAGAAACTTATAGTTAAATAAGAAAAACCAACATGTAAACAATTATAAATGGATTTTTCCTTTGTGGGTCAATGGTATGACTAAGTGGTTAGGATTGTTTATTTATATGCCTGCTTTTCTTTTCTAAGTTTATGAGAGTTTCTTCATTATTCTTCCAGTAGTAGATGAGATCATAAACATACTTTGGGTATGTTTGTTTGGGAAAAGTGAAGATGCATAGAATAGAGGAGCAAGGCATGAAGGGCTGGGTAAGTCTGGCCCACTCGATAACATGGCAGCCTGTCATGTTATAAATATGCAGAGGAACCCCAATGAGAAATGTCTTCACAGATGTAGAAGCCAAGCTCCTGGGCTTAGGAGAATGCTTTCCAACAATCTGTCACCTGGGCTGAGAAAATAATAGCTGATTTCTGTGTGAAGTGCTGCCTCTAAATGCAGCTGGATGGCCAATCTCTTAAATTTCCAGGCCCAGGAGACCAGAACTTTCTATTGTATCCATGGAGTTTCTAAAGCCCTGCCTTAGATTAAGATTGGTGCTCAGAGAATGCCCACTGGAAATGCCATTATCCTTCTTGACAGATAGTTGCCCTATAGAGCCTAACTGCATTCTCAAAAGACAGAACTCCTTAACAATAAATTAAAATAAAATTATAAAGTTCATATGTCAGTCAAGGATCAATCTGATGAAGAGCCCAGACCAGAGAAGTCATCATGTTTTATCCCCATGTATATATAGCCAGAGGAGGAATAAGGGCATTGCAGACTAGGGGAAAATAGGGACAGTGAAAAATCTATTGGTGATTTTCTGTATCCCATTTCACTTTCCACTCCAGGGATGGTAGGACTCATAATCTTCTATAACTCTAAAAAAAGGAATATGAAATATTCTTCCTATATGAAACTCTTACTAATGGTTAAGTGTGCAAATTAATCTATAGTGATAAAAGATTTGATCTTCTTCCAGAAACTATAGAATATCTAAACTCATAGGACCCACATGGTCTCACAAAAATAAATAAATAAATTCTCTCATGCCCATGCAGGCAACCCTAATTTTACCCAGGGAATCATGCAGAAGATGACAAAAAGAGAAGAGAAAAACGCCGAAGTGGAAGAGGGACTATTTGGGAAGAAATTGAGTTCAAAAGCATGAGGAAAGGAAGAGGTCGATAGAAGAACATGAGAGGAGATTGTGATAAAAATACATTATCTAATGTGGGAAAATTGTTAACAAAAAAGAAAAAAGTTGATTCTTTTACCATCTAGGGGTTGGATAATTTTCTCCATAGATTAAAAAATTAAGAGGTAGAAAACTTTTGAAAGTCATTCACAACAAAAATGTATTCAAAGCCTAAGAAGGCAGAGTCCCTGTAAGACAGAAATGATCCTGGGTGGATAATTTGCCTGATGCCTCTGATCAAGGTACTTTATAGAAAGGGGAGTGTCCTTTATTGATGAAGAGATCTAAGAAGGATGTCAGATTTAAGGGAAAAATGATCTAGTGAGGAAGTCAGGCTTTAGGAAGAAGAGATCTACGGAGGGAACCTCATTAGAGAAAAAGAGATGAGATAAAGCCAGATTCCTCCTTATAGGCTCAAGGACATTTCTGGAAACTTTTAGTCTACTTTCATGGGCCCAGTACCCTGAAACTGCTTCAATTCTAAAAGATGACTTTTCAATCCCTCACCTGATAACAATGGCGTGGTTCAGCTGTAAAGAATGTGTATGAAGACGTAACATCTTTCCAAGTTCAGCAAACATACCTAATTAGGGTCACAAAAAGGCTTTGCTGTGGGGAGCCAGAAAAATAGGCATGAAAAATAAGAACAAATAGTGTCAATGAGAAAAAAATGAAGGGATACATTTCAGGGTAATAACTTGAGCTTGAGTAAGGATCCAAATATGGAAATACTCTAAGCATCCTTAAGCAATCACATGCTGAGAGGACTGAGTTAGTCAGTGCTGGTAAGGATTCACAGAGAAAACTTTGTGATTCATTGATTACCAGTTTCTCACCTGAGCCCTTGCATGTTATACTCAGTTTTACTGGAACTAAAAAGAGAAGCTCAAGGGAAAATGATTACAAATAAAGAAAGATAGATATCTAGATCAACATTAAAGATTAGAATTACTGGACTTATAAATATAGATAATGTTTTAAATGAGTTAAGATACTTCTTCAAACCAAAAGAGTGATTACTTGCTCTATGTCAAACCATTTCCCAAATGGAAACTAAGAAAAGATCATCTTCGTGGTCATATCACACACAAGTTCTGTGTGCGTGCGTGTGTGTGTGTGTGTGTGTGTGTGTGTGTACCTAACCAAGAGAAAAAGAGAGATTGAAACAAAAAAGCAGAGATGTTGAGGAAAAGGCAGAAAAATAATGACATAGACTGTAAAACCCATGTTCTATGATTCTGAAAATATGTTGGCCTCAATATTTCAGGGTTGTACAAACATCAGGGAATATGGGGACCACTGTGATCTCAAGCATATCGCCTACCATAAAAGGGGCAATGATTTTCTTTACTCAGGGACTATTGTCAAAATTGTCTAGCTGATGAAGCATGGATATTTTTTTCATCCTTAAGCAAACCTGTATGTCCATTGAGAAGGAATCTTCTCGTTGCCTCTTGTACCCGCCACCCCACCGACACTGTCCATGCCTGTGGCCAAAGAAGCATGCTTCTATAGACAGACCTTCCAACAGCATTGATTGGGGAAGAGATAGTCTCCAAAGGTAGCCCATGAAACCCCAGGCAACAGCAAGTGGCCCTCTGAAGAAGAATGTCTCATTCCACTAGGTGTGCTAAGTCACATTCCAGTGGCATGAATGGTCCTATTGTGTCCCATCTTTAGGAAGGAGGTGTCTGACTCTGTGGACTCTCCTTATCCTTATGCTTTACCTAATTTTTGCCTGACTCCCTCATTCTTCCTCATTTCATTTTCTGACCATGACTTACCCATAATATTGCTTCACAGTGTTCCCCCAAAGAAGACATGTCTTCCAAAAGCAGGTGTTGAAATGTATATATTCATCACTATTGGCCAGGTAAATTCAGTGAAATTTTACTTTCTACTCATGTATTACTATGGGATTTAACATGTAAACTGCAAGATAATCTTTTAGTTTCCATAATCCCTACAGCTATAGAACATTCTGTCTCATTACATTAATTATGCATGCCTTTCTGTGTCAATAGCATGTAGCTTTCACTCTCAACAATAAGCAGCGACAGTCTTCAATTTATAAGTGTAATTCAAGAATTATTGCATTGTTATCTTTCCTCTTTAACAAAATAGGCATGGACAATAATGTGTGCACACACAGGGTGCGTACTTAGTGTGTGTGTAGATACAAATCAGGTTCATTATGAACATGTAATGTTTCTGATGCAATATAATATAAAACAGAGAGGTTGTCAGAGTCCCATTTCAAAATAGCCTTTGCTTTGTTGGAGTCCCTCAAGGTTTATTTCTATAGATGCTGCCCATGTCATAGTTCTCAGTCTGCCCAGTTTAGTTTATGAATTTTGGATAAGTTTAGATTGAAGAGATTAGCTGGTTTTTGTCATACTGAAGCATTGGTTCATTAGTTTGGGTGAGTATCCAAGAACTGATGTTTTTTAAAGCAGCTCTTTTAAGTTTAGAATCAAAAAATGGAAGCTTCATATCTAAGCTGCCACTTAACACTTCAACTGCTCCCAGCCTTTATCATTGCTGTAGTGTAGACATGGTGAGAGAACTTGAAAATTCCAGCCATACCTGTTCATACTAATTCCATTAGCTTCATTGTTCTTCTATGCCCAGTGCATTAATACTGTCTTTGGAAATGCTGAAATGGGTAATTTCTCTGTGGAATATTTATAACTTATAAACCAATATTGCTAGTTTAATAAGTGAAATCAGAAACCAAGTTAAATTTGAATTTCATATAAACAATATTTTGTATTATACTATTTTTATATTTTACAAGACACATATATTACATGAGAGAGACTGATGTTAAAAAGAAACAAAAAAGAAGCATCATTCATCCAGCCTTGGAGTGTCCAATTTTGATTGGGCATTCTGTATTTCCCATGGCAATGTTATCTTAGGCACTTTGTACCTTGGCTAGAACATCTAAAGTAAAGCATCACCTACTAGGTAGTTGAGATTACTAGGCTTCCTATTCTTGTATTTAATTAAGAACATACTTTGTCCGGATACATCAAATGTTGGTACCATCTTTTCATTCCTCCTTCCTCCCATTTTGCTGGGTTCCTTCCTCAGTGAGGTTGCTGGTATTCCACAAGGGTTTGTGGCATGTGTGTTGTGGGAGCAGCATAATTACTGGGGGGAAGCAATGTTTCAGGGTATTATATGCCAACTTGTGGCTCTTACAATTTTTCCATACCCTCTTCCACAAAATTCCCTGAGTCTTACTAGGTATGTTCAGTGATGAGCTCTTAGTAACCTCTAGATTTCTGTTTGTTTTGTGTTGATTTTACTAAGTGTTTGGCTCATCTACCCTCATGATGATTGTCATACTCACCATGGAAGTACCATTCTTGCTTGTCTCCCTACATCCTCTGTGGTTTCACCTGAGCCTTGCCTGAGATGTAAGGGACAGTTTATATTGTCAGGATTTACTGCCTTCTGAAAAAGACAAACAGATTCTCCAATAGACAGTGAAGTCAAGATAGGTTAAATAGGATAAGTGTTATTAATTTAGGAAGATTTTGATTGATGCAGCCCTTGTTTTAGCCAAATACTGCTGGAAGCTTGAAATTAGAGAGCATAACCTTGTCTCCATAGGATTCTGACCTGGTTCCCAGTTACAGCAATGAGTTCCTTTCCACTGAGCGGATCACTTAGCCAAATAGAAAGCCACTGATTACAAGGCTGTGTCCCACCATTGTTTTGGTATGCACTTTGTGTACTTAATGTAAGGCTGTGCTTCTGAGTAGCCCAGACCCCTGCTTGCTCACCAGTTGTTAGCCACTTTCTCCCAGTAACTCATGTAGCACTTTCCAACACTACAAGGGCTAACTGGGGACGGGTTTTCTTCTGGATTCCAGCCAGGTCTCTCTGTATCAGCAGCATATGGTGTTTTCAGCAATAGGGTCTTAACTTTTACCTCAGGCAGATAATCAAGTATTTTGACAAACAGAAGCCTATCTTGTTTTAGGGACCTCATATGTCTCTCCCATCAACAGCTCAATGTGGGCAGCACTGACTTATCATAGTAGAAGATTGAAACCAGTGCCAATTTTTTTTTGAGGTTAAGCCCCATCAGCCTTCTCCAGGGTCCTTCCTCTCAGACACTCCCCCCTATATTGCTGTTTAGGGTTAAATCTTTTGGTCTACCTTCAAAGAGAATGGTTTCTAAGATACCAATTCACTTTGGGTTTAGTTTTGTGTTTATTTCCCCCCAACCTTCCCTTTATCTCCCACCAAACACTTCCAACCCTATTGACTACAGCTCAAGTTGCCAACTCAGTCTGGTCCAGGTTAGGAACTGCAGATGAGTGAGAATTATGTGATCATGTGTGTTTGCTGAGTGTGGTCTGTTCTAAGTCAATCCATTTTCCTAAAACGTTCATTGTATCATTTTCTTTTTTTACTGCTGAGTAGAATTCCATTGTGTAAATGGAACGTAACTTTGCTATCCTTTTATCCAGTGATGGGCACCTGGGTTGATTCTAATTCTTAGTTATTATGAATTGAGCAGCTATAAACATGGTACATCAAATGTCTCTGTAGTGAAGTATTGACCATTCAGGGTTAACGCCTAGAAAGGGAATAATTGTGTCTGTTGGTAGTTCAATATTAACCTTTCTCTAGAATCTCCATATTAATTCCATAGAAGTTTGCATTCCTAGCAATACTGAAAGAGGGTTCGTCTTTCCCAATATGCTCACCAACATTTGTTGTTTGATGTTTTAATTTAATTTTTATGCCAATATCGTGCTTTGTTGTTGTTGTTGTTGTTACTATGGCTTTGTAGCATACTATAGATCAGGAATGGTGATACCTCCAGAAGAGTTTCTTTTGCTGAGGTTATGTTCAGATATCTGAGGTTTGCTGCCACTCCATATGAATGTTGAGAACATTTTTTTCTCTCTCTGTGAAAAATGATGCTGTAATTTTTATTGGTATTGCATTAAATTTGAATAATGCATTTGGTAGATTTGTCATTTTCACAATATTCTATCTGTGAACAGGGGAGGTCTTTTCATCTTGTCATGTCTTTCCCAATTTCTTTCTAGAGTGTTTTTATGTTTCCATTAAATAGGTCTTCTTTTAATTTAGTTATTTATTTGGCAAAGAGAAAGAGGGAGAAAGAGGGAATGGGCATGCTAGGGCCTCTAGCCACTGCAAATGAATTCCAGAAATATACAACACCTTGTGCATCTGGCTAACGTAGGTCCTGGGAACTTGAACCTGGGTCTGTTGGCTTTACAGGCAAGTGCTTTAACCAATAAGCCATCCCTCCAGCCCTAAATAGGTCTTTTACATTCTTGGTTTTTGTTAACCTGAAGAATTGATTTTTTGTTGCTATTGTAAATGGCACATCCTTGCTAATATCTTTATTTCTATATTTTTCTTTTTCATATAGAAAGGTTACTGAATTTGTATCTTGCTACTTTCCTGAAGGATTAATCACCTTTAGAAGTTTTGAGGTGGAGACTTTTGGGTCACTTATGTATAGGATTATGTTATCTGCAAATAGACCTGAATTGACTTCTCCCTTTTCAATTTGTATTCCTTTTAGTTCTTTCTCCAGTATTGTTGCTTGGGCTAAGACATCTAGTACTGTCTTGATCCTGATATCATTCAGAACTCCTCAAGTCTTTTGCCATTAATTTTTATTTAGGCTTTTTGTGGTTTATATATAGTCTTTATTATGTTGAGATATAAGCCCTCCATGCCCATCCTCTCCAGCGTTTTGATCATGAAGTGATGTTGTATTTAATTGAAGGCCTTCTCTGCATCTATTGAGATAATTATGTGGTACTTGCAATTAAGTTAATTTTTGTGGTGTATTACATTGATCAATTTTTGTATGTTGAACCATCCTGCATCCCTGGAGTATATCCTTCTCACCCAAGGTGGATAATACTTTTGATGTGTTGTTGAACTCAGTTTACAAGGACTTTATTCAGAATCTTTACATCTAAGTTCAACAGGGATAGAGGTCATGTATATATACATATGTATATATATGTGTGTGTGTGTGTGTGTGTGTATGTATGTATTTTTTTTTCTTGTTGTATCTCTGTCTGGTTTTGGTATTAGGGTGATGCCAGCTTCATAAGAGTTGGGAAACATTCCCTAGTCTCCTTCCATGTGAAACAGTTTGAGAAAAATTGGTTTCAGGTCTTCAATGAAGGTCTGAAAGAATTCAGATGAGAAGCTGTCTGGTCCTGGACTTTTCTTTTTGGGGAGGTTTTTGATTACCTTTTCAATCTCAATGGATGTGATAGGTTTTTGTAGGAGATTAATCTGCTCTAAATTTAGGTTTGGTAGTTGGTATGTGTCTAGGAATTCATCCATTTTTTCCAGATTATCCAATTTTTTGTAGTAAAGGTTTTAGAAGTATATGTTGATGATCCTTCAAATTTCCTTGATGTCTCTTTTAACCTAACCCTTTTTATTTCTGATTTTTATTTGACAAATATTTCATTCATTTTATAAAATTTGCCAAGGGTTTACCAATCTTGTTTATTTCTTCAAATAGCTAGCTCTTTGTTTCATAAATTTGTTTTTTATTTTCAAATTCATTAATTTCTGCTTTGATCTTATTTCTTTCTGTCTGGAGCTCTTAGGGTGGAAAGTTAGGTTATTAATTTGTCATTTTTATGAAGGCATTTAGAGCAATAAATTTTCCCCTTAGGACTGCCTTTATTTTGTCCCATAAGTTTTGGTAAGCGTGTTTTCATTATTATTTAATTGAAGAAATTTTGCAATTCATTTTTTGATTTATTCCACAATCCATTCATTGTTTAAAAGTGTGTTGTTAAGGGCTGGAGAGATGGCTTAGTGGTTAAGAGCTTGCCTGTGACCTAAGGACCCCGTCTCGAGGCTTGATTCCCCAGGACCCACATTAGCCAGACGCACAAGGGGGCGCACACGTCTGGAGTTCGTTTGCAGTGGCTGGAAGCCCTGGCACATCCATTCTCTCCCTCTCTCTTTCTTTCTCCCTCCCTATTTCTCTCTCTGTGTCTGTTGCTCTCAAATAAATAAATAAATAAAAATAAACAAAAAAAAATGTGTTGCTAAGTCTCTAGGAGCTGGTGGAATTCCTGATGTTTCTCTTTTGTTAACTTGCAGCTTTAAAGCATTGTGACCTGATATGATGCAGAATGTCAACATTCTTGAAATCATAAAGGCGTACTTCATGGCTAATATGTTATATATTTTGGAGAAAATCTATGTGCTGCTGAGAAAAAGTGTATATTCTGTAAAATTTGGGTGAACTGTTGTGTAGATGGCCAATAATTCAATAATTTAGTTGAATATGTTTTCTAAGCCTCTGACCGATATTTCTTCCCCTTCTGGTATACCCATGTTACAGATGTTTGGCCATTTTTGGGTATCCCACAGTTCCTTTATATTCTGTCTACATGGTATTTTGAACATAACAAAGTATTTTGGACTCCCAATCAAATTCTTCTGTTTTGTCTTCCAGCTCAGAGGCTCTCTCCTCCACATGATTGACCCTGTTAGTTAAGGGTTCTAGAGATGTTTTTAAAAGCTCTATTTGATTTTTGTTTTCTTTTGTGCTTTTTCTGCATCATGTCCATATCTTTGTTCAAGAAATATTTCAGGTTGAGATCTGGTATCCTGATGCTTCCTGGAATTCATTCTTCAATTTGATCATTTCTTCATTAAGACTAATTAGCTGGTCATTGAGAGCCTCTCTTTGTTGACTCACCTTCATGTTATTTATCTCTTTTTTCAGTTCTCTCTGGGTTTCTTCAATCTAGTTAAGCCTACTTATAAAAGATGTGTGCTGTAAGAGGTACGTCTGCAAAATTTCATTTTTGCACTTATTTTTTTTTTCTTTATTAGTCAGTTCTGTATTCAGCAAATACAGTCAGTTTGGTACCATTATTAGGCTCATCAGTGACCTACCCCCTCCCCTTGGCCCCTCCTTGTTGAGGTATACGGGTCATGCATTGTGGAGTTAGCCCACAGTTATGGGTAAGCTAAATGTCTCTGCATATCATGACCCAACATATGACTCTGACATTCTTTCTGCCCCCTCTTCCGCAAAATTTCCCTGAGCCATGTTGGGTTCATTTTTGGTCTGCTTCAGTGATGAGGTGTTGGGGGGGCTCTGAGGCTCTGGCTCTCTGATTTGGTAGGAGTTGATTTTTCTCTGTGTTTCCAGTTCACCAATTTGCTTGGTCAGTGTCACATAGCTGTTTGTGTTTTCATTTTGGCATTCAATTTCTTTTGTTTTCTCTGTGTTTTCACTGGAGACTTCCATTATGGGATTAGGCATCCTTGGTGGTGATCTCTCTATTTTCTGACTTTCATTGTTTTTTGTTTTTCTTTTTTTTCTTTTTTTTTTTTTTTTTTTTTTTTTTTTGCAATGTGGTCTACCCATCTTGGGGTAGAATTCTCATTTTATTTGTTTGTATTTATTTATTTATTTGTTTGGGAGAGAGAGAGAGAGAGAGAGAGAGAGAGAAGTGAGAGAGACTGGGTACACCAGTGCCTCTAGACACTGAAAACAAACTCCAGATACATACGCTACCTTTGGCACCTGGCTTATGTGGGTCCTGGGGAATCGAGCCTCAAACTGGTTTCCTTAGGCTTCACAGGCAAGTGCTTAACTACTAAGCCATCTCTCCAGCCCTAGAATTCTTATTTTATTAAGGAGGAAGCACGTGTTTGTCCTTGTAGTATTTTCAGTGAGTGTTCTGTTTTAAATGTGAATCAGACTGAAGTAAGGTGGGGTTATAACTACAGATGCGCAGATTATGGAGGTTACAAGTGCACCAGGCGTACATGGAGAGCTGGTAGGTAGGAAACTAACTGGGAGCACTTTCCTACTCATTCTGCTCACACACCTTCTAGCTCAGGGTATCCAGTTGTTGGCAGCTGTGGTGGTTTGATTCTGGTGTCCCCCATAAACTTAGATGTTCTGAATGCTAGGTTCCCAGCTGATGGAAATTTGGGAATTAATGCCTCCTGGAGGCAGTGTATTGTTGGGAGATAGCTTATGGGTATTACAGCCAGCTACCCCTTCTCAGTTCTTGGCACACTCTCGTTTTGCTGTTGTCCTTCTGATGTTGGTGAGGAGGTGATGTCCACCATTGCTAATGCTGTCATTTTCCTCTTCCATTGTGAAGCTTCCTCTCAAGTCTATAATACAAAATAAACTTTTTTCCCCACAAGCTTCTCTTGGTCAAGCAATTTCTGCCAGCAATGTCAACCTGACTGCAACAGGGACCCAGCTACTGGTCAATCAGGCAGCTATGAGCAAAAGGCATGCTTTTGCAGTGTGCCCACAGTGTCTCAGCTACCCCATGCCAGCTGTGGGGGTACTGGTGTCAAGGAACTGTGAGGTGGGGAGTGAATCTGGACCTCTGGATTCCTCACTCCTTGGAGGCACCCTACTATGCAGGGGAACCAGAAGTTGGGATTCAAGCGCTGGTCAACCAGGAAGCTCAGGAATCTTGAATAAAAGGCCTTCTACTTCAGCACATATACAGGGTCCAGAACACTCTATAAAGCAGCAGGGGTACTGGGATCAGAGAACTTGGTGGTGGGGAATAAACTGAGAGCTGTGGCCTACTCACTCCTTGCTCACATCCTCTACTGCAAGAGATTCAGGGGTTGGGACCGGGATCTGGTCAATCAGGGAGGTGAATCAAAAGGCCTGCTTCAAGCAGCATGCAACACAATCCAGGTTGTCCCAAGCCAGCACCAGGGGTACCAGGGAACCAGGAGGTGGGGTGGAACCAGGGGATCCTGGGAATTTGGATGTCTTCCTATATTTTTTTAATTTTTTTTCATTTGTTATGGACATATTCAGTATGTAAACAATACATGTTGGTACCATCCTTACCCTCATCTACGCCCCCTTCCAAAGGGACCTTCCTTGTTGGGGGAGCCAGTTATCTCCATGGTGATTGTGGGTGGTGCATCATGGGTGTAGCCATAAGTTATGGGGAAGAGGCAATCTCTCTGTGTGTAATGTCTCAACTTGTAACTCTAACAATCTTTTCACCCCTCTTCTGCAAAATTCTCTGAGCAATGTTGGTTTTTTTTTTTTTTTAGGTCTACTTCAGTGATGGGATCTTGTAAGGCTTTGTATGTCTGGTTTGGCAGTAGTTGAGTGTCCACAGTGTCTATCTCCTTTACCCTTCTGCTGATACTAGGTTCACTGAGAAAGCAACACTCTTGCTCATTTCTCCAATTCCTCTATGGTTTCAGCTGGGGCCCTGGTGAAGTGTGATGGGCCATTTCTCTCTTCAGGTTCTGCTTCAATCTGAAAAATAGAAGCAGACTCTCCAATGGAGAATGAAGTCATCAAAGGTTAAATGGGAATACCATTGTTAGTTTAGAAAGAATTTAATGGATGTAGGCCCTCTTGTATCGCAAGATTGATGGGAGCTTGATATTGGAGAGCAAACTCATTATCTGAATATGATTTTGACTTATTCCCCAGTTTCAGATATGGGTTCCTTTCCACTGAGCAGATCTGTTAGCCAGTCCTAGAGCAGTTGTTTACCCACCATAGCTGTGTGCCACTATTATACTTGTGTGAGCATCACATCAGGTTATTTGCTTCTGAATAGCTTAGACCTCAAGTTGCTCGTACAGATGTTGGCCACTTTCCCCCAGTAGCACATGTAGTGCTTTCTAGCACTAGACTTGATGAACTGTCTGGGACTAGCTCTCTTCCACATTCCAGCCAGCTCTCTCCATGTTTTGTAACTACAGTATATGGTGTCTTCGACAGTAGAGTCTTACCATTAACTTCTAATGGGTAATCAAGTGCTCTTACAGAGGTCTGTCTTGTTTTGGGAAACCTTGCAGGTCTCTCTGATCAACAGCTTATTGTAGATGTTAACCACATGCTGGTACTTGGGGTTACTGGCCAGGGCTAAGGAAAAAGAAAGAAGGAAAAGAAAGAGAATATTAAAAAAGAAAGACTCAGGAGGCAGAGGTAGGAGGATTTCTGTGAATTTGAGACCACCCTGAGACTACATAGTGGATTCCAGGTTAACCTGAGCTAGAGTGAAACCCTACCTTGAAAAAAAAATGGAAAAAAGAGATGAATAGAAGAAAATTAAAGTTAGGCCTTATCTCACCTTATCCAGCACCCTTTGATTCTGGTGTTCCTTCCAAGGTCCTGATGAGGCTTTAACCTTTTAGTCTGTCTCTCAGGATATATGATTTTATGGTACCAGTTCCATTTGTGTCCCCCCCCCCACCCTTACACTCCCCTCAAGCCCTACCCTCCCTCTCACCTAGTGTTTTAATAATCACTTTCTAATCTATATTATTTTTATTTTTTATTTTACATATTTAGAGAGAGAACAAGAGAGAGACAAAACAAAAGATAGAGTCTGCAGGTTTAGGCCTTCAGCATCTGCAAATGAACTCCAGAAACAAGTACCATTTTGTGCATCTGGCTTACATGGGTCCTGTGAAATCAAACATGGGTATTTTGGCATTGCAGGCAAACACCCTAACCACTAAGCAATCTCTCCATCCCTTCTCCTGTATCTTTATACAGTCTCAGATGGTCACCTTCCCCAGTGTCTGGGCAAGGTTCTGGACACTCACTTCCTCCTGTGTCTTTACATGGTGTTCGATGCTTTAGATGCTCACTTTGTCACATGTTTTCATGTGGTCTCAAAGGATCATGACCTTCCATGTCTTACTGTTGTCCTTTCTTTTTCTGTATAACCCTGAGGACCCCACATGCACCTACTCTCTTCTGAATAGAGTACCAATGATGTTGGATTGGGACTTATTCCTTATGATAACATTCACCCTAGTTTCCTCTTTAAAGGTAATATCTGGAAATGATACCACATTATAAAGAATTAAGGCTTAAGCTCTCTACTAATAAATTTGAAGGAGACACAATTCTGTGTATAACAGCAATTTCTCTTTCCTCTTAAGTTATGGGACTTCCAGGCTAAAGGCTGTAATTTCTTCAGCATAGGGCATTACAGTATTCATTTATTTTTCATGTTCATTTTGATGAAAACAGACTATTTTCTTCTATTTTATATAACAAAGTCAGATAATAAACAAATAAATGAAACTATGGACTTACCTGTGAACACATATCTTCACTTGAATAAGACACTGGATAATTTTTCTCCATCATGACATCTTCTTATTTACATATATGCTATGTTTGAATGAACCCATAGTCTATGCATGAACATGAAACCTGTTAATTTCCATTGTATGTTCTTGAAAACAGGTGCCAGTATCCCCCAATTTCTTTTTTTAATATTTTATTTTTGTTTATTTATTTGAGAGAGGGAAAGAGGGGAGGGGGGAGAGAAAATGGGCATGCCAGGTCTTGCAGCCACTGAAAAAGAACTCCGGATGCATATGCCACCTTGTACATCTGTCTTATGTGGGTCCTAGGGACTCAAACCAAGGTCCTTTGGCTTTGCAAGCAAGTACTTTAGCCACTAAGGCATTTCTCCAGCCCTCCCCCAATTTCTTAATCTGTAAAGTGACCTGCTAATACTCTACTAGGGTCAAAAAAAACATTTGAGAAACCAACTGTGATATCTGTTTTGCGACATTTTGAACTAGGTTATAATTGTTATTTTAATATTTTTAAATATTTACTTATTTATGAGGGAGAGAGAGAGAGAATGGGCTCCAGGGACTCTAGCCTCTTGAAATGAACTCCAGATGTGTGTACCACCATGTGCATCTGGGTTCTGTGGAACCAATCCTGGGTTCTTAGGCTTCATAGGCAAGTACCTTAATTGCTAAGCCATCTCACCAGCCCTTCTCTTTTAATATTTTGAAACCAAGGTTCTGAAAGAGGAAGCAGTAACAGTGTGGAAATTGTGTATCTCAGTCCAGATTATTTAGAAAGACACCTAATCTTATGTTGCCAGGAACTTTGCTATGAGATGTTTAGAATTTTAAGTTTTTTATTCCTTGAAAGATGACATGATTCTGATTTACGGAAATTGGGCTTTGAAAAAGAAATAATGTAAACATATGTGGCATTGAACAAAGTCTTGATTCCAGAAAATGAAAATAAACTTTCCCAAGCAAGCCTCGCAGAATATGGCCACACGTATGGTATGCAGCTCTTGACTGCAATGGATGGTATCTAGGTGCTTTAATCAATGTTCCTCTATGAAGCCGCGTGGCTTTTGAGCTTGTCTTCCTGGTGTTTTCAGTGGACAGCTATTAGACATATAAGGGATTTTGCTGTTCTTTTACTGTTTTTATTTTCTCTTTTTTTATGTTTTAGCAGCTTTCAATAACCAGGAAATACAAGTGAGTTTAAGAAAAAGACATATTTTAAATGCTTGCAATATTGTTTCCTTGGGCCCTGGCAAGTATCTCATTGTATTTAACTAATATGTACAACATTTCTCAATCTCTGCTTTATATCAATTTCAAGGTTATATTCCTGTTCTGTGTGTTGCAAAATACTTCACATAGAGTCAGATCTTCCAGATATATACAAATGAGGGCATTCTTAAGTTCAAAGACACCTATAAATAGGAGAAATGTGGTGTTTCTACATCAGCTAAAGTCTTGAACATCTCATGAGCTTGAGATGGATCTGTGACCTTCCCACCACAGAGCAGCACATATTTAGAAGACAAAGAATGTTTGTTCATTCACCCAGAGGAACCTTCTAACCTTTAGCAGAATAGCAAGGTGCAGAAATATGACAATGGGATTTATGCACTAAATTGCTATAATATATTCCCCATTCTGTTCCTCTAGAAATCTTACTGTGTTGAATACCTGAGTGTCATTAACGTGACTGACTCCAGTCCCAGAGGCGAATGTCTTGAGCATAAATGGTGCATACCAGCTTATGTATGGTGCTCTGAAATAAGGTTTGTGATTGGACAGTGGTTGGGGCTAGGAAATGGCAAATAGATAAGGGGCCACTATATCCCATTAATGGTTAAGGCTGGAGTGAATCATTTGGTTTCTCATGGAGACATAGGCTGATTCAGGCAGGTGATACTAATGGCCAAACAGGACCAACCACTAATCACAACAAGGCAGAACAGCCCTTAGAAACATGAATGTAAGATACAGTGTCTGAGAAGTAGAATGATGATTGTTTTAGGCAGGTTAGAACAAAAAGGAACAAAGAAGATTTCCTAACAGTGTCCATCATACTTTGTCACTATGTGGTGCTTTTCAGTATCATGTAGCTCTAAGCCTATAAGAAATATAAACAAAGGACCATTTCATATTAGTCTTATCCCAAGTACCATCATATGCTGTTGCAGATGGATAATGTTTTATGTCTTCCTGGCAGAGACTTGATGAACAAATAGACATCCCTAATGATTATTAATGGATTAAAAAACAAATAGAAGCAATAGTCTAAGAGCCCACAAGAATGCAAACTCCAAGTGGGGAAATAATACCAGAGGGCAGGAACACACTAGTTGTGACCTCCAATTTGTTAAGTTCCTGGTGTGTGTGTGTGTGGGGGGCATTTCTAGGCTTGTACTTGTATTTATTTATAAACATGCTTTTCTTAAGTTTTTATTTCTGGAAATTCAAAGATACAGAAGTTATCTTACGTTTTTCGACATGGAGTACCAAAATGGTGTATGTTTGTCACCATTTCTACACTGGATGCAGAGATGTTCCTGGAATGTCAAATGGTGCCTGGTATATACCAGATAAGAAAAATAGACAACACTCACAATCTATCAAATTTCTGTACATGAAGGTCAAGGATCTCAACATTGCTTTTTCCTATAGGGATTCACTGCTTCCATTATTAGCATGCAGCTTTGTTTCCTGAGCATAAAGCAAATAGAATTAGCCAAAGTTATATCAGTGAATCTAAAATATTGCTGAAAGCAATTTTAACACAATTTAATTGGTAATTGGATTATGTATTTTCTCAATAATTCTTAATTTATTATTCATTGTTGTTCCATATGTCACTAGAAGTTTCTTTTCAGCCAATAGAGAAATAACATGTAGGTTTTACTCAAAGTTTTCCAAAATTTAAAGATATATTTACAAAATGTATTTAGCCTGTATGATACATCCATGAAAACTGCTTAAAGTGTTGCCCATTCTACTTTGAATGACTTTTACAGCCATTGGTGAATTTCTAATGATGAAACCAAATATTATTACATATTATTTTCTTATTCTGGATCCTTTTTTGTCATTTGAATTACTGTATTCCACCTAGAACCCAACCTATCAGTCGGTCTTCATAACACTTTGTTGTTCTGGCTACTTTTCTTATAACTTATTTTAAAAAGTTTTATAATGTTCACACCCACATTGAATATTTAATATTCAGAATAATGGACTCATTTTATGATGCTCTTAAGGCATAGGGTCAGACAATCATGAGTCTTGTGAAATACAACAGAGTTTGGAGAGAAATTTAAAATTGAAGAGGTTACCTCCATACTTGGGAGAAACATTATTTTATTTTATTTTATTTTATTTTATTTATTTGACAGAAAGAGGGGGAGAGAGAGAGAATGGGAAAGCCAGGACCTCCAGCCACTGCAGACAAACTCCAGACACATGTGCCCCCTTGTGCATCTGGCTAACGTGAGTCCTGGAGAATCAAACCAAGGTCTTTTGGCTTTGCAGCCAAATGCCTTATCAGTTAAGCCATCCCTCCAGCCTGGGAGAAAGTTTTAAGGCTCTGATGCTTCAAGATATTTGGAACATTCAAAAAGTCTTACAGGTTATTTGAATAATGTTAAGAATGCATACTTATAAGCATAGTTTGTAACAACATTGTTTCCTTAGTAGATAGAAATTTCAGAAAATTTCTGAATTTAGGAGAAAACTCAGTATAGAGTTTGTATATAACCCACACAATTTCCCTTACTATTCACATGCTACATTAGGAAGATTTATTTAGTCAATATTGATATATTGTTAGTATTTAAATTTGGTGAGATATTTATTATGGCTCATGTTTTCATAGGGCTCAGGTTTGTTTGTTAAGTCCAAGGATCTTGGGCATAATTTTGTGACAGTAGGCATAGGTGGAACAAAAGGTTCTCCATGTCAGATGATCAAAGAATAGAAGAGACTGGTCACTAGATATAACTCTCCAGACCACACCACCAGGATTCATTTCCTCCAACATCTCTCAACACAATTCCCACATCTCTCAAAATAGCACCAGCAGCTGGGAATCTTGCTATTATTAAATCTAATAATTTTCAGTTTTTATATTATGCCTTTCACTTTTGCATCCCATCCAGGACCCTACATTGCAAGGAACTGTCAGGTCTCCTTAGGTTCCTCTGGTCTGTGAAAGTTTCTCAGAATTTCTGAATACCAGATGCATGTGGTACCTTGTGCATCTGGCTTACATGAGTACTAGATAATCAAACCTGGGTCCCTAGGTTCTTCAAGCAAGCACCTAAATCACTAAGCCATGTCTCCTGCCCAAAATATGATTTAATTTTCTCTTTCTGGGGTGTCGGGGTTGAGGTAGGGTCTCATTCTAGCCCAGGCTGACCTGGAATTCACTATGTAGTCTCAGAATGGCCTCAAACTCACAGCAATCCTCCTACCTCTGCCTCCCAAGTGCTAGAATTAAAGGAGTGCATTACCATGCCCAGCCCAATATTACTTTTTTCATGCCAGAATTTAGTTTGGTTGTAATTTTAGGTGATTTCTTTTCTGAAAACTCTTCCATAATAATGTTAAGTATGTTTTGTTAGTTTGAGGATATGTGATATTTTTCTTTTATTATTATTAGTATTACCAACATATTTTGTATGGATGTATCATGTGTTGGTACCCTCTTTTCCCTAGTCTCTGACCCCATTCTACAGTGGGGTTGAACATATTCCAGATAGGATTGTAGGTAATGCATTGTGGGAGCAGCAGTGAATTTGCGGGGGTGGGGGGCAGAGGAAATGACTCTGGGAAGGATGTCTCCAACTGTGGCTTTTACAATATTTCCACCCCCTATTCAGTGGCCAACAACAGTCTGAGCAACCAGAGGTCTAAGCTACTTAGAAGCAAACATCCTGACAGAATGTACACATCAGTGGATACCTTGGTGTGTATCCAATAGCTTTTTGATTTGCTAAGAGATCTGTTCAGTGTAAAAGAACCCATATCTGGAATTAGAAACCATCTCAGAATCCTGTGACTTTTTAATATGGAAGTTTACATGGCATTGCCATCCTCTATTCATAACATAAAATCTCCATAAAATAGAAAAGAATGTCATTTTCACATAGCTAATAAATACATAAGGCAGATATGGCTATAACTTAATGAAAACCATTGGAGCCTTTATACAAAATCTTTGCAACCAGTGTCCTGTTGAATAGAATTTTCCTTTCTGGTATCATTGAAGTATTTTCTTTGGGATGCAAAACAAAATTATTTCAGAAAGAAATGTGGATCACACATTCTAAAGGTAATTTGAGAATTCCACTAATTTATATTAATTGCATTTTTAAAGGCCAACTACTTGTGATTAGATTTATTTTTTGTTGTTGTTGCTGTTCATGGTGGTGGTGATGGTGGTACTGGTGATTGAACCTAGAGCCTCAACATATGAGGCAATTCCTTTACCACTGAGATACCTGCCCATCCTTGATTTAAATTTTTAAAATTATTTTTCTCAAAGTAATTTCAGTCTTTTTAAATAGATAAGTTACTTGTATGGTATTCTATATCTTCTTAGCTCCTTGTAATAAATATGAAGAATGTTGTCATTGCTGGCTGTCATTTATCACTAACCCAGCTGTATATTTAATGCATTGATCCAAATCAGTGGCCTCTGCATAAAACACACAAATAGAGTGTGTTTCTTAATTCATCCAGGTCAGAAGCTATAGCTACTGGACAGTGCTTCTCTCAGCAATGGATAGCTTGCATATCCTTTCTCCACAAAGTCTGTGCAAATTTATATTTCACCATATTTTCAGATATGTTATATAAAAGATAATGCTCTCTTATTGAAAACTGAATTTTCCCCATTGAGTTTCTCAATTAAGCTGGGACCCTATAACAAAATGGCCTATGTACACTGTTGCTTCATTGTTGAATGCAAAGTTATTCCCTTATTTCTAGAGGCCAGAGAATGTGAATTCTAGGTGTGGGTAGATTGGTACCTGAGGAGACCTTGTTTACTGGCTTTTAGAGATCCATGTTCTTTCTGTATTCTCTCATGGCAGATAAACCACATATATCTGCATATGTCTCTTTTCATACAGTCACCAGTGCTGTAGTAAGTTCTCCACTTTGTGACAGAATGGCATCCAAGAGGCCCCACATGCATATTCTATCCAACTGGTGGATAAAGCTGTTAATGTATGAGTTTGGAGGAGACACAAGTGTTTGGTGTTTTGGCAATTAACATAAATTAATGGAATTCTCAAAGTACACTTAGAATGTGAAATTGCTCCAAAATAAACATAAAGCTGGTTGGATAGAAAGTCAAACACAGATGACATCAGTCCTGGCAAAGCCATCCTATCCTTTCAGAGGAGGTCCTGTTCTGTGTGCATGGAAGAGTGTGTGAGTGTGGGTTCATCAACAAAAATGGTGCTTGTGTCTACAGATGTAATGGAGGTAAAGAATACTGCAGTAAAATTTTTAAATTTGGTAATTTTACTCAAATTCCAAGCAGAAATATAAGGAGGATAGCTGTGAATTCTAGGCCAGACTGAGACTAATTCTAGGTCAACCTGGGCTAGAGCAGGACCCAACCTCAGGGGGAAAAATTAATATATATATATATATATATATATATATATATATATCACCCTTACAATTATCTAAATTAATAACTTTTCTTATTTAAAAATCTGGAATTGACCAAAATTATCTTCTGTTAGGTTTCAGAAAAATAGATTATGAATAAGCACAGTGATGTCCCTCTATGAGCAAATCTATTGTTAGTGACATTCCAGACACAAGTCAATGATGAGGGCCCTTGTTAGATATATTTCTTCATTAATAGTACTAGTTTTTGCTGATGTGACAGAGCAGTGCATGCAAGCAGTTGCAAATGCCATGTGCACAAGAGATTACATGGATACGACAGCATTCACACATTTTGTACACACTGTGTTTCCACAGAAATATTTAACCAAAGAAGACTGAATGATTTTAGCAAACAAAATTGATAAATAGTGAACAAAGGCAGGTACATACATATAATAGAAACTGACTCATAGTAGAAAGTAGAACAAAGGTTATGAGAAGCTAGAGAGGGCTGGCTTGAGGTGAGGATGAAGAAAAATTAGCTATTCATACAGTATTATCGTTAGATAGAAATAATACGTTCTGGTGTTCTGTCAAAGCAGAGCCAGTAATAATATTGTTTACATACTTTAAAATAGAAGAGAGGGGCTGGAGAGCTGGCTTAGCGGTTAAGCGCTTGCCTGTGAAGCCTAAGGACCCTGGTTCAAGGCTCGGTTCCCCAGGACCCATATTAGCCAGATGCACAAGGGTGCGCACGCATCTGGAGTTTGTTTGCAGTGGCTGGAGGCCCTGGAGTGTCCACTTTCTCTCTCTCTCTCTCTCTCTCTCTCTCTCTCTCTCTCTCTCAAGTAAATAAATAAAAATGAATAAAATATTTAAAAAATGAAATAAAATAGAAGAGAGGAATTCATAAAATTCATCACAAAGAAATGATGAATGTCTGAGGTGGTAGATATGCCAATGGCCTGATGTGATCACTAAACAAAGTATTCATTTGTTAAAGCATCGCATTGTTCCCCATTAATAGGAATATATATATATATATATATATATATATATATATATATATATTATATCAACTAAATATAATAAGGTTAGCGTTAAAATTTTCTCACTGGATGCTGATAGCACACTCTAGATATTGTTACTGCTCTTGATTATCTAACAGTTTTCATTTTCTCCCCTTATGCTTCCTATCAGAACCCTAGTGATGTTTACAAATCTTCCTTCTTCCTCTATTACTTTCATTGACTGAGGTGACAGAGAAGAGCCATGTAGAACTCTTGCTTGTCAAAGTACAAAGTAATACCATACCTATTTGCTGTTTGGTGTAAAATGGGCAAATGAACCACTTACCCTATGTAAAACGTTATTTGATGGGATGCAAAGATAATTTCCTTTCTCTCATGGGAAATAATTGAGAAGAAATGTCTGTCTCTCCTACATAATAGTCCTTGCATGGTGACCTTGGAAACATGATAGAAGAGCAACTGGATGGAATCAATAGTAGTTAATGGCTGAGACTGGTTCTAAAATAAACAGAGAAGTCATGCATGGAGGAGACCTGAAGATATTCCACTAGTGAATTCTGGGTGTGTGAGAATTCTCAGTAAATTAGTCCACATGCAAACTACATTCTATATATTTTATCCAAATACTTTCAAATATAATGATACATTATTTCATTTCTAGGAGTAAATATTCAACTTTATAAGGCACAGAGATGTTAGATTATGTAAAAATATCTTATCATCTAGCACAATTCCTCTAAACTTTCAATATCTTTCAAACATCCACTTAATCTGCACAAGAAATATCATTATGTCTGTCTTTAAAAAATATATTGCCTTCCCCTTAATGCATTACAAACTTTATTTTAGGAAAATTTTCCATACCAGCTTATGTGTAGCACTGAATATTTTACAAATGTCAGCTTATGCACACATTCAAAATGAAGGTACTGTCAACTTGAGGGGGCCTCTTCCACCAGATTGTAAATGCCTTGCAAAATAAGTCCTAAGGTTGCTAGTTCATTTTCCCCAGCTCCTAAGCTATACTCTAAAACCTAGAGGCATTTAACCAGTATAATCTGATAATAAATGGAACAATATATCCCCATCCTTACTCAGATGAAGGAATAACTAAGTGCTTAGGTTTCTGCTTCAGAGAAGAAATTTACTCCTTATCATAAAATCTGAATGAGATTGACCCAAAAGAAGAATTGGCTCGAAATATGAACTGAGTGGAAAGCTAGGACTAATGGGAGATATTGGCACAAATCTATGTATTACTTTAATTCTACTAACTAGTACTTTTCACATCAGTATGACTCTCATTCCTGCCAGTCTAGTACAGCAGTCCTATTGTTCTGTCCTTGTTTCTGATGTCCCTCCTTGCAGAGTTCACCTTGGCTCTCCAATTTGAGACCATCATCTCTTCATGAAGTGCTATCCTATGACGGCTCACCTTGCTTCCTCTGAGACCACGTCCTGTTAATCATCACAGACATAATAACTGTGATGATAATCCTCGAGCTGCAATACCGTCTCCATCCCCAAGCCTTCTAGGCCATTCAAACGGCTAATGTCTTGTTAAAACTTTCTTACTTATTAATTTTATATATGACAGGGCCTGATTAGCTCCTGAATTACTCTGTACCTATTTTTAGTCTGACATGCTTCTATCCTTCACAGATAGTTTAATCCCAGAGTATTAATTCGTCTCCATATAATGCTGACTTGTCTTCCTACAGGTATCCTAAATCTTCCTTTTTCCACTTAAGGTCCATCTAACCCACTTAAACTTGCATTTCTTTACGCCCCCCCCCCCTCGACTTTTCTGGTTCTCCTCACTCAGTTAGGAAACTAGGAAACCTGAGGAACTGTCACCAAGCTAACATAACCTCATGAAAAGAAGAAAATGAAATTGAAACCATCTTAATTAGCAGGGATTCTGTAAGCAAACAGCCTCCCTATGAAGGAAGACACCTTTGAGAAGCTTTTCCTGCAAATTAGTTTACATTAATAAAAGAAGTGAAAAACACCAAACACACATGATATAGCTGGAGTCCATGTGGGAGTGTTTGAATGACCTTGAATTGAGTATGTGTACAATATATGTGTCCCCAATACTCGGGTGATGTGTATAGCATGGCAGAGGGAAGTGGTATTTACAGTTTGCCAGCAGTGAGGACACAGGACTGAAAATGTTTATGCTTTGAAACATAGGATTAAAGCATGAGTTTCTAGAAAGAAAAAGTAATGAAGATTGTAATCAGGAGAGCCAGGTGTGGTGGCGCACACCTTTAATCCCAGCCCTTGGGAGGCAGAGGTAGGAGGACCGCTGTGAGTTCGAGGCCACCCTGAGAATACATCATGAATTCCAGGTCAGCCTGGACTAGAGTGAGACCCTCCCTCAAAAAACCAAAAAAAAAAAAAAAATGTAATCAGGAGAGGGGCAATATTGGGGAAATTTAAGGATATAATTACAAAATTATGTTCAGTTGGCAAAGGCAATTGAAGAACGTATGGAATAAAATCTCTATGGGAAATCTGGATGTACACGGAGCTGAAGGTCTGCTGCTTTTATAGCAAGAGCAGGAAGATCTGAACAGATAAATCACTTAATCCTTTCTATAAATAAAACCTTGCCTTAAGATGACTAAAGTTTACCTACTCTACAAAGCTGAAAAACGGATGTACAGTTTACAAACTACAATTTAAATTTTGAATTTTTCTCTGTTCCTAGGCTAGAAACATCAAGTTCAATACAAATGCTGCACAATCATGAAGCCAAATACTAACAACTACCCTCATTGAGATATTATTTCAATAACCAAGGTGTACTAAATGCATTTTCAGCTGATAACCAGGTCAACCCATGCTTGATTTAGAGGGGCATACAGGCATACTCCATCCTAAGTAGAGGAACATCTACAGGTGTCAAATATCCAAACTGGTGGCATTATTATGCAACCCCAGGGGAATCTACCCATGAGCTCATGCAGAAGTTTATGGGATCTGTATTTTGCCAATTGTAAATGATATTCAGTACATATTATGCACACATGCACACACACACATGCACACACACACACACACACACACACACACACACACACACACACACATATATATATATATATATATATATATATATATATATATATATATATAATGGTTCCTTGTATCTCTTGATCAAAACATATAGGTTTACTTAATTTCTTGATAAATTGAAATCTGCATACTTTTTTCACTTTATGATTTCAATTATTCTAAGAGTCTAATTGCTTAACTACTTTCCCTGCTCCCACATATCACTTTTCCTCAATCTAGCCTTAGGTTCACTTTTGCCCTAGCCTCTTACTTGACAACAAATGACTCAATGGACTGAGTTTCAAACTTCAGGCAATATTTGGTCCTCATTATCCCAGAGCTCTGAGATCTCCAGCTTCACATTTGGTTCTCTTTTGCTGTGGATAGCTCTCCATCTGTTCTGAAATACCTGCACAATCAACATTTGATAAGCACAGGCTGGAGAGATGGCTTAGCAGTTAAGGTGCTTGCTGCAAAGCCAAAGGACCCAGATTCAATTCTCCGGGACCCAAGTAAGTCAGTTGTACAAGGTGGTGCATGTGTCTAGAGTTTTTGTGGAGTGGCTAGAGGCCCCTGGCACACTCAGCTTGCGCTCTCTCTCTCCCTCTAATAAATAAGGAAAAAATATTTTTTAAAAAGCATATATGAGGGTTGGAGAGATAGCTTAGCGTTTAACATGTTTGTCAGTAAAACCAAAGGACCTAGGTTTGATTCTCCAGTACCCATGTAAGCCAGATGGACAAGGATTCTCATGTGTCTGGAGTTCCTTTGCAGTGGCTAGAGGACCTGGTGTACACTTCTCTCTACCTCATTCTCTCTCAGTTATATAGATAAAATATTTAAAAAATATTTTTAAAATATTTGATAAGCAATGACTAGCCCCAGAGGCCCCCAACACCTCATAACTGAAGCAGACCCAACATGGCTCAGGGAAATTTTGCAGAAGAGGGGGCAGAAAGAATGTCAGAGCCATATGTTGGGTCATGATATGCAGAGACATTTAGCTTACCCATAACTGTGGGCTAACTCCACAATGCATGACCCGTATACCTCAACAAGTAGGGGCCAAGGGGAGGGGGTAGGTCATGGATGAGCCTAATAATGGTACCAAACTGACTGTAAAAAAATAAAACATAAAAAATAAAAATGAAAAAAAAATGACTAGTATTTGGTAAACATAAAACTTCACTTCTATTAAATGATCAGGACTGAGGAGCAGGTATTTGTGATCTAGAACAACACTCTTCATCTTATACACTTACAGTTTCTGCAGTGACTAGCAAGGTATTCATACTCAATATAGTGTGCATCCTAAGTATGTGCAATGCTCATTGGCCAATCATTTCTCAATAAATCTAGAAAATACATTTACATGAATAGGTTTAAATTAAGAGTACATTATACCAGGTATTAAGATTGCTCAAAACAACAATGAGATATCCAGCTAACTTGTAGATTCTAAATGAAAAAGAAGTAGCAACATTCTTGAACAAGAAAAACTGAGAGGAGTCATGGACATCAGCTATACTTTGTAAATAATGCTGACATAAGTTATATAAGGTGCTGAAAATTATGTAAAATCATGATTTTACATTCAGAAAGACCTACAAGTTTTCCTAAAAGAAAGACAGATTTCTGTCAGAGTACTTGATGACCTACCAAAGGTTAGTGGTAAGACCCTGCTGCTGCAGACACCTTATTTGGTTGACACGTAAAATAGAATGCATGGCTGGAAGCTGGAAGAGAGTCAGTCCCCAGACAGTCAGTGCGTCTAGTGCCAGAAGGTGCTACATGGGCTACTGGGGAAAATGACCAATATCTGTCCAAGAAACTCAGGTCTAACCTACTTAGCAGCAAATAACCTGTCGTGATGCTCACACAAGTGCAATAGTGGCGCACAGCCATGGTGGGAAACCAACTGCTCTTGATTTGGCTAACTGATGCCCTCAGTGGTACAGGACCCATAGCTGGATCTGGGAAACAAGTCAGAACCATATCCAAACCTAAGCCCACTCTCCATTATCAAGCTACCACCAATCATGGGCTACAAGAGGGTCTATACCTATTAAATTCTCTATAAATAAGTAAGGGTTATCTCATTTGTCTGTCGCTAACTTACTCTCCATTGGTGAATCTGCTTCTTTTTTCCAGATAGATGTAGATCCTAAGGAGAGAGCCACCCCATCACACCTCCAAAGGGACCCGGCTGAAACTAAGAACAATTGTCGAAACAAGCAAGGGTGGTGTTTTCTTGGTGAACTGGGTACCAGTACAAGGGTGAAGGAGACCAATACAGAGAACAATCAACTCCTACCAAATCAGAGAGCCAGAGACCCAGAGGCCCCCAATACTTCATCACTGAAGCAGACCAGAACTGAACCCAACATGGCTCAGGGAGATTTTGCGGAAGAGGGGGCGGAAAGAATGTCAGAGCCACATGTTGGATCATGATACACAGAGACATTTCCTCCTACCCATAACTGTGGGCTGACTCCAGAATGCATGACCCATATACCTCAACAAGGAGGGGCCAGGGGAAGGGGATAGGACATGGATGAGCCTAACAATGGTACCAAATTGACTGTATTTGCTGAGTACAAAACTAATTAATAAAAAAAGAAAGAAAGTAAAATGTGAAATAAAATCCTTCATTGTTTTTATCTTTGAAACGTCTAAAAAACAAATGTTTGCTTAAAGAAATAATAACAGACTCACCAATACAACTGAATGGTTATTAGTTGTATTTCTAACTACGTCTCCTCAGCATAGAAAACATGACTTTGCATCTCTTGATGTAAATTCTCTGTGAATCCCAGGTCACATAGTGTGCTGGGAAATGACAACTATCACACGGACTTCTAGTGTGAGAGTTTACATCGTGTACTGTACCATGAGTTGTGCTGAGCAAGTGCTTAAGAGCTTTTGCAAACTGTAGGTACCAGGAACTTCAGCATCTTCTGAGATTTCTCCCCTTCCTTTTCCTCCTCCTTCCCCCCTCTGTCATTCTCTTTACTTTCTTTATATCATGTATAATTTCCCCTCCTGGCAAAACACTCCATCTCAGAAATGGTCTGCTCATTTTGCAGCACATTCACCAGGAATGTGATTATTATAGGATTCCAGCTGCTACTGTAGGTCTCCATATTCTTTAATGTTATATAAAAACAACATAAGAGGAAACTTTGTGCAGTTAACAAAACTTACCCAAAACCAGCCCAAGCTCTGTCAAAAAGTACAATAAATATAATTTTGCACAAAACGAAAAGAAAGCTAGCCTCATATTACATATTAAGCATGAATACTCATTTCCTCTGAAACATGAGAATGCAATTACTTGAATGTGGATCATAGTAGTAATATTCAGGCAAGAAACTACACTGAAAACATCCACCTATGAAACAGGTAGCTATGTTATATCACTTCAAAATAAGCCAAAGCCCATTAATAGAATGAGGAAGAGAAGTAATATGAAAACTCAGAAACAAGATGACAAGGAAAATAACAACATAAAATAGAAATACTATTTTATATATGACTCCCAAACCAGAAAGGCCTGAAAGTTAATAAAAAATAACAGATTACTTAAGAGAAAGGGAAAGTACAATGTAGGAAATGAAATTAAAAAATCAAGAAAAATAAAAATTCATCTCTCCCACTGGCTTGGGACTATAAAATTTGAACCAAAAAAATGAAGCATCTATGTGAGGACTTTAAACAGTAGTAGTAGTAGTAGTGGTAGTGGTGGTGGTAGCAGTAGTATGTGAGTATGTGTGTGTCTAGAAAGCCAAAATTCCAAGTGCAAATTGGACAGATGTAAATTTTGTAGTTTTATGTTTCAGTATATATATTGTTGTGGTTTGATTCAGGTGTCCCCCATAAACTTAGGTGTTCTGAAGGCTATATTCCCAGCTGATGGGGATTTGGGAATTAGTGCCTCCTAGAGGGAGTGTATTATTGGGGGCGGACTGATGGGTGTTATAGCCAGTTTCCCCTTGCCAGTGTTTGGCACACTGTCCTGTTCCTATTGTCTACCTTATGTGGACCAGGGGGTAATGTCCACTCTCTATTCATGCTATCATTTTCCCTGCCATCATGGTGCTTCCCTCTCGAGCCTGTAAGCTAAAATAAACCTCTTTTTTTCCCACAAGCTGCTCTTAGTTGTGTGACTTTTACCAGCAATGTGAACATGGCTGCAACATATATATATATATATATATATATATATATATATATATATCCCAAATATATATACATACACACACACACACACATATATATATATATATATATATATATATATATATATATATATACATACATATATATACATATATATAGATGTGTGTATCTATATATATTTGTAGATATATATACACATATCTATATACAGATTAGATACAGATAGATATAAATGATATATACATACATGCATATTTCCACAGTTGCAATAAGGAACATGTAGTTTTGGGCTATAATAAAAGGTCAATATAGTAGCTTGGGTTTGAAATGTTTCTTGTAGCCCCATGTGTTTGTGAATAAACCTCATGCACAATTTCTAGCTGGTGGTAGAGTCTTGCTGGAGGAGATGTGTCACTGTCACTTAGGTGGACTTTGAGGTTTATTACTCCACTCCTACTAGATGGATCCTAGCTATCTCACTCTTGCTATTCCTTCCCTGCTGCTGACATGGGATGACATAAGGCAGTTTTCTTCTCATGGCCATGTTTAACCCTCAAGTCTTTATGTAGAAATAAATCCATATATAGCTGGTCAGGTGTTTTGTCCCAGCCACAAGAAGCTTAACTGCTACCATCTGGTAAGCACCCAGGATTTTGTAAAGGAAGCCCTTCAACCTGACTTAAGGAGCTCTGGCCACAAAAGTGAGGGAATATATGTTTGCTTTAATGGTCTCCCATCACTTGGTCCCCACTGTGGATGCAGGTGTTAGGGAAGCTGTCACTGTGCTTCTCTGGCCAGTGGGCTGTGAAGGGAAATGTAGAGATCAGAAGGTGTAATTGAGGTTTCAGAAAATGAGAATTTGATTGATATTTCAGACCATTCCCACATCAGTACCAGAAGGCACATTCATCTGGAATGTGCTCATGTATATGGAATGATGCTCATGACAAAATGTATTCAAACTAGAAACCAAAAGAATGAAAACTGAAAAAGTCTAAAATTAATCTTGAATATTTGTCATCATACTTCCAAATGATTCATTAGTCAGATGATGTACTAAAGGTACTTGGCAATATAATTAGCTAAATACATATAAAAATACAATATATTGATGTTTTACATTGTACCTAAATAGTGCCTCAATTAACCTTAAAGGTACTAAAATTAAATCTTAAAAAGGCACAAAGTATTTACTTAGCCATAAAAATTAGAAAAATAAGGGAAAAATAAAACCAATAGAATTTTAGTTAAAAATTACAATGCCAGGGCTGGAGAGAAGGTTTAGCAGTTAAAGTGCTTGACTGTGAAGCCTAAGGACCCATGTTGAACTCCCCAGATCCCATATAAGCCAGATGCACAAAGTGATGCATGCTCATGGTCAAGCATGCACACTAGGTGGCACATATACACATGGAGTTCAATTATGGTCACTGGGAGCCCTAGCAAGCCAATTCTCTCTTTCTCTCTGTATCACTTTCACTCATACAAAATTACAATGTCAATGTAATTGAAATAGAATAGAATTAAGTCCAGTTATAGAATTGTATGATCATTTAAAATCAGTAAAATTAATAACATTCTATAAAAATTTTTTTTGAGGTAGAGTCTCACTCTAGCCCAGGCTGACCTGGAATTTACTAGGTAGTCTCAGGCTGGTCTCAAGTCTCTGCGATCCAAGAGCTGAGATCAGAGGCATGAACCACTGTGCTTGGCGGAGAGAGAGAGAGATGGAGAATGGGTATGCTAGGGCCTCTAGCTGCTCCAAATGAACTCCAGATACGTGTGCCACCTTGTGCATCTGACTTTATGTGTACTGGGGAATATAACTTGGGTCCTTAGATTTTGCAGGCAAGCATCTTAGCCACTGAGCCACATCTCCAGCCCTATAAAACTAATTTTAATACCCCTTACTATTATTGCTGATAATATGTTTATTCTGAGTCCATTGTATTTATGAGTAATTCCAGTATAATTTGCTTCTATGGTCGCTATCTTGAAAAGGCTATATTCTTTTTAAGGGTGAATCCTTTCTTCTTTCAACAGAAGAAAGGAAATACAAAGGTAATTTTAAAGGTCTAAATAAAACATCTCTAGTTTGAAATTTTAATTGAAAATATCATGATTTCATGGTGATGTTTTATGTATGTATACATTTATATAATGTAATACCTACAGCCAGTTACCAATTTGCAGAATACATATGTAAGTATGCATATATACATATATATGAAATACTGTAACCCCAATACATGGTAATGAGTTTACTTAGTGTTAATTTGAGATTTACAAAAGCTTTCCTAGGTCCATCTTAGGTCATGAAGAAGTTAGAGCCTTTTTACACTTCTTAATACTAAGTAGAAAGAAAACTATCTAAAACTACTAGCATCATGTTAAAGACTCACATTCTAGTTTCAAAGGTTCCCACTAATACATTATGATATATATTATGATATTAACATACTACTAATAAAATGAAATACAATACTTATGTTTCAATTAAGCTATGCTAACACCATTTTCAAAAAGGAAGAGGGACTAGTTTGAAAGAAAAAAATGGGTTCAGTGGGAGAGCTAGGGAAAAAAAGAAAGCAATTGGAGGGTAATACAATAAAATCACATTAGTCAGTTTATAAAAATTGTCAATAAAATTTTGCCCAAAGTATAAAATAAAAATATGAAAATATTATCCAAAATTATTCTAGTGCAAATGGTGATATAACACCAATCTAATACTGATTATTATAAAAGTACAAATAAACACCTTTAATCAAAGGAACATAATTAAGAATTTATCCACATCCCCACTTTTAGCTTGTGGAATTCTGTATTTCACTTTACTTCTTAATTAATTTTTAATATAGTATATGATTTGAATGGCTTCATTATGACATTTTCATACATAGAAGTACTTATATTTTGTTCTCAATTAACCCTCTATGTCCCCTCATCCCTTCTGCTTGCTTCACCCTAAATTCTCGTTCCTTTTGGCTGCATGTCCCATGCTGAGATAGAGCCTTGTAGTACAGGGCATTGATACCTCAGTATCTTAATGACAGAATAAAGACCTTCTCAGTCTAGTGCACTGCTAACCATGGTGTGACTCATTTTACTACGCAAACCTTTTTCTGCATTCACAAAGACCCCTGACTTTTGTTTGGATATGAGTTCAGATTCATAATAAAACATAGTTCCCTGGAACACACATGAATAGAGTCAGTTTTGGTACCAAGTATAGACAATGCTTCTTCTCACATACATCTCAAACTCAGCTGCCCATCTTTGGACACCATCTTACCACGTCTTTAAAGCTCTATGCTTCAGCATGCACAATTAAACAAACAGGAAAACTAAAACATGTCTACAGAATGAATTTTAAAACATGAAGCACAAGCAATATCCTTACACCATGTTCCTCAAAGAATTAATGATTGCTCACAAGTCCACATTTAAGGAAATTGCAATGTTTGTGTTCATTTGACATAACTGTAGATATTTCACCTAATCTATCGTCAAGTCTAGACCGGGAGGTGTGGGGGAACAAACATTTTATCAAAGTGACAAGACAATAATCCACTATGTATCTTGGCTGCAAAAATATGTTATTAGATTCAATTTATCATGAAAAATTGCTAGATTGTGCGAAGGCTGAGATGGTGGCAGGACAAGAGAGCAGCTCTTTGCTACTAATTATCTTAAGCACTGACCTTCCAGGTCACCCTCAACCCTGTATTAATTCAGGAGCAGTGCTTAGATGGTCAACTCAGAGATGTCAGGAAATTCTCGCAGAAGGTTTCTCTGCTTAACCCTTGCAGGCCTGCCTGAACAGAGGCATGCTTCAATGATATGTAAAGCCCTGGCCATCCAATCCCAGCTCTCTTTCCAACCTTGCATGTTCCACTTTTTTTTTTTTTTTTCTGCACAAAATCTCCTCCATCAAAAAGGCATGCTCAGTAGAAGTTTTGCTTTCTTTCAATCCCTACCTTGGAACATGGTATTCTAGAAGGCCAGGAGCCCACTTCTCACTAGCCACTTCCTGAGATAATCCTGACATTTCCTCTTTAACCTCATGCTAAAGCCTTTCTCTATTAAGACATACCTAAGGCTTTTCTCTGGATATTCAGCTTAGTCAAGATTTTTCCTGCCCTGCATGTCATAGCACTCATACATAGCCCATGTTATATATTGACCACTTAATATATACATTTGTAATGTGCAGATTAAACTTATTCATCTTATCTACTTAACCAACTAACACCTGGATATAAATCTCATTAGATATTTTTGCACAGCAAGAAGTTTGAGCAAAATTGTTGCTGATCCTTGTATTGACTGTATCCTAAATATTTGTCTTGCGTCCCCTTCTTTCCTGTTTGCACATCCATTCCTTTCAATTTCTGTCATAAAAACTGTTTCAGACTCAGTAGGTAAATTGGGTTATGGGCTTAATTGAGTGCCTCTCAAATTCACAAGTCAAAGCCCTGTTCCCTAGTACCTCAAATATTACTCTCTTCAGTGATAATGCCTTCAAACAGGTAATTAAGTTAACATGAGACCATTAAGCTGAGTTCTAATCCAATGTGACTGGTATCCTTTTAAGAAGTTGGAATTTAACATAAAGACAGAAAGGATTTATGTACAAAGGAAAGACCATGTGCAAATGAAATAAGAAGTCATATTTCTTCAAGCTTAGAAGAAAAGTTTCAAAAGAATCAAACATTGAAGGGTAGTTCAATCTCAGATTTTTAGTCTCCAGCACTGTGAGAAAACAAGTGTATTCTTATGCCACTATCTAACAACAATAGACCTGGAAAACTGAGACAATGGAGATTCAATTATTTGAACTAAACTGACAATAGTTTATTTTGATATCTAAGCTTGCAAACATTTTCCATATCTTTTAAAACTTTTGCTATTTTTTTAAACATATGACAGACAAGGAAGGTGAAAAAATGTTTATAAAGAGAGAAAACCAAGGCAGAAACAGATTTTTAGAAAAGCAGAGATAGATAATCATGTTATAGAGAATCAGGTCCTGCAGGGCAAATCTTAGTGAAGTCCCTCAAGGTTCATGAACCTGGATTCAAAAAATTGCTACTGGTTGACTAATAAAATATCCTTTGTGTGGAAGGCAATTTAACATTTTCTGTGTATTTATTTACAATCTATGATCCAGCCTATGACGTTTTGTGAGGAGGAAGTAGTGAAATGTTAACACTAGTATGTCAATACTTGTTTAATTTTCAATACACTCCATGATTTAACCATGAATCCTACATGTTCATTTTATTAATATATTGATTATCTGCAAGGGACAGAGATCTCCATGTGCTATGAATTCATTATGAGGATCTGTTAACTTCACATTGTGCAAACGAAAGGACAAGGTGGCAAGGGTTGGAACCTCATTGTTGAGATGGGCTCTCCTCATGATTCCTTTTATTTGTTATATCAAAATTAGTGTCCAAATTGATCCTTGTGTTCAGGAAAAAAAAAAGACAATAGAGAGGAGCAAGAGAGGCCATGTCAGCCTCATCTGCCCTTATGAGGAAAAACAGATTCAAGGGAAAAACTCCATGCAACCAAAGCTAATTAGTGTCACATATTAATTTCCATGACAGCAAATATTTATCTTTTTTATTTTTTTATTTCTATTTTTTGGTTTTTCGAGGTAGGTTCTCACTCTGGTCCAGGCTGACCTGGAATTAACTATGTAGTCTTTGGCCTTGAACTCTCGGCGATCCGCCTACCTCTGCCTCCCAAGTGCTGGGATTAAAGGTGTGCGCCACCATACCTGGATCAAAGTATTTATTTTTTAAGCCTTAAGGGCCCTATGCTGATGATGGAATTCAACTTATAATTTAATTTTCTTATGAGATATTTGCATTCTTTTGACTAGTTTCCACTTCCTTTCTCATGTGAAATTTCCCTATTTGTGAACACTTCCCTACCTATCCCCTTCCCTGGTATCCAGCATGTGTGCACTTCATTTTGGATTTGAAATGAAAGTTTTCTAGGTCTTAATTCTGAAGGAGTTAGTTTATTATGTGATCACCAGATCAGCTGAACTCGCTGTTGCTCTTCTCTAATTACTGTTTGTAAAGAGTTCAGAGGAGGAATGGTGCTGGACAGGTGAAAAGTGTCAAGATTCCACTGTCCTGCTTTAGTTCACAGTGGAAGCATCTTCATGAGAATAAGCTTACTGCATTAGTAGGTGGGTGGGGAGAACAGGGAGCACAGTCACAATAATACCTTTACTAGTTGCATATCCTAATTCCTAGAGCAGTCACTGAATCCTTCAGTGACCTCCTGTGATCATTTCTAGAAGGACAGAGTAGTTATCTGGTGGGAAACCAACTCCTTGAAAATAAATCAGATTTAATAGGAGGATTTTCAATGGCAGATTAAGATGTGTTTGGAATTTTTATCCATGTGGCTTAAGTGTTAGCTAATATGATGATGATATTATGAACTGAGATACTCATCTCATTTTGCTAAGTCACAGTATTTTCACCTATAAAATGGTTGAAGTATTTTACTGATAAGGTCATCATGAGGATTAGGTTAAATGATATTCTTAAAACACTTGGCAGCCACAAAAATCATTTAAGTATTTTTATTATGTTCATTTCAGATTAAAGATATAGGCTAAATTTCTATAAGAACGTATGGTGCAGACAGTGCAAACTAAAATACCATCCCCATCTTTCCATGTCCATGAGCAGCACTCTGCTCCATAGAGGGAGACTGCACCTTAGCAACTCTGCTCTCACCTTTTGGTTATCTCGCTTAACATGCTTATGGAGAACACTTTGGAGAAATCAAAGGTCCTTTGTCTTTAAGAAATAATCTGTACAACCAGAAGTCTAAGGGAACTAGAGCTCCATCTGTTGAGTCGACTGTCACTAGTCAATTGTGTGGTATGTCTTATGTATTTCTCCTCTCTGAATCTTCAATTTCCTAACTGTAAAATAAAATGACATAAAAAAACTTCTTTCAGGTCTCACAATACATTTCAGTTCTATGGATTCTGACTATCCAGATAATATGTATATATTTTTAAGAATGCCACACATACTGATTCACTTGTAATATAGTCTGTTGTTGAATATAGCATGTGGGGAAGTAAAAGTGTAAGAGAAGGCAACAAAGCCTCCCTTGTAATGTGTGATCTCCTGCCTATCACTGAGCTTTGGGATTTCAGGGTGTTTGTTCCAACCTATGTCCTGGCCAGTGTTGGATCAGGTGTCTCTTCCTTCACCCACTACACTCAACTTATGATGATATAGGAAATGTTCAGATGAGAAGGCACTGTCTGTATATTGTCATGGTGGGTGCATACCAGATAGAATTCTAGATTTAAGATCTTATGTGGAAAACAGTAACATGTACTAGTTATTACTTTCCTTGGGTATGTGCATTAATAAATGTCAGTAAGCAACAATTACAAATGACTTTAACTGTAAGGCTAGATACATCTCAGAAGTGATCATGAGCAACTAACCGGTAAGAGTTGACATCTATGTAAAAGACAAGTGTTATATAGATCACTACTCAATTCACAGTACCAAATTCTCAATTTCCCTATTAGTGAAAATACTAACCCTCAGACACTTCTGTGGTGACTTTCAAATGCATTTTCTTGTCTGAAATATTGAATTCATATATGCATCCTTTTATAGAATGTTTGATGTTTGAACCTTTCAAAATATGTAATTGTATTACAGCTTCTCCAGCAAGTCATTATGTGCAAAGATATTGTATTTGGGTTAGATAAATATTCACAAAATATCGTTTGATATCCTCTGTACCATCCCAGAGCAAGTGAGAGGCCAGCAGACCTCTTTGGTCTCTTCAGGAAATATACACTACAGAAAATTCTGGTGCAGATAGAACCCTGTCTGTTCAAAGCATACTCAAGACACTCAGGGGAGTATCCTTCATTTCAGAATCATTTGGGTAAGCCTCAAATGGCAGGATGATCGGTTGTTTAATCACTTGTTGCTGTAATATAAGCAAGAGGCCCCAAGGAGAGAAACAGAAAACTTCACTTGTTACATTCTTCCTCAAGGGAAATCTCACCTGTTTTCTCCCTGAAGATCCACTCAGAATCAAGTGGGTCAGCAAGGACCTGTGTCATTTTGTCCCAAGAGAATCTCAGGTGTGGGGGTATGCTAATGCGGGATTGTGGACGTGGGAGAGTATTAAGTCTTATAATGAGTAACAGTTCCCATACTAAAGAAGCAATCAACTAGAGACATTTGAACCAGGCTTGCAGAGAAGCATGAAACCCTGGCTACAGATTACTGAGTCCTTTATGGAACCACCCTTCAAAGACCACAGTGCCTTGTAATGCACCGTTTGGCGTTAAGGGAAAACTTTCTCAGTAAAGCCTGCCAAATGGTATCTTTGCAATGAATGACAGATTCAAATAGTCACATCTAGACGTTTAGACCATTAGTTAGACTACTCATACAAGAAAACTACATGATAGTGGCAGAGTTCTGAATAAAGGAAAGAGACAGAGCCAAGGGAAAAAGAAGACATGCATATAATACCACTCTAAACTGATTAGATGTTGGCCTGGCAAGGAAGAAGGATGGTGAAAGGATGCAGTGAAAGTTACTCACTAGAGTACAAGGCAGATAGAATGGTGGTCTATTCAGAGAGAAAAGTAGAATCATTACAAGTGATTTTCAGTTCATGTTTGGTATGTAAAATAGGAAATGGTTTAGAAATATACAAATAAGTGTTTTTTTTTCTTTAGTTTAAACCTGTAATCTATGTGGATCTGGAAGGAGGGACAGAGAAAAGAAAGTTGCTAAGAGATACTTCATTCACTTAGTGTATGGATGGCAAAGTGAAGACATGGTGGCCAAAGATAGAACATAAAACACCAGGCAGAAGAAGGAGAGAAGGGAAGCATAGATGGAAGCATGTGGTGAAGTGGAGCCCTGAGTGGACACTTACTAGAATGGGCAGGGAAGAAAGGAACACTAAGACCAAGAGCAAGCCACTTTAAATGGATGAGAAGATACTGGCTTCAATAAGAAGGTAGGGATAATTCTCAGATTCAACAATCAATCACTGATTAACTTAGAAAACAGAATTTTAAACACATTGAACAAGAATTGTTGAGACATCTCAGAATTACATAGAATTTCCATTCATGAGATGAATATAGGAACTTATTGCATGGGTAGCATGGAAGAGTAGGGGTAAAAATCAAGGAAGTACATCCAGAGGACTATCATAAAACATGTTTCCAGGAAAGTAGTGTGCTTCTAATCACAGTGTGACTTTGACCTAGTCATCAATACCCACTAGGCTTGGAGTCCCTGGGAGTCACAGTGAACTGGACCTTCCTGACTCAACAAACACTTCTGGGGGGCAATGCACAGTGAACTGTGCTTTTGTAAGTTAGTGACTAAAGATAGTGACTGAAGCAAAGATCACAGAGGGGACAGGATGAGTCTGGCTGCAGAGGTGACATGGATATAAGAAAAAAAATAGGGAAGGATGTTAAGTGCTACATCATTCCTTTGTAGCTTTGTTATATGCTACAAAGAAACATGGAGGGGGAATAGGTTCTAGAAAACTGCAAAATCCACATGACAGAAATTAAGTCCTAACAAGCACAGATACTTTACAAATAGATGGCACTGCTGGTTTTTATGTGTACATGTATGGGAACAATGCCAAAATGTAGTTAAGAACAATAAAGAAGAGTTGGTATAAATAGCTTTGCAAATTTCCTCTTCTGCATCTTACAAGTTTTATGAACTTAAGATTTTATAATTATTTGTTCTTTGACATATTCATACATACTGAATTTTGATCATATGTACCCCAAATAAATCTCTCTTAAGCCCCAGCAGCACTGTGCTCCTTTTTTATGCTGCCACTTACCAGTAGCTATATCGCAGAAGAAGTGACTCCCATTCCCTTAGCTAATTTTCTCAAGAAGGGAGTGTATGTATAAGACCCTTGCCTATCCATAAGAGAATTATGACCTGGCCCATCATGTGTCTATCTTCTTTATCTAACTATAGCTTCTATGAGTTTATAAGTAAAATGCTTTTGTCATATATGGAAGAGTTCCAAAGTGCCCCACCTCCATCCTCCAGCTCTTACATTCTTTCTGCTCCATCTTCCAGATATGGGCATGTATATATATATATATATATATATATATATATATAGACACACACATATACATACATATGTGTGTGTATGTGTGTGTGTGTATTCCTTATATATACAGTATATACAGTGTTGTTGGTACCATTGTTAGCCTCTTCCCTGTCTTCCCCCCTTTGCAGGGACCCTCCTCTCCTAGTTGGGAAATATGGGTTGTGCATTGTGGGGTTAGCCCTCAGCTATGGGTAAGATGCAATGTCTCTGTGCGTCATGATCCAACGTGTGACTCTAACATTCTTTCCGCTCTCTCTTTCACAAATTTCCCTGAGCCATGTTGGGTTCATTTTAGGTCAGCTTCAGTGATGAAGTCTTGGGAGCCTCTGTGTCTCTGGATAACTGGATTGGTAGTTGAGTATTCTCTATGTCTATCTTCTTCACCCTTGTGCTAGTATCAGGTTCACCAAGGAAGCAGCACTATTGCACATTTCCCCAAATACTTTTAGTTTCAAATTGGGTCCTTTTGAGTTGTTATGGTCTTGTTCTCTCCTTAGAATCTGTGTCTATTTGAAAAAGAAGCAAATTATCCAACAGAGAGTGAAGTTAGTACCAGATAAATGGGATTTTTGTTTTTTTAGGGATAGTTTAATAGGTGTAGGCCCTCTTGTAGCCCACAATTGGTTGGAGCTTGATAACGAAGAGTAGGCTCAGTTTTTGATATGGTTCTCACTTGATTCTCAGCTCCAGCTTTGGGTTCCATTCCACTGAGCAGACCAGTTAGCCAAATTAAGAGCAGTTGGTTTCCCACCATGGGTGTGCACCATTATTGAACTTGTGTGAGCATCAAGTCAGGTTGTTTACTGCTCAGTAGCTTAGACTATGAGTTCCATGGAGAGATGTTGGTCATTTTCCCCCATTTGCTCATGTAGCACCTTCTGGCATTGGACAAGCTAACTGTCTGGGGACTGACTCTCTTCCAGATTCCACTCAGGTTACTCCATGTTACATATCAACAGCATACATTGTGTTCATCAGTAGGGTCTTACCACTAACCTTTGGTGGGTCATCAAGTACTCTGACAGAAATTCATCTTCTTTTGGGAAACCTTGTAGGTCTCTCTGATCAACAGCTCATTGTGGATGTTAGCCACATGCTTGCACTGGGAGTTGCAGATTTGTGGCCAAGAAGTGAAGGAAGAAAAAGATAAGTAATATAAAAGATGCAGAAAGAAGAGAGAGAACAGGGAGAGAGAAAGAGAGAGAGAGAGAGAGAGAGAGAGGGAGTGAAACAGGAGAATATTAAGGTCAATCTTCATCATAATCCCTCCAGGGCCTTGTTATTCAAGTGTTCCCTCTAAGGGCCTGATGAAGGTTCAACTATTTGGTCTGTCTTTTAGGATGTAGAGTTTTATGGCACCATTGCCATTTTGGTCCAATTTTGTGTCCCCCACCTCCATTCTTTCCCTCTGCCCTCTGCCTCCACCCACCTTGTAGTCCAGTCTTTAAGATGCTTATTAGGTATATCAGAATCTTGGGTAGATCCAGGTTAGGAGACATAGATGAGTGAGATTATATGATGATTATCTTTCTGTGATTGGGTGGGTTCACTGAGAATGACCATTTTTCTTCAAATTCCATTGTGTCATTTTTCCTTACTGCTATGTAAAATTCCATCTTCTAGATATACCACATCTTGGTTATCCATTCATCTAATGATGGATATCTGGGATGATTCCAGCTCTTAGTTATTACGAATTGAGCAGCTATAAACATGGGTGAACAAATCTCTCTGAACTGAGGTGTGGAGCTTTTAAGTAAGGGAATAACTGAGTCAGTTGGTAACTCTATAGTCAACCTTTTTAGGAGTCTCCATGTTGCTTTCCAAACTGTGGTTGTACCATCTTACATTCTCACCAAGAGTGGATGGGATGAGGGTTCCTATTTCTCCACATCCTCACCACCATTTTATTTCCATTTGATTTTTTAATATTTGCTATCTTTACTGTGGTGAGGTGGAATCTCATAGTTTTTTTTTTTTTAATTTGCAATTCCCTGCTGATTAGGGATGGTGAACATTTTATTAAGTATGTGTTTGCACTTTGTATTTCTTCCTCTGAGAACTGCCTGTCCAGTTCTTTGCCCCATTTTGTGAGTGGGCGGGTTGACCTTTTATTGTTTAGATTTTTGAGCTCTTTGTAGAATCTAGAAATTAGGCCTTTTGTCAGTTGGATAGCCAGCAAATATTTTCTCCCATTCTGTGGGTAATCTATTGGCTCTGCTTATTGTACATTTGTCTGTGAGGAAACTTTAAGTGCCATGAGATCCCAATGGTTGAGTGATGGTTTAAGATCCTGTGTTGCTGGGGTTTTGTTCAGAAAGTTCTTTTTTCCCACATATAGGGAGGCAGGCTTTGTGACGCAGTATATGATCTATTTTAGAGAAGGTTCCATGGACTGCTGAGAGAAGGTGTAATCTGTGGATTTGGGGTAAAATCTTCTGTAGATGTCCTTTAGGTCTAGTGGTTTTGTTGAGGTCTGTCACTTCCCTGTTGATTTTCTGTTTGGATGCTCTATCTATTGCTGATAATGGAGTATTGAAGTACCCAACTATGATGATGTTGGTGATTATTTCTGCTTTGTTGTCAAGTAGGTTTCATTTCATGAATTATGGTGCCAATGTGTTTGGTGCATAAATATTTATGATTGTGAAACCCTCTTTTTGGATTGTTCCCTTGATAAGTAGGAAGTAGCCTTCTTTGTATTTTTTGATTACTTTTGTTTTGAAGTCTATTTTAACTGATATTAGTATAGATACCCCTGCTTGTTTCTTATTCCCATTTGCTTGGAATATCATTTTCCACCCTTTGACCCTGAGGATGTGTCTGTCTTTTGTGGTGAGGTGGGTTTCTTGATGACAACAGATTGAGGGGTCGAATTTTATGATCCACCCTGTTAGTTTATGTCTTTTCATGGGTGAATTAAGGCCATTAATATTTAGGGTAATGACTGTGAGGTTTGATTTGATCCCTGTCATGTTGTGGTGGTTTATGTGGTTTGATGTTTTCTTGGACTTTGTAGTTTTTTGTGCCTTCTGTGAGTTTGGTTATTGTGATCTGTTTCTTGTAGGTATTTGAAGTTGCTTATTTGATTCTTCTGTGTGGAGAATTTCCTGAAGTACTCTCTGCAGATTTGGTTTTGTGTTCATATAATTTTATCATGGAAAGTTTTTCTTTCACCATATATTATGAGAGATACTTTTGCTGGGTAGAGTAGTTTGTGTTGGAAGCCACCATTTCTTAGACTTTGCAGTGGTCCATTCCAGGCCCTTCTGGCTTTCAGAGTTTCCATTAAGAAGTCTGAAGTAATTCTGATGGGGTTAACTTTAAATGTTATTTGTTATTTTTCCGTAGCAACTTTTAGGATTTTCTCTTTAGTATCAATGTTTAGAGTCTTAATGACAATATGTCTTGTAGAGCTTCTCCTTTAGTCCAGTCTATTTGGAGTTCTGTTAGCTTTATGTAACTTTATGGGCCTTTCTTTTGAGAGACTTGGAAAGTTTTCTTTGATAATTTTGTTGAATAAACTCTTCTTGCCTTTGGCCTAAATTTCTTCCCCTTCTGGTATTCAAATGATCTGTATGTTAGTGCATGTAAGGTTATCCCACAGTTCCCTCATGTTCTGTTCACAGAAATTTTTGAACTTATTGAAACTTTTGGACACTCAAACTGTTTCTTCTCTTTTGTCTTCCATATCTGGGTTTCTATCCTCCACAGGGGTGACTCTATTCCTGAGAGCTTGTATAGAGTTTGGGGCTTGTTCAATTTGGTTTGCATTTTCTACTACTTTTCCATGTATATTTTCTATCCCCCTATCAAGTTCCCTTTTCACATCATTTTCTGATTTTCATGTTGCTTCTTGGAATTCATCCTTGCAATTCTTTATGTTTTCATTGAGTTTAGCTATCAGGTTATTGTGGTCCTCTTTTTTTTTTTTTTTTCACTCTCCTTCAGATCACTTAACTGTCTTTGGACCCCTACCAGGATCTTATCTACTAGATCTAGTCTAGCGATGACAGCATTCACATGATTATTGGCCTTTTGTTGCTTTTCTGCAAAGCCTTCTACTTTTTTGGTCAGGGTTGCATAGCTTATAACTTCATTTTGGGGTTCTGATCCTAATATCACATCTATGTTTTGATTAGAGACATCCATTGTGGGACTGGTGATCTTATTGAACTAACTTACATTTGATTTTTCATGTTATTCCTTTTGTGTTGTGATGTGCCCATCACAGTGTACGAGCCTTACTTAATTTGGAGGAAGCTATAGTCTACCCTTAAAGTGTGTCCAGTGGTTATTACCTTTTATGTTTGCTTCCACTCTTTTTCTGGTGGCAATTGGGCATGCCTGCTCAGAAAGAAGGCATCCATGAGGCTTTGGTGGGGGTCCAAGGACATGATGTAGAGGCTTGTTGTTTTGTGATTCAAGGCATGTGAGTGCAAGGTCAGGTGGCCTGAAGTGGACAGGGGAATGGGGGTCAGTGGAGTTGCAGGTGGAGCTAATCTGTCTTTCCTGGGTTCACAAGGGGATGGGGGGGGTGCTGGCAAGTGGGATGGCTTTTGTGGGATAGAGTTCACATGGTTGGGGAGAGTGGGGCTGGGGTCGCTGGGGGTGGGGGGAGTGGGACTGCCTTGTTGTGGGGCAGGGGGAGTGGGGAAATGGTTGCGGGGTGCAGGGAGAGTGTGGCAAGGTTAACGGGGAGGGCAAGAGGAGTGGGATCCAGGTCGTAAGGGTCGCAGGGAGTTGGAAGGGTGTCACGCAGGGTGGGGAGAGTGGGACAGTCACCCACGTGCTACAGCTCAGGTGGAGCTATGCTGGCCTGAGTTCCCTGGCCTGTAATTACTGCAAGAGGAACCTGCAGCTGGGAATATGTCTAGGATGGCTGCTTGAGTGTATGAGGACTGGTGGGCTACTTGAGAGAATAGAAATCAGCCCATTCCCTTTTTGACCCTGTGCACCCTCCCACTGGAGGTGTTAGAGACTGCTCCCCCTGGAACCCTTAATGTCTTGTCTTTCCTTTACCTGGAAGTGTGGCACAGTTAGGTGGATGCCATCTTGACCGGAACTACATAGATATTTTTATGATTTTATCAAATCTCAATTTTATCACTTACAAAATTAGGGAAAATAACATATATTTCATTATTCAGCCATGAGCTGTGTGCATATTGTATGAATATATGCATAAACATACAGAATTATATATACACATATAATATAAACACATCATCATATTTCAGTTTTATTTACATCATATATATTTATCTTTCATAAGAACTGATACACACACACACACTTTCAGACATTTTTTTCAGACAAGGTCTCAATGCTCAGACTAGTCTCAAACCCACTATGTAGCTTAGTATGGTCTTAAACCTCTGATTCCCCTTCCTCTACCTTCTGAGTACTAGACTTATAGATGTGCACTACTATACCAGGTTTATGCAGTGATGGAGGTCTAAACCAGGGCTTTGTTCATGCTAATCAAGCAGTCCACAAACTGAGGGAAAACTCCAGCCCACATAACATATGATTTATCAAAAATGATAAGTAAATGGAATTAAATGGCACAGAAAGAAATCATTATCATGAAACCAGGGCCCAGTCACTTAAAAATAAATTTCAAAGCTGGGCATGCCTTTAATCCCAGCACTTGGGAGGCAGACTTAGGAGAATCATTATGACTTTGAGGCCACCCTAAGTCTAGTGAATTCCAGGTCAATCTGGGCTAGAAAAAGACCTTACCTTGAAAAACAAAACAAAACAACAACAACAACAAAAACAGAAAAAAACAACAAAAAAGTAAATAAATTTCAGTTTTATCATTTCTGTTGTCTATTAGTATTAACATTTTCACACATAAATCCATAATACCAGGTCAATTGTCAGGTATGCAATAAGTGATTTAAGTAGTAATAATTATCACTCATAGTTATCATTATTACATAGTGAATTATTGATAACAGTAGGAGAAAATCCACATAATTGGCCATAAGATAGAAAAGTAGAAGGGAAGTAGGAGAGATGAACACATGTCAAGGTAAAAAGCTAAGACTATGTGCTTGTTTAATTCACCAGAAGAAGGACATGAAGAGAAAAAAAATCAACAAATACGTAAATTTCCAGCAGTGACAGAGTCCTTTAGCAGGAAGATTTGTTGGAAATGGTGACACTAGAAATGAGAACAGAGGTCTTGCAAGAGACCACATAGGGGGAACTGTGATTATTAATTTTATTGGCTATACTGAGGGACATATTTGCTGTAATTCAAAATCCAGGATGCAAGAAATTTGATATGAGCCTTAGATGAGAAGATAAATTGAATTTATTATCAAGACAGTGTCAGAAGTGACAGGGACCAATACTATTCAGAGAATCTTGCCATAACTCCCAGGAACAAGCCAAGGCTGCAGACGCTGTTCACTCATTGGAGGACAAGGCAGTGCCTATGGGCATTTTTCAGTTAAAAACGAAGATGAGTTATAGTTTCACAGTGGACATATAAAGATTAGCTCTTGATGAAGCTCAGGAAATCATTTAAGTAAAAGGTACCAGGTAAAAGGTTTTATTCCAAGAGAATAAGTACCATTTGTAAAAAGGGACACTGGATAGCTTCTGGGGACAAAGAGGTCACCTCAATCCAGACTGCAGAACAAAGAACACCCAGGAAAGAGGCAGAATGGAGCTCTTCAGTGAAGAAAACAAAGCAGCCTGATGTGGGTAATACCTTCTGAACTGAAAGGAGGGGAGAAAATGCTGTGGGTGTTACTAACAGGTCCACATACTTGTTCCTTCATGAAGCTGCCATCATTGAACCCCAGCCTGATGTCGAGTTTCTCCATAGTCACTGGGAGGCAGCTCTTTCTCCAAATAATAAGTAAGTAAAAGTCATGGTCCCTGTATTGAGAATTGCCACTGTGGCATATTAGGTTATATTGCCAAAATTAACCTTTAGGATTGGGATTTAGGTAAATAGGATGCAGTTCATAAGTATAAAGGTCAGTTTGTGAGTAAAAATAAGGAAGAAAGGCAGGTCAGTGAGAAAGAAGAAGGCAGGAAATGAAGAAGTGGCGATGAAGAGAAAAAGAGAGCTCCTCTTTCTTCCCTCCAAAGAGATAGTAAACCTGAACTTTATGGAGGAAAATATGATGGAAAATTCATAAAAATCAACAGAAGTAGATACAGAGGAGATGAATGAAACTGAACTGGAGGATAAAGAACTAGATGTCTTAAAGAAGAGTAGAAAATGGGTAAATGTCAGATAACAAACATAATGGGAATAGAAAAGTGAAGAAGACTCATTTAGGTGATCTATGAAGTCATTACTTGTGCCCATGATTACAGTAACAGCCTCACTAAAAGAAAAAGTCTGAGTTCAGTGAGACTATGGTGGCCTGCAGCAGACGGCAATGGCACTTAGTCTTTTTTCCTCAGTGACAGAAATCTAGATGATAGAATTTTATGTAGCTCAGACACAATTATCTCAAGTATCATAGAGTCTGGAATAGGTGACCTCCATGCAAGTATGAAAGAATAACTTAATGCTAAGACTATAAACTAAAGTTAAGTCTGTCAGTTCTCAAATTCTGTGTCATCATTGACTTGCTGTGACTGCAGGCAAGTGATTTAAACCTTTGTTCTCTATTTTCTTCACAGGGATATGGGGAAGATAATAAAACATCATATAAGATCAGGTTTAAGTTTAGAGAATGTATGTAAAAAATAAAAAAGAAAAATGTAAGACATGTGGTAAACCCTCCAAAATTATTGTCAGCCATCATTACTGGCTACTTAAATGATTTGCTTGGAGACCTGATGATACCACCTGTGACTAGCTTTCCACATTTTACCCTGGTGGTCTGGCATTGAGATCTCTCTTTGATCAAGTATGAATAATGCATATTTCTTCACAAGATATCTTCCAAACCAAAAATGAAAACCTGAGATATCAACCTCACTTGTTATAAAAAAAAAAAGAGAAAGAGAGAGAGATGGGTGAGTTCAGAAACTTCTCAGATGATGGTTTCATGTGTGTCTTTAGGTATAAATTACATTGGAACCATCATAGGTTATATGGGAGGTTGTGACAAGAACATTAGATTTTATCACTACAAGCAAGGATAAAGGCGGAATGGAAGAATGGAGAAACCCCAATGTCCATTAGAAGATGTTTCCCTATTTAGGCCTCAAATATAACTTTGTTTTAAAAAGCATATCTAAAATCAAGCAGCAAATATTATTGAAACAAGAAATATGTCAGAATATTATTAGGAGAGAGACATTTTATTTCTCACTGGTAACAAAGAAAAGGCCTAGCAAAAGTTACTACCTGCAGGCACTCATGCATGCACACCAGTTAGACCCAGAGGAAGGAACCAAAGGGGGAGTAGACTATTGCTGCTAAAGCACAGGTGAGACAGGTGAGACAAAGCAATGACTTTGACAGTATTGGGTTATAAGAAATTGATATTCACTGCTTGTGAAAGTTTGTTGGTTTTAGTTGATGAAAGAGAACTGTAAATATGAATAATATGTCAATATACTTTATGACAAGACTAAACCTAGGATCAGAGACGGGATGAGAAATTGTGATGAGTACATTTCTGTTATTCAGAGAAGAGTTGTACTCTGCTCATGAAGCCTGAACAGTTTTTTGAGCTTTCTTTTCCACATCTGTGAGACATGTATGATACACACATACAAATCATGGAAGGACACTGAGAAACAAACCGAAAGGGGTCGAAAGAAGCCCTCTGTACACAGCCACCCAGGAAGACATGACATGCGTGGAGAGGGCTAAACAACCTCAAGCCTTTGAGCACATAGAGTCTTTCTATGACTAGAACTTATGCTGACTCCTGTTTCTGAGACTCACGAAGCAGGTGGAACAACTTCTCAAGTTTACAAGTTGGTTTCTTTATACTCCTGCCCTGACATGTGTTTCTGAGAATAGTTCTTCAAGCAAACACTCACATAGGTGACATTTACCAAGGAGGCTAACATCCAAGCTCCAAGTGAGGAGAATTCATAAAGACTTTTTTTGACATGAGTTTCAGTCTACCACTGTTACTAAGCATGAGGGGCACTGGAAAAAATTAATGAACTGACATGAGGAGAATGAACACACTCATCAAAAGTTCATCAGGAGAAAGTTGAATCCATGTGTGGAGTCATGAGAATCAGCAGTTTGTACTGACAAGGAGACGAATAGTAATCAGGCATAGGTTGGCAGTGTTCTCACCAATGTAAGCAAAGTGATCAGAAAGTAGCAATGGCAAGAGACTGTGTATACTTCCTTTCTCTGTCAGTCATCACCTCTCATGATTAGATTATAAAATTCTATTTCATAATTTGAGTATTCTCTTTTATTTGAACTTTAGTATTCCCTCACACATACATGAGCTTCACTTATCTTAGCTGTTCTCTTGCTGGTCTCTCTGAAACTTCTTTGTATGTAGTGTGCAGAGGCAGTCACAGCACTATTCTTATGCTGGTTTTCTAATTCCTGTTCCATCTCAAAGATCTACACAAGTGTAAGGAACACATGACTCTTAACAACCATGCGGTTGCTGGCACTTCCTATCACCAAAGTCTTCTCTACACAATTGTGAGGTGTTTTAGGATAAAAGTCTTTTCCATAGCAAAAGGGGAGGGTATAAACTGCTTGTTAAAGTTGCATTAATTGAAAGGCAATGTCCACTTTTTAAAAGTTCAACCAGTCATAGTTTCATATTCCTTAGCTTACTATATATGTATTTATACATGAATTCTAATCCTAGACTGAATATTTACTTATGTATCTGGATCAGAACTATTGTAACAACACATTTCACCATGCACTACACTCAAGTCCAAATGGATCAAAGACCTCAATATAAGACCACAAACTCGAATACTATTGGAAGAAAAATTAGGAAGTACTTTCCATGATATAGGAATGGAAAAAGACTTCCTGAACAAAACCCCAGTAGCTCATGAACTTAAACTGTCACTTAACCAATGGGATCACATGAAGCTGAAGAGTTTATTTACAGACAAGCATACAATAAGCAAATCCAATAGATTGTCCACAGAATGGGAGAAAATATTTGCGGGATATCCAACTGATAGAGGCCTAATCTCTAGAATCTACAAAGAACTCAAAAATCTAAACAGTAAGAAGTCAAACACCCAACTCACAAAATGGGGCAAAGAGCTGAACAGGCAGTTCACAGAGGAAGAAATAGAAATGGCAAACACACACGTAAGAAAATGTTCATCATCCCTAATCATCAGAGAAATGCAAATTAAAGCCGCTATGAGATTCCACCTTACCCAAATAAGTATAGCAAACATCAAAAAATCGAATAAAAATAAATGCTGGCGAGGATGTGGAGAAGTAGGAACACTCATCCACTGTTGGTGGGAATGTAGGATGGTACAACCACTTTGGAAAGCAATATGGAGACTTCTGAAAAAGCTGACTATAGAGATACCAACAGACCCAGTTATTCCCTTACTGGGCATCAACCCTAAAACCTTCAAACCACTGGCTAGAGAGATTTGCTCAGCCATGTTTGTGGCTCAATTCGTAATAGCCAAGAGCTGGAATCAACTCAGATGTCCATCACTAGAAGAATGGGTAACTAAGGTGTGGTATATCTACACAATGGAATTCTATAAGCAGTAAGAAAAAAATGACCCAATGAAATTTGAGGAAAAATGGTTAAACCTGGAACAGATTATTCTCAGTGAACTTACCCAATCACAGAAAAAAAAATCGCCACATAGTCTCACTCATCTATAGTACCTAACCTGAATCTACCCAAGATACCTTACATACCCAGCAAACATCTCATGGACTAGACACTAGGATGGATGGGGAAGGAGGGGAGGGCAGTTGAGGGGGTGGGAAACACAAAGCTAGACCCAAATGGCAATGGTACCATAAAATTCTACTTCCTAAAAGGCAAACCAAATGGATGAACCTTCACCAGGCCTTTAGAGGGAACACCTGAACCAGAAGACACTGGAGAGGGTAGGATCAAGACTAACCTTAATCTTCTACATCTTCCTCCCTTCCCTCTCCCTCCCTCTCTCTCTCTCTCTCTCTCTCTCTCTGTCTCTCTCTCTAACTCTTGTATATTAGTTATCTTTTCCCCCATTTTCTTAGTGGGCACTGACCTGTAACTCCCAGTACCAGCATGGGGCTATCATCCACAATGAGCTTTTGATCAGAGAGACCTACAAGGTTTCCTAAAAGACAGACAGATTTCTGTCAGAGTACTTGATGACCCACCAAAGGTTAGTGGTAAGACCCTACTGCTGAAGACACCTGATGTGGTTGACACATAAAATGGAATGGCATGGCTGGAAGTTGGAAGAGAATCAGTCCCCAGACAATCAGGGTGTCTAGTGCCAGAAGGTGCTACATGGGCGACTGGGGGAAAATGACCAATATATGTCCAAGCAACTCATGGTCTAACTTACTTAGCAGCAAATAACCTGTTGTGATGCCCACACAAGTGCAATAGTGGTACATAGCCATGGTGGGGAACCAACTGCTCTTGATTTGGCTAACTGATCCCCTCAGTGGTATGGGACCCATAGCTGGAGCTGGGAAACAAGTCAGAACCATATCCAAACATAAGCCGACTCTCCAATATCAAGCTACCATCAATCATGGGCTACAAGAGGGCCTACACCTACTATTCTCTATAAAAAAGTATGGGTTATCTCATTTGTCCTGGTGCTAACTATACTCTCCACTGGAGAATATGGTTCTCTTTTTCAGATAGATGTAGATCCTAAGGAGATAGCCACCCCACCAAACCTCAAAAGGGCCCCAGCTGAAACTAAGAAAAATTGGCGAAACAAGCAAGGGTGCTGTTTTCCTGATGAACCGGATACCAGCACAAGGGGGAAGGAGATCAACACAGAGAAAAATCAACTCCTACCAAATCAGAGAGCCAGAGCCTCAGAGGCCCCCAACACCTCATCACTGAAGCAGACCAAAGATGAACCCAACATGGCTCAGGGAAATTTTGCAGGAGAGGGGGCGGAAAGAATGTCAGAGCCACATGTTGGGTCATGATATGCAGAGACATTTATCTTACCCATAACTGTGGGCTAACTCCACAATGCATGACCCATATACCTCAAAAGGAGGGGCCAAGGGGAGGGGGTAGGTCACGGATGAGCCTAATAATGGCACCAAACTGACTGTATTTGCTGAATACAAAACTAATTAATAAAAAATGAGCTATTGTGACAATGTACTGAAGTTTTAGCATGAGAAAAATGGGAAAAGCATGGATGATTAAATGGTATTTTGGTTTATGTTTCCTTTTGTCACAGATAAATATCTGATATTGTCCTCTCTTCTCTTGCCCTTTAACATGTATGTGTGTGTGTGTGTGTGTTAAAATGAAGCACACACACACACCAATATATATCTATATAGATAGATAGATAGATAGATCGATAGATAGATAGATGTGTGTGTGTGTGTGTGTGTGTGTGTGTTACATATATGTGCGTCCATGGTCTCCTGTTAATAAGTAGTGGAGTCTTTCAATAACTTGACTAGACACTGTCTTTATTGAATCCTAGGGAGAACCACAGAATTTTAAACAAGGTGCAAAATTCCACCAGCCCAGTAGAAGTGGAAGTGCATCTACCAGTATGGATGAAAACTGTTGCAATTAAGCAGACACAGCTTGCTCTGCCAGTCTGTCTGTCTATCCAGGTTCCTATTGAATGTTGGAAGTAGTGTTTTAAAATAATAGGGTGACACCATCTCCAATTTGAACTTTCAAAAGCAATTCCAGTTCTGCCAAGAATACACACTACATGTGAACCCTGCTGCAGCTTCTTATTAATGAGAAAAATCATAGAAGCAGGTAACTTATTTCTATTTTTCTATCTCTTGTTTCATTTCACTAGCTCATCAGTGGTCTTTCTTTCCTTTGTTCCAGACTTATTGTAAATCTCAACCCAGCTGTAATATTCTTTCTTTTCCTGCTTCCTAGAGAATCTGACAAAATTGTTCACCTTAAAACAGAGGACAAAAATCTTATTATAATGTTACCAACATCTTACCTCAGATTCCACATATTCCAGCTCCAGACTGCACAGAAAGAACTGTCTAACTCACTGTCCTGTGCTTTGAGGGGATGGTACACACTGTGTAGGACCAGACTGAAGTTCTTGTATTTTTGGTGGTTTTGCAATATTTTGGACAGAGCAGAGCATCTCTGGCTGTCTTCCACACAGTGGGTAATCACACTGTTGCTCAGTAGACTAAATTATTTTAAAGCTTTCAAAAAATAGCTTCTTCCTTTTCTGCAAGTTTTCCCAGGGACAATCTCCATGAAAACGACTCCTAATTTAAAGAAAATTCAGGCATTCCTCACCACTGACAAGGGAAATGGCTCTTTTTGGCCAAATCATAGAAATGAGCTTCCTTAAGTACATTGCAGCTTTAAAAGCTGACATTATTGCCATGAAGCCTGAATGGTACCTTGTCAGCATGGAATAACCAGACTGGGCCAAGTTGTCATTTCTGACAGGTCAGTGTAATGAGCAAAAGAACGCTGAGTTTGTCTAAAAGTTTTCCCTCGCATCAGCAGGGAAGAGCTGTTTGGGGCGATAACACTCCATATATGTGACTTATTAAACATATCAAATTATCAAACATGTGGTCCACACTGTCACTGATACGATATTTGTGCTTTGTTTCCTTCTCAGGTGTGGCCCCCCACAAAGTAGTTCTCTAATTTTCAAACAGTGGAAATTCCAGTGCTTTGATTTTTGTGGACATTAACCATGTATGATTAGATTAATGCAAATGTTCAGGTCCTTCCCAAACACACCCCAGAGATAAATGCTAACATAAGCCAATGTGAGCATCTATCTGACCATCTCCTGTCTTCCCTTGGAGTACTCTGGTGTCGTACTTACCACTGTAAAACAAAAATGGAGAGGAAATAGGAGGAAAAATAGGAATGGGGAGAAGTTGACGTCAGATGTTCTTTCTTAATTAGCCAGTGGTATTTCATGTGCAAAGCCCTGCTTCATCAGTATTAAGGCACCTGCCCAGATCTTATACATTTGTAGTTCTGGTGCAGTGGAACAGTATTACCTAGATCCATGTAGCAATGTTTGAAGGCTGTGCCCTTTCCAGCTCTCCAGCCAGCTCTGCTTCCCCCTCTTACAAGATGCACAAAACATTTTTCCCTGCTTCAGAAAAATTCACTTAATGCTCATGACTAATTAAATTCTCACTCTAGTCATGATTAATGTAACAAATAATTACAGCTTAGATCTAATATAGATACAACTAATTGTTCTGCCCACTGAGTATCGTGACTAACAATTAAACAAAGCTTTTAAAGCAAAAGCAGAAATGTGAGGAGCGACCTTCAACTGGTATGACCCTGTTCACTGCTCCAGCTTCTGCTCTCCTTTTCAGTTCTCTGAAGGTGGTAAAATATTTTGTTTGTTTACATTTCCTTTAGATAAGTTCTCCGCCTTTACTATTCTGGCCACTCAAACTGGTAGTGTGCTGAGGTGTTGAATGATATGGTGGGAGATAGGTATGATGGGTATATAGATTGAATTTTCCCCCAGTGAGGACTCAGGGAACAGAATAAATATAAGGGCTGAAGGATTGGAAGGAAAGGTATGAACTCAGGTATCTGGACATGACAAGACAATCACATTCTTGAACACATTGCAGCTGTGGATGCCTGAACAAAACCTGCAAATGATGGGCAGTCAACATTATGTTATGATAGGAGAAGGGCTGATGAAACCACACTATTCCTGAGATACTAATGATAGTTAATATTTGCTGAGGGGGAGTTGTTCTCTTCAAAGGTATAGCCATTTATAAGATAATAGTAGACTGTAAGGTTTCAGAATGCCAAGTAACATGCCTTGGCCACCCATCGGTCTGTTTCAGTCCCAGGATGCTCTATGCCTGAGGAGGGTATTCTTTGTTCTACAATTCTAAGGCAAGCGAAGGGAGGGAAGTTAGGCTGGTCTTGCTTTTGACACTCAGTGCAAACACTCAAAGAACCTCTTGGGGATTCCCACAGATGTGAATGAAAAATGCTCCTACTTTTGTTAAATACCTGATGAGATAGAGAATTGATAACTTTTATACATGCCTCAATTCCCTTCACAAATAAGAAATATATGGAATGTTCTACTAAAGAATTTTTTGTCACAATTCGTGCATGAAATCGTATCTATACCAGCCAGTTTTCCTTCTTCCACAATAACAAAATTTTCTATTTTTCAGAACACTATTACAAATAAATTATCTATATGAGCTAAATAAAACTCCAATAATTAAAATGTGCAGGGAATGAAATGCCCGACAAGTGAAGAAGTGTCCATATACTACTATAATGTCTCTAACATTTATTTTCCTTTGCTGTGACAAATAGTTTTAAATATTTAGTTATTTTTCTGCTACAGAAGACTGTAGTAGACAATGGAATATTATTTTACTGTTGAAGATGCTCACAGATTTTTAAAACAGATTTGGAGCTTGAAACTAAATTTTTGTTTGCACAGCACACATAATTTATCCAATATGCTTCTAGATACATTCACAATTATGTGATAATACTTTAAATTCATTCAAAGTCTTAAGATTTAATTGGGGCTGCTAAGTTGTTCAATCTTTTCTACTTTGTCCAGATTCACTAGATATCCAAATCACTTAGTAAACTAAACACCATGTAAGGTTACATTACCTCATCTCAGCCCAACACTATAGATATTTCTCCCACCATAGACACACATGTGGACCCCTGGGGTTCTGTTTTTCTTCTGAAACTTTGAAGTGACACTAGATTGTATGTGTGTGTGTGTGTGTGTGTGTGTGTGTATGCCCATGCATATACACGTTTTGTTTTATTTTTATTCATTTTTTTGTTGTAGGTGAACCAACAATTTTAGGTCTATTCCCAGCTGAAAATCTAGGTAAAATTCTGCCCTATTGAATGCTTTTGAAGCAATAATCATAATAACAAAATTAATCAGCAAGTTTAAGAATATTGTCCAGATCTGGTATAATGTGTAAGTTATTCTGTCCTGGGAGTTCTAGTCTTTAAAAGGCTTCATGTGAGACCTTACTGCAATTGCTTCCCTGGTCTTTCATCTCCTTTAAGAGTAAAAACCTGCCTTGTTCATGTCACTGCTGCTGTTCCAATTTTGCAAGTGGCAGAGCCTTTAACCACTCTGAAAGAACTTAGCTTAGGAGTTGAGAACCAGATACTCACCAGCCATTAAGGTCTTTCTCTGCCTCAAGCTAGTAGCTCTTAAGCTTGCGATTTTGCAACCAGCAAAAATGATGGGTACAGACATGGCAGAATGGCAAGTTAACTAAGGGTTTAGTAGGAAAGTGAAACTGAAGATAAAAGACTCAAATTACCAGGGGCCCCTAATGGGAAGCCACTCTGTCACTGAGATAGGGTGGGGCTATGGAATTGAGGACAGAAATGAAGCATCAAGTCAGGGAGGATTAGATTGGTTCCCCTGAATATATGTAGTGTGTTCCTGATAGGCTGATGACTTAGACAAAAGATTAATTACTTTCTATGTGTGTGCTAACTGACCTCCTTGTGAGTCAGCACAAGTCAGGACTTCTGACATTCTTTTTGAAGCCAGGAAATTGTGGATTTTAGTTCTAAGACTCTGGTTTCAGGATATATTACAAAATCTCTATGCTTCTTGGCTCTGTCAGGCAACAGATATCTGCCTATTCTTTTTGGGCCTGTAACCCTGACTACAAAATTGGGGCCAATTCCCATTGTCCTTTTCCTTAAGCTTTGCTAATTCATGTCCATAAGACTTGAAGAGTGTGAGTGATGAGGTAAATGAAAGATGCTGGGGATCAGAAGACTATAAATAAAGCAGGACAATCTGTTCTGCCATGATGGCACCTACAACCAGAGAGCAGAATACAAAGACCTGGGAGGAGCTAGTGTGGCCATTAACAATAAACGAGAAGATGGGTAAACCAACTGCTAGAAGGGACTTCCACACTTTTATATTCTCAGCAGGCCTGTGGTATCGTCTATAGTGGATTCTAGATCCATTATTCTGTGACCATCAAATAATTAACTAAAAGCTCTCATTCTCATAAACTATAATATGCTGGTTCTCAAATTTGAAGGAATCATGTGCCATGGAGCTATCTCTAAATTTCCTTAAAAGGCTGGATTGAAAAGTAGAGTTATTAGGTCATGTAGTCATTTAAAAACAAATGTTCTTCCAAGGCTGGTTGTAAAGTTTCATGCCTATAATTCTAGTACCTGTCAAGCTGAGGAGGGGGATTGCCAGGACTTCTAGGCCAGCATGGTCTACATAGAAAGTTCACGACAGCCTGGGGTATAGAATGAGAATCTGAATAAGATAATAATAATTAAATTATAAATATATTCAAAAAAACTTTCAATCCATGATCATGGGATATAGTTTCATTTATTTGTGTCTCCTCTATTTTCTTACATTAACACTTTATGATTTTCATTGTAGAGCTTTTTCATGATCTTAGTTATATTTATTACTATTTATGTTGGGGTAATTTCAAATTGTGCAAAGATGAGCAATATCTTACTAGTAAAAAACAAAAAACAAAAAAAAAAAAAAAACAAATTCAAGGTGGAGTAGAATAGAGACTCAACATAAGTCCACACATTTACAGATGATACATTTTTAACAAAGGAGCCAGAATTCCACATCATGGACAGGACATTCTCTTCATTATGTGGTGTTAGGAAAATTGAATATTAATATGGATTAATAAATCAGCTCTTTACCCCTCATCCACACAAAACCAAACTCTAAGGAATAAAGACTTAATTGTAAGACATGGAAGAATAAAACTAGAAGAAGACAGAGGAGAAACACTTTAGGATATTAGTTGGAAGAATGTTCTTAAATGACTACAATACCTAAAGAAATCTTCAATGTAATGAGTTTGGCTGGTGAGCTCAGTTGGATAGAAATCTTTGATGTAACCCTTGTCAAAATATCAATAATATCCTTCGGAGAAATGGGCAGATATCTGAAATTCATATTGGAACCAAAAAAGACTCAGAATAAGCTGACAACCCAGGATTGGTTCTCCCGTAGTAGCCATGTAAAGCCAGATACACAAAGTGACACATGCATCTAGAGTTTATTTGCAGTAGCTGGAGGCCTTGCATGCATATTCTCTCTCTCTCTCTCACTCCCTCTATCGTATCTATCTCTCCTCCTCTCACTCTTTTCTCTGCAAATAGATAAATATATAAAATGTTAAAACCAATTAAAAGCTAGCTGTGTCACAGATCCTGGGGAAAGAAAGGTAAAACATTAAGGGTTCACTGGGTCTTTTAGGGGAGAGAAATCTCCAATAGATTGCCAGTGGGAGGGCACAGAGGGGAAAAAACAGGGAAATTCTGATTCCCTCGGGGGCGGGTAGCCCACCCCTCTCCCCAAGTAGCCGCGATCCCTGCTTGTGGAAGCTTAGACTGCTCTGCCTACTTGCTCACTTACTGCTCCTGCCACCCCACATTCAGTGAGACCAGGCAAAAACAGGGAATCACTGATTCCCTCACGGACGGGTAGCCCATCCCACCCCCCAAGTAGCCACCTTATCCACAGCACAGCCTTGCCGATAGAGCCTTGTGATCAATCCCTGCATGTGGAAGCTTAGACTGCTCTGCCCACTTGCTCACTTACTGCACTGGCCACCACACATTCAGCGAGTCCAGGCCCACAGCAACTGCCACACAAGCTCAGACTATGTCTGTCGCTTGCACCAGCTTAGTTGCCATCCCCTACCTGTCTGCAGTGCTGGCCATCCGCCACTGTCCTGTTGCAGTGGAGCACAGACTGCTTCCAGGTCCCAGTTTTCCCCTGCCAGAGTTTGGGCCACTTCAGTGCTTGATGCCTCAGTGTCCTTCCTAGCGTGAGCACAGGAAGCTCTGATGCATTACCGCTTGAGACTCAGGCAACTTTGGTGCCCTGGTAGGCAGTAGATCAAGAGACTTTGGCAAGTGAGAGCCAAAGCCCAGGCCGATTGGCAACTGCCTCAGGCTGCCTCAGATTCCCATTGTGCTTGAGCCCAGGCTGATCCACCCACCTACATGATGGGCAGACCACAGCGCAAAATAAATAACATGGAAAATCAAATGCAAATGCCCACACAAGTGCAATAGTGGCGCACACCCATGGTGGGGAACCAACTGCTCTTGATTTGGCTAACTGATGCCCTCAGTGGTACAGGACCCATAGCTGGATCTGGGAAACAAGTCAGAACCATATCCAAACCTAAGCCCTCTCTCCATTATCAAGCTACCACCAATTGTGGGTACAAGAGGGTCTACACCTATTAAATTCTCTATAAAAAAGTAAGGGTTATCCCATTTGTTTGGTGGTAACTTACTCTCCATTGGAGAATCTGCTTCTTTTTTCCAGATAGATGTAGATCCTAAGGAGAGAGCCACCCCATCATACCTCCAAAGGGCCCCTGCTGAAACTAAGAACAATTGTCAAAACAAGCAAGAGTGGTGTTTTCTTGGTGAACTGGGTACCAGTACAAGGGTGAAGGAGACCAACACAGAGAAAAATGAAGTCCTACCAAATCAGAGAGCCAGAGACCCAGAGGCCCCCAACACCTCATCACTGAAGCAGACCAAAAATGAACCCAACATGGCTCAGGGAGATTTTGCGGAAGAGGGGGCGGAAAGAATGTCAGAGCCACATGTTGGGTCATGATACACAGAGACATTTCCTCCTACCCATAACTGTGGGCTAACTCCACAATGCATGACCCATATACCTCAACAAGGAGGGGCCAAGGGTAGGGGGTAGGTCACGGATGAGCCTAACAATGGTACCAAACTGACTGTATTTGCTGAATACAAAACTAATTAGTAAAAAAATTAAAAATTTTAAAAAAAGAAAGGACAGCACTCTCATGGTTTATATGGGAAAAAATAAACCATATTCAAATAATAGTTTATGAAAGTGATTAAAGAAAAATAGGAAGCACTACAAAACAAGAAAAATGGAAAGAATAAATTCACACCTCTCAAAAATAAAAAAGCAATTAAAGTCCTAAGTCTGAACAGATGGTTAAAGTGGCTGCCTGCAAAGCCAAAGAACCAGTACCCACGTAAGCCTGTTGCACAAGGTGGTGCGTGCTTCTGGAGTTCATTTGTAGTGGCTGCTGCCTCTAGCATGCCTCTTCTCTCTCTCTCTGTCTCTCTCTGTCTCTCTCTCTCTCTCTCTCTCTCTGCTGTAATGAATAAACAAATAAAAATAGTATTGGATTGGTTATTTCTGATACATTAAATGTGTTTTTATTACAAATAAACCACTCAAATTTTATTTCTATTACTATGCTATGCATCTTTCATTTACACATATTTTGAATTTTATGATGCATAGCTAATAATTTTCTTATCACCTTATAAGTTACAGTGAGTTTAAAATTTTTAATCAAATATGGTTCATTGAAAAATTTAAAAACTAGAATCAAAATTTAAATTTTATACCAAATTTTTATACATAAAATTTTGAAACAAATATGTATGTTTTAAACCTCCAAACTATTAAACTACAAATGATATATTTTTATAGTTTATTTCCATATAACCTATACATTTGAGATATAGCAACAAACTGCCATTCCCATCTAGATGGAAAACATGATCTCCAGGTGCACTGAAATTCTATCCTAAAGCAAAGTTCCTAGAATGTGTTTATCCCTGAAGCTCTGTCAAGCATTTTAGATCCAAGCCAGAATATCTGAAATATCAAGTGCAACTCACTAATAGGATGCTCCCTGTTTGTATGATTATCTTAAAAGAATTTGAAAGTTTTCAGGGCTCTAGGTTAAAAAATAACAGGATCAATAAATGCATTGACTAATATAAAGGTGAATTTTTTATTAACTTTAGTTATAAAATATTAGGTTGTTGCTGTCCTGTGGCCTCTTCACTTTTCTTCGCATATACAACTTTAGCTTCCTAAAACCCATGACAAAGAAAAATTAGTTTTACTCTAATTTTAGAAATTACTGAAGAAATTCCGTAATCTTCTCTTCATTTGAAGGCAAAGAAATAAAGCTTGTATCTTGACACACTTATCAGCCGTATGCTCTTTCAAGCCAGTTTGCTGAGAGAGTTTAATTTATAGCTCCTATTACTTTGTTTTTCTTTTTAGATCTCAAAAAGAATGCCATGCCCACAAAAAGTGCCAGACAGGAAACTAAAATCTGGTGCTTATTCCAAGTCTCTAAATCACCATGGCTCTGGAGGAAAGTCATCTGTAGAAGCCTGTCTCTGACAACAGCATTGTAAAATGATGAAAGTCAGAGTCTCCTGAATCAAACAGCTGCTTCATAAGTTTTGCATGGTGCAGCCTTGTCTGTAGGGTCATGGTTGTAACCTAAAAATTGATTTTGTAAAATTCCACCCATTCCACTTCCTCCATGTTTCTGCCCTCTACCATTTCTTAATTTGGTCAGACCAATTGGCTTTACCCTTCCAATGAATTTTGCATGCTGCTGGACCCATTCCTTGCTTCAAATGACACTCTCAGACATCCACTTTTGTGTCTGTTATTTGTGCATCTTTCCAGGATATAAGATGTAGCTTAGCCTTACTCAGTTCTGGGAAATCTTTATCCATGTCCACATTCACACTCCTGATGCTAGGTGGGTTACACTAGCTGTCCCTACCAACAAATACCCATGAGAATCAGCTGGAAGTGCTTAACAATGGCCTAGTTTAGACCAAACCCAAACCCAACATCTTGCCTTAGAATATCCGTTTCAATATAGGTCTTGTTTGTTTCATTGTATTTGATTTAGGAACATATTACACCGGCCACATTGGCTTAAAAATCATAGCTGTCCTCCTGCTTCAGCCTCCCAAGTATTGTGATTATAAGTGTATAACACTACACTTCATTTCAATATTTTTAAATGTACAACTGATAGTATAGAATGTGGCTGATGTTAAAACTATGGTCTATATTAATTTTTAGGCACATAAGTAATAATATCACTGCAATTATGTGTAGTGTAGGTGTATATGTAATACAGAAATGCCCATGCTCACACATGCAAGCATTCATAAATATATTTACACTCTTCCTTTTGGCATGCCTTCCATAAGCCAGGGCAAATAATAATTTCCCTGGGCTAAATGGTGCAAATGATGCAAATTTTGTCCCCTTTATTTTGCCTCTCTGCCTCCTTCCCGACCCTGTTTCCTTTTCTTTGGCAGTTATGACGATAAAAATAGATCACTCTACCATTACTGAGCAGTAAAATTCAACATTTTAAACCCAACTTTTTGAATAAAATGTCTTCTAATTTTGAAACGCAACTATTTATTTCCATACTTGCATTGTGATTCCTATATGATAAATCTCACCAACAAGACAGAAGGCAAATCTATTCCAAGAGTAGAGGGGATGGCTCCCCCATCAACACCAAGTTGCTTGCTACTTTAGTATCTAAGCAGTAGTTTCTCCTTGCCCACTTTCCAAATAGGTTGACAGTATCATACCCTGCCAGGAAAGAACCCACTGGGAACTTAATTCCACCTATTAATCTAGCACAGAACCTATTCTTTAAGCAGGCACTTGACTTTGATTTAAATGTTGATTTTCATTCTGGATCCCTAAGCAAAAATCTTCACAATGGTAATTGAAAGTTGAATTGTATAGACACAGCTTCCTGTCTGTTTCTCAGTCTAGACCAATCTAGAACAATGTTCTCAAATGTGGCTAGGTACTATGAGTATATGGGAAGTTATAAAGTTTCTCTCTTACGTGAAAGCTTCTTTAAATAGGTAACTTTTTAAAGTCATGGTATGTGATGTTTTCATGGTGCATTTTACTGGTTGAAGGCGCTCTTTCACCTTGGAGATGCTTAAATAACTGAGAAACATTCAATGAAAACAATATTTTAGATAAATTGGTGTTGTATGGAATTAATATTCAGGTGTGTAGCTAACTGTTGAATAGAACCACCTTTGTTTTCCCCATATTTTCTAAGGATGCTCAGCATGCAACAATGGTGAAAAAAAATCACATGATCTGCAAGCCAAAGAGTGTGAAACATGACATTACAGGAGGGTTTTCATCAGTGCTACTCGTCTTTCTCCTCACACTCTCCATGAGATCCATGATATTAGGTACTTTTCTTTCTTTCTTTCTTTTTTTCTTTTTCTTTTCCTTTTTTTTTTTTTTTTTTTTGAGGTAATGTCTTGCTCTAGCTCAGGCTTACCTGGATTTTACTATGTAGTCTCAGTGCTGGCTCTGTGAGAACAACCTCTTTCCACTATGTGGTTGTTTCCTTTTCATTTCACCACTGATGCTCACATTGACAGTGTTTATTGCCTACTGAATAGTAAACAATTTACAAAAAAATTTAAAGTTATGTGGATAAGTAATTCCATAATCAGCCAGTCTGGAAAATACCAGTCTTTTTTGTTTCCCTAGTCATTCAAACCTTTCTTTAAAGAACAAATGAGGGAAAAAAAAACATATTTATGTGATTGTCTCTGGTTTCCAACACTTCGGGAGATGAAGGTATGACGATGGCTGGCACTGTGTATATTAAGGGAGTCATGTCTGTGCATGTGGATCATATAAAGCTTGGACCACAAGTGAGGATAAGGTACTTCTTCAGGTTCTTTTCATTCTTGGAGTAAGAAGAACTAAATATAGACTCTAACATTTGTTCATCAGATCAGGTAATCTTACCCATTTTCATTCCTGGTTTCTTTATCTGTAGATTCATCATAATTGTCACTTTATCACAGATTTTTTGTAACTACTACTTGTGTAACAATTATATGGTAACTCACACAACACCTAGACAAAGAAACTGAAATAAAACTACAGAGTTAGAAATAAATATGGCTTAGCTGATTTTTACTAAATTTCTGAATGCAGGAATAATAAGTTTTCTGCTTATGATAGATATAATTTAAGACCTTGTCTAAGACATGTCTCATGGCATTCAGAGCAATTGGGCATGTTGTAACTCTCTGGTGTGAGGGGGAGCCATGATACCATGAAAAGGCAGTGTCTTGGCACCCAAAGTAGAGAAATTCTTTGAGAAGGGGTTAGGAAACTACATGACAGGAATTTAATTGAACCTCACAGTTACAACCTTAATATTAATGGTCTTAACTCACATAAATAACTTCATACACCACAAGAACACGATTATTCAATAGATCCTGAGAAGGCCTTCAACACAATATGAACATCACTTCATGACTAAAAGGTTAGAGAGACTAGGCATGGAGGATTTATAGCTCAACATAATTAACACTAAAGACAAAGCTCTTAGAGCCAAAATCATACTTAATGGGGAAAAAAAAATCAAGGAGTTCCCACTGAGACTAGAAATAAGACAAGGGTGCTCACTCTGTAAACTGCTCTTCAACATATCCCTAGATGTCTTAGCCCTAAAAATAAGACAAGAAAAATATAAAAGGCATACAAATTGGAAAGCAAGAGGTCAAAGTAACCCCTATTTTCAGATGACATAATCTTATACATAAGTAACCCAGAAAACTCTACCACAAATCTTCTAAAGGGGATAAATTCTTTCAGCAAAGTGCCAGGATACAAAAATCAATACACACACACACACACACACACACACACACACACTAAAAAATTAGTAGCCTTCCTATATGCCAAAAACAAATATACAGAGAAAGAAATCAATGAGACTGTCCTGTTTTTAATAGCCACAAGAGAAAAATCAAATACTTTGGAATAACACTAACCAAATATGTGAAATACCTGTATAATTAAAACATAAAAATTACTCAAGAAAGAAATTGAGGAGGACATAAAAAGATGGAATGACTTCCCAGGCTCCTGGATAGGTAGAATTAATATTGTGAAAAGGAAATTATAACAAAATCAATATACATGTTCAGAACAATATCAATAACATTTTTAGCATCATCCTTCACAGAGATAGAAAAACTAATATCAAAATTCATGTGGAATAGCAGCAGGCTGCAGATATCTAAACATATCCTCAACAAAGGAAATACCTCTGGAGGTATCAGTCTATCTGATCTAAAGCTATAGTAACAAAACATAAAAACATAACAAAAAAACCTATAGTAAAAAGCTATAGTAACAAAGCCACAGTAACAAAAACACTGGCACAAAAACTGATATATAGACCAATGAAGCAGAACTGAAGAAACGACAGTTAGTTCAAGTAACTAGCTACTTATCTTTGACAAAGGAGCCAACAATGTACACTGGAGAAAAGACAACATGTTCAACAAATGGTGCTGGAGAAACTGGATAACAACATGTAGAAAAATGAAACTAAACCCACTACTTTCACGATGCTCAAAAATCAACCACAAATGGACTAAAGACCTGAATATAAGACCTGAATATCTAAAACTACTAGATAATGAATAATAGGAGGAAATGTCCACAATATAGGAGTGGGGAAAGACTTTATGAACAAAACCCCATCAGTCCAGGAAATTAAACAAACACTCAAATGGTGGGACCTCATGAAGTTTAAAATCTTTTGTACAGAAAAAACATACAATACATAGCCAAAATACAGGAGAAAATATTCATCAGCAATACCACTGACAGAGGCCTAATATCTAGAATCTATAAAGAACTCAAAAAACTGAGCAATAAAAAATAAATAAATAAATAAATTCACTCAAAAAAATGAGGCAGAAGCCAGGCATGGTGGCACATGCCTTTAATCCCAGCAGCTGGGAGGCAGAGGTAGGAGGATTGCCATGAGTTTGAGGCCACCCTGAGACTACATCGTGAATTCCAGGTCAGCCTGAGTTAAGAGTGAAACCCTATCTCAGAAAACAAAAAAACAAACAAAACAAAACAAAGCAAAAGATGGGGAAGAGGACTGAATAAGCAACTCTCAAAGAAAGAAACACAAATGGCTAATACTCACCCAAGAAAACATTCAACATCCTTAACTATCAAGGAAATGAAAATAAAAAAAATAAAAAAAAACTATAAGATTCCACCTTACTCCAGAAATCATGGCAATAATTACAGAAGAAAACGACAATAAATGCTGGTGAGGATATAGAGAAAGAGTAACCCTCATTCATTGCTGGTGGAATTTCAAACTTGTAAAACCACTATGGAAATCAATGTGCAGACTCCAGAAAAGATGAATACTGAGCTACATGCTGGCCCAGCCATTCTGCTACTGGGTATCTACCCTAAAGGCTCCGCTATTCACTGCAGAGATATTTGCTCAACCAAGTTTATAGCTGCTAAATTCACAAGCTAAGTTCTTATAGCTAAGCACTGAAATCAGCTCAGATGTCCATGGTTTGAAGACTTGCTAAGGAAGATGTGGTACATAGACACAGTGGAATTCTACTTAGCACTAAGTAAAAATGATATCACGAAATTGGTAGTAGAAAGAACATATTTGAACATATCCTAAGTGAACTCACACAAACACAGAAAGAAAAACACCGCCCTTACTCCCTCATCTGTTTTTCCTAAACTGGAGGAGCTTGAGTTGCAGGCCTACCTGACAGTCAACTTGAGGGACAGATAAGATAGACAGCAGAGTTTGGGAGTGGAGAACAGGATGCAGGGGAAGATATACCCCAAACCAAATCCAACATGAGTTGTTACCATAAGAAATCTTCCTTCCGGATAGTGGGCTAACCCTCAATAAAAGCATGGAGGGATCATGTGGTAAGAAGGGCCCTGGAGAGGGTGGGATGAGCCTAACCCTAAAACTTTTGGCTCTGGTTTGCAACTGCTAGTGCCATAAATTGGTTACAATCCATGTTGAGCTGCTGATGAGAGAGGTCCTATGAGGTCCTCAAAACAAAACAAGCTTATGTTAAAGCACTTGATTACCCACCTGAAGTAAAAGGTAAGAACCTATTGCTGAAGACACAACATGCTAGAGATGTAGAACATTGACAGGTCCAGCTGAATCTGGAAGGAAGCCAGTTCCCAGATAGTTAGTCCATATAGTGCTGAAAAGCACTACATAAGCTGCTATGGAAAACTGGCCAACAATGCCATGAGCAAGCAGGAGACACAGCTATATGTAAACAACCAAAATGACAAGAAGTATACACCTGTGAAAGTGTGGCACACAGCCTAGGTGGGTAACTAATAGCTCTTTGACTGACTCTGAGGTCTGCTCAGTGTAAATGAACCCGTAACTGGAACTAGAAACCAATCAGATCCCAATGGAGACAAAGATAATGAACTCCAATGAGAACGTCCCACTTGCATTTGTCCAAAAGTGAGGTTATTCCCATAAAAATCTCTCTAAATTAACAATGTTTTCCCACTTTATCCTATCCTGATCTCACTCTCTGCTGGAGAATCATTTTGTTTTTCAGAAAGCAGTGAGAACCAAGTAAAACCATAATTAACCTACAAGATGAGAATAGATAGCTGCCACCCTAGTAGGAGATGAACCACCCCTCACACAGTAGTCAGGGCCCAATGAAAACACAGAGGAACTAACTAGATGAACAAGTGCGCTGCTTCCATGGGAAGCCTGACAACATGGGCCAGGGTAAGAAAGACAGACATTGAGGATATTCAAAAAACACCAGAACATAAATCCAGAAACTGCTGAGAATGCAACACTAAAGTAGAATTTAAACATCCACCTAGAAAGGCTCAGGAAGTTTGTGAAAGAGGGGTGGAAAGAATCCAAGGGACACAGGGTGGGAAGGAACATCTAGAGACATAGGCCTCCCCACAAGACTGTTGCTCTCACATCTCATAACCCACAACTCCACGGTGAATACCGTTAGTCCCAGTAAGGAGGGCCCTCAGTGGAGTGGGAGCAGGAAGGAAGGAAATCTTGGTACTAATATAGGATGTGTCCATGCAATGTTTCTACTTAATAATAAAAAAAGAAGGACATAGAAAGCAAGAGAAAGACTAATGACCAGGTATAAGTAATGAAACATGACAATAATGATGAGGAAAATAGTGATGATGTCTGTGTATGTGTGCAGGTGTGTGCCCCCATATTTTATATAAAAGTAGATATATTAATTGTTTTTAAAGACTTTTGAACAACCTGACATTATACTCTCACAATTAAAATGTCTGTCTTCTTTCTTACAATCATAATAGGATTATGACAACAGAATGTTAGCACCCAATACCTCTCTTCATATTACATTCTTTCATTATTCTACCAGTATGAGAAATAATAATTCAGGCAAAAAGTGGTTTAGACCTAAGCAAAACTAAACAGGGTAGCTACGATAACACATAGGATATGACTGTATTCTTTTTTCTTTCTTGAAAATTAACAGAGAATAGGTAAGTAGAAATTGAGGTCTATACATAATTTCATATGCAGTCTATGGAGTTAGAAAAGGTTCAGTGGTGTAAGTGTATGAGGACATATACGGAAATAAAGATACCCGACTCTGTGGAATTGAAGCTCTGTAGACCTCAAGGGCAAATCTGCACACATGTTAGTTTCTGAAAAAGGAGACTTTCTCCCACAAGATGCCAGTCTTGAGAGGGCTTGTAGAGCATCATGCATCTGGGGATGGTAGCTTTCTATACCATTGTAGTGGAAGAATACAATAATGGGGAGAACAATATAAACTCTAATTAGTGCTGATTATCACTAGTACTGCATGGGCACAAGCGAGAAGCCAGTATAGATTCACAGACACACCCACAGTCCACCACAATATGCCCTGTCACAGAATAACCATCTGTGCCTTTAATTACACCCATCTCATAAGGTTCAAAGGATGAAATTACCATGTTCATAGTAGCAGCACAAGTGATGTTTCCACCATTATGTAATGCTTGTAAGAATTATTACTCAGCTAATGTTTAAAAGTGTCTGGAAAATGTGTGATACAAAAAAAAGCAAAAGAAAGAGAGAGAGAAGACAAAAGAGAGTGAGGATGAGGGTGAGGGAGAGATGATTCTAACACAAAGGACAACAGAGGAACAGTGCTTTTGGCCTGACTAACTTAATGCAAAAATAATATACCCTTTCACCATTTGGGCTGCCCTTCCAGGTAGAGGTTGTGCTCAATGAGAGTCAAGTTGAAAATGTTTCCCTGGCACCATTTAAAAAGGTTATACATAATGAGATTTCAGTCATGGTGAGAAAGTTAAGAATTCTGGGTGACTTGCCAAATCTTTGGATCACAGAGAATGCTTTGAACATACACTGCAAAGCATTTATCTTTGCCCAGTGTAAAATGCCAGAGTTATGCTTCCATTTTAAGATTTGATACTCTCTGTAGCATCATTTATCTTAAATGATCTTAGACTCAGTCCCACTAGAGAAGCTGTGAGTGGGTGTGTAAGTCCAGAGTCAGGGTCTTAGCATGTCTGCAGTTATATTAATCCTTTAACTTTGACATGCACTGAAATATTCTATTTTTCAAGCAACCAATGTGTTTGACAAATTGCATATATGCGCACAGACCCTACCTAAGGATGATGGTGGTATACGTTTAATACTCAAGACAAGTTAGTGCACAAGCATGAGGACCTGAGTTCAAATCCCCACAACCCATGTAAAATCTTGGTGTGGAAGCACACATGGAGAAAAGAAGATCTCTAGGGCTAGGAGGATGAAACTATTAACTGTAAGACTGACCTATTATAGTCGAATAATGGAAGGGATATTTATTTTCTAAGATTACCAAGGGTGCTAGACAGCTCTAAACTCTGGACAGTTTTGTAAATCGAGTAGTGAATGCTCTTTGTTGACATCTGTACAAAGCCTGTGTCAGGAAGTGCTGGGCTGAATGAGCTGAAGTTACCATGAGAGATATAAGCTGAAAATGTATGGAGAAAACAGAAATTTACGTCCTCAGCAGGTGTTTGGTGGACAGCTTGTAACGGTGCCCTGGGGGCTTTCCTGCACATGCCTTTACCGACAGAACACATAGCCTTGGTGTGGGCTAACCTTGATATCCTTACGAATGATTTCAACAGGGAAAACATCACTAATATATTAGACTTCATTCTGCTAAATGCAGCATCTGATATCAGGGTCTTTTCTCTCTGTTTGTAAACCACTGGAGATATGCCAAGCTTTTTCAAAAACAAAATAAATATGCAGAACTTTTTGCCTACAACCAACTTTTGTACCTGAATTCAAAATTCCTTTCTATTGATATTTGCAAAAACTTGCAAATTTTTAAAAGGGTGACCAGAAAGTAATTCAAATATTCAAAATCTAGGTGATTTGATATATAAAATCATGAAAGACCATTTTTTAGTGATGAATACTTCAAAAGATAACATCAGATATTTGTACAAGAACCAATATGCTCACTAATTGGTGTCCTGATTCGGTCATTTGAATATCAGGTTAATTGTAAAAATTAATAAGTATTATGAATTACTGATTAAACTCTATTAGTTTATGAAATAAAGACAATGAGCTATATGGTCCTTGATTTCTTCTGCCTTCAAAAGTTCATAAGCCAAAGAATGTAATTAGCAACTAAATATAGAATGCCAAAGGATCTACAAATCACAATTTATAAGTAGAGCTAGAGATATAACATATAACTGAGTAGCAGTGTTGCCTAGTATGTAGAAGGCACTGGGTTTGAACCCTAGCACTGCAGATAAATTTATGAACTTGGTTATAAAAGTGAGTAGTAAGCCCAGTGTGCATGAGCAGCTCCTTGTGTCAAGAAATACAGGATAAGCACTTTACAACTGGGTAAAGGCCATGCAATAACTAAAGGACAGGAGTTAATCCTTTTATAAGTGGATGAATAATTTACTTAAGGATGTTCATGCTAGATATGGTTAAATAAATCTGAAATCCCAGAACTTCAGAAATGGAGGTTGGAAGACCAGGAGCTCAAGAAGAATAGCAATAGAGTGAATTGGAGGCCAGCCTGGGCTACAAGACACCTACTGCAAAACATAAGCAAGCAGTCAAGCAAAATATGCTCATAAAATAATAAACAAGAAAATGACTTTACTCTATGCATACAAAGTAATATACATGGCATTGTAGCAGTTTCTTCCTATCCTGTCCATGGACTATTGAATGAGACTGCACATGAGAGGCTGGAAAATTAACATCTTTACTAGAATTATGCTCTCTAAATTTTGCCCTTATATATATGAATCACAATGATTTTCATGTTTCTTTGTACTCATATGTCAGCATTATGTATGATACATATTGCATCATGTATGAACCATGTTAGCTAGTCTGAGAATTAGAAATGCTGAGATTTAGGTCAGAGCCATAATGATTTATGAGAATGGGAGAAAAATGTCACATTCTTGGGTTTTTACTGACAAATAATCATTTAAACAACTAAACAAAAAACGTAGCAGATGTAGTGGGGATATCAGACACAGGAGGGCATAAAAGGCAGAAGTCACTGGTATAGAACAAAGGAGTGGGAAGAGGGAAAGAAACAGTCTGTGATGCGGGCCGCATGAACTAATGCAGCCAGTCTTTTTGGAGAAACTGTATTTGTATTTCATCCAACTCACAGAGTCTGCATTTACTCAAATCTTGTGTACTCAAAACCATGGTTTTGTTCCAAAGAAGAAGATGTCAATGAAAGAGTGAATCTATAGATAATAATGGCAATAAATTAAGAAAGGAATCGTGTGTGTGTGTGTGTGTGTATGTGTCTGTGTGTGTGTCTCTGTGTGTGTGTGTGTGTGCTGAAGAGCAAAAAATATTACAACTGTTTAAAACACATGTGAAAACTTGGAAAGCTGAGTGGTTGGTCTGATCTGTATGTAGCACTAAAGAGAACTGAGACACCTTAGGAATGTTTTCATGTGTTGAGAAGTCATTATGGACCTTTGTTTGGGTGTGTATCTTCACTGCCTTTCAGAGGCTGTTTTACAGGATCAAAGCTTTTCCTTTACCTGGAACTCCCTTGGGATTGGAGAGACTGGAGTGAAGTAAAAGGAGATTATTCATTACTTTTCAACAAAACAGAATCGGATTAGAGTTTATGAGAATGACAATCCTACTTTCTTATGAGGACTCAAAAGCACTGTGAGAAAATTGTAATCATTAACCATTTTTAAAAGCCATTTCTATGATGAAATCTTTACAGCACTCAGAGTTAAATTAGTAGACCTTTGGCATTATATAAGGAAAATTGTTCTTCTTTTACTATCAACTAACAGACATTTATCTGAAAATTTGAATCTATGCAGACATGCAAAAAGTATTTATTGAGTGCCTATAGTATTCATTTTATTAAATATGGGTGGAATTAAGATGTTATGATATTCTTATATCAGGTTGCTATAAAACAGCATAGCCCTTCTATATATGTGGTGCATAAATGCCATCTGAGAAATAAACCGACAAGTATAATTGGAATTTAAGGTAGAAGCAATATTTCCATGTAAAGCAAATAAAAATTCTTCCTATGCTGACATTTGACCTTGGCCTTTGATGTTCAATGGTTGTGGAGATGAGAAAAAAGAACATTTTTAGTAAAACATATATTTACTGGTTTTCTGGCATTTAAATGATCAATATCCATACATATATAACTATTAAAGCATACTTTTAAATAAACAAATATATTTACATTTATATCAGCTTTTAAAACTACATTTAATCTGATTCTACATTTAACAGCAATTATATGTTACACTTGAGGATCTCAGTATGCCTACAGAGAGTCAGGACTAGGGCATTCCAGAGTAAAGATGGGGGCAGTGAAACTGTAAACATGGGAATAATTTCAGGAGGAGTGAATGACATATAGGTGATTTTCTTTACTATGCTATATGAACACAGTTGCCACATCTATCCATACATTCAGTTAATTGCCTTTCATGTGGTCCTAGAAAGAAAGATACATGGTAATAAATAATTTCGTTGCTATAGAATCTCATATAAATGAATAGCACTCTAAGGAAACATGGAAAGACCTCCCATGATCCTGGATAGGCAGAATTAACATGGTGAAGATGGCAATCCTACCAAAGGCAATATATAGGTTTAATGTAATTCCAATTAAAATCCCAACATTGTTCCTCACAGAGATAGAAAAAAAATGATCTCAAAGTACATATGGAAAAGCAGAAGGCCTCGGATATCCAAGCATATTCTCAGCAAAAGAAACACCTCTGGAGGCATAACCATACCTGATCTAAAACTATATTACAAAGCCATAGTAATGAAAACAGCATGCTACTGACACAAAAACAGGAGTATAGACCAATGGAATAGAATTGAGGACCCGGACTTTGGGTCAAACAACCACACCTACTTGATATTTGACAAAAGTCCTAACAATATAGGCTGGAGAAAAGACAGCATCTTCAACAAATTAAATATTTTTTCAATGATTTTTATTATGGGAATACTTAGTATGGATACATCATGTATAGGTAACATCTTTTCCCTTTTCCTTGCCCCCATTCCACTGGGGCCCCTCCTCATTGAGGTTGCTGGTATTCCTCATGGGGTTGTGGGTTTTGTGTTATTAGAGCAGCAGTCTGAATTGAAGGGGGGGAGGGCAGTGACTCTGGGTATGATGCCCCAATGTGTGGTTCTTACAATCTTTCCGACCTCTCTTCTGCAAAATTCCCCCACCCATGGTGGGTATGTTTTAATACTACTTCAGTAATGAGCTCTTAGAAGCCATCAGATCTCTGCTTTGGTATATGTTAAGTATCCTCAGGGTCTGTCTCCTTCACCCTGGCACTGATTGTTAGGCTCCACATGGAAGAAGCACTCTTGCTCATATCACCAATTACTCTGTGGGATCAGCTGGGTCTTGGCTGAAGTGAGAGGGGTGGTTTATCTCCTCAGGTTTCACTACCTTCTGAAAAAGAAATACAGATTCTCCAATGGAAAGTGAAGCCACCATAGGTTAAATGGTATAAGCATTATTAGTTTAGAGAGAATTTGATGGATGTAACCCCTAAGACTAGTGGGAGCTTGGAATTGGAGAGCATAATCTTTGTCTCCATAAGATTTTGACATAGGTCGTAGTTCCAGGAGTGGGTTCCTTTCCACTGAATAGATCTCTTAAACAATCAGAAAGCTATTGGTTACCTAATCAGGCTGTGTGCCATCAGTGCACTGGTGTGCATATATAGACAGGGTGTTTGCTTCTGAGTAACATAGATACCTGGTTGTTCACACAGTTGTTAGGCACCTTACACAAGTGGCTTATGTAGCACTTTTCATCACTTGAAGGGCTAGCTATCTGGGTAATAGCACTCTTCTGGATTCCAGCTGGGTCTCTTGGTAGTCTGTTGGCAGTATATGGTGTCTTCAGTAATAGGGTTTTAACTTTTAACTCAGGTGGGTGATCAAGTGCTTTGACAGAAACCTGTCTTGCTTTGAGGACCTCATAGGTCTCACTGATTAGCAGCTCACTGTGGGTAGCAACTGACTTCTGATACTTGGAGTTACAGGCCAGAGCAAAACAAATTATTATTATTTTTAACATTAAGAACATATTTTGGAATTCTGGCCAAGATGGCGACCACCTAGCTGTGCCACAGATCCCCGGGAAAGAAAGGCAAGACATTAAGAGTTTACTGGGTTTTTTATGGGAGAGAAATCTCCAATATATTGCCAGTGGGAGGGTGCAGAGGGGAAAAAACAGGGAATCTCTGATTCCCTTGCGGACGGGTAGCCCACCCCTCTCCCCAACCAGCCACCAGGCCCACAGTCCCAGCTTCAGGAAACTCCCGCACTTACTGTAAGAAAAGGGTCCCAGGCCAACATAGTTCCACTTGCCAAACTGCACAGTGGAGATTGACCTGCTACCCCTGCCCATGAGATACCTTGGCCAGGCTACACCTGCTGGCCCATTGGAGCTCAGGCTCCTTTGATCAATTTGCCCACCAAATGGTGCAGGGGGCAGATCGATCCCTGCGTGTGGAAGCTTAGATTGCTCCACCCACTCACTCACTTACTGCTCCTGCCACTGCACATTCACTTGAGTCCAGGTCCATAGCAACCCCCACCCAACTACGAGAGCTCAGACTGTGTCTGTCACTTGCACCAGCTCAGGTGCCATCCCCTACCTGTCTGCTGCACTGGCTGTCCACCATTGTCATGTTGCGGGGGAGTGCAGACTGCTTCCAGGGTTCCAGTGTTCCCCCGCCAGAGTTTGGGCTACTTCAGTGCTTGATATTATTATTTTGATGATGTGATCTTTCCCTCCTCTTATGATGGCCTTGTGTAGGTAGTGCCAGGCACTACGAGGTCATGGATATTGGTGCCATTTTATGTCTGGAGGGAGCATGTTGTAAGGAGTCCTACCCTTCCTTTGGCTCTTACATTCCTTCAGCCACCTCTTCTGCATTAGACCCTGAGCATGGAGATGTTACTTGGTACTCTAGTCACTTCTTTCCAGCACCGTGATACCTTCTGACACGTCCCAAGGTCACTGCCATCTGAAAAGAGAATATTCTCTACCCAAAGTGAGAGCAGCATTAATATAAGTGTATGAATATTAAGAGAAGTGCTTACTGGGAAGTTTGATAAGCATAGTATATACACTTATCCAGACATCAGCAGATGTTACACCCCTAGGGCTCATTACTACCCCTGTTTTAAGTTTTCAGTATCAGGGATGTATTCCCTCCCTTGGAGCAGGCCTCCAGTCCAATTGGAGGGCAGTTGGTTTCCACCATGACAGATGTGCCACTATTGCACCTGTTGGCTCATTTGGCCTGGCTGGCCAATTATAAGGTGTGAAGTGTCCACTGTTGAGTATCTTCACTGGTGGGATCTCTTTCTCCCATTGACCTGCATGTAAAATGGCTTCTTCCATCTCTGTCAGCTGGTCTACATGGAGGAGTTTATCAGCTCAGTTCCAGCAGTATTTCTCAGTGGTCTTGCAGCCCAAGTATGTGGAGTCTTCAGCAATAGGGTCTTATCATCTATTCCTGGTGGGAAACCAAGGGCCTGGGCAATGGCCTATAATGTTTTGGGGGCATCAGGGACTTCCCTGGCCAACAACTCACTGGAAGGTATCCCATCCCTGGCAATGAAAATATTCTGGCAACGATCTCCAGCTCCTGAGTGTTCCATTGTCCAAAACCGGAGGAATCCATATGATTTATTTATATCCTCTTAGATTTTGATTAGCCCTCCCTCCACCTTTCCTTTCCTCAATATCGTCCCCTGACCTCACTTTGGGCCTTTTCACCCCCGTTAATCTATTTTTCTACTTACATATAAACAATACCAACATATTAAGTACCTCCTCCCTTCCTCTCTCTTCCCTTTGTATCTCTGTACCTAGGATCCACATATGAGAGAGAACATGCAGCACTTTGCTTTCTGGGCCTGGGTGACCTCACATAGTATAATCCTTTCCAGATCCATCCATCTTTCTGCAAATTTCATAACTTCATTTTTCTTTACCACTGAGTAGAACTGCATTGTATAAATGTGCCATATCTTCATTGTCTACTCATCAGTTGAAGGACATTTAGTTTGCTTCCATTTCCCAGCTATTATAAATTGAGCAGCAATAAACATGGTTGAGCATGTACTTAAAAGGAAATGAGATGAGACCTTAGGACATATGCCTAGGACTCCTATAGCTGGATCATATGGTAGATTAATTTTTAGCTCTTTTAGGAACCTCCACAATGATTTCCACAATGGCTGAACCAGATTTCATTCCCACCAACAGTGTAGAAGGGCTCCTCTTTTTCCACATCCCCGCCAGCATTTATGATCGTTTGTTTTCATGATGGAAGCCAATCTGACAGGAGTGAGATGGAATCTCAATGTAGTTTTAATCTGCATTTCTCTGATGACTAGGGATGTAGAACATTTTTTTTACACGCTTATATGCCATCCATATTTTTTCCTTTGAGAACTCTCTATTTAGCTCCATAGCCCATTTTTTAATTGGCTTGTTTGATTTCTTATTATTTAACTTTTTGAGTTCTTTGAATATGGTAGATATTAATCCTCTATAAGATGTATAGCTGGCAAAGATTTTTTTCCCATTCTCTAGGTTGCCTCTTTGCTTTATTCACAGTGTCCTTTGCAGTACAAAATCCTTGTAATTTCATGTGGTCCCAGTGGTTAATCTGTGGTTTTATTGCCTGAGCAATTGGGGTTGTATTCATAAAGTCTTTGCCAAGACCAATATGTTGAAGGGTTTCCCCTACTTTTTCCTCTAGCAGTTTTGGAGTTTCTGGTCTGATGTTAAGGTCTTTAATCCATTTGGACTTAGTTCTTGTGCATGGAGAGAGACAAGGATCTATTTTCATCCTTCTACAGACACATATCCAGGTTTTCCAACAACATTTGGTGAAGAGGCTGTCTTTTCTCCAATGAGTATTTTTGGCAATTTTAGTGAATATCAGGTGGCTATGCCTACCTGGACTTACATCTGGGTCCTCTATTCTCTTACATTGATCTACATGTCTGCTTTTGTGCCATTACCATGCTGTTTTTGTTACTATGGCTCTGTAGTATAAGTTAAAATCAAGTATGGTGAAACCACCAGCCTTATTTTTGTTGCTCAGTATTATTTTAGATATTCGAGGTTTATTGTGATTCCAAATGAATTTTTGGGTTGTTTTTTCTATTTCCATGAAGAATGCCTTTGGAATTTTGGTGGGGATTTCATTAAATGTGTGGATTGCTTTTGGTAAGATTGCCACTTTTCACAATATTGATTCTTCCAATCCAGGAATAAGGGATGTTTTTCCATGTCCTAGTGTCTTCTGCAATTTCTCACTTGAGTGTTTCAAAGTTTTCATTGTAGAGATCCTTTACTTCCTTGGTTAGGTTTATTCCAAGGTACTTTATTGTATTTGATGCAATTGTCAGTGGGAGTGATTCTCTGATTTCATCCTCTGTGTGTTTGTTGTTAGCGTATACGAAGGCTACTGATTTCTGTGTACTTATTTTGTATCCTGCTACATGGCTGTAGGTTTGTATCAGCTCCAATAGTTTGATGATAGATTCTTTAGGGTCCTTTATAAATAGAATCATGTCACCTGCAAATAATGATAACTTGATCTCTTCCTTGCCAATTGGTATCGCTTTTATGTGTGACTTTTCCCTTATTGCTGTGGCTAAAACTTCTAGTACTATATTAAATAAAAGTGGGGAGAGTGGACACCCTTGTCTTGATCCTGATTTTGGTGGAAAAGCTTCCAGTTTTTTTTTTTCCCCCATTTGGTAATATTTTGGCTGTAGGCTTGTCATAAATAGCCTTTATTGTATTGAGATATGTTCCTTCTATTCCCAGTCTCTGTAGGACTTTTATCATGAAGGGATATTGGGTTTTGTCAAAAGCTTTCTCTGTGTCTAATGAGAAAATCATGTGATTTTTGTCCTTCAATCCACTTATATAACATATTACATTTATCAATTTGCATATATTAAACCATCCCTGCATCTCTGGGATAAAGCCTACTTGGTCAAGTGAATGATCATTCTGATATATTCGATATATTCTTGTATTCTGTTTGCCAATATTTTGTTGAGAATTTTTGCATCTATGTTCATAAGGGAGTTTGGTCTGTAATTTTCTTTCTTTCTTTCTTTCTTTCTTTTTTTTTTTTTTTTTTTTTTTGTTCTATCTTTGCCTGGTTTTGGTATCAGGGTGATGCTGGCTTCATAGAAGGAGTTTGGTAGGATTCTTTCTTTTTCTCTTTTATGGAAAAGCTTAAGAAGCAATGGTGTTTCTCTTTCCTGAAGGTCTGGAAAAATTCAGCAGTGAATCCATCTGGGCCTGGGCTTTTTTTTAGTTGAGAGATTTTCAGTAACTGTTCGGATCTCCATGCTTGTTATAGGTCTATTTAAGAGACTAATCTCATCTTGATTTAATTTAGGTAGGTCATATAAATCAAGGAAATCAGCCATTTCTTTCAGATGTTCATACTTTGTGGAGTGTATGGTTTTATAGTATGTCCCTATGATTTTCTGAATTTCTCTGGCATCTGTTTTGTTGTTACCTTTTTCATCTTTAATTTTATTAATTTGTGTCTCTTCTCTCTTTCTTTGGGTCAGATTTTCTAAGGGACTATCAATCTTGGTTATCCTTTCAAAGAACCAACTCTTTGCTTCATTGATTTTTTGGATAGTTTTTTTAGTTTCTATTTCATTAATTTCTGTCCTAATCTTTATTATTTCTTCTCATCTGCTGATTTTGTGTTTGTTCTTCTTTTTTCAAGGTTTTAATGTGAAGCATTTGGTCATTTACTTGCAACCTTTCTAATTTCTTAATATAGGCACTTAAAGCTATAAATTTACCTCTTAGGACTGCCTTCATTGTGTCCCAGAGGTTTCGGTATTTTGTGTTTCCATTATTGTTTGACTGTACATTTTTTTTTTTTTTTGATTTCCCTCTTGATTTCTTCATTGACCCATTCATCGTTTAGTAATGTGTTGTTTAATTTCCATGTTTTTGTGTGTGCTCTATAGCCTTTCTTGCTGTTGATTTGTAGTTTGAATCCATTGTGGTCAGTTAGAATGCAAGGAATTATTTCAACTTTCCTGTGTTTGTTAAGATTTTCTTTGTGTACTAATATATGGTATATTTTAGAGACTGTTCCATGTGCTGCTGAAAAGAATGTATATTCTGCAGCATTTGGATGAAATGTCCTGTATATATCTGTTAGGTCCATTCCTTCTATGACCTCATTTATTCCAGATGCCTCTCTGTTTATTTTTCCCCGGGATGACCTGTCAATTGATGAGAGTGGGGTGTTGAAGTTGCCCACTACCACTGTGTTTTGTGTTATCTGTGACCTTAGTTCTAATAGCGTTTGTTTGATGAATTTGGGGGTCCCCATGTTAGGTGTATATATGTTTATGATTGTAATGTCCTCCTGTTGGAGTGTGCCCTTAATCAATATAAAGTGACCTTCCTTATCTTTCTTAACTAATGTTGGACTGAAGTCTACCTTTTCAGATATTAGGATAGCAACCCCTGCTTATTTTCTAGGTCCATTTGTTTGAAACACTGTTTTCCAACCTTTCACCCTAAGATAGTGTCCATCCTTTGTAGAAAGATGGGTTTCTTGGAGGCAACAAAATGAAGGATCCTGCTTTTTAACCTAGTCTGCAAACCTTTGTCTTTTGGTTGGGGCATTGAGGCCGTTGATATTGAGAGATATTATTGAAAGGTGAATATTCACTTTTGATAATTTTGTAGTTCTTCCTGTTTTAACTTTGCTCTCTTGTGTTAACTAGTATTTGATTATTGTTTGTTTTTTCCCGGTTCCTTATATGTGTGCTTTTCTTTTTCTTCAGCATGGAGGATTCTTTCAAGTATTTTCTGTAGAGCTGGTTTTGTCTTCAAATAGTCCTTTAGCCTGCTTTTGTCTTGGAATGTCCTTATTTCTCCGTCTATTTGAATGAATAGCTTTGCAGGATAAAGTAACCTTGGTTGACAGTTGTTATCTTTCAGAACTTGGAATACACCACTCCATGCCCTTCTGGCTTTTAAAGTTTGTGTTGAGTAATCTGCTGTAATCCTGATAGGCTTGCCTTTGTAGGTAACTTGATTTTTCTCTCTGACTGCTTTCAATATTTTTTCTTTGGCTTATATGTTTGGTAGTTTGATTATAATATGGCGAGGAGAGGTTGTTTCCATGTTTTTTTTTTTTTTTTTTTTTTTTTTTTTTTCTGGCTGGTGTTCTAAAGGATTCCTGTATCTGCATTGGCACCTCTTTCACAATTTTTTTTTTGTTTTGTTTTTTTGTTTTTTGTTTTTTGTTTTTTTTTAGAGGTAGGGTCTCACTCTACCCAGGCTGACCTGGAATTCACTATGGAGTCTCAGAATGGCCTCAAACTCACGGTGATCCTCCTACCCCTGCCTCCGGAGTGCTGGGATTAAAGGCGTGTGCCACCATGCCCAGCAGCTCTTTCACAATTTGGGGGAAGTTTTCTTCTGTGATTTTGTTGAAGACGCCAACTTTGGAGTGAAATTCTTCTCCTTCTACTATGACCGGAATTCTTATGTTTGATCTTCTCACAGTGTCCCCAATGTCTTGAAATTCCCACTCATACTTTTCTAAACGTTTGTCTTTCTCTTTATTGGACTTTATTATATCTGCCACCTGGTATTCTAGCTTAGATATTCTGTCCTCTCCTTCATCCATTCTACTGGTGAGATATTCTACAGAGATTTTTTTATTTCATTAACTGTGTTCTTTATTGAGAGAAAGAGGCAGAGAGAGAGAGAGAGAGAATGGGCATGCCAGGGCCTCCAGCCACTGCAAAAAAAAAAAAAAAAAAAAAAAATACAGGTGCTTGTGCCCCCTTGTGCATCTGGCTTATGTGGGTCCTGGGGAATCGAGCCTTGAAGCGGGGTCCTTGGGCTTCACAGGCTAGCGCTTAACTACTAAGCCATCTCTCTAGCCCTTTTTTTTTCTATTTTTTTGTTTATTTATTTATTTTTTCTTTATTAGTTTTGTATTCAGCAAATACAGTCAGTTTGGCACCATTATTAGGCTCATCCGTGACCTACCCCCTACCCTTGGCCCCTCCTTGTTGAGGTATACGGGTCATGCATTGTGAAGTTAGCCCACAGTTATGGGTAAGCTAAATGTCTCTGCATATCATGACCCAACATGTGGCTCTGACATTCTTTCTGCCCCTTCTTCCGCAAAATTTCCCTGAGCCATGTTGGGTTCATTATTGGTCTGCTTCAGTGATGAGGTGTTGGGGGCCTCTGAGGCCCTGGCTCTCTGATTTAGTAGGAGTTGATTTTTCTCTGTGCTGATCTCCTTCCCCCTGTGCTGGTTTCCGGTTCATCAGGACAACAGCCCCCTTGATTTTTCTCCAGTTTTTCTTAGTTTCAGCCGGGGCCCTTTGGAGGTATGATGGGGTGGCTCTCTCCTTAGGATCTACATATTTCTGAAAAAGAGAAGCAGATTCTCCAACAGAAAGCAAGTTAGCACCAGAATAAATGAGAAAACCTTACTTTTTTTATAGAGAATTTAATAGTTGTAGGCCCTCTTGTAGCCCATGATTAATGTTAGCTTGATATTGGAGAGTGGGCTTATGTTTGGATATGGTTCTGACTTGTTTCCCAGCTCCAGCTATGGGTCCCATACCACTGAGGAGATCAGTTAGGCAAATTGAGAGCAGTTGGTTCCCCACCATGGCTGTGTGCCACTATTGCACTTGTGTGGGCATCACAACAAGTTATTTGCTGATAAGTAGGTTAGACCATGAGTTGCTTGGACAGATATTGGTCATTTTCCCCTAGTCGCCCATGTAGTACCTTCTGGCACTAGACACGCTGAGTGTCTGGGGATGGACTCTCTTCCAGCTTCCAGCCATGCCATTCCATTTTACGTGTCAACCACATCAGGTGTCTTGAGCAGTAGGGTCTTACCACTAACCTTTGGTGGGTCATCAAGTACTCAGACAGAAATATGTCATTCTTTTAGGAAACCTTGTAGGTCTCTCTGATCAAAAGCTCATTGTGGATGATAGCCCCATGCTGGTACTGGGAGTTACAGGTCAGTGCCCACTAAGAAAATGAGGAAAAAGATAACTAATATACAAGAGTTAGAGAGAAGAGAGAGAGGTGGGGGGGGGGGGGGAGAGAGGGAGAGGGAGGGAGGGAAGATGTAGAAGATTAAGGTTAGTCTTGATCCTACCCTCTCCAGTTACTTATGGTTCAGTTGTTCCCTGTAAGGGCCTGGTGAAGGATCATCCATTTGGTTTGCCTTTTAGGAAGTTGAATTTTATGGTATCATTGCCGTTTGGGTCCAGATTTGTGTTTCCCACCCCTTTGATGCCCTCCCCTCCATCCCCTTCCATCCTAGTGTCTAGTCCACGAGATGCTTGCTGGATATGTAAGGTATCTTGGGTAGATTCAGGTTAGATGCTGTAGATGAGTGAGACTAGGTGGCGATTTTTTTTCTGTGATTGGGTAAGTTTACTGAGAATGATCTGTTCCAGGTTCAACCATTTTTCCTCAAATTTCATTGTGTCATTTTTTCTTACTGCTGTATAGAATTCCATTGTGTAGATATACCACATCTTAGTTATGCATTCTTCTAGTGATGGACATTTGGGTTGATATTTCTATTAGGTAGGTGTTTCACATTCTTGGTTAGTGTTATTCCAAGATAATTAACTATTTTTGTAGCTATTGAAAGTGGGACCACTTCACTGCTTTCTTTCTCTTTGTATTTGTCCTTTGCATGTAGGAAGGCTACTGATAACTTTGTGTGATGATTCTGTATCCTGCCATTTTGTTAAAGGAATTAGTCTTTAAAAGTTTTGCGACATGAACTTTCAGGTCACTTGTCTATAGGATCATGTCATCTGCAAATAGGGCTACACCGACTTCTTCCTTTCCAATTTTATCACTTTTATTAATTTCTCCTGTCTTATCATTTGGGTTAGGACTTCTAGTACTATGTTGAAGAGCAGTGGTGGGAGTGGGCACCAATCTCAATGGAAACACCTGGAGTTTTCCCCCATTAAATATTATTTGGGCTTTAGGTGCTTTATATCCTTTATTTTGTTGAGATATAAACCCTCCATGACTAGTCTATCCAGTGTTTTGATCATGAAGTGATGTTGTATTTTAGCAAAGGCCTTCTCTATATCTATTGAAGTCATGAACTATTATGGTAGTGGTGTTTATTTTATTTTTTTGTTGTCCACCACCCTTTGCTTTATAAACTGTGGTGCATCCATGTTTGGTTCATATACACGTTTGTTTGTAGTGTCCTCATGTTGGGTCATTCTTTGATGAGTAAGAAGTGGTCTTTGTCTTTTTAGTGTGCTTTTGGTTTGAAGTCTATTTTGCTGGATATTAATAAAGCAACACCTGCTTGTTTTATTTCCATTTGCTGGGAATAACGTTTTCCATTGTGTCACTGTAAGGAGGTATCTATCATTAGTGTTGAGGTGGATTTCTTGAAGACAGTAAATTTAAGGGTCCATTTTTCTGATTCACCCTGTTAACTTGTGCCTTTTGATGGATGAGTTAAGACCACAAATATCTGCAGTTATAACTTTGAGGTTTGATTTAATCCCTGCCATGTTGGGGTACTTTATGGACTTTGGTGTTTTTTTGGACTTTGTTCTGTTTTGAGTGTGCTATAACTTTGGTTATTGTGAACTTCTTGTAGGCTCTTAAGATTATTTGGTTCTTCTGTTCAGAGAATTCCCTGAGCTGTTCGCTGTAGCTTTGGTTTTATGATCATATAGTCATATAGCTGGATTTTTATCATGAACAGTTTTCCTTTAACCACGTATATGAGAGATACTTTTGCTTGGTAGAGTAGTTTTGATTGGAAACCAAAGTTCTTCTAGACTTTAAAAAATGTTCAGTTCCGGGCCTTTCTGGATTTCTCGGTTTGCACTGAGAAATCTGACATAATTCTTATCACATTTCCTCTGTATGTAATGTGCTGATTCTCTCTTGTTGCTTTGAGCGTTCTCTGTTTATTTTCATTGTTTAGAGTTTTAATCATGGTGTGCCTTAAAAAGTTTCTTCTTTGGCAGTGTGTTTGGAGTTCTGTTAGCTTCTTGTATTTGGATGGACTCTCTGTTGAGTAGGTGGGAAATTTTATTCAATAACTTTGTTGAATAAGTTCTCCATGCCTTTGATCTGAATCTGTTCAAATTTTGGTATTCCCATGACCCAATTGATAGAACATTCCAGGGTATCCCACAGTTCTCTCATGTCTTGTACAGAAGACTTCTTGAATTTATCAAATTTTTGGACTCCCAAACTCTTTCTTCTGTAATATATTCCAGATCTGAGGATCTGTCTTCCACATGATTAGCACAGTTTTTGAGGGTTTCTAGAGAGGTTTTCATTAGTTCAATTTGGTTTGTATATTCTGTTGCCTGTTTCTCTATAGAATCAATCCCTTTGTGAAGTTCCAATTTCAGTTCAAGTTTTGATTTTCTTAATGCTTATTGTTATTCATTCTAGCATTTACTTATGTCTTCATTAAGCTTAACCAACTAGTTATTGGTATCCTCTGTTTGGGGTCACCTTCAGTTCATTTATCTCTGGTTTGGAGTTGCTCTGGTTTTCAATCTATTAGGTTAAGTCTAGTGAAGGCAAATGTGTGTATTTTATTTATACAATCATTGTTTTTTTTTTTTTTTTTTTTTTTTTTTTTTTTTTTTGATGATCTGCTGCCAGTTGTCCCATTTGCTTGGCCAGGGTCTCATATCTTGTGTATTCATTTTGGGTTCTGTTCCTGTTGTCTCCTCTGTGTTTTCATTGGAGACTTCCATTGTGGGACCAGGCATCCTTTTTGTGGATCTCTCAGTTTGTTGTTTCATGTTTTTTTTTTTTTTTCTTTTCTTTTCTTGTGGTCTACTCATCTCAGTGTGAATATACTATTTAATTAAGGAGGAAACAAGAGTTTTCCCTTGTACTGTCTGTAGTGAGTACTCTGTTTTACTTTTAAATACAATAAGCTAGTGATGGTTTTTATAGTTTGCTATGTTAAGTTTATGGAGTGTGTAAGGGCACAAATAGCTCTATGCTGGTGCTTACTACCAAAGTTGGGATTGGAGGTCTGGGATCCCTTTTTCTGGTCTCAGCTGTGTCTTGCCTATACACCAAGGACCATCACACTTGCACTATGGATGAATCACTGTTCTCCTGATAAGTGATAGCCTGATATTTCTGTGTTCCCCTTCTGGGGCTGAAGTGATGCCCCAGGTAGTCACTGGGCATGTGTTGTGGTAGAGAGATGATGGGGGCTGCTCAGTGGCATAGCCCATCAGGGATCAGATAGTTGGCTGGTGTTGGGAGAAAGGGACACTGGTTAAGGTGCACAGACAAGGGCATCTGTAGCCAGCGCAGAGTGTGCCAGGTCTGTAATTAGTGGGAATGTGGGAGACAGAGGAGTGAGAGTGGTCTGTGGGCTCAGTTGGCAGAGCCTGAGGAAGCATGTGAGCTTTGGATAGAAGCAGCAGTTGGTAGAAGACCCTGAGGTGCACTGTTGAGGTGGCAAACCTGGTCTGGGAGTTAGAGGTGCAGTGATTGTGGTGGGTGGCTGGGAAGAGCAGAGGATCCAGTGGGATACCTGAGAATGTGGGAATCAGAAGATTCCCAACTGTGTTCCCCCATTCCCACACACTGCAATCTGCTAAAACCTACTCAAGCAAAGCCCCATAGCTCTTGTCTGATATTACCCCAGGAGCCAAGGCATGGTTAGGAGCCTGCCATCTTGACCAGAAGTCCTGAACAAGTTTTAGATGTATATTTGAAGAATATTGTGCTTTTTCTTTTGTTTTAAGTAGAGTCTCACTCCAGCCCATAGTAGCCTCAAACTCACTACTATCCTATTTCTTCCACTTCTGGAGTGGTGGGACAAAAAGCATGTGCCACAATGCCCAGATGACTAGTGTGCTTTCTTAATGACCTTGGAATATATGAAATTCTAAATTGCATTTGACTCCAACTTGCCTCATGAACATATGCAAGCACATCCATGTATCAGTAAATAAAGAGATTTCAGCAGAGATATGAAAAAAATGGATTAGATGGAAAGCCAAGATCAAGGGTGTCAGAGTTCAACCAAATAACGAAATAAATAATAACAGATTCAACTTTCCATGATAGTTCTTTCATCCTGGAGCCAGGCAGAAATTGACAGCACCACACCATGATGAAATGTTGGATACTCTCAGCTGAGGATGAGTCCAACACAGGTTGGGTCAAACAGGAGAAATATCCATGCTGAATGGGATCAATAGACATGGACCTAGCCATGGCTAGCAGTGTGTACTTTGTGAGTCATGAGAAAAATGGGGGAAGAAGTAAGAAGCAGAGAGAGCTGTGGTATGAGATCTCTTCTCTTACAGAAAAATGTCTTAATGTTACAAATGTACAGTACTATCTCTCTCTCCCCCTTTCCTTACATATCTATCTCAATTTTTTTGACATACTGATTCAAAATGTGGCCCAGACTGCCCTGTAACTGTATAGCACAGGCTAACTTTGAGCTCACAATCAGCCTCCTGCCTCAGCCTCCCATGTACTAAGAAGAAAGACATGAACTTCTATTCTTGACTCCTTCTTTCTTATCATTTTTATTACTTGAAGTTAGCTGCATCCATTTAAGGTTTGGGAAAGCCATCTGAAACCCCTCCTGGTTTGCTTCATGTTCACTAGTCTCTTTATGATTCCTATGTTCTAATCACTGTCTGTACAGTCTGTTCTATGTTATCCTGACATATTGTATGGTATGCCCTGTAGTGTTATTTAAATCATTGACAGCTCTGGATCCTATATTAATGAAATGTAGAAGATTCTTAGAAGGAACAAAAGTGTCATATTTTGTTTTGTGCTCCCCTTGGTCACAAGGGAGAAGAGGTGCTTCTTAAACACTTCTTCAAAGAGTGAATGAAAAGTAACCTTCTATTTCTCCACTGCATGGCATGGTCACACACTGGGAGAAATGCCTGAAAGAACGAAGGGAGGTTGGATTTCTCAGCTAGGGATTTGACCAGATCTTTAACCCACAGCTCTTTCAGGTCTAGGTGTAAAAATGGAACTCATGACCTTCGTAGAGTCCCAGCTGTGAACTGTGCATCTGAGTGTTACAGTGTCCAAATTACATCCAAAAACACAGGCCTGCTTGGATTTTGCTGACTCTGCTATAATTTCTACTTGATTTCTTCTCACATTGAATGTTTAAAAGTAACTTGTTGGCTGCAGAATAGGTTCTCTCATCATAAAGTAAGATATAGGCATGTGTAGTGGTTCATGCCTGTAATCCCAGCCCTTGAAAAGTTGTGTCAAGAGGATTATCATGAATTCTAGGTGAGCATAGTCTACAGAGAATTACTTAGTTTTAAAAAACTAAACAGGTCAAGATTGCTTAGTGGTTAAGGCATTTGCCTTAAAAGCCTGAGGACCCAGGTTCAATTTCCCAGTACCCACATAAGCAAGATACACAAGGTAGAACATGCATACATGCATCTGGAGTTTGTTTTCAGTGGCTACAGGCCCTGGCATACCCATTCTCTCTCTCTCTCTCTCTCTCTCATACATACACACACACACACACACACACACACATATATATATATAATATATATATATATATATACATGCATATCTTCTTCTTTCTCTCTCAAAAGCAAATAAAGAAATAAAACATTTTTACATTTTTTACAAAACCTAAAAACGTACTGGGTGTGGTCATGCAAGCCTGCAATCTCAGCATGTGAGAGCCAGAGGTAAGAGGACTGCTGTGAGTTTGAGGCCAGCCTGAGACTACAGAGTGAGTTCCAGGTAAGCCTGGGCTACAGTAAGACCCTATACAACTAAACACTTAAATCAGTTAAAAATAAAATAAGTATTCTACACCACACACATATATATACATATATATATCTATATATCCATATTCATATAGAAATCTATGTACACAACACACAAATAAACAGTTATGTACTGAATATGTTGTTTCTAATTGGGTCCTGTCGTAGATCCTGTAAAGGGGGATTTTTTTTATATTTGTTCTTACCATGGCTTATTATACTGGTTACTACTACTAATATTTGATCATGGAAAGTTACACATGTACATATATATGTACACAAACATGCATACATATACCCATGTATACATATATACATAGCACACATACCTCTCTATACACAAATGCAAATCATATATATTATATACATATACATACATTCATTCACAATATATACATGCACAGTGGAAACATATACCATTATGCATGAGCACATATGACAGAATCCATATTCATGTACACACATACATACATTTGTGTACATACACAAATTTTAACATAATTTGCCATAACTTATCTTTAGAACATTCCTGGTTGTTGCTGTCAATCAAGTATACAAGAAGGGATTGTGTGTATTAAATTCTGATATATTTCATGTCTGAAAAGCTTCTGAGGCTTTCCTACTTGAACAGGGTCTTGAAATAGTATCTTGTTTCTTTCCTACAAGTTTGGCAGTACCACTTCACTCAGTGTCCACCTAAAAATTTCTTGACTGGTAGTGTTTGTTTTTCTGGATATCTATTTTTGTCTTTATCTGACATTTCAAAAATAGTAGTGAATAATATTTCCCAGTATATAATGTTCTGTGTTCATTTTTCATACTTGTTTCAAAATTTAACTTCATGACTTGCTTACCTCTTACAACAGAAATGATGCGTGGCAGGTAAGTTTCTTTTGTTAGGTTTGCTGTGAGCGTCACTTGAAGGATTCATTGCTTGCCTGACCTGCTCTACATCTGCCTTAACCCTCTCAGTTCTTTGATTATCTTCTTGTTTTGTTGTTTTATTTTATACATAAGCCATCATTAAGGTTCTCTTAAGTACATATTGTCTTTCAATTAAGCTTTATAAACTCTGTATTATCCATCTATCTATACACATTTATATTATTTCTTAATTTCATATTCTCCCTTTCATTCTCACTATGCTCTTTATTTATGATCTCTTATTTGGGCAGCTCAGTCAATACACTTTTTTCTCTCATGTGGGATGTGAATTTGTATTAAGCTTCTGAGCTCCTTCATGATTGACAAACTGCTGCTTTCCAATTTAAGCTCTATCTTGGTATATAACATCACTATAATGTCATTCAGTCACACAACATTAGCGTCCTATTGTGCACATGCATTTTTGTCTAGATATAATTTCTTCTTTCTTCACAATAATATCTGACACCCAGTTTTTTTCACTTCTGAACTATAGCTTAATATTTGAGTATGTATTTTCTTACTTGTCTTTTTATACCTTGAGGGCATGTCTGGAGAAGAACATGTGTTCAGGAAAGAAGTCCTGTGTATGCATTTCAGATCAGTTTCCTAACAGTAAGAAGCGGGGGAAAGAGAGTTAGACATGGTGCTGCATGCCTTCAATGTCAGTGTTCATGAAGCTAAGGAAGGAGGATCATTGTGAATTCCAGGCTAATCTGGGCTACATAGTTAGATCTATTTCTTCTATGCTGTATTAAATGCAATAAGAAAACATTATGAAAGATTTGCATCACTTCTGCTCTAATATTCTTTAAGTTGGAAATCCTCTGTCTTAAGTGGCAAGTCAAGATGTTTCAAAACAGGCAAAGAGGTACATGATTAAAGAAGAGTATACCATACTGAACAAGGATGAAAGAAAAGAAGAAAGAAGAAAGAAAGAAGAAAGAAAGAAAGAAAGAAAGAAAGAAAGAAAGAAAGAAAGAAAGGCAAGAAAAGAAAAGGGGGAGGGCTGGAGAGATTGCTCAGCAGTTAAGGAGCTTGCCTGCAAACCTATAGACCTGGATTTGATTCCTCAGGACCCAAGTAAAGCTATATGCACAAAGTGGCCCATACATCTTGAGGTCACAACTGGAGGCCCTGGTGAGCCCATTTTTTTCTGTCTGTCTCTTTTCTATATCTTTCTCTGGTAGCAAATAAACATTGATAGGAACATGGAGGGATTATCTGGTAAGAAGGGCCATGGAGAGGGTGGCATGAGCCAAACCCTAAAACATTAGGGTTATTTATATATATATAAATATATATATATTATATAATATATAATCTCTTTATAAATATTAATATATAAATATTAATAAATATTAATTAATAAATATTAATATATGTAATATCTTTATAAATATATCTGTATAAGCTGTTATATATATATATATTAGTCAAAATACATATCTTTATGTATAATATGCTATAATGTAATATATAATATTATATATAATATATGGAACATATTATATATACTAATTTCATCTATCCTTTAAACTTGTGTGTGTATGTATGTGTTTCAAGGAAGGGTTTCACTGTAGCCCAGGGTGACCTGGAACTCACTCTGTAGTTTCAGGCTGGCCTTAGACTCATGATAATCCTCCTACTTCTGCCTCCCAAGTGCTGGGATTAAAGGAGTGTGCCACCACACCTAGCTTCCTTTAAACTTTTGTATGTGAAAATATCTAGAATATATAAGCATGAATATATGGATAACATATTATCTATGTTGCATTTTAGATCCCCACCATGACACCATATTTATCCCAAACTCACATTCAAAGCTTCCTTCCACACAGGCAGCTTTCTCCTGGATTCCCTAATATTTTGACCCTCACTACATCTATACTGCATCCTCACAAGCATTCTACATGTTAATTGATCTAAACCTCTGGATTCTTACAGCAAGTTGTTGAGTGGTCAGGGATATGTCTTAATATCAGTTGTCTAAAAGGATTTTATTTGGTCTGAAGGGATGGCTTAGCTGTTAAGGCACTTGTCTCTAATGCCAAAGGATCCAGATTCGATTCCCTAGGACCCATGTAAGCCCTATGCACAAGGAGCACATGCATCTGGAGTTTATTTTGCAATGGCTGGAGGCCCTTGTGCACCCATTCTCTCTCTCTCTCTCTCTCTCTCTCTCTCTTTCTCTCTCTCTCTCTCCCTCTCCCTCTTTCTTCCTGGCTCAAAATAAATAAATAAATAAAATTTTAAAAATAGATAAAATAATTTTATTCAAGGTGTTTTACTCTAGAAAGATAGCTTCTTAATTGCGTTGTTTTCCTTCTATTTCTTTAATTTTATCCAGTACTAGACCCCACCATATCCTTTTTATTCTCTTGTTTTCTAAATATAACCAGAAGTATATTTAGATAAGCAAGTGAATTGAATAAATATATTATGTTCCTTTCCAGAATGTATAAAGATTCTAGAAAAAATGGTATTTTCATATTAGAAATTTATAAAATTAGGCTATACATGTAAATGTCACTGTGGATAAAGCATTTGAGATGCAAATATGAATTTGTGAATTCAGAACCATAGCACATAGATAAAGACAGACATTGGGGTGGGCTTCTGCAATCCTATGCACCTGTTATGTGGAGGACTGAACATAGGGTGAACAGGACACCCTGATCCAAATAAGGTAGAAATCAAGAATCATCACCTAATATTGTCCCCTGATGTCCACACTCACTCAGTGGCATGTCTGCATGCCTATACTCACATACACAAATGCGTACACACTAAATGCATAACACACACACAAGGGAATTCAGAAAATTCACAGCTGTAGGTGTATGTGAGACAATGATTGTAGGCTTACATTCCAGCACATTTTAAGGTGTGAATCAAAACTTCTCAGGGATAATTTTTTTTTTCTCCTCTGGTCACTCCTAAGAAACCAGGAATCACTCCTTAAAGAAGTATTAGTCATAGCAGACACATTGTCTCCTGTTGAGTGCAATTACGATGAATAATTTTGTACAGTACCCCTGGAAAAAAAATGATAAAATGCTGCATGGCTTCATCTTTGCCACACTGCCCTATCCACATCCAGACCCACTCATCATGAGATGGCAAATGGCCTGTTTGCACTTGGGTTTGTGGAGGTGCAGGCAGAACTGACACACTTTTGAATTTCATCTATTTTCAATCAAATGCTCTACATAGACTTGGCTTCCCTCAGGTGCCTGAGCCCATCGCTATGTTATATATTCCCTTTTCATTGCTCCATCAGAAAGCTATATGTTTGAATGGCATGAGTCAGCCACAATTTTGCTTATGAAAGGCTTTACAGCAACTTAAGATATTGTTTTCCGATTGCACTGCATTGTGTAACTCATATCCCAGGTTTTCCATCACTCCCAACAGGACTCCTTAGGTAGATAATAATATATTTGAATAGGAAACATTCAATCAAACATATTTACCCACACAGTAATTGAGTGACTGCAAGTAAAAGATAATTTTCTTATTATTAATCCTGAACAGTTTAGGCCTTCCAAATACCTGTACATTGCCAATATGCATTCTGTTTCATTCAATTCTTTTCTCTTTCTCACATCTGGTTATTTAATCTTCTGCCAACATTGTGTCTGTGAAGCATATTTTTCCAGCTATGCCCACTCAGCTTTCAGTCTATTGACGTTTTCATAGAGAACAGTGCATGTATCTCAAATTATAGCTATTGATCTATGTTTGTTTGTTAATGCACACAGTTGTTTAGTTAGTGTTCTAGCTAGTCTGATTGTAGATGTATAAATAAGAAGAGACAATGGAAAAAGGCACTTCTTTTTGACATAATTCTCATTGCTGAATGAAGACAATTTGAATGTAAAATGCATTGGAATCAATGTTTCTTTAGATATAAGTTAACTTCTTCCACTTTTCAGGATCAGATGGAAGTAATGGGATGTGTAGCTATAACAGAAAGAATTTAATCTTTCAACAAAGTGAATCTTTTTATTATGTTGTGTCAAATTTCCCTTGTCTTTTAAAAGAGCTTGTCTATACATGCCAAGATTTCTTCATATTAAATAAACACTATAAAAACATGACTTAATCTTTTAGTTGTCATGAAGTAAAGTTTCTTTTTTATAAGTTTTTTTGAATAAAACAACTCTGACATTTTGCTATATGGATTACATACACCTATACTATACAATGTTTAGCATGGAAGTCATGATTTAAATGTTTTAGTAGAGGTAGTCTTGGCATGTTTCATTTGCAACAAATATGTCAAGACATAGTGACACAAATACAGCGTCATCATTGTGTCATCTTTGTGTGGCAAGGTAGAGGTAGATGTAGGGAAATGTAAGGATGTCATTCGACAGAGTTAGCATATAAGCTCATATTTAAGTAAATCCATTGCTAAACATCCAAAAAGAGAACATTGTAATTAAAACCAACCACCTCAGGAAACTGAATGTGTTGGAGGCTTTCAAACTGAGTACTCCACGTTATTGATACCTGCATGCTTATGCTGAGAACTGTGTCCCTCCCACCCAGGGGCAGGAGGAAGTTTATTTGAGGGAACTACAATAATTTTCTAGATACTCTATAACAAGAAATGGTCACACCAGATCCCAGCCTGAGGAATAACAACCTAGATTACTTCGATGAAAGTCATTGATCAAGCACATGCTGCACTTAAGCATGGCTCAAGGGAAAAGTAAGGTTGCAAAGCCTGAATTGGAATTGGCCCTACCACTGTCAAAAGGGAACCACCTGTGCAGGTCACTTACTACTCTGAACTCTTTCATGTGCATTTAAAATAAAATTTCAAGCCTGTTTTGAAGATGAAATAAGATGATACAAGGAGTTTGAAAAGTTGCTAAGAACTAAGTACAAACTATTGAATAAACTCCCACTTTCACTTCCCAAGTCAAATTCCACTTTCTTCTGGAAGACAAAGTAAGCCACCATCTGAAAAGGAAGCACAGGCACATGAATGATTCCACAGAGGAGCCCTTGCCACATGAGGCCAAGTGTGTGACTGAGGGGCAGAGATTTGTGGCAAAGATTCAGGAAAAGGGAGACATTGCAGACAGAAGGGCCAGCATATGCAAGGCAGGCAGCACAGGTCAGTGTGTGCAAGGTCAGACAGAGCACCGGGGGCCAGCGTGTGCAAGGCCAGCAGCAGACAGTGCATGGAGGGTCCGGCCTGTTCAAAGCCAGACATATCACAATGATTATCAGAAATTGTAAATGAGAGATACACAGTCTCTATCTGGGAAGATGGGAAGATTAAGCAAGCCATGAATCCCTAACATTCTGCAGGCTTTTAAGATTTTGCTTGCGATTGTGCATTTTGGGGGTTGCTTCCCAAAGGCTGATGTGGTTTGGCCTCCAGAGAGGTACCTAGTGGGAATTTTATAAGGTGGGGGTTAGGGGTGGGAAGATGGTTCAGTGGGTAGGAGCATTTGCCACATAAGCATGAGGGTCTGAGGTGGTCTGAGTTCGAATCCTACCACCTACATTGAAAATCAGGTGTGGCCACAAACTCCTGTGGTGGGGTGGACACAGGGGAATGGCTGTGACTCACTGGGCAGCTAATATGGCCAAACATGGTAGTTCCAGGTACAGTGAGAAACTCCCTCTCCAGGAATCATACAGATAAACAACTGTCGGTGGCCAAATGGCAGCAACGGTCAGCTGTGGAGTGTGATGCTGATGGGACACCGTTCAGCAGGGATGCTGCATCCGAGACTTTCTTTGGCAGGGCCAAGAAGTCTTTCACTGACCTCCTAGAGTGCCTGTTTTCTGACAGTTTGCGCTATTGCTATCTTTTCTTTGGAATTTTTGGAATTATTTTAAGTTTATTACTTCTTATTTTTGCTTTCATTTTCCCCTATTCAGTAGTGATAGGAGAGTCCAATTCAGATGTGTTTATACAGTCACCAATGATTAAACAGAAATTTCTGAGCCTATAAGGTTTAAATAGGTAAACAGATTATGGATCCTGAAACTATGACTAGTTTAAATAAACAAAGTTTCTTAATGCCACAGATGTATGTTTCACCTAATGAGACATGTTCCTCACAATGCTATGTCTCATGCCTTACCAACTGTTCCCAAGAAACATTGCTTATGATTACAGGAACTAATGGACACATTTCCTGAACCTACAGATGACTTAATAGAAAAGGAGCCTGAAATGCTAGGGAGCAAAAGCAAACATCTTTCAAATAATCGGGTTGGGTCGACCCAAGGAAGTAAAACAAAATATGTAACTGCAGGATTAACAATAGAGTTAGTTTGTGCTCCTTAAGGAAGGTCACCAATGCAAAACACTGGTTGGATAGATCAACTTTTACCATATACAGGGTCATACATACATTAATGGAGTAAGGATGGTCTAGAAAGATGGGAAAAGAGTGAAATATCAAAATCTTCCATTTATGCAGAGACTTGCAAAGTCAGGACCAAACTCTAAAATGGAGCAACAAAAAAGGTCATAGAGAGAAAATTAAATCGGCACTGGATTAGAAATATAGAAACAAACTATTATTCAGGCCGCAAGATAATATTATGTAGAGAGTGGCTAACACTGCCCTTTCTGAGGTTAAAAAAAAAAAATAGTCTATCACCTTATAGCCACAAGAGCTACCTGCCAGGACTTTTTGCTAGTTTCAATGAGCCTGAGTAAGATATTAACCAGCTTACAATCTTTAACTTTCTTTAACTTTATTGTTTAAGATGTTATTAGAATGTCTATGGGGCAAGAAGTTCATGAGTTAAACAGAAGCAGGGAAAACCAAGAGAAAAGAGAAATATTATGCAAGATTTCTTAGAGAATAGAAGCTACATGAATAAGTTGTTATGTCTTGCTTGCAAAAAATTAATATATTATTAAGTATAAATAAAGAATCAGAGTTTTGCTCTGCGTGTAGTATGCTTCACCTAACTACTGGTCCAAATAATTTCCTCACAATGCCTACTCCACACATCCCCTTCAAGTTCCACAACCCCCTGAGGCTGGACCGCGGCAAGCAATAGAGAAGGACCCTCGTCTGACCTTCACAGGTATGCACAGAGGGCACATGCATCTGCACACACAGCTGCATGAAACACCACACACACACACACACACACACACACACACACACACACACACATCAGAGCTTCAGTGTGGGTGGGAGTAGCCTGAGAAATCATGTTTTCCCCATCTCTGCAGAGACTGACTGAGGCCTTGTGGTCCCCATATTGAGTACCAATAACCCCAGCAAAGACCTTCAGCAGAATTGGGGTAGAGGAGAGGGGGTGTATGTGTGCACTCTTTTTTATAAAAAAAAAAAAAAATCAATGAACTGAAAAACACCAGAAAAAGATCTGGAGCCTTGTGGGAGGTCTGCTGGTGATTAATGTGTGACATCGAAGGGTGTCAAGATATCCTGGAATTTTGTTTCTCTCTTTTCATTTCCTACCCATGAGAGCAGCGACTTTTCTTCACCACATGCCCCACCATCATGTGCCACTTCAGACTCAAAGCATTGAGGCTAACTGCCACCCCTTAAATCATTAGGCAAAACAAGTTTTGTTTTTTTTTTTTTTTCTCTTTGTAAACTGATTCCTTCAGCAATTTGTTACAGCAAGGAAAATCTGACTAACATAATTCCCAAAACAAATGTAAAGGTCTTAGAGTAAGGTGTCTTTTTGGAAGATTATAATGTGTTTACAATATTAAAACTATTCTCACACATGCCTGTATTATAGGAGATATACATTCCTCTTCTTTTATAATTCTTATCAGGAAAGTAGAAGCCGATGTTTAATTTTTCCTCACTTCCTCTGTTTGTTCTTATCATTTACTTTGGGAAGGTACAAGCTTCACTAGTCTCCTGGGAAAGTTTGTGTGGAAAATGAATTACCTGAGGAAATTTGCATCAAAATCTTTATTCAATTTAATTATATTAGATCCCTGATCCATGAATTAATTCCATTTGGAAGCTTTTGTCCTATAGACTTTTAGAAACCAATGTGTCATCTTCCAGGGCACAATGCTGCCATATGAAATCTCAGGTCTTCTGTTTTTCTGTCTGTTGTATGGGATCAAATCCTTACCACTTATGAGAGTATTCCTCCATGCCAATGCTTAAGAAATTCATGAAGATGAGTCTGGCTTTGAATAAATAATCACTTTCAATCCAGAAAATTGTATCTCTTAGTTATATGACATCTTACTGTATTAATACTTTAAAAGCTCTTCACACATAGCTATCCCTATTGTTAACTTTTCCTTCTTCTGTGGGCCCCATTTAATAGTGGACTTTCTCATTTGACTTTTGAAATATTTTATATATTTCTTCCCATTTCTCAATCATTTTAATGCTGCTCTCTGAGAGATTTTTCTCAGCTTAACTTTTATTTCCACTATTTATTTTTATTGTGTAATAACACATTTCAAAACCTTCTGGCTTATTTTCTCTTTTCCTGTTTATAGAATTTCATTCTCTTTTTGTGAGTGTAATATTGTCTATCATCCACAAATATAAGTTACAAAAGACATGAGCTAGGCAACAACATGTATGCAGAAAAATGGGTGGCATTGGTCTTTCATGCACCCTTGTGATGTTGTTTGAATAATAAACTGTTCCCAAATAACTGAATATCTTCTCATTACTACATTGTCTCAATCCCATGTGGTTCATCATGTTCAATTCTGATATTTGCCTTCTCTTCCTTTCCTTGTATTTCATTTTTCTTTTTACCTAAAATAAAATAAAACAGACAGACAATGAACCTTTGTTATCATCTATAATTAAAGATAAGGCCATGATTAGCTGATTAGAAGTTATGCATGGCTCAGTCAGGACATATTTATGTCTTTTCTCATCACTATAAAAAAACAGCACCTGGCTAAAAAGAAGTCCTTAAAAGGAAAAAGGTGGTAAGATTTATTTTGATTCTTGGATTCAGAAATATCAGTCCATCGTGGAGCAAAGGTATGGGGAAGCAACTTTCATCCTCAAAAGGAGAGAAGAAATAGCTCTGCAGTTTTGTTATAACCTTCACAGGCACAATAACTTTGCCCTTCTGATAAGAATTTGGAGTAACATTGCCCCTATTTTATAGGCAGTTATGTATAGGTCCAAATAGATAATGTGCTTTGCCTGACAGAGCTGATGAACACAGAGGTTTAATGAGAACAGTCTTGGAATTGAAAGCCAGAAATCGCTGACTCATGTTGACCAACCAAAAGGTCAGAAGCCCTGACTCATACTGATTTACCAGGCCAGCTGGCTCACACATACAAAGTAACAAATGCTTTGTATAACTCCTCAGCCTATCAGAAGACCGCCAACATATCCATTCAATCCTACCCCAAATGGATCCCCAAGGGTATAAAATTTCTAATCCAAGCTAGTAAAGCAGCAACTCTTTCTGGAGTCCTACCAGCTAATAAGCCTTCTGCTTTATTGTCACTTTCTCTTCTAATAAACAGTTGCTTGACTTCCCCTTGTTCCATGTCTGCACATGCCATCTTTCCTGGGTCACAAGGCAATGAACTTCAAAGCCAATATCTTGGTGACTTTTAAGGACCATTGATGACATTTTAACCCCTAAATTAAGTCCAGCCAGAGCCAAGAAAGGCTCTCCTCTATGACAGCACCCACAATACAGTATCTGGGCTTTATTACCCAAAGTTTCCACATCCACCTCAAACAGCAACTGCAGTTGGCAACCATGCCTTCAAAACAGCTATGGGGGTGCATTTCACAACCAAACCAGAACACAGGGCTTGCTACCAGGAGGACTTGGCTTCCCTGGGAAATGAGGGGAAGCTGGCTCCCTTTGACTTTGTCTTTGTCATTATCTGTGAATCTTGTTCTTGGGCTAGGAAGGAAAGTTTGAAGTTAATGATCCAGGATCTCAAATCTTTTAGAACTGATAAGGAGATTAAGCTATAAAATTGAGAACTACCATTCTTCCTGTATGTCTTATTTCTTATTTTCTGTTTAAATTGTTTCATACTAGAGAAATAACAGCTTACTCCATGCCTTCATCTCATCTGCCTCCTGTGAGTCATGTGTATTATCATGCATGCTCTCTCAAGAGCAAGCCATTATTTTTCTAGAGGAAGGATAAGTCCTTTGACCTTATTTTATAATTTTAAAATAAATTCACTTTTCACACCCTCTCTGAGACACCCAATCTCATATGTCTTAAACTTTTGACAAAGTTTTTAAAAATAAATGATATTTCTCTCAATTTTTGTCCAAGAGAAGTAATTGTATTTTTTTTTAATGTCCAGTCTGATAAGCTAGTAATCACACATCCCTCCATTAATACAAAATTTTGTCTGGTGGTCTCTCTTGCTTAATTATCTTTGTTTTTCTTGGGTAATTTTTTATAGTGGACTTTTCTTTTTATAAGGATTTCTCGAAAGAGATGTGTAATGTATTTGGCTTTGTTAAGGTGTTTACACAGAAGTTCTTACCGAAGGAGGGAAGGAAAAAGAGAGAAGAGAGAACCAAAGAGAGATCTTGAAACGCCACAATTTCTTAAAGCACTGCTGTTTCAAATAATAAGCACACCTGTAGTTGCCCCTCTGGATGAGTCATCCATTGGTGTAGATTCATTTCAAGTTGCTTCTTCAGCTGTACAGACAGGACTTTAGTGAATTGAAAGGAATTTTTCATTTTAAAAGTTTCTGCATGTGCTGTTGTGTGCACTTGAAATTTTATAATACTTCTTTTCTTGTTTTAATCTGAGAGGCTTTCCTATGTACTTTGAACATAATAAAGGCACCATTGTTTTACATTAATTTGTCACTGATGGTGTTTTAGATGCCAAAGGAATTTCTAAAATTTAACTTCTACAAATTTCTTTCAAAAATTTCTTTCCAAATTAGTCAAGTTATTTCTACTCCAGGTTACTAATACAGAACTCAGTGATTCTTTCACTATCAGTTCTATACATTTCAGGGATTACTGAACTCTGTTTTCTGGATATGTTAAATTTATTTGTTAAAATTGAGTAGTGAAATAAGCATGAATGCAATTTGAATCTTTTGTTTGACCTCCCATAGTGTCCATATGGCTTTGAAGCAGTTCCCTAGTTTCCTCAATCTTCAGTTTAGAATCATGAAAATGGGAATAGACTAGTCCTTACATCGTTAAGCAATCATCAGGCATGTAAACATATTTGGTAAGCTAAATGATTAGTGTCATATACATTTATTTGCAAGTGACATATCATGATCCCATACATTGGTAGGTGAATCAGATATCAAAGATAGAAAAATAGCTATATTTTGATGAGAAAAATATAGATATAATTCATGAAACTGATAGTGCTATTTGAGATAGCCCCAAGGAGAAAGATAAGATAATCAACTAAGAAGTGAAATGGAAGCCAGTGGGGACTTTTTGTGCCTGGTTGGGGACCAGCTAATTATCAAGATCATCTCCTAATGCTAAAGTTTTGTTTTCTTTTGCTTTATCAGGACAAATATCACCTAATTTGAATTTTGTTGTATTCTCTGATCATTTACCCCTTGAGATTCACAGTAAAAAATACCAATATTAATTTTGTCAATGGCTGGCCAGTGAGCTGGTAAGATGTCATGCTTGTACCAGTGAGACAGGGGTATTCCTGTCTCTGTCGTCCCAGTTCTGAAATTACTAGTGCTGTCACTATACCCAGAAGGTCACAGAGGTTTAGGGATCAAACTGGAGTCCTCATGCTTGTCAGACAACCACTTCACTGACTAACCCTCTATAGGCCTTCATTTTTTATATCTAAATGTCATTTCTTGGTTCCCATCTCTATTGAAATAAATACTAGAAAGTAATTTCATCCAAACAGTGGTCATGAGCTTTATATTAGGATCGTCATTCAGTTGGAAGCAAGTTAACAACTAGATTCTTCATTCAGGGTTTCTGATGTGAGCATCTTTTTCTCACCTCCTCTGTGTAAGTCACCATGTCCATGGCTGCTATGTCAGAAGATTAACCTTTGTTGTCCACTTCACTGGACTGAGAAATGTTTAGGAATTTGGCAGACACCTTTCCATGCTTCATTCCCCAGATCACACAAACACAGATTGTCCAGCCCAGAATTGAGGACATGCAAGGTCTAATAAGTATTCATTGATGACCCAATAGAAAACCAGATTGGTTTCACTAAGTACTGATGGATAAAAGGAAACTCATTGATACAACAATTATTGGTGATTTCTTGGTAGCAATTCTCCCTTTTGTGTCTCCTCATCTCCTGTGAGATGTCTTGCTTGGTTATCTGAGACTCTACCCCTTCCTCCTCACCTCACATGCGCTGTTCCTTCCTGTGATACCTCCTGAACCTTCTTGGGGTTTGAATTCTTAGAAGATCATGTAAACATCCTCTCACAGTCTGCTGCCTGCTAGAGCCAAAGGCGTTGTCAGCGAGGAGCAGCAGCCGCGCAGGGCTGGGCTATGTTTTTGCAAGTACAAGACAGAAAATCCATGTAATTACTCCTGAAGCCCAAGAAGCTGTGCTGTCGACAGAACAGCATGTGTAGGAAGCACTTTGTCAGGCCTCTGCTGACTAATTCCCACTCCATCTGAGGTTGCGTGTGAGCATAGCGTGCGGGTGGGTATGAGCATGCCTGCGTCAGTAAGTCCCACCAGCAGGCCTGGCAATATGGAACACCAAGACTCTAACCCCTTTCTGATTTGCTAGCAATCCCAGCTCTACCCCAGCACCATTCAGAAGAAGGCTGTGTGATGGGAGACCCTTGAGATAGGCTTACAAAGAGACAGAGAGCAGGCTTCCTTTCCTCACATGACAGCCAAGCAGTCAGGTTCACAGCACTGTGGCTCAGAAGAAAGCAAATAAACTACAAGCACGCTCAAGGTTCAGACAACCCCTGAGGAGGTAACACAGACCTTCTTTAAGCAGAGTTTGCGTCGTTCTCATAAACGACAGGAAGGGAAGATCTAAACATGTGCCTGCTGACAGCCCCTTCATTTGAGGATGTGTCAAGTTAGCTTCAATGTCCACTTACACTGTGCAGGGAAGTCCCAAACAAAAAGGAGTGTCTTGTGACGTCAGAAAATAGAGAGATACACCTGCCCCTCACCTTGCCTTAATACAATGCTGAACCTTGCTTTTATTTTTTTGTGGGGTTTTTTGTTTGTTTTTACCTTATGATAATGGCATCACCAGTCATCAACTGGAAAAGTAAAGGCCCAAAAATTCAATGTGTATGTCCGTAAGTGGCTCGATTTGTGGCTTCCTCTGCAATACTGTAAAACTCTTGAGGAATAGCCTTTTTCATCCCCCAACAGATATATCCCTGATACATATAAAAGTCTTAAACTCGTTGTAAGGCCAAATGAATACCTGTTGTATGAACGAGTGAGTGAGTGAATGAGTAAATGAATGAACAAATCAAGACAGTTAAGCAAAGATTTGTTCTATATTTCCAGAAGTAAAAGATCAATGATACTCTACCAAGTTGTACAGAAAAATGGCATTCATTACAGAGCTGTCTATAGGTACAATCATTTTCTTTATCTTTAGATCAAAAGGACAGTTTGCCATCTTGCCCAATCAACAAAGCCCTGCATGTGACCCACGCTATATGTGTGCAGAGTCTGGGTATTGGGTAGCTATTTTGTCCAAGTGGTGATGTTCCTTTTCATAAGGAAGAGAGAGATGTATAAGACTCAGCAATCTCATGGGACTTAGAAGGCTCATGAAGCTCAGAAAGTCAGGGGATCCACAAGCACTTCCTTAAATTTATAAAAGCCCTAAACCCTGCTACAAACAAAAGATTCTGCAGTAGGACTGCATGCAAGTTGGGAATGGATGCATCTTTTGTCAGTAACCACCCATGCTGGGGATGGGCTTTTCTTTTTTTTTTTTTTTTTTTTTTTTTTTTGGTTTTTCGAGGTAGGGTCTCACTCTAGCCCAGGCTGACCTGGAATTCACTATGGAGTCTCAGGGTGGCCTCGAACTCACGGCAATCCTCCTACCTCTGCCTCCCGAGTGCTGGGATTAAAGGCGTGCGCCACCATGCCCGGCTTGGGGATGGGCTTTTCATTGAGGAGGGCTTTACAAGAGTCACCCACACTTGTGTAAGTAATCCCAACAATCTCATTGGTTCACAAAACTAAACTTGGGTGGAATTGTCTCCTTGTTCTGTCACTGGTTTCCTGTCTGGGGTGAACAGATGTTTCTTCAAGTCTATCCAGGAAAAATCATCTGCAGATTTGCCTTGCAAAGAAGGAACATTCCATAAGACAAAGCTTGTGGTTGTAGAAACTTAGTTCTCTGTGAGGCCAGATGTATCCATTCCACAGTGTGTAAGCATGCTAGGAGCCAGGTGCACAGAGTGGAGTAGAGGGCAACCACAGACTCCTATCCAAGCTAGCTCTTCTGTAACTTCAGTAGAAAGGTTATATATATATATATATATATATATATATATATATATATATATGCTGTTGTTGTTGTTTTTCAAGTTAGGGTCACCCTCTAGCCCAGGCTGACCTGAAATTTACTATGTAGTCTCAAGGTGGCCTTGAACTCATGGCAATCCTTCTACCTCTGCCTCCTGAGTGCTGGGATTAGAGGCATGCTCTACCATGCCAGGTGAAACGTTGTATTTTTAATGAGTCCCCTTTAATGGGATAGGAGGCCAGAGAAGTGAACCTTACTTGACTATCTGCATTTGAGTACCAATTGTCCTGAATCACAAGATTATACCCTTATGGATGGCAGCTAAGAAGACCCATCTCTGTGTGCTTGCAATCATAAGAAATTGTTTGCTACATTAGTATACATTAGCCACCCATCATTATGCCCAGTGCATCATAGACAATGGTTGAACTGCATGTTTTCTAGTCACTCCAGAGGCTGACCTTGCTCTGATATTAAGTTATCTGAGTGGGAACACTCATTAGCTTCAAGCTTTTTCTTTGATAAGCTTTACTCTTTGGAAACTTTGCGTTTGGAAATTATAAAGTTATGGGCATAGAAAAATCACCTAAGTTAGAAGTATAATGCAGCTGTTGTCAGGCAAAGCAAGATCGAACAATTCTCCTTGGCATGTATGCTGATATGTCAGGGGAGTTTTACATTACATAAACAACAACAAGCTACATGAATAACATGGCTGGAATTATGAGAACTAGTAATGTTGATGTTGAATAATTCATAAATAATGAATATATGGTATTTCCTTCACAGGGATTTCTTTAAAGTGTTTGACTTACGAGGCCTGAAAAAGCAAACACTTCTTATATATCCAAGGGTTAATGAAAGAGTTGAATGAAGAAAAGTAGTTATTTCCTCTGCTGTTCCAGGAGTTAATGCCACGAGATAGGGGCTCTAATTCTTTCTCTTGACCCTGAACTAATTTTTGATTTGTTTGTGTTATTTTTCATATAGCCAATTACATTTTTTTGGAAAAAAATCTAACCTAAATGAGGACTTCTGACCCTCCTCAGCAAACATTTTAGAATAAGTACTTAAATATCCAATTAAAAGTTTCTCATAGGAATGTGCTGCTCTGAATGTGTCTCTTCTAAATTCCTGTGTTGAAATTGCCTGACCACGGTGTTACTGTCCTCTGGGAGATTGCTAGGCTCTGAGGGAGGAGAACTTCTCTGTGGGAGGCATGTCCTTAAACGGAAATGTGGGGACTGGAGAGACTGCTCAGTTATAGGGTCAGTGAAAGAGTCTAGCTGCCCATGTCTGCCAATGGGAGTTCGAATTACCATTTCTCACACAAAGCCTGATGCACAGTGGAGCAAAAGTATGTGATTCCCACCCACCTGTGGTAGAGGAGGCAGAACTGGAAGAATCCCAAAGTTCATGGGCCCTTGTACCTGGCCTTCTCAGTGGAGAAAGAACAAAAGAGATCCTGTCTCAAGGTGGAAATCAAGGACAAGCACCCTGAGGTTGTCCTCTGTGCTCTACACATGCACGAAGATGCATACACACACAGAAAAATACATATAAACACAATAAAAAGAAGTGTGAAAGTGGGCATGGTAGAGCCCTCATTAGACCCTGATTCTTCCAGCACAATTCTTTTAAACATTACAGTCTCAGAATTGTAAGAAATAAATCTCAGTTGCTTGTAAGTCACCAGATTTGGAGTATTCTGTTAGAGTAGCGTAAAAGGACTAAGATAAAAACTAAAAATATGTAATGTCCCCAAGTTATTTACTTTTGTCACATTAACTTCGTGAAACTTTATGTCTACTATATTTGATCAGGGAAGATAAAGTGAACATTTTTGTTTCTCATTTTTTAGTTGTTTAAAATAGATATCAGTTTAGCCAGGAAATATTTTTAATTCTGTTTCTTACTTTTGTGACTGTATAAATTTCCAGTTTTACATAAGTATGAGATCTACACCTGAAAGTATTAATTCTTATTGCAAGAAAATTACAGAAAATGTTCATGATCTAGGTCAACAGAAAATGAATAAAACATATCCACATCAATAAAAATGTCGTCCCATATATTAAAAAGAAAATATTACTTCTGAAATATTTTACACGAAAGGAAAACATCATACCCACAGCCCTGTCCCCAAGGGATGTACCTGAATTGATGATGTAGGACATTAAGAAATACAATGAACAAAAGGAGTCATGCAACCATAAATGTAGAGATATGAGAAATACCAAGAGAAACAGACAATTAACTGTGAAATTGAAGGCAGTGATAAATGTTATATTTGTAAAGTCCTAAGAAGGTCAAATGAAAATTAAACCAGATTCCTTCCATCTTATTTCATGCATATGTACTGAAAATATACAATAACAGTAAGATAAATTATAGGGAAGTTAGAAGAACATATGCCTCGCAAATTTCCCTTCATAAAACTAACAAATCACCACAAAATGTACATGAATGTTCTAATGTGTACATTACTGTGGACTCACTGTATATGTTTTTCTGATGCAATTCAGCCCTAAATCAACCTGAAGATATTAAAGCACACATGAAATAAGTATGTGAATTTCTTTTTGCTCTTTCTGTCTGTCCCATGGTGTTTTTGGGGTCTTGGTTATATAAACATGATTCTGAGCCTAAATTCTTTTGAAAAGACAGAATGCTAGCAATTATTCTAAATGTTATTGGAGTTATATGGAATAATACATGAGATAGTGTGTATGAGAGCACTTTTCAATAGCTGAGTATGGTGATGTGTTAGAGCACAATTTTAAAAATGTTCTCAAATTAATATAAAATAAACACTGAATATTTATATAATACAGTCATATATATATATATATCTGAAACAATCAACCTATCCAAGGGAGTGAACACATCTATTACATCTATTACATCCAATAGTATCCATGCCTGTCATGTTACTTTTTCCTTCCTTTTTAACTTCATTAATGTTCTTTCCTTGCTGGTTGTTGAAATCAGGGCCTGGAATGTTCTAGGCAAGTACACTACCATTGAGCTATACCCCACACCCTTCCATGCACCTACTAAGGCCATCTCTTACTGGCACTGACACTGTATATAGTTTTGTATTTTTGGAAATTTAATATGCGTGGAAACACAAAGTGAACTTGGGTTTATATGACCTGTGAGATTTTTATGTTGCTTTGTCTTTATTGATTTCCAGTCCTTCTGTTCTTATCACTGAGGATTATTCTGTGGACTTACATGATTTATCCATGTCCACAATGAAGAAAATTTGGGTGGTTTTCAATTTTTAATAATTAAAATGAACACTGGTTCACAAATATTGTTGAACAAGTAAGCATAAACTTTCTTTGCTCTTAGACAAATATTTAGGAAGAGAGTGACTAGGTCATAAAATAAATATATATTTAACCTATTAAGAAACTCCCAGACTGTTTTCTATAAGCTTTAATCATTTTACAACCTTTAAATTCATATTTCAGTGACATACCTCCTTCAAATCTATGTCAAAATATGAGTGGTGTTTAAAAAAATGTGAGTGGTTAGTCATCCTAGTACAGGAGACAAGGCTGCATACTTGAAGCTGGATCTCGCTTGTGGTTGGAGATATGGATTATCTCCTCATAGGCACTCTTGTGATTGTTTTATTATTTAGTAAATAGTTCCAAAAGTTCAAAAATATATATTTCTTATTGGTAGCTTTTATTTCCTCCTTTAAGAGAGTTTTATTTTATTTTTTAGTTAGTATGCAGGGATTTAAGTAGCATTCATTCTGGCATTTTGAAAATAATTTGTTTTGTTGATTCTCCTTCCTGCTCCACTCCCCAGCCCTCATTCCTCCATGCCACGGCCCACTGTATCATCCTCCCTTCTTGTTTACATGTCACCTGTGTCCTTTTATCTTTCCAACATCCCTATTCCTATTCATTTCTTTATGCTCTCACATAGTTACCAGTCTACCTTTATAAGTTTTACCCACATTTGCTCCCCTACACATACATACTTATAGATCTACATATCAGAGAGAATACGTGGTTTTGATCTGTTTTGAGTTCCTTTACTTATAAAGATTTCTTCTAGGTCCATCCATTTTCCTGAAGACTTTATTGGATTATTCTGCACCACTGAATATAATTTCATAATTCCACAACAGAATTGTACATATGAACCGTATTTGACAGGCTATTTTTAAGAGTACATACTATTTATGATGACATTTGTTAACGTGCTCATACACAGACCAAGCTTTGGTGTCTTATCTAAGAAAACATACTGATTGACAAATAATAAATATTTTCTCTTAATGTGTCCCTAGAAGCTTAGTTGTGACTTATGTCACATTTAAATCTCAGGTATAACTTAAGTTTTTAAAATAGTGTGATGTGTGGATTCAAGGTCATTGTTTTACACATGAAAATTTAGTTGATGTAGTAACATTTGTTGAAGCAATCACATTTTCCACAAGTGGTCTTTGTCCATTTGTCAGAAATTAGTTGGGAATACCAAAGGACAGTTATTGTAGTTACCTTCCCACTGCTGGACAAACACCCAACCAGAAGCAGCTTATGGGAGAAAAAGGTTTATTCCAGGCTTACAGAATCCAGGAGAAACACAATCAATGGCAGAAGAAGCTGGCTCACTTCCATAGATCCATAGTAGGGAGCAACAACTACAGCAAAGAGCAAGCATCAACAAAGAGCAATGAAAAACAGCCAGAGCTCAAACTGTGCTGAACATACCTTAGGGCTAGACTACAAGATCAGCCCCCAGGGACACCTGTTCCAGCAAGCTGGTGGAGACTCAAGGTGCAAGCTTAATCAAAAATACCTCATTAAATCTGTATATTGCCTTTGGTAGGGTTGCCATCTTCAAACTGTCAATTTTGCCTATCCAGGAACATGGGAGGTCTTTCCATTTTCACAAGTCCTCCTCAATTAATTTTTTGAGTGTTTTTATGTTTTCATTGTATAGATTTTTCACTTCCTTGGTTAAAGTTATTCCAAGGTATTTTATTTTGTTGTTGTTGCTATTGAAAATGGGACCATGTCCTTTGTTTTTTTATCTGTATCTTTGTCATTTGCACATAGAAAGGCTACTGAATTTTGTGCATTGATTTTGTATCCTGCTACTTTGATATAGGAGTTAATCATCTTCAAGAGTTTTGGGATGGAATCTCTTGGGTCTCTTACATATAGAATCATGTCGTCAGCAAATAGAGCTAACTTAACTTCTCCCTTTCCAAATTGTATCCCTTTTATTTCTATCTCCTGTCTTATTGCTTGAGCTTGGACTTCTAGTATTATATTGAGGAGCAGAGGTGAAAGTGGACACCCCTGTCTTATTCCTGATCTCCCAAAATTGTTCTTCACAGAGATAGAGAAAATGATCTCAAAGTTCATGTGGAAAGGCAGAAAGCCTCGGATATCCAAATATATCTTCAGCAAAAGAAATACCTCTGGAGGCATCACCATGCCTGATCTAAAGCTATATTACAAAGCCATAGTAATAAAAACAGCATGGTACTGGCATAAAAACAGGACTATAGACTAATTTAATATAATTGAGGACCCAGAATTTGGGTCAAGCAACTACAGCTACTTGATATTTGACAAAGGCCCTAACAATATAGGCTGGAAAGAAAGAAAGCATCTTCAACAAATGGTGCTCTACAAACTGGATAACCACATGCAGGCAATTGAAACTTGATCCACACATCTCACCATGCAAATCACTCAAGTCCAAATGGATCGAAGACCTCAATATAAGGCCATAATCTCAGCTATTACTGGAAGAAAATATAGGAGGAACTTTCCATGATATAGGAATGGAAAAGGACTTCCTGAACAAAACCCCAGTAGCACATGATCTTAAGCAGTCACTCAACCAATGGGATCACATGAAGCAGAAGAGTTTCTTCACAGACAAGAATACAATAAGCAAATCCAATAGATTACCCACAGAATTGGAGAAAATATTTGCTGAATATCATACCAACAGAAGCCTAATCTCTACAATCTACAAAGAACTCAAAAACCTAACAATAAAAAGTCAAACAACCCACTCATAAAATGGGGCCAACAGCTGAACAGGCAGTTCACAGAGGAAGAAATGCAAATGACAAACACACCTTAAGAAAATGTTCATCATCCCTAATCATCAGGGCAATACAAATTAAAACAACTCTGAGATTCTACCTTACCCCAATAAGGATAGCAAACATTAAAAAATCAAATGAAAATAAAGTCTGGTGAGGATGTGAACAAATTGGAACCTTCATCCACCTACTGGTGGGAATGTAAGATGGTACACCCACTTTGGAAAGCAATATGGAGATTCTTAAAAAAGTTGACTATAGAGTTACCAACATACCCAGTTATTCCATTACTAGGCATGTACCCTAAAACCTTCAAGCCTCAGTTCAGAGAGATTTGCTTAAACATCTTTATAGCAGCTTAATTCATTATAGCTAGGAGCTGGAATCAACCCAGATGTCCATCACTAGAAGAATGGATAACTAAGATGTGGTATATCTACACAGTGTAATTCTACACAGCAGTAAGAAAAAGTGACACAATGAAATTTGAAGAAAAATGGTTGAACCTGGTACGGATCATTCTCAGTGAACTTACTGAATCACACATAGATAATCACCACATAGTCTCACTCATCTACAGCACCTAACCTGAATCTACCCAAGATGCCAACATACCCAGCAAGCATCTTGAGGACTAGACAATAGGGTGGGTGGGAAGGTATGTGAGGGCAAGGGGGGGCACAAATCTAGACCCAAGCAGCAATGGTACCATAAAATTCTACATGCTAAAAGGAGGACCAAATGGTTGGACCTTCACCAGGCCCTTAGAGAGAACACCTGATTCATAAGGCACTGGAGAGGATAAGATGAAGACTAACCTTAATCTTCTATAGCTTCTCTCTCTCTTCTCTCTAACTCTTTTATATCAGTTGTCTTTTTCTTCCTTCCCTTACTGGGCACTGACCTATAACCCCCAATACCAGCATGTGGCTATAATCCACAATTAACTTTTGATCACAGAGTCCTACAAGGTTTCCTAAAAGAATGACAGATTTCTGTCAGAGTGCTTGATGACCCACCAAAAGTTAGTGGTAAGACCCTACTGCTAAAGACACCATATGTGGTTGACAAGTAACATGGACTGACATGGCTGGAAGCTGGAAGAGAGTCAGTCCCCAGTCAGCGGGTCTATTTCTAGAATGTGGTACATGGGCTACTGGGGGAAAATGACCAATATCTGTCCAAGCAACTCAAGGTCTAACCTACTTAACAGAAAATAACCTGTTGTGATGCTCACACAAGTGCAATAGTGGTGCACAGCCATGGTGGGAAACCAACTGCTCTTAATTTGGCTAACTGATCCCCTCAGTGGAACGTGTCCCATAGCTAGAGCTGGGAAACAAGTTAGAACTATATTCAAACATGAACCTGTTCTCCATTATCAAGCTACCACCAACCATGATCTACAAGAGGGCCTACAACTATTTTAAAAAAGGGGGTTATCCCATTTATCTAGTGCTAACTTTCCTTTCTGTTTGAGAATCTGCTTCTCTTTTTCAGATAGACACAGATCCTAAGGATAGAACCGCCCTATCATACCTCAAAAGGGCCCCAGCTGAAACTAAGAATAATTTGTGAAAAAGCAATGGTGTTATTTCCTTGGTTATCGACACAGAGAACAATCAGCTCCTACCAAATCAGATATCCAGAGACCCAGAGTCTCCCAACACCTCATCACTGAAGCAGACCCAAAATGAACCCAACATGGCTCATGGAAATTTTGTGGAAAAGGAGGTGGAAAGAATGTCAGAGTCACATGTTGGGTCATGATAGGCAGAGATATTTCCTCCTACCCATAACTGTGGGCTAACTCCACAATGCATGACTCATATACCTCAACAAGGAATGGCCAGGGGGACCAGGTAGGACATGAAGGAGGCTATTAATGGTACCAAATTGACTGTAATCACTGAGTACAAAACTAATTAATTAAAAAAAGATAAATAAAAAAATACCTTAGACTCCATGCATGGGATTACTATCAAATTACCACATGAGTCAATTCTAAACTCTCTTCTGTTCTATGTATTTAGTTCTAATAATGAAAACTCTATGCACAGTGCTTTTGAATATTTAAATAATTCTTTTTTCTCAATTTTTATTAACATTTTCCATGATTATAAAAAAATATCACATGGTAATACCCTCCCTCCCCCCCACTTTTTCCTTTGAAATTCCATTCTCCATCATATCCCCTCCCTTTCTCAATCAGTCTCTCTTTTATTTTGATGTCATGATCTTTTCCTCCTCTTATGATAGTCTTCTGTAGGTAGTGTCAGGCACTATGAGGTCAATTCTTAAATTATATAAATTAAGCCTCTGATTCTGCTAATTTTTTCACAGATATGTTGACTATTCCATCATATTTTTATTTTTTTATCAATTATGGACATACTTAGTGTGGCTACATCATGTGTTGATACCATCCTTTCCATCATCCCTGTCCCCATTCTTCTGGGGGACCTCCTCAGTGGAGTTGCATGTTTTCCCCATGGCATTGTGAGTTATGCATTGTGGGAACATCAGTCAGATATTGGGTAGAATCATTGCCTCTGGGCATGATGTCCCAACTTGTGGCTCTAATAATATTCAGGGCCCCCCCTTCAACAAAATTCCCTGAGCATTGTTGAGTGTGATTTAAGTCTACATCAGTGATGGGCTCTTAGGAGCCTGTGGATCTCTGCTTTGGTAAGTGTTGAGTATCCTCAGCATCTATCTCCTGCACCCTGGTGCTGATTGTCAGGTTCACTATGGAAGCTGCATTCTTGTTCATTTCCCCAATTCCTTGGTGGTTTCAGTGGGACATGGCTGAAATGCAAGGAGTAGTTTGTCTCCTCAGGTCTTGCTACCATCTGAACAAGAAAAACACATTTTCCAATCATGAGTGAAGTCTGCACAGGTTAAATGGGATAAGAGTTAGTAATTTATGGAGAATTTGATAAATGTAACCCCTATTTTAGCCCAAGATTAGTGGAAGTTTGCTATTGGAGAGTATAATATTTGTCTCTATAAGATTCTGACCTGGTTCTTACTTCTATATATGGGTTCCTTTACACTGAGCAGATCTCTTAGCCAGTCAGAAAGTTATTGGTTACTCACCAAAGTTGTGTGCCACTATTGCACATGTGTGTACATCTTGTCAGGGTATTTGCTTCTGAGTAGCTTAGACCCCTGGTTGCTCAGACAGTTATTGTCCACTTTCCCCTAGTACATTGTGTAGTGCTTTCGAGCACTAGATGGGCTATCTGGGGTCTGGCTCTCTTCTGAATTCCAGCCATGTCTCTCCATGTTCCATGCCAGCAGCATATGGAGTCATTAGTAGTAGGGTCTTAACATTTACCTTAGGTGGGTAATCAAATGCTTTGACAGAAGCCTGTCTTGTTTTGAGGATCTGGTAGTTCTCTCTAATCAACAGCTCATTGTGGGTGGTAACCACATTCTGTTACTGGGAGTTACAGGCCAGAGCCATAATTGAAAAAAAAATAAATAATAAAGTTTGGCTTTATCTCACTCTTTCTAGAACCCTTCTTTTCAGATGCTCCACACATGCTCCTGTTGAGGGTTCACTTTTTAGTCTATCATTGATGATAAAGGTTTCTACAGTACCAGTTAATTTGGGATTCAATTTTGTGTTGGCCCCCTCCCATCTTCCTACGTCCTTCCATCCCTATTATCTGGGCCTTGAGTTGTCTATCAGGTATGTCAGCAACTGGAGCTGGTCTAGGTTAGAAGCCACAAATAACTGATACCATGCAGCACTTGCCTTTCTGTGATTATGTGAGTTCACTGAGTATGACCTGTTCCAAGACTGTCCATTTTTCTACAAATTTTATTGTATCATTTTTTTCCTACTGCTAAGGAGAATTCCATTGCCTAAATGTGCTACAACTTCATTAACCATTCATCCAATGAAGGATGTCTGGGTGGATTCCAGTGCTCAGCTATAATGAATTGAGCAGCTAAAAACATGGTTGAGCAAATATCTCTGTAATGAAGCACAGAGCATTTAGGGTGAATTCCCACTAAGGGAATAACTGGGTCTGTTGGAAGCTGTATATTCATCCTTCTCAGGAATCTACCTATCGATTTCTATATTGGTTCTACAAGTTTACATTCTCACCAGCAGTGGAGTAGGGCTCCTCTTTCCTCCCAATCCTTGACAAAATTTGTTGTTTGATATTTTAATGATTGCCATCTTCTTACTGGAGTAAGGTGGAATCTTATAGTTGCTTTAATTTGAATTTCACTGATGACATGAGATATTGAACATTTTCTTAAGTGTGTGTTAGCCATTTGTATTTCTTCCTCTGAGAACACCCTATTCAATTCTCTGCCCCATTTTTGGAGTGGGTAGTTTGATTTTTTTTTATTGATTACTTTGTTTAGTTCTTTGTAGATTCTAAATATTAGGCCTCTTTCAGTGGCATAGTGGGCAAAAATTTTCTCCTATTCAGTAGGTAATGTATTAGCTTTGCTTATGGTAAGTTTGTCTGTGCAAAAGCTTTTTAGCTTCATGAGATCCCATTAGTTGTCTGATTGTTTAATTTTTTGGACTACTATGGTTTGTCCACAAAGATTTTCCCCACTTCTATATCATGGAGAGATCCTCCTATTTTTTTCTTCCAGAAGGAGAAGAGATACAGGTCTTATATTGACGTCTTTAATCCATTTGGACTTTAGTTTTTTGGTGTAGTAAGATCTTGATTATTTCCTTCCTTCTGGAGCTCTTTGGGTTGAATTCCTCTTGTTTTTCCAACACTTTTAGGTGGATGGATAGGTTATTAATTTGGGATCTTTCTGATTTTGTTATGAAAGCATTCACTGTTATGAATTTTCCCCTTAGGACTGCCTTCATTGTGTCCCATAAGTTTTGGTAAGTTGTATTCTCATTGTCATTTAATTCTAGAAATTTTACAGTTTCCATTTTGATATCTTCCACTACCCATTTATTGTTTAAAAGTGTTCAGTATGTTGTTCAGTGTCCAGGAGCTGGTAGAATTCTTGAAGCATCTTATCTTGTTAATTTCCAGCTTTACAACATTGTGATCTGATATCATGCAAGAAATTATGTCAATTTTCCTGAATTTATGGAGGCAGGCTTTATGGCCTAAATATGATCTATTTTGCAGAATGTTCCATGGGCTGCTGAAAAGACTGTGTCTTCTGCAGATTTGGGGTAGAATGTTCTGTAGATGCCCATTAAGTCTATTTGATCTATGGTGTTGTTGAACTGGCTTACTTCCCTGTTGATTTTCTACTTAGATGATCTGTCTGTAGATGACAGTGGAGCATTCCAGTCCCCAACTACAATGGTGTTGTTGCTTATTTCTGTTTTGTTGTCAACTAGGTTTTGTTTTATAAACTGTGGTGCACCATGTTTTATTATCTATCTATCTATCTATCTATCTATCTATCTATCTAATCTATCTATGTATCTATGTGGATTCTGATGTCCTTCTTTTGGATCATTCATTGATGTGTAAGAAGTGGTCATCTTTATTGGTTTAGGTTACTTCTGGTTTGAAGTCTATTTTGTCAGATATTAAGATAGCAACACTTGCTTGCTTCTTATTTCCACTTGCTTGTAATATCATTGTTTATAGAGAGAGTGCAAGAGATGAATGGAGAGAGAAAGATAGAGAGATAGAGATAGAGAGAGAGTTGGCATGCCAGAGTATCAGCCACTGCTTTCAAACTCGACACTTATACCACATAGTGGGCATGTGCGACCTTGTGTTTCCCTCATCTTTGGGTTTACATGGCATCTGGAGAGTTGAAAATGAGTCCTCAGGCTTTGGAGGAAAGGGCCTTAACTGCTAAACCATCTCTCCAACCTCATTTTATTGGAATATTATTTTCCATCCTTTCACCCTGAGGAGGGGTCTGTCTTTAATCTTGAGGTGGGTTTCTTGAAGACAGAAAATCTAATGGTTCATTTTTCTGATCCACACTGTTAACTTGTGTCTTTTGATGGGTGAGTTAAGATTGTTTAAGGATAGAACTTTGAGGATTGATTTAATCCTGGCCATGTTAGGGTACTTTATTGGATTTGCTGTTTTCTTGGACTATGTCCTGTTTGGATCTGTTCATATTTTGGTTATTGTGATCTTCTTCTTGTAGGCTCTTAAGATTGTTTGCTTGATTCTTTGTGGAATATTTCCTGAAGTGTTCTCTGTGGCTTTGGCTTTAAATTTGTATACTCATATAGCTGGGTTTTATCACAGAAAGTTTTTCTTTCACCATCTATTATGAAGTAGCAGCAGAGAACCTGGTCAGGGTGTGGCACATTGGGTGAGTAGGTGGGGGGACCCAAGGGTCTAGTGGGCTATCCAAGAGTGTGGGAATCACCTGATTCCCTACTATCACCCTCCATGCCTGCACACTGGAAATCAGGTAAGGCCTACTCATACCGGAGCCCCACAGATCTTGCCTGATATTCCTCTGGGAGCTGAAGTGTGGTTAAGAGGCCACCATTTTGACTACAGGCCCTTCCATCACATTTTAACATATATTTTACAATAAAATTTACATGTGGAAAAAATCAAGATCTTAATATTGAATCTGATGATATCATCAATCATATTTCTTTTTTTTTTTTTTTTTTTTTTTTTTTTTGGTTTTTCGAGGTAGGGTTTCACTCTAGCCCAGGCTGACCTGGAATTCACTATGGAGTCTCAGGGTGGCCTCGAACTCACGGCGATCCTCCTACCTCTGCCTCCCGAGTGCTGGGATTAAAGGCGTGTGCCACCACGCCCGGCTTATCATATTTCTTCATTGAACTATTTACTAAGTTTCATTGTTAATGCTCATTTATAGTTTTCAGGAAGTAAGTCTTTCATATTTTTTGTCCAATGAAGCCCTGGAAGTTTTACGTCTTTGGTGACGTTATAAATGGTACTACTTTATGTAAATTTATGTTTCTCAGGAACTGGTATATAAGAATATAACAGACTTCTTCATAACAATTCTGTATCATGCATCCTTGATAAACTTGGTTATTATTTCTTGATGTAGTCAGGTTCACATGGCTGAGAGAAAAACAGCTGACCAGGAGCAGCTTGTGGAGAACAGGGTTTATTTTGGCTTACAGACTTGAGGGGAAGCTCCCTGATGGCAGAGGAAAATAATGGCATGAGAAGAGGGTGGATATCAATTTCTGGGCAACATCAGATGGGCAACAGCAACAGGAGAGCAGCCAGGGGAAACTGGCTATAATACTCACAAGTCTGGCAGAAACAATACATTACCTCCAGGAGGCATTAGTTCCCAAATCCCCATCAGCTGTGAACCTAGCATTCAAAACACCTAAGTTTATGGGGGACACCTGAATCAAACCACTACAGTTCTACTAACACGTTCTTAGATTTTAGCCCATTTTCTGCATAGACCATTTGGTCAACATGTTCCTTTCAACTATAGATGCTTTAGTTCATTTTTTCTTGCTATATTGCACATGTTAGAACTTCAGTTTAATTCTGAGCAGAAATTAGGTAGTTGACTTATTGTTGATATTAGGGATGTGGGGTTCTATTGTCACCTTCCCATACAATAGTTCTTCCAGGTATTTTAATAGATACCCTTTACCAGATGTAGGCATTTATCAGTGATTCTTTGTTTACTGAGACTGTGTGCGGGGAATTTATATTGGGATTCACCAAGTGCTTTATTATTCCAATGCTATGAGATTAACACATTATTTCTTTCTTACTCTTGTATATACAGCCATAATCCATATAATGATCTTCTGGTGATACAAATCAAATATACAACAATGTTCCTAGGAAATGATACTGGTGCCAAATAATTTTATATTCTATTCACATTGTAGGCATTGTAATATTAAAACATAATGCATTCATTAGTAGTGTTGTCAGTATATTCAAACCACCTGCGGTGCCAGTCATAGAAATTTATACAATGAATATAGTTGTTTTGAATAATACTGTAAGATAATAAATAGCTATTACTAGTTTATATACTCACAGTACTAAACTTTTATTGTTTTATCAGACTGTACACCTGTTTGTAAAAATATTTGCTATCAAACCCTGTTCTGTTTTTACACCACCAGGATTCTCAGGTGTTAAAAAGCCACAATGAGTGATTGATCTATAACCAGGCTTATGTCCTCTCTACTGTCAATCCAGGGTATTTAATATATAAAACATGTAAAACTCAAGTATTTACTGATAATAAATCATAAAAAAATTTTAAGAAACAATTCTTCATTATAATATAATTTTTCCATTTGGTAAGAAACAATTCCATATATATATATATATATATATATATATATATATATAATTTTACCATTTGGTAATACTAGACAAATTTGCATATTAATAAATGTACAGGTTTATATTTCATAAATAGTTAAATATTGGCTGAATTTTCATATTGCAAGACATAAAACGTCTTCAATAGTTTTCAGATTTGACCAATATTTTGGTTTTATAATTGTCAATGCTGACAATGCCATTTTTTCTTATGCATAGTTCAAGTTGGCAGAAGTACATTTAGTATTATTTCACAAAGAGTTGGAAATTCTTCCCTAATACAAAGCTAAAATTTGTTTAATGATTTTTTTTAATCAAGCTCATGTGAGAAACTCAAACAGAAATTTTGAAGTCTGCATACTAACACAATCCAATCCAAAAATATGATGATTTGATAGTATATATACATATAAAATTTATTGTTTTCAACAACTAAGCCATTATATTTCTTAGAGAGCAGAAAACATTGTATGCACAGTACAAACACTTCAATTCAAAGTGCACAGTAGTCTTGAATGTGCTGAGGTGCTGCAGCCTTCGGGCTTCACCTGGCATGTCAGCATGCACAGTGCAAAGTGGGTATGTGGAGTGTCCAGAGCAAAGACTACAGTTAAGTTGTAGGTTCCCAGGGTCACATGCATCTCAGGTTCATTACATATTTGCTTTTGAATTAATTTCTGCTGATTTCAGGTTGAGAAACGTTTTACCATTGTCAAATTTTCCCAACTTTATCATTCAGTAATGTAACCCCATATGTTCCCTTGTACACAGGTTTTAGAGGCTGTGACCTATTCCACTTGGGTGTGTGAAAGCACACAGTGAAAACTATATCCCGATGATGAGTCTCAGCACAAACGATCATCAAATGCGTCATAATTGTAGTAAATCACATTCACTGATTTCCAAATAGTAAATCACTTCCATGGCCCTTCAATAACTGTGCTTTCCTCTTAATGGTACATCCTTTCAAAATTGTTGGGTTTGAGTTGCTAAAATGATATTAAGTTATTTTTCCAACTATGAAGTTGAGACTTAGGAATTTTATAGCTCTCAGGTCGACTGAAACCTATATTATTTAATTATAAATTTCATTTTTTTCCTGGTGTTTTATTTCTTATTTTGAAACCTATTTTGGCTGATATAAATGCAACTCCTCTAGGTTTATTTTGATGAGGATTTGCATGAAGTTTCTTACTCTATACATTTAGTCAATTTATTCAAATCATTGTACTTTAAATTACATTTTTTGAGGCAGCATAACATTGGGGCTTGCTCTACCAATCAAGTTTATAATTTATGCTTTCCAATCAGTGAGATTAAGTCACTTATGTTTAATATGATTTCTATGTATCTCTCTCTTCATATACATACATACATACATATATATGTATATGTATATATATATATATATATATATATATATATATATATATGGAGAGAGAGAGAGAGAAAGAGGGAGAGAGAGAGAGAGAAAGAGAGAGAGGGAGAGAGAGAGAGAGAAATGTGCACGCCAGGTTCCTCAGCCACTAAAAAGAAACTCTAGGTACATGTACTCCCTTGTGCATCTGGCTTATGTGGGTCCTTAGGAACCAAATCTGGATCCTTCGCCTTTGCTGTTAAGCTCCTTAACCACTAAGGCATCTCTCCAGCCCATGACTTGTCTTTAATTATTATCTCATATAAATATTATTATCCATGTTATTTATTCACTATAGTTTCTAATTATCATTTCCTCTTTTGGTTGACTTCTTTTAGATTGCATATTTTTATTATTTCATCATTTTTCCTATATAAGTATAATAACTATAGCTATGTTATTTGTCCCTAACAAGCCTACATAATAAATTAATTGAGGTTTATAAAATATATGAAAATTCTTGATTTCATTTCAGGATATAGACAGTAATACTTCCCTTGTTACAGAATTATCTGAAGAAGTATTTTCCATAACTTCTGCATTCCAAGTATAATATGTTTTTTTTTAACATAAGGATTCTATTTTCTTCACTGATTGTGGGAAATTTGATAATGATTTTCTTTGTATTTGTTTCATAGAGGATTTGTTGCCCTTATGGATCTATAGGTTGATAATTTTCATCAGACCTGGAAATTATTTAGCTGCAGCTCTAAATATGCATAGCTTTTATTTTTCTACATTGAAGACATAAATTATCTATATTATATTCTCCTTGAATTAAAATATAATATTTTATTCATTTTGCATAATTTATTTTCATCCTTAAATGTACCAATTATTTTCTTTATTATCCAATGTGCCATGAGACTGATCTAGTATGTTTTTAGTCTCAGGTATATATTTTTTCTTCTGTAGAAATTCATATTGGGAAATTTTTACAGTATCTTACATGTATTTAATTTTCATGTATTTCTGCTAATGGTCTTGTATGGTGGTTTTCAGTTGGGTCAGTTTTGGAGCTATTTAGAGTGATTCATTCCTTTCCTCATCATGTTTTCTCTTTCTGTGCTTCTTTGAACACCTGTTTCATTGGCTGCCAGATTTTTACCTTTCTGGATTCTGGACAGTTTTGCGTTTCTACAAATGTACTTGAACTTTGTTATGGGATTTGGTAAATCACTTGAAAATCCTTTTGAGGCCTTCCTTCTGTGGAAGTTTGGAATGATGCATAATAACAAGCTAAGTATTCTGTAAGTTCTCCCCAGTGTGCCCTAAATCACAAGTATTTACACTCTAGCCTGTGGGAACAGACTGTCCCTGGAGGGTTGAAGGTGAGAAACAGGGATACAGGGAAAATGGGGGAAGCAGAACTTACCGAAACAAATTATGTTCAAAAATGCCAGCAGGACACCTGATAGTTAGTATGATAATTAAAAAAAAATGATGTAGTAGAACACAACTTTAATTCCAGTACTTAGGAGGCTAAGGTAGGAGGACCACTGTGACTTTCAGGCCAGCCTGAGCCTGCACAGTATGCAGTGAATTCCAGGTCAGCCTAGGCTAAAGAGAGACCCTACATCTAAAAAAAAATAAAATAAAATAAATAATAAAATTGTCAATATCTCTTCCACCATCCATTTTATTATTTGTTTTGCTGCTTATTGCATGTGTTAGGCCAGATACATTTATCATTTCAACTGCACCAAAATGAATGTTTTTGAGGTTAAAGTTTATCATTATAAAATTATTAACATTAAAATGTAAAGAACTTTTCAAAAACATGATAGTAAGAAAATACAAGGATGGACAGACAGAATAAGGCACATGCAAGAAAAACTTATTTTTAATAATTTATTTATTTATTATGAGAGAGAGAGAGAGAGAGAGAGAGAGAGAGAGAGAGAATGGGTGCACAAGGCCTCTAGCCATTGCAAATGAACACCAGACACAGGCAGCACCTTGTGCATCTGGCTTTACATGGGCACTGGTATCTCAATCTTGGGCTTTTAGGCTTTCCAAGCAAGCATCTGAGAAAAAGAGAGTGGCTACACCAGGGTCTCTGGCCACTGCAAATGAACTTCAGACTTTTGTGCCTCCTTGTGCATCTGGCTTATGTGTGCACTGTGGAGTGGAACCTGGGTCCATAGGCTTGGTAGGCAAGTGCCCTAACCGCTAAGCAATCTCGCAAGCCCTGAAAATTTCATTTTTATGTGGGTAATGTGCTTGAAGCACACAGGGACAGGGAAGATGGCATGAGCAGACACCCGCTTTTTCTGCCATCCTGTAGCCCGAGTCCTGTTAGGTTTACTGGTGTCACTTTCATTCACAAGAAATCATCAAATAACTATGTTTGACAAAAGTAGTTCTATTTTTTAAATGGTTGAAAACATCCATCTTTCATAGAATAATATCATGATCATCCACTTGACTTACTGGGTTGAAGCTAATCACAAAGTTCAGCCACCCCAACTGCTTCCAGCTCCACCAACATGTGTGCTTACTCTTTTTGTTTGTTTGTTTTGCTTTTGCATCGCTTTATGATGCACCATATATGATATATATGATGTGGATTTTGAGCAATGTTATGTGGTATGGCTGCTTTTGTAAAGTAGTGTTCAGTTTACTACACTGAAGCCTATACCATCAATGTGGTCATGAAGTCTGCAATCCATGAGAGAATGCATATCTTCCCAACTCTATGATCTCTTGGCCTTCTTTCCCTAACACATTTCCAAGTGTTAAACACTCCATTACATTTAGGTCCTCTATACTGTAAAGTGACTCTCTCAGATCTATTGTTTTATTCCTAGTATATCTGGCATCTTTTTTTTTTTTTTTTGATGTATACTAAACTTTCAGTAATGTATTTTTTCTTCTTCCTTAGGAACCACTTTTATCATAATCACATGCATTTTTGTTGAAAATATTTTCTTTGAAATAACATGGAAACATGCTAAGTAGCCCTGTGCTGCCATCCAATCCTCAGTAATGTTTTCTTGATGTGTTAACATTATGCACGTATTAGTACATAAGCTTGAAAGAAAAAGTAGCAACAGGATAAAGCCTTGCCTTTTATTATCTGTCAGACATAGGACACATGTCATGTTCTTCCAACCATGGGCTTCATTTCCATCTGCAAACAGAACCAACATCTAAACAACAATACTGAGACAGGACCCAATCGCACACTCTCCTGGCTCATTTGCTTCTGATGGCATTTTTATCATGTGCTCCTTGTTCTTGGACCCAGAACTTCAATGGTACCCTACATTAGCCCCTTCCCATGGAGTTTTAATTTTCTTCTTCTTTGTTAATAAAGAATTCAAGGAAACTTTAATCAATTTTGGAAAGTGGAAGAACTGGATGGGGTCAAGGGAAAGATTTCGTCTTGAACACTGCTTTCGTCATTCTTGCACATTTTTGCCTGAAGGTTTTTCAAATCTCAGATTTCCAGGCAATTTCAAGTACTCTCAATTAATTAAGATTTCTGAAGCCAACAATCATTTTCATTTTGTAAATTCACATTAAGGATCAAGATTATTTTATTATTACATGGAATGGATTCAGCAAATAGAAATCTGTTCACTCAACAGCAAAAGAAGACCCTGAGGTAAGAACAAGAGGGACATAATATATACACGATTTTACTGTGGCACTGGCAGAAGGAATGTGTGTCCATTCCCCCCTTCTTCCCTGCTGGCTTTGGATGCCTTCTGTCCCCAGACTGTGTGAATAAAGCCCACCCATCTGACATGCACAATCTCTGCAGGAAGACTTACTGTTTTAGTCCCCTGTCTTATTACAAGATAATTTAGCCGATTAAGTCTGGAACACAGTCTAGTTCTACTTTATACAATGATAAATTTCTTCCTAGCATTTCACCATGTGCTGCTGTGTGTCAGTCTTACATTAGTCAAAGTACTAGAGACTATTAAATTTATAAAGGAAAATGCTTATAGAGTTCACAGATTTTGAGTTCAAACTCCATGATTGGGCAGCCCCATTGGCTTCAGGTGGAGACAGAGCATAATGTGGCATGGTAGGCAGGCCACATATAAATATTAATGAAGGCAATTTCACTTTCCAGTGTTCCTGTACATTCTCTCTCCCTTACTCACTCCCCTCTTTCTTCCATCTTGCAATTCCTTCTCCAATGTACTTATTTGCTTCAGGCCTTTATTTTTCTGTTTATAAAATATCATTACATGATAAGGATCCCGTCATAAATTAGTGGTAAGAGCAGGTTCTACATGGCCTCAATACCTCATTCTAGGTCTCAGCTACCATCTCCCAACACTTACCCCTAGCTCTTAACAGTTCTATCATTTCTCAAAGAGTACGAAGCTGGGACAAGCCTTTGAGTGTAATGGTCCACACCCAAGTCATAGCATCTATGGCATTCCTAATCTCTCTTCATGGGAAAGAGTCTTTATCTTTTTGTTTTTTCCCACAGCAGTTGCCAAAGAGTGAAGGTAAAGCAGAAAGGTGAGGGTGAAGGCTGATGAGTTGCTTATTTCTTGCAGCCTGGCTGGCTCGACATGGACATTCATGTCTCTAATGTTGCAAAACTTCTTCTAGGATCCACAGTACCCATGTGCATACAGATGGCAGCTGCAAGTGCATTTTGTATCTATATTCTCCATTTTTTGAGAAAAAAAGGCAATAATCTCCTAGGGAGAATATAGGACATACCTCCAGTCTCCTCTCATTAACAAACACTATTTTGGCACATGGAACTCCTGAGTACCCTTAGCTCTTCTTATTCTTAAACTCATATATTTTATTTTATTTTATTTCTATAGTAAGTTTATTAGATATTTTACACACATATATAAACGTATTTTGATCATAATTTCCTCTCATTACCTCCTTTAAGCCTCCCTCTATGCCCCACTTCCACTTAACTCCAAAATCCCTAACCCATGCATGACAATACAGATAACATTAATTAAACTCAAGTGATCACACCCACAACATAGAAATAAACATAAGACATCAGTGTAGAAGAGGGTCTAGTGGGGAAGAGCTTTTATACTACTGTGAGCCAGTAGGTGGTCAAATATACTTTAGAAAAATACTACCTTAATCACCTAGTGTAACCTTTCATATTCCTTGAATTTATTGAACTATTTGTAAAGAAAGATTTTAAAAGGCTGCTGAAGAGCATATCTATGCACAAGCAAATATTGGAGCATTAATGGCAAAAAAATGTAAGAAACAACAGGAGGAAGAATTATGTAAGCAATGCATGCCAATAAGAAGTTACAATGCAATATTAGTTAGGAAAATCATCTTCATTGCTAACAGTAATTAGTCTGATTCTAAGGAAAGAAGCCCATTGTCTCTTGAGACTCCTGTAGCTAACGTTCCTTCTCCCTCTGTCATTCTCATGAGGATTTAAGCAGAAGGTCTTCCATATTTAGATCCAGAAAATTTCAACCAAACCACCTGAGAATATTCTAACTTACAATTTTTTTTCTGTTTCTGGGAACTGATATAAAAATGCTTGTGTTAATCCTTTAGGCTGTTGGAAGTGGATATATTTAAGCAAGATTCTGTGGTTAGCCTACTGTATATCTGCATAAAGTTTCTGGTATGACACGGTGGCTCAGGCTCTAGACCTCTGTGATGGTTAAGTTCCATTGTCAACTTGATCTGACTAGGAACCCACAAACATTTCTCTTGCTTGGATCTCTGTGGCTACTTCCAGGAAGGACTGACTGAAGGAGGAAGTCTTTTCCCCAGAGTGAGCCCTTCTCCCAAAGTTGGCAGCCTTCTTGGAGGGGTGGGGGGCTTTATGTAAGGAAGCTCTGGGAGAAGAGAGCCCATTCCTCCTGCTTGGCTCCTAGTACTGCTGCTGGTGAGTGCCTTCACTTGCACGTGCATCTATCCTGTTCAGCTGCCCTTCATTGGCATTAGAACCAAGTTTCCTCAGCCTTCCAAGATGGACTAAAAACCAGCAGCTTTCCAGGAAGCCTTCAGGCCTTCAGTGCTGGATTGGGACTCCTGAGCAGCTACTGGACTCCTTACTTCTCAAGCTTGCAGACTGCTATTGTTGGACTAACTTAAGATAATCCAATAAATTCTCTTTTCTAATGAAATTCATTCTATTAGTTCTATTCTGATAGTTCATGCCAGTGGCTGCTCAATTCTTAAAGCTGTATTGTAATAGCCATCAACTAATATCACCACTTCCTCCAGCATGGCAAACTCTGCTTAACCCCTATATGAGAAACATCACGCATAGGCATGTGACCAGAAAGCTATAAGAGGGGCGGTCACTAATCCAAGCTTCACTTGTGTACCTTCTGAAATACAGACTGCTGTCATCGTGTCCTCTGGATCTGAAGATGGCATAGACATTCAGTGACAAAGGTAGCATGCTTAATGGATCCTTCCACATCCTGCTGAAGGATTTGAACATATCCCCTCATATTGTTATTCTCCTTTGTCTCTATGAGGGCATTAGTGGGTTTCTTCCATGAAAACCTAGGATAGGCGAAGAGCTGGCAACCCTGTTTTGATACCTTTCTTTTATTCTCTGTGGCTCTCACCTCAATAAGCTGAAGAGAACAAAGCAGATACTCCAGACCTATTAACTGAGAGTCTTAGTGTCACCTGGAACTTTTTTTTTTTTTGGATTAATATAGCTGCTGCCACATCTGGCTCCCATAAGGTATACTGCGAGGTCTAATGTGGTTAAGTCATGGTACTTGAAGAAAATACATGTTGCCAAATCATCCCTGATAGACATGCCAATAAATCATCCTGCAGTTTCATGAGGAGTGATTAAGGGAAACATTTTCTCTTCCTTATGCACAATGCACCACTGGATTCAGAAGCTAGTGGCTGGGGAGCAGAACATCACTATCATGTCTCTGTGAGCTACATCTGGACCAGGAGCCCCTCACCTCTAACATACTCTACCATTTTGGGGTATGCAACCAGATTGGGAATAAATTCATACAAAAACTCCTCTGTGTCCAGGTGGAGATAAGCTGAAGTATAGTGCTATTGACTTTAAATTCCATTTTATTATTCTTTGACTCACTAACATATTCAGTTTCTTATTTTTATCCTCTCCTCAAATTCCTGGTCAGTGTTAAATGAAGGCAGATGATGCAGTCAGGCATACAAAGAATTTCACAGTACTAGATGTTTCTACCTCCAAGTAATATATCTTAACTTTCAATGCTGCTACCTGAATTCATTCCTCTCTTTAGACATTCCATGTGCTTATGGAACCTAGAAAGATGGCAGCTATGGGAAAAGAATGTGGAAAAGGAATGCATTTATAGGCCTAGCTTTAAAAGACCATCCAGAAGGTGAGTGAATTTTGGTTAGAATTTTGGTACAATATGTCTACAAGAAAACATATGAAAAAAGATGGTCAGTTAACACAAAGCAATGTCTTGAATGATGGTCCCGTCAGGGCCCAAGGCTCTCCTGAGCTACTTCATCAGCCTTTTGAGGTCAGAAGGCTGAATGACCAGTGAGAACCCCAGTAACACCTGTGAGTGTGTGTGGCTTTAGAAGGTGGAAGCATTTGTATGTCTGTTGATGCAACAATCTCACATCTCCACTTTGTTTGAAAACACTTGGTTTTATATAGTGCTGTGTTCTTACAAATGGACTACTTAATCATCTAATGAATGTATTCTACTTGTTACTAAAGCCAAGTCAATTTGATAGGGTTTCTTCTCATTTCCTCAATTTTGTTATTGCCGTCAAAAGAGGTTGAGATTTTTTTTAATAGCCAAACTATTCTATGAGCCTAATTCTTATACTTGCTGACCAAATTCACATTATAAAATAATCTCCTAAAAAGGATTCCTTACCTTGTTCAAGCATTTTTTTTCAGAGAAGTGAAATGTCATTTTTAATTATATATATATATATATATATATATATATATATATGCATATATATATATATTGATATTGTTTGTGTGAAATAAAAATTTTGAGAAAGCAGAAACAGTTGTATAGTACCCCATTTATAAAGATATTCTACTTACAGTTGCTATCAATCTGTTTTCAAATATCCCAGGCGGTCTGGAGAGCCTACCATAGGCATGTACCTTGACCTTTGACACTTACTGTTATATGCTGGCTGAGTGAGTCAATAATGCAGCTGGATCTCACATTGGTGTTTTTGATGAGGTAATCTGTAAATGGACTGAGGGTCAATAGCATCACTGTGTTTTCATCTAGCCTGGGTTCATAGTAGTGCACTTTTTGTGAAAGACTGGTTTTCCAACAACTTTCCACAAATACTAATAATTGTAGGTTTAAACCATATTAGGACTTGCCAGATGAATGTCCACTGTATCTGTTTTTGTTTGTTTGTTTGTTTGTTGTTTTTGTTGTTTAACAGGTAGGTATATGTATCATCCTAGGTCCTTCTTAGGTTAAATTACAAAGAAGATTCATTCTCAAATAAGGTGAGTAAGAGATTCTTGGTATTACAATCTGCATTTTGTTTGGACTTCCTTAATAACCATGGGCATGAGGGAAAAATAAAAACAATAGAATTTCTGTCTTCATTATTCTTCAGTTCTGCTCATGCCTTTGTGACAATCCATTGAAGTGTGTTAAAAAATAAATATTTTCCTTTGTAGACCTGTCAACCCTATTTTCTGTGCTCACAAATCCTATTACTTTGTTTTAATCATCCTATATGACCTCTTCTCCCACTACAGGACACCTTTCCTTTAGCTTTTGTGCCTTTGAACAAGAGAATTTCTCTTTCTGGGGATCAATTTCTCAATTTTCCCACATGGCAAACTCCTGTGGCCTCAGAAGTGGGTTTGAGTGTCAGTGCTGGAATGCTTCCTCTTGGCTTCCACCACAGCTGCCATCGCTGGGGTGACGTGACGAGCCACTTCCTCTCTCACTTTTCTGACTTCATTGGACTTCCCATTTCTATAAGATCTAATCTCTGGATTTTTGTCCTTGGTCTATCACAGTGACCAACTGTATATAGCACCTTATTCAAATATGCGTGACCTGAAATTTAAACTTTAAAAAGGTATTTCATAGAAGCCTGGCATGGTGGTGCATGCCTTTAACTCCAGCACTCGGGAGGCAGAGGTAGGAGGATCGTGCGTGAGTTCGAGGCCACTCTGAAACTACATAGTGAATTCCAGGTCAGCCTGAGCTAAAGTGAGCCCCTACCTCGAAAAACCAAAAAAGAAAAAAAGTATTTCATTTTCCTTATGCTTTTTACCATTCAAAAATTGAAAACCGAAACATAATGACTCATGCATTTATGTGATATTTAGAAAATTAATTGCAATTATGAATTTGCAAACGACTTTGTACCAGACAGAAGAGGGGAAATGCATGAAAAAAAAAATCCCTAAAGAACCAACCAGAAATGAAAGAACATTGCTTGCCTTTTCAGTGTTTCATTGTTTTGGGGGTCAGAGTGCATCTTTTGGATGTCTCTCAGCTTTCCTAGCACAGGACCCTGTTGTGCATGTAAGGTAATCCTTTAAAAGCCTATTCCGTTTTTGCTAGGGTGGATGGATGGGGAGAGGAGGGAGGAAGAGCCTCAAAAGTACAATCTGTCGCTTAAAGACCTGCAAAGAATATCAGATTATCTCCATTCAACAAACAACACAGGCTGGGAAGATGCACATTTGCAGGTGGTAGAACCCACTGAATAACCTAATCAGAAATCAATTCTCCAAACAGGAGGAGACATTTCTTTTTGTCTGACTCAATTACTTGGATAGGAAAAGACAAAGCATGGCAATGATGCGGGGATAATAAATCAGTGCAGATTAATCGATTAATATCAGTGTCTCATTTGGGTCACATATTTTTCTCCTCTTGAGGCCTCAGATGTAGACAAATGAAATCCAGAATTAAAAAGACTCTTGGAAATGAACAAGACAGTCATCAAATCAGAAGCTCAGTCAAGTGAACTCACCAGTCTGTGACTATCACACGGTTGGTTGGTGATATTCACTCAGTGGACCAATGTGGACATGCAACCTTGAGAAAAGGCAACAGAAGGCGGCTTCCAAAATGGGATGTCGAGCAAAAGAATTTAGACTTCTATGTTGTCATTGCCAGTTCCATTCTGAACAAATTCAAATCTGCATTGTAAATATTTCCATTTAGGTCTGGGGGGTTATTTGTGCCCGAGCCAGCTTCTTGGATCAATCATCCATTTTTACTGGCATATTTATTACTTTGGAAAGTGTGATACCCAGCAGTGAAGGCAGTGCCTTCAAATGCAGAGATTCTCTGTTCCATCTGAAGTGGATATTGGGGTTCTCCCCTGCCATGAATTCAAGGAAGATACTGGTCCTAAGAATGGTGTGAGTAGATGAGCTAACCTTGACCATGAAGAAAAGATCCTGAAGTCATGGCCTCCCTCCTATAAAAGGAAACACTCCTTGGTTGCAGATAGGACACTTACAGGGTGTTTAGTGGCCTTAGAAGTATCTCAGGTATGCATGACTTTCCCTTGCCCTTATAGCAGTCCATCATTGACTGATGTGGTGTAATGAACTATGAGAGAAAATGATTTTTTTTTCTGGTTTCTGCAAACTAAACCAATGGGAAAATTGTGAAAATGCCTAATAAATGATAAATTTTAATGAATTTTTATAACTTCATACTTTATAAGAAAATAAAGTGATTGTATCCCCATTGAAGTTTGGGTAGGATGTTAAGAAACTCTTGATATAGAGCCCTCTGTTGCCACAGCCACTGCTGCTCATGGGGGATGAGCAGCAGTCAATCAGCTTCACCAGGAACCCCATCCTGAGGGAGGACAGCTACTGATTTTCTGATAACACTGACTGTGAAAAAAATCACTGAGGTATTTTCTGTGCCCTATTTATTTTAGACAATCATAGCTACCTTATTAATGTAACTAATATATAGTATGAAAATGTATCCTTTGTTTACATATATTTACAGTCATCTCTTCCTTTCGTCACTATAGCTGATTGGCCATTTTACACACATACAGCACTCACAACACTCATGAGCTATAGGCGCAACTTAAGAAATCTTATGAAAACAGTTAAACAACCACATACTGAAAGCACACTGTGAACTCAGTGCTGCAAAACCTGTAGGGAAGAAAATAACTTCAAAAACCATATCATGAATCCATTTTTATTTTGTTGCCATCATCTTTTCCACCTACTATAATGTAGTTAGTGAGGCATTGTGAGGTCATGAATATCCAGGCCATTTTGTGTCTGGATGATGGCATTATAAGAAGTCCTACCCTTCCTTTGGCTCTTTTGTTTTTTCTGCCACCTCTTCTTCAATAGACCCTGAACATTGGAAGGTGTGACAGAGATGTTTCAGTGCTGAGCACTTCTTGGTCACTTCTTCTCAGTACTATGGTGCCTTTTGAATCATTCCAGAGGTCATCACTATCTGGAAAGAAAAGCTTCTCTAACCGAAAAGTGCGAGTAGCCTGGGAATGAACATTAAAAGAAGTGCTTACTGGACAGTTTGGTGAGCATAATATATATGCATTTAGCCAGACAGCAGTGTTGTGTAACCCCCCCCCCCACCCAGGGTTCATGACCTCCTCTATCATAGGTTTTCAGTACCAGGCATGCATTTCCTCCCATAGAGTAGTGCACTGGTCCTATAGGGAATGGTTGTTTTCTCCCATAATAGACATTCCACTCTTGTACCTGTTGCCTCATTTGACCTGGCTGGCCAAACTGAAGGCCTGCAATCTCCACTGTTGTTTAACTACACTGATGATTTCTCTCTCCCATACAGCTGCATGCAGCATACCTTTTGCTAACATTCTGTCAACTGGTCTACAGGAAGGAGATTTTCAACTCATCTCCAACTTGATTTCTCAGTGACCTTGTAGCCCAAACATGTGGTGTCTTCAGCAACAGGATATTACCATCTATTCCTGGTGGGATACCAAGAACATTGGCAATGGCCTATAATGTTTTGGGGCATCAGGGAACTCCCTAGCCAACAACTCACTGTAAGGTATCCCAGCCTTGGTGCTGAAGCCTTTCTAGTAACAGTCTATGGCTTTGGGGTGTGCCATTGTCCAAAAAGGTAGTTATCCATATGACTTATTCATACCCTCTTAAATTTTGATTAATCCTCCCCCCCCATCCTTTCCCTGACCTCACTTCGGCCATTCCACACCCAGTTTCTCATCTATTTACATATCTATATATAATACCAACCCCTTAAATCCACCCATCCACTTCCTCCCTTGTTGCCCCTTTGTAGATTACTGGCCTCTGCTGCCAATTTTTATCCCAATTCACATGCAAGTCTAGACATTTCTAGCTAGAATCCACATATGAGAGAGAACATATGGTATTTGGCTTTCTGGACCTGGGTTATCTGTCTTAGATTTGTGAAGGGGAAAGTGGGGGAAGGGAGGGAATTATCATGGATTATTGTCCATAATTATGGAAGTTGTTAATAAAAAAGTTTTTAACAGCTGGAGAGATAGCTTACCAGTTAAGGGGCTTGCCTGCAAAGCCAAAGGACCCAGGTTCTACTCCCCAGGACCCACATAAGACATATGTACAAGGGGGTGCACATATCTGGAGTTCATTTGCAGTGGCTAGAGACCCTGGCATTCCCATTCTCTCCCTCTCTCTCTATCTCTCCCTGCCTATTTCTGTATCTCTCTCTCTCAAATTAATAAATAAAACTAAAATATTGAACTTTAAAACAAGTTTTTTAAAACATATTATGGTTCTGGACCCCCAAGTTCCTTGTTTCTGTCATAAAAGAGCTTATGGTAAAAAGCATTAATTCTCAAATGGTTCTGATGTGAGTGGAAGAAGGGGGTTGGTTTGGTGAAAAGGTAACTTGAAAAGGTGGTAAAAATATGGATATGAATTGGTCCTGGTAGAATGAATATGAAGTTCCTAAGAACCAGAGGAAGAATCAGGGAGCAATGCTCCAATCAGGTGGATTATGCTGAGCAGGTCATAGTGGGGGAGATGAAGAGAAAGCAAAAATATTTGGAGGAGTGCAAGGCAGGACATTTGTTGGAGCAAAGAATGGAAATGGTGGATTCATTCCATAAGAACACTGCTAGGTAACATGAACTAGGTCAGATCACCAAGAAACAGATTCTGAGCAAGAAACTTGTGTGGAGACAATTGATGTGGTTCACACTTGGGAGAGAAGGAAGGAAGCTGGTGAGAGCTGAATGGCGGCTTTTCTGTTGCTGTCCAACATTCAAACCAGAAAGATCTTCATTGGCAGCTGGGCTTTTGACTTTGTTTTTGTAAAGTACTCAAGTGTCAATGTTATGTTTTACCCACACACACACACACACACGCATATGTGCACACAAGCTCTTATACATACATGTAAATACACATATGCACACTTAAACTCAAAGTTTCACCAGGGGGAAATGTTGCTCTTCCCTTATATAATACAAGCAAAATATGTTGTCTTTAAAAAAAATCTCAAGTTCCAGCTTTCTTTAAATGTTCATGCAGGGATGAGGGAAAAAAGAATGCATTTTCAAAACGCTCATCTTAATTTTTTTTTGAAAAACATCCTTCACTGCACCAAGTCATAACGAGGCATCTCAGCAGAGGCTGCACAGTTAATGTTGCTCATGGACCCCTGTGGAGCGGAAGGATTTTACTAGAACTCTATGAAGTGCCTTGAAATTAATTTTCCTATAATAGAAACTACTTAAAAGAATTATCTTGCTGTGCAGCAAATCAGTTCATGTGGCAGATTTATGCTTTCATCTAGATTTTTCTTAAAGGGGGCAAAGGCAACAAAGAGATGGTTTGGATGAACTTAAAATCAGAGTCTGCCCAAGCTCTCAGTTTTGTTCTTAGGTTTAAAGGACTTCAGAGATGCTGAATGCTGAAGAAATGCAAAACTGTTTTGAACAAACTTCAGGAAATTTTCCAAAGACATTTCAAGCTAAGAGAACTTCTAACCCCATCATTATTTTAGAAATGAAGTCTCTGAGTTTCTGTGAGGAGAGGCCAAGAGTTGATCACACACACACACACACACACACACACACACACACAGAGAGAGAGAGAGAGAGAGAGAGAGAGAGAGAGAGAGAGAAAGAGAGAGAGAGAGAGAAGAGAGAGAGAGAAACACAGAAAGAAACAGAGAGAGAGAGGCAGTCATCTGCTTATCTAGCTGTGGACACTTCACGTGTTCAAGGATATTTTCAGATACCCCATTATATGTTCTGTGTGCATGTTATTCCTATTAGACAGTAGTAAAACCACCTCAAATTTAGCACACTAAAGCTCATTTGTTTGATAGGTGCAGTCAGCTCTAAGGTCACACTGGGTCCTCCCATCCTGGGCACTAAAATTAGAACTGGCTAGAGGTTCTACCTTCTCCTAGCATCATGCTTCCAGTAGCACTGTGGATAGAGAATCAGTAAACAATGGTGGAATCACCACACAACATTTCTAATGTCTAGGATTAGACATAAAGCTTACTGCTTCTGCTCAAGTCAAGGCAAATAATACCAGGAAATACAGTTTTGTTTTTTTTTTCCCAAGAAAGACACCTAGCAGCCCTGAGTGCTGGGTTTTGCAACCAAGTGAACTCTATTTCTCCTCTGTCCATCCTCAGCCTTCTCACTCTTTGTGGCAGTTAAGAAAGAGTCTAAGGAAAAGATGAGGAAACATTTGCATTGTAGTGGTTGCATAAAAGGGTATTTTATGAGGGAGACAATAGTTATAATCATAATTAAATAAGATCAGTAAAGTGAATAATAAGTTTAGAATAGTATAGGAACAGGAGCATGGAGGCCTGGATGGTTGGTAGAGTGGGAACAGTGTGGAGATTATGACAGAGTGTGGGATGAGAAAGTAGCCAGAGATGATTTCATGGATAAGGGATATCAATGAAACAATAGTTATGGACTAGGATGGAGTGTGAATGGTTAATCCATAAAATTCATAGTGCCATAGAGTGAAATACAGAGTTTCAAAGCATATATGTGCCTAGCAAAAACAGATAACAGTTTTATTCAGGCCCAACTAAATTATTCTTTTACTTTATTTATTTTTTGCTATTTGTTTTGATACATAGACTGATTAAGAGGGGGAAATGTATGATGGAAAATGGAGCTGCAAAGGAGAAAGTGGGGGAGGGACGGAATTACCATGGGTTATTGTCTATAATTATGGAAGCTGTCAGTTAAAAAAAAAAAAAACAACTCCTGTTTAGCCTGATATATGGAGAACTTATTGGCTTATGAAGAACAAAGTGTAGAAAAGTTTCTCGACTATAGTTCTCAGTAGTTCTCTAAATAGTAACTGTGTCTTTACAGATGAGTTCTAGGAAGAGTAACCTGAGCAATAATTATTCACTGGCTACCAGAAATGGACCACACCCTACAAGTCTATATTGCACCAAAGGTGCATACTTTTAGGCTACCTGGAAAGGTCTTAAAATAGCCTTGGGGAAAATACCCAATTCTTGATTGTATTGAACCATGCAGTACTAGTAAAAAGTAAAGTACCCTAAGTCATGTTGGGTGTGTTTTAAGTCTACTTCAGTCATGAGCTTTTAGGAGCCTCTGGGTCTCTGATTTGGTAGGTATTGGGTGTCTTCAGCATATGTCTCATTCACCCCAGCACTGATTATCAGGTTCACCATGGAAGCTGCATTCTTGCTCATCTCCCTAATTCTTCTGTGGTGTCAGCTGGGACTTGGCTGAAGTACAAGGGATAGTTTATCTCCTCAGGTCTCACTACCTTCTGAAAGGAAAGAAACAGATTCTCCAATGGAGAGTGAAGTCAGCACAGGTTAAATGAGATAAGCCTTATTAATTTAGGGACATTTTTATGTATGTAGCATGCCTTTTAGCCAAAGATTAGTAGGAGCTTGACACTGGACAGCATAATCTTTTTTCTCCATAGGATTCTGACCTGGTTCCCACTTCCAGATATGGGTTCCTTTCCACTGAGCCAAACTCTTAGTCAATCAGCAAGCTAATGGTTACCCACCAAAGCTGTGTGCCACTATTGCACTTGTGTGTTCACTTGTCAGGCTGGTTGCTTCTTAGGGAACTTTGTGGAAGAGGGGGAGCATTGTTAGAGTAACAGGCGGGGACATCATGCCCAGAGGCATTGCCTTACCCCAACAACTAATTGCTGCCCCCACAACACATAACCCACAACCCCATGGGGAATTCTTACATCACCCCTGGGAGAGCCCCAAGTGTAGGGGGGCACAGTGATGAGGGTAAGGATAGTACTAACTCATGATGTATCCGTACTAAGTATGTGTGTAATTAATAAATAAATAACAACTGGAATAAAAAAAAGAAAAGTAGTAAGTAGAAATTAAAATTTGAAAAAGTATCAAGAGAAAACAACACAAAGCCTTAAGAAGAAATGCTTTTGGGGTGAGAGCAAAAATAACAGAAAACTAAATTGTTCAACCTTTTAAAATTGGTTTATGGGAAAAATATATGGATAAAGACATACATACACATATTCAACAGCCTACAGGCAAGTATTTAGGTAATCTAGAGTGTCTATGAGAGTCTTACATTGTCAAGGACTATTGCTACTTGCCCCAACACATTAGATAGAGACACCATTCACTCTAGACTCCTGACTCAATCACAAGGGAAGGGATCTATGTATCTGTGAAGAGCTGTGATTTCTGGACCCTGACACAGCCTATTGAGAATCAGGTGCACAAACAGCTTGCTGTTTTTGTGTATTTTCAGATGAAAATTTTTTTCTACTATGCTTAAATCAAAATCACAGACAAATATTCTTGATGAAACTGCAAAGATGAACTCAAACGTCACAGGAAGAGAGGCAGTACCTAGCACTATTGCTTAAGAGATCCAAGGGGACTAAGCAGCCAGATGTGAAGGAAAGAGGTCACATTCTGAAGAGTTCAGCTTCCTGCATACTGACTGTATTCCTCACAACCTCCCAACTGGCCTTTGTTTGAAACTGAATACCAGTAGAGAATTACTCTAGGCTCTACCTTCCTATGAAATAGTTCATGCTGTGGCCATTTATGGAAGCATTTTGTGATTCAAACCCAACAGACCTTTCTCTTCTCTCTGTGCTTTGATGACAGTAATCATGCTAAGAGTGTGAAGTATTACATGGCCTCATATTAAGGCCTTGTCCATTATTATGAAGCATTGACCAGAGGATATCTTTGTTTTACTGAAGAGGCAAGGCTTGCTCTTATTCAGCATTATTTCTCTAGATCCTCCTTCTACTTGCTTTGCACAAGTAGGATTCTTCAGCTCACTCTGGAATCCAACCCTGGAAAGTTCATCTCACTCTGCTTATCGAGAGCAAAATACATCTCTTGTGTTCTAGTGCTGATTTCTTTTTAACATAGACAGGGATGTTCCAAAGGACTGAGTAAGTGGTTTCCTAATTCCTATGTGCCTGGGCTCTAGCCAGAATTTCTCTGCTGTGCCTCTGATCTTTAAATCATACCCAGATATTCATCTATTTCTAAAATATTCCACATTGCTACTTTCTATTTACGTTATGCTCCAAAATATTAGTCCACTCATGTCCAAAAAAATGGGATGAGTTAAGGCAGTTGACTATAACTTTTTTTTTTTATTTTTGGTTTTTCGAGGTAGGGTCTCACTCTAGCCCAGGCTGACCTGGAATTCACTATGGAGTCTCAGGGTGACCTCGAACTCAAGGCGATCCTCCTACCTCTGCCTCCTGAGTGCTGGGATTAAAGGCGTGCGCCACCATGCCCGGCGACTATAACTTTTAATAAAGTAAGATACAGCAGATTATATACATATATATATATATATATATATATATATATATATATATATATAATCTCTCTCTCTCTCTCTCTCTCTCTCTCTCTCTCTATATATATATATATATATATATATAAAACCTCTCTCTCTCTCTCTATATATATATATAACCTCTCTCTCTCTCTCTCTCTATATATATATATATAACCTCTCTCTCTCTCTCTCTCTCTCCATATATATATATATATATATATATACAGATATGCATACTTTAAACTTAGCAATTCAATGCCAGTCCTATTCTGGTTCAGAATAATTATAAGGTCTATTACTCAGTTTCTGTTCAAACCTCTATTCTCCAAGCTTATTGTGTTTCTAGTCAACTAAAACCTTCTGCCTGATTTGAGGAGTTAACATGTGAAAATATTTGCTGAACTTGGTTCCCTGATGGGAAGTGCAATCCACTAAAATCAAATGTATTTGTGAAACATAAACACATTTTCATCATCTGTAGCTTATAATCAAAGCAAAGTTTCTTGCTTTGACAAACATCCTATTCACTTTGGAAATAGAAACGAAGCACACTTTTGCATTTATTAATTGTGTATCCCTCCTGTAAACATTAGCTTGCAATTTGCAGCTGAATCTTAAGTAAATTTCTAGCCTTAAAAGGCACCACATAGTTACCACACGGCAAGGCTCCATACATTGAGTGGGCTATAATTTCAGCAAGATGCATTCTCCCTATCAGCATCTGTAATGTTTCCCTTGAGAGGAATTTGTCAATGGAGGAATCTGTGAAGTCACCACCTTCACAGTGGCCCTGGAGAACGAATTTAGCTGATGTGTTTTAAGACCTCCAAGGTGAAAAATGGGGCAGGATACTCTTTGGTGCCACAGGGACTTTCTTGGAAGTATTGACATATCTTTCAAGAATTAAATAGGAGCAATTCTTATAGAGAAAAGAGAGAGGAGTTTTCCTGAGAGAATTGCATGGCATTGGAGGTGAAGTACAAGTGGTTTAAATGAGATATAGCAACCCACATTAACTCACTTGAAATTTCATGATTTCTTTAAGAATGAGAAAGCTATAAAACCTTGAAACATATAAACAAAAATAATTAAAAGGTACAAAGAGAGATACTGTTGCAAACCTTTGAAAAGATCCTGACACTCAGTTCTGGGGACTGTTAGATGTCAGTATCCACATGTTGCCATTATAGAAGAGTACTGTAGTCCCAGAAACATCGTTCTTCATTATTCAGAATAGTTTGTACAACTAGAAAAAGGAAAAGGGAAATTCTTCACAAACACAAGTCTGATATTCTACTCTATCCCTCCAATACACCAGTAATTCATCTCTACCAATGGCTTCCACCCATATAGATATCTTTTATTGTGATATGATTAATCTTACCTGTACAGGTCTTCGCCCCCCCCCCCCCCAGTATAATTACAAGAAGCTGGCAGCTGAGAATTACTATTTCTTGTCTTTCCTTCTCTTTGAGCACATCCATCTTTATTTTTGACTGCAAAGGACCTGCTTTATGGGTAATTGACATTCATAAAATAAGTCCATTTGATTAAGAAAGGTGTTTTGAATCAAGTTCTCAACATGATTCCCATGTGAGATATTTGCCTATGGTGATGTGGGTGTGAAATATATTAGTCACATGATCTCTCTGCCATGAACTCTACCACACCTGCCCTGTCTTGGACATAATCCTCTCAAACCATGATCCAAATTAACCTTTCTCTCTTAAGTTGCTTGTTTTCAATTATTTCCATGTAGCAACAAGAAAATTAATCAATACACCCATAAATCCTTGGAGAATCCTAGAACCTTTGAGTAATCCCATGTTTATCACTTGTTGGGTCATGTAAAAGGGTTTATAGAATCCTCCCTTTGAAAGTAGCAATTGTCCCCTAGTATCGACAGTATATGATTTTGAATGATGCAAATTCTATAGGTCCTTTGGGATGCTCAGGGGAAAATCATAATCTAGATGTATGATTTGTACTCTAGTACACGTGTTCCACTTCCTATCCACTTTTCAGATTCAGGTGTTAGGGTTGCAATCTTCATTCATGTTAGAATTTTTTTCTTGAAACATATGGCCATGATTTAATAGATTTCTCCTGATATTTTAGCTACAGATGTTTTTGTTAAATGTTATTCTGTTAAATCATTCCAGGCTCCTTTCCTTTCTTGGTGTCTAGCCCTTTCAACTGCCAATTGAAAATGTTCATAGAAGATTGGTTCTCTAGAATGTTATGTGAAGTGACTGCATATGGCATGTAAATTTTATGCTTATTTCATGGAGTTTCTTTTTATTTTTAATGGGGAAACCAGTTAGGATTTTAGCTGACATGGTACAAAGTCAGTGAAATAAGGACCCTGAGGCAGATAGGACACAGCTCTACCTGAGTTCTTTCCAAGCTTTATTTTCCCAGGTTGCAGATATATAACAACTAGTCGTGCCATGCCTCATGACATTGACCTAATAGTAAGCAAGTCAATACAGCACATAAATATTTGATATCCAGTCTTAAATGAAAAAATATGTATTCTATAATGAATACTTAATTGGGACTGCAAACTGAATATACGGAATGGAGCCCCTACTGCTTCTGAGACAAAGCAGAACAAAATGAATTACTACCATGCAGGGAATGATATTAATAGTGTCCAGTTTTATAAATGAATCCAATTTTAAGCCACTTTAGTTGCTATCATACTGAGAAAGAGTGCAACATGTCTAACTTTTTTTTCCTGGAAAATGATAAGATTTAAGCAGAAAACAATTTTAACTTGCTGATATTTTCTTGCATTAAATATTTCTAATTATTGAGCCCTCATAGTCAAACATCACTTGGAAAACAAACATCACTGCTCTTTTCAGCATTGGCCTATTGAGAGGAGCCATCTTTTCTATTGTCCCCTCTTACTTACAGAAGAAATAATGTAGCTGAAGGATTGTTTGGGTGACTTACAGCATCAGTAATTGTTGGTCCACTCCCTTGAGTCTGTCTTGAGGGAAACAGATGGTGCTTTACTATGTGTGGTGTCTTAGTTTTATGAACTGTATTTCTTATTCAGAGTGTGTGCATGTGGGTCAAGTCCCCAGGAAATGAAGTAACAAACAACAAGGAAGGAGCAAGTGGCTAAGTCCATGAGACACCTTTCCATGTGGGGGGAGCAGAAGTTGTGGTGGGGATTATTATGGTACTGAGGATAGCTAGACTGTACAAATTGGACTTCAGATTAACAATCAGTACACTCCTCTAATTTTATCAGACTTCTGATTGCAACATTCAATACATTCACCTATCATGAACTAATTTTCTATTTTATGCATGGCCTGTTCTCATCACTGATCAAACAGAAAACTAGGAGGCTGTGTTATTCTAACTTTGAGAGTTATTGTCCTGTGAGGCAGGCAATAGCATCTTCCACGGAAGTGTTGTCAGATTCCAACTGACACAGAAATACTACATAAGTTAGTTCCAAACACCAAGCTAGGAAAGAACACCATGCTGAGCTGAGAAGTATCCCCTTGGCTCAGAAAGGTTGATCACGGGTCTTCAGAAAGCCCATCATTGTGTAAACCTGAAAGTGAGCACAAGGCTCTGCTCATTTTTGAGATGTCTTTTACCAGGTAGTCTTAAAAGAGTCTTTACAATCAACAACTGCATTGTCAATGTCTGTGTGTACAAAGCAGGCCAGAACCCTGAGATCTATGCAGGAATTTGAACTTAGGAAATTTTTCAGACTTATATCTGAATGAGGGTACAACTTGAAGAGAGTTGTGTTATTGTTTTAGTGACCCAGCATTTCCTTGGTAACCTTTCAACCATACTTTGTTACACTCATATAACAGTGCATATGTGCATATTGAATAAACATATTATATAGTTTATGTATATTATATGTATATATATATAATTAATATATATTTATGTAATACATATATAATTTCATGAAGTAGTATTTTTCACATAATCTCCATTTTCATAGTAATAAAACTAACACTAAGAAGTGTTCGGCGATCACCCGAGTCATACAACTAGGAAGAAATGACAGATCAGGCATTTGAACTGATAGAAGGAAGGCTATTGAGAACTTTCTGTTGATTGCTGCATTTCCCTGCAGGTGAGGAGGCCCTTTGAAATACTTACAAGGAGCTGACACATATAGGAGATCCTGATATATTCTCAACTCTGCATCTCTTTCATCATTTCCCAAAGCATGGCCCCCAGAAAAATTCTCTCCCCCAAAATGTTGCCTGACTCTGAAGACAAGCTTCAGTGGGAGCAAGCCAGCTTGGATAAGATTGTAATCACATAGATATGTCTTGTTTGGGGAAAAGGAACAGTGTCAGGAGAGGAGAATGGATGTTCTCCATCCATGGGCGACACCCCTTCCACTCCATGATATACAGACACCAAAGGCACCGTATATCATGATGACATGCACTTAAACTTAAAGCTGGACCAAGCGCTTCTGTGTTCTCTGGGAGACCTGCCAAAATCTGTGATCTATGGACAGGTCCTAGGGCTGCTTTCTACTTGGGTTTGTTCTGCTTAGAGTGGTCTTCCAAATGCAACATGGCTTCATTCAAAGAGGCATGTCTAGGAGAAAAAGGAAGTAATATGCATCAGAAAATCAAGGAAGAGAACAAAAGAATCTGGTATTTGAAAAAGCAGTTGTATAAACCTATAAACTGTAATATGAAAGAACTAGATTGACTATCTAAACACACAGCTTCTCATGTTTTCCACAATTCTAACTTAGTGGTACAGAGTAAGTTATTTTATATTCTATGAATACAGTTTTTCCTATTCAAACTAAGGTATTAAAGTGAGAGTCTTCTTTAAAGAATTTCATGTATTTTCACATGTGTGCTTGTCCAGATTCTGTGTGTGTGTGTGTGTGTGTGTGTGTGTGTGCGTGCATGTGTGTGACAGACTATCTTGCCACTGTAAACATATATACACCCAGCTTTACATGGGTGGATGGAGAAGTGAAACCAAGCCACTTAGGACAGTAGGCTTTACCAGGAAACACTTTTAACTGTTGAGCATTCTCCCCAACCCCAAAATTGACATTTTCTTTAAGAGCCCTTAAAGTTGTCTACAAAAAAATTTACTTGTTAGGAACATCTACAGTCCATGTCCTATTGCAGTTTGTCACTTTTCTACATAGTACAAGATAGGCAACATGGTACTCAATAAATACCTGCTGAGTTAAAATACAGGGAAGTTTACTTGAAAAGTCGCAAAGGAAATAGGAAGCAGAGGATCACGACCTTTGGTTTGAAATGAACATTTGATGAGTTTGTCGCATTTTTCATTAGACTAGCTGGAGTCACTTTTATGAAAAGCCAACAAACAAACCAGAGCTCCTCCGCTGAGCTTAAACACTTATAAAAATGACGTTCTTACCATTCCCCAGCTATGGCCTGAAGCCACTGTTACACTCATCAGGGATTGATCATTATTACTCTGCCCGAGATATTACTGCAAAAAGCAAAAACATCATTTTTCACTAGTCAGACCAATAAAAATGCTAGAGCTATAGCTTTTAAAATACATATTTTAAGTCTTTGACTTTACTGGAGAAGAAGGCAATTAAAATAGCTGTTTATCTCACCAGTACTATTTTATAAAGTAAAAATAAGAATGCAGTTTAAAATACAATTTAAACTTGTGTTGTAAAATGTAGTTCAGTTCTCCAAGGCAGGCAAACTTATTCATTATGAAATCTTAAAATTCACCCAATAAATAAAAATGTCCCCTATACCATGTTTAAAGACTAAGTACTTTGTACAAATGACAGCTTATATAGCTTTTTAAATATTTTTGTTAATTAAAAAATTATGAGAGAGAGAATTGGCACACCAGGACCTCTAGCCACTGCAATTGAATACCAGCTGCATATCACACCTTGTGGACATGCATGACCTTGTGCTTATTTGTGACCTTGTATGACTGCATTACATAAGTTCTGGGGAGTCGAACATGGGTCCGCAGGCTTCACAGGCAAGCGTCCTAACCACTAAGCCATCTCTCCAGCCCTACATCGATCTTGATTATGGCTAAACCACCCCCACTCCACAGCCTGTCATACCTTCTAGAATGTTCTTAAAGCAGAAACTAACTTTGTGTCTTAATTGTGAGACTTTTTCATTAAGAGAAGTCCTACTATTGAATTTGAAAACTATATTTGGGATGTTTTATAATAATTCTGTTTAGAGACAATACAAAGAGTGCATAGATGATTTAATATTTTATAGTAGTCACATTTAAAAAGTAAAAAAAATGGTAAAATTATTGACTATATAGATATAATTTAGTAATATAAATAGTCACAATATTTAATTTCAATAGAAATCCAGACGTTGCAAACAGCTCAACACTAAAATAGTTTTAAAACACACCTTCCAAGACTAAGGGAACATTGCTGAAGAGGAGGCAGAAAGATTGCAAGAACCACAGGGTGGGAAAGAGTATCCTGAGGTATGGTCTCCCCGACATAGAGACTGATGTGTTCTTAACCCCATGGTGAATATTAACAATCCCAGAGAGGAGGACCTCAGAGACATGGGGGCAGGAAAGAGGAAGTATAAACAGATACTATGAGGAAAATGGGACCAATGAGTGATTTGTTTATACAGTGAAGTACATAAGTAATAAGAAAAAAAAAAGTCAGGCAATAAAAAAGAAACATGGAGAACAAAGGTCTTCTACTATATATTAGATATTAATTAACATTAACTTTTTTCTTCCTTTCATTTCTTCTCTCTGTCTCTCACATAAACATCACACACACACACACACACACACACACACACACACACCCCTCACACAGCCCTCTACATATCTACCATGAATCAAAAGGGATAAATTAACATGCCTTACAAAATCTAGGGCCTTTCCTTAATTCAAAATACCCTGTGTAATCTGAGATATTTTTGAATGTCTATTGCACACACAGACAGCAAAAAGATAACTCACCAAGGTATTATTAATCCATTAGAAGACAGAGTTTTTTGCTAGAAAATGGGTTAAAAAGAGATAATAATCAATGCTTTCGTGGGTAAAAATAGGGTATACATTCTCTAGATACCATGGCATTCCAGGCACCTAAGAGGACTGATACAGTATTTTTTACCCTGTGACTTTCAGCTTTGTCTGGCACTAACAATCAAATGTTCTGCTGGATCCTGCTACTGTTTGTTTATACAAGCATGGTGAGGCTTATCCTATCTATTGGAAAATAGCAAGATAGAGAACGCTAACAATCTATTAGATGCTTTAGGTCCCACTCAAGGAGATGTGAGAATAGAACAACCATTTTATTTTCTTTAAACTTATGCTTTTTAAAAACTATATTTCTGGAAAAATATTTGATATACTCTTAGGTGGAAGACTAAAATTCAATAGGATTTGACTAGTCAACAAATTTATAAAAGCACAGTTGTTTTCTTCTTCCATTTTTTTCTAAGTTAAAGAGTCCTATAGAAAGAGACAATTAACTGGGTACCTGCTCACTGGTAAAAGTGCTATCCTCTTTGAAAAGCCTTCATCTAATCTCTCCCCTATCAGACAGGCTCACATAACATCCTTCCTGAATGTGCACTCATGTGTGCACACCTACCGTATCTCATGTGGAAGTGGTCTCAAGGTCTGTGGTGGATGGTGAGTTAGGACTGGGAAGGTGCTCCAAAGCCTCATAGTGCTGCTAGCCCAGCTCTATCCATCCCTGGAGAGATGTGATTGACACTGATGAGATGCCTTCAACAATGAGACTTACTCCTTCCACTTAGCACTGAGGGACTTAGGATTAATTGTACTGATTCAATGTCCCCTGTGAAAGAGCTTGCCTCCTGGGTGGCAGTCTATGAAATTTATTCATCCTTTATCATTTATTTATTATTTGTTTACTTTATTGTGGTATATCAGATTGAACCCAGGCTCAGTGCATGCTAGGAAAACACTTTATCACTGAGATGCACTCTTAACTATTTTTTAAATTTTTTAAGACAGAGATTTGTTAAATTATTAGTGATAGACTTGAACTCAGTCTATACTAGATGCAAGCCTTGAACTAGTAATTCTCTTTATTGAGCCTCTGCAGTAGCTAAGACCTGGTCCTGTTCCTGAAGATGTCTGTGTAGCAATAGGCATCTTGTACTGACTGACAAGAAAATTGAATTGAAAAATCTCTTGGATATTAATTAAAACCAATTCTGAATGTATCTATGACAGCATTTGCAAAGATCGTGAGCATATGGGAAAGCCACAAATGGGGAAAATGTGGGCATCACCATCCAGTTTGTGACTGTAGAGCTACAGCCAAAACAGAAGGAAGAGTGCATAATACAAGCATAGTCCTTCGTGCTCTCACTCTCTCTCTCTCTTTCCTGGCCACCTGTCAGAAGAGCAGCTTTGTTCCACCATTGCCTCCCACCATGAAGCTGTAATCATGCACCAGACTCACAACAATGGAACCAGCTGCATAGGTCAGAATCCACTGAAACTAAGCCAAAGTAAAACCTCTTCCTTGAAGTTGTTTTGTTCAGTGTCTTGTGAGTGTTGGAAGCTAGCTAACATAAACATACTTGCCTACATCAGCAGACCATCCACACACTGGTCCACTGCCTTTTCCACAAGACATGTATCCTCAAATCCTGTCCTGCAGTCTGGCTTTGTATACAGATTCTAGATGAGTTTTCCAAAACACAGAGCCCTGAAACACACAGCACCTCTATTTCAACTCAACATCTGGCTAAACTACCTAGATGCTCTTTGATACCTGTGAACCAGTTGATAGCTCTGTGATAGCTGCTATTTGATAGACCAGCCAGCCCACACCTGAAGAAATATATGTTCAATAGCCTGACACTGATTTCGTCTCTTGTCCCTGACCCATTCTTCATTCTTATACTTTTATCATTTGCACATAGAGTTGTCATGTGAAGTTTATTTATAAAGGTCATAGCCCTGCAGTGTCAGCATTGTTTGGAGTTGCATAATAGTCATTAGCAATAGAAATGACACCAGATGTGCATACTATGAATCAAGAAATAAAATTGTAGTGATTACTAACAGAGTGAGATTAGTCCCTATGTATATAAATTCAGACACAAGAAAATGTGCAGTCTTCCATTCTGACAGAGGTATCTACCTGCTCTTCAGATGGAGAGTACCAAATGCCCTGGAGCTGACTTCATCCCAGGTATATTAGGTATTGCACTTATTGCTGCCAGAAGCAACTTGAGGAATGGCGGGATTATGGTAGTTTACAATTCCAAGGAAAAGACCATTATGGCAGAGAAGGCATGGCAACGGGACCGAGAGGTGACTTTTCACATCACCTTTGCCATCAGATAGAAAAAACAAAAAAGGAAGTGAGGTTACGCTATAAAACCTTTAAAAACCCAGAGTGATTTATATTTCCTCCTGAGAGGTTTTATTGTCCAAACATTCTCCCAAACAGTGCCACCATCTGGGGACCACATACTCAAATACACAAGTCTATAAAGGACATTTCACATTCCAATCAAAATACAGGTTTCAACATCTCAGTAAAAGGTGTTTCTCTTTGTCCAGCACCCTAGTCAGATACCCAAGGCCATCCTTACTTTTTCTCTTTCTTGCTCCACTAAGCTGATAGTCATGCTGAGGAACTGACCTTCTCTATGTCTCTCACTTATATTCTCTACTATCAACCATAAAATGTCAGATTGGGAAGCAAATAAAGTTTGATGGAGTTCTACATGTGATTCTGTTCACAGGGTTCAGAAACCAAGTATTATGGAATGCTGCTAGCTCTGCAAGGACCTTTCCTATTGGGGCATTTCCCACTTTATAACAAACATGGCTCAGTTCTGTAATAACACAAGTAAAAACAGAGACTTGAGAATTGACTAAAAATCCAACATGCATTTCTATTGCCTCTGAGATTTGTAAAAATGTTTGTAAATAGGAAATTATATAAGGGAGTTTGAACCCTCCACACAATTAAAGGTTAGTGTTTATACCCTGAATCTCAGAAGTGATGAAGTTTGGGATTTTGTATCACACTTAGGAGCACCTGGTCATTATGGTTTGTTGGGTACCATTGCAGCACTTGGCACTGGAGTGAATGCACAAAAACATGGATGGACTCAGAGGCCAATGAATACTTAAGCTCTGCAGACCTAGAAACAACTCAGACATTCAATGGACTAAAAGTGACCTGAAGGGGTAGTGCTAAGCTGTCCAAGCCCTGGTGTCCATAGACTGTAGAAAGGAATTTGAATGCACACTGTACCTAAGGTTCCTGAGATATATCCCATGTAATGCACCTGTGGGCTTTGGATAAGGCTGAAGCCACACTACATGTAATACAATGGACAATGTGTCCTGGAGGACAGCTATTCATCCCTCAGCAGACTTGGGATGTCATATTTGGCAACACCTACCCCATGCTCTCATCCTATCTTGGAGCTGATGGTTTTATCTCTGAAAGAGAAATTACTGTGACAGCTTCCCATCACTACAGTATATGAGTAACACAGCTGGGCCATAGCCTGCCATCCACGAAAGGTCTGCTACAGAGGGCAACAGATCTAGATCTTTGTAGTTGGGGAAGGCAAACAAGAACAATGCCCAAACTGACTTCTGAGAAGTGTCCGTGAGAATTAGAACTATGTCTCTATCCTCTGAATAACAGAGCCACTGTCCCACCCAAAATGTGTTCCCAATACTGGAATTCCCCAACTCCACTGAGGGTCCTCCATATCCAAACCCCATGGTTAAAAGCAGTAGCTTCTCCTGATGATCTTGTAATCTTAGCTCCAAACCAGAAAGTCCTATCTGAAATCTCAACACTGGCTTCAGTATGTGATTGATCCTCAAAATTAGAATTACAGTGCCCAGAACAAGATGTGAAAATTAGTGAAGAAACCCACACTTGTTGAAATATAATTCTGCCCACAAATACTTGACAGTCTCACAACTATTGACAGAGCTTACAACAATTAAATTAAATTAAATTAAAAAGTGTCCCCAAACTCTACATATGTTGGTAAACCAGGGATTAGAATTTATTCATACATAAGGCCACAACAGAGAACACTTTCAGATTGAAAGAGCAAAGAATCCAGGTTGGTCTATAACTGTGGCATTCTAAGATCACTAGGAGTTGGAGTAAAGGGACAATGGTACCAGTCAGTAGCAAGTAGTGACCCTCTGTTAGTGAAATCCCAATCATAGCAGTCAGAATGAACATTGGCTGAATAATAGGAGAAAAGAAGAGGAGGGGGAACAGATGCTGCACTTAGTATAGGGCCTCACTGCATCTGTTAGAGAATATCACATAACACAGGGTTCTACAAGCCTTGAGGAAGTAAGTTCCCATGGCTGAACCTGTGGATAAAGCTCATATGTAGACTACATCACAAGCCCAGAGATTCTGCTCACAATCTTGTCTTGATTGTGCCTCTGGAGTGAACTGTAATGGAAGATGAAATCCACGGAAGTGTAATGGGACCCCAGGACATCATAATCCCTATAAGATACATGCTGGGACTAAGTGTCCTATCTCAATGCTGTTAGCCCCTGGTGCCAGAAGATGGAATTTTCTCCAAGTTTCCATAACTTAGGTCCAAATTTAAATCTATAGTGACTATTTCCTGGCTTTTATTTCACTTATTCTATGAATCATAACATATATTTATTTATTTATTTTTGCAAGGAGAGAGAGAGAAACTGGGCATGCATTCTCCATAGGCCTCCAGCCACTGCAAATGAATTCTAGATGCATGTGCCACCTTGTGTATTTGGCTCTACATGAGTACTGGGAAACTGAACCTAGGTTGTTAGGCTTTTCAGGCAAGTGCCTTAACTCCTGAGCCATCTCTCCAGTCCACTTGTAACATTTCTATGGACAAGGTAGAGATAAATAAGGAGGTTCTCTTTCCCAAGTTTTAGCTAAAACTATATTTATAAACACCTATCTATATAGGTATGTACGCATGCATATATGCACATACTTCTATACACATGTATATATACATATTCATATATGTGGAAAAACATATGAACATATGTTAATACACACATCTGCATCTATGTTTCTATTCATTTTATCTCCATTTGAATTGATATTAACTCCTAGAATGAAGCCTTGTGGCCACTGTGTCCTCAGGAACAGAAGAAACTAGCAACTAGTAATTCCATTCATCATGTTCACTCTTGGTTTACACTCTACTTGCCTGTATTGCAATGCAGTCCTTCATTTCCATTTCCAGGGACCTGTGATTTTACAATTGTTTTCTAAAGCTATATAGTCCTTTTCCAAAACAATACACTGTGCTGGCCTTCTGTTTACTTATTTATCTAATGTACATTCTGATGTGTTATTACAGCCATTCCAAATAAGCAGGCATCATAAAGACCTCCTTTATCTTCAGAGAGGTGACTTTATTTTCCTAAAATTAAAGTCAGTCCCTTTACTGTACCGACATGACACATTCTACAGAATTCTGGCTTTGCTCTGCACTGTGTGGCTCTGAGGGAGAATCATCTACAAAGTCATAAACAAACTATCTGAGCACAGAAGTTCAGCTCTTTGTTATTCTTTTTTTCTTTCCTGAGGGTATTGCTATTGAATCGCAATGACCACTGTTGCTTTCCTGATGCATTTTATGCTGTTTCTTATAACTGCTTATTTTTATCATCTCTTTTCACTGGTAGAAGCTGCCAAAGTCAGTGCTTCTGCCCTTCCCTGGATTCTCGCCCACAGTGCAGTGTGGTGAGCTCTCACCGTACCTGGTCAGAGTCGTGGATTCTCGCCCACAGTGCAGTGTGGTGAGCTCTCACCATACCTGGTCAGAGTCATGGATTTCAGATCCATTACCACTTTTATTGGAAACTGGAAAAATCAGCAGAAGGCATTCTCTGATAGTTAATGACACTTGGTCTGAAAATAAACTGTATGAAATGGAGCGTTTGTGTCACTGAATAGATGTTGCAAATAGTAATATATAATAAAGAGAATCCAGTCTCCCCATCCAAAATGTGCTAAACAAAAGAAGAGATTTGCATGGCCGCTGCAGACACCCAGATAGGATTTCATTTCCAAATACCCTGATTAATCTTTCAGTGCCCAGGGCTCTAAAATACCCCAAAGCATCATTGCCCAGTAAACTTCTGCAAACCCTCATCTTCATTAAGAGTGACACAATCTTTTTTTTTTTTTTTTTTTTTTTTTTGGTTTTTCGAGATAGGGTCTCACTCTGGTCCAGGCTGACCTGGAATTAACTCTGTCATCTCAGGGTGGCCTTGAACTCATGGCAATCCTCCTACCTCTGCCTCCCGAGTGCTGGGATTAAAGGCGTGCGCCACCACGCCCGGCTAAGAGTGACACAATCTATACATTGCTGATTCGCTTACCCTAAACCCATTAGATTGTGGTTTGGCAGAAGGTCTTTAGGGCTCCTAAAGCTCTGAGTTATTTTAACAAGCCATTTCAGCTTCGGCTTCTCTGTACAAACGAAAGAATGACATTGACTTCAGATTTTCTTAACTATCAGCTGGGTTGTGTTTTGGAGTCAGACACATCAAGCCATAGGCATGTTCTTTTCATCTTTTTAAATTACTTTGCACCTGATAAAACTAAGTAGTAAGGCACTTTTTTTTTTTTTTTTTTGTACACTGTACAAGAAGCTTAGGATGACACAGCAGCCTAGCTTTCACAACTCAGGCCACACTGGATCTGTATTCTGAAGTTGTCCCTTGATGATAAAATTGCAGTGGATCAGTGGTCCCTGAGTTGGCAAGATCCTTACCATGCAATGCTTATCTCCCTATATGTCTCCTTTGCCCCTCCCTCTTGCCTCTTCACTCTACCTTGTTCTCTTGCTTGCTTCTTCTCTCTCATCCTTCCCCTTTCCCTTCTCCTTCCTCTTCCTCATCTCTCTCTTCTCATTTCCCTCTTTTTCCTTTCTTTCCCCCATTGTCTTCTCCATTGCCTCTCCCCCTCTTTCTCTAAATATTTTATGTATTTATTTATGAAATAAAGAGGTAGATAGAGAGAGATAATGGGTGTGCCAGGGCCTCCATCCACTGCAAATGAACTATAGATGCATGCATCACCTTATGCATCTGGCTTATGTGGGCAATGGGGATTTGAACCTGGGTCCTTAGGTTTTGCAGACAAGTGCCTTAACCACTAGTTCATCTCTCCAGCCCTCCCTCTCTTTCTAGAAGTTATTATCAGATATCCCTGTGGTTACATCAATGATGTTCTTGCTCATACCTCTTTCTGAAAACCAGCAAAGCATATAAAAATCAAAGAATTCCTACTCCATGAGTCCAAAGTAACTAGTATTTATGTGATAACTCTTGAGATCAAATCTTGTTTGGCTTGTCCCTGTGCTGTGCCATCTATAAGAACAGTGAAGGCCCAGGGCAGGATCTCTGTGTCTTGTATATCACACATGGCTAGTAGAAACCATCTGAGACACTAGCCTCAGTCCTTTAGACTCCCATGCCCCATAGAGAAAAGAATCCCTGTGTCTTTTCTCATCCTCACAGAGGGCAAAGAAGAGACAAGAAACAATCCTCCAAGGCTCATTTATTTTTTCTTCAAATATATTTTTGTTGTTTTTTTATGCTATATTTCTAAGCCACTGGAGGGCTGAGCAAATCCACTAAGCTTCAGTCCAACCTCATAGTAGACTGTGGTGTTTGATACAGTTTGTGTTTTGGTAGATAATGAGTACCAGCATTTTCACAAAGCTGAGGCTTGCCTGCTCAGTAAATTTACACAATGCCCAGGCAGGAAAAGCTGATACAGCCTTCTAGGACTCAATTAACGCAGGGAAAATGGGGTGAAGAGAGGTACAAGCAGCCCACTAAAGAGACCCTGTTGTTTTCCTCATACAAAGATACAGAAGGAATCCTATGCATTCAAAGGAATGGAAAATAATGAGTGTAGAAGACTATGAAGGATGAGCTGAACACCCTGGATGTTATGAAGAACCAGGGTTGGGATAAGGTTGTTAATGTGGTTAAGTAACTGGTTCCTTCTCTTTTCTTTTCTGGAGACTTCCATGCAGGCTCTATAGCCCGACCTCTCAGTCTCTGCTATTTTATTTAACTTCCCTATGGTAGACTACAAAGAAAAGCAAAAGAGTGTCCAATGGCTGGGTTTTGTAGTGTGTGTAATGGTTGTCTTTGTCGAAGTCAGTATTTGAATGTGTGACATGTCAGGATCCAGCACTTGCTCCATCACACCCCAGCTATACTGTCAGACCCTCACTTAACTGCAAGGAGAAAATCTCTGTTCCCTTATCAGTAAAATAGAATGATAGCAACACCTACTCATTGGGTTATCTTAAGGATTAAAGAGATAACACTAATGCTTAGAAAGGATTCTTATACTTCTTAAGCCCTCAATAAATGTTAGCCACAATCATTATTTTTATTAAATGATTGTGGTTTAATATGTAACACCTCCCAAGAGAGTTTAAAGGATTTCAATTTTTGAATTCAAATATGTTGGGTATTAACTAAGGAATTCCACACATCTTAAGAAGCACACATGGCTGGACATACCAGCTTTTCTGTGGACACAGTATCAATCGTCATGGCTTACCTTGCTTGTGGGTCCAGTGTCTAGGAGTAGTTTCTGTTTTAATCTCCTCTCTCAGTGAAAGATAGTTGCTAGCTTTCAGTGTGACTGGGTGAATAAAGCAGCTTGATGGGAACAGCTCCATCCCAGGTTTGCATAGCATCAAACTGTAACCAAATCAAAGCACACTGAGGCATATTCCAGAAGGCAGGCACTGCAGCTCAGGAAAGGACACTAATTTATTCTTATGCAAGGAAGCATTTTTCCACTATTAATGAATATTTTAATACTAAAAATATCACTCAGACTTAGTCATGCATGACTACACTCATTTTGTTTCAATTTTTTAATCATTTTACTGAGGTTAAGCCTTCTTGATTTCCTTTTGGAACAAACCAGGTATAGTATTTTTAATAAAGGCAATCAACAGACCTTCACTAAATATCTTAAAAATGGTCACAGGTTTTAGAATCTACATTCTAGTCTTCTTCCGTACATCAATATTCACATCTGTGCTTCTTCCATCCATGCATTCATTCATTTGCTTTCTCACGCATTCTTGCCATGAACACATTCTATGTACTAAGGCCTATTGCAAAGGCAAATACTGTACAGCAGTACACAGAAGCCTCAGGACATAGAACTTTAAACATTAAGTTTTTAAATTATTTTTATTTTTATTTTTATTTATTTGAGAGAGAGGTCGATAGGCAGATAGAGAGAGACAGAGAGAAAGTAGGCATGCCAGGGCCTTTAGCCACTGAAAAAAAAAAAAAAACTTCCATATTCATGCACCACTTTGTGCATCTGGCTTATGTGGGTCCTATGGAGTCAAACCTGGGTCCTTTGGCTTTGCAGGCAAGTGCCTTAACCATCTCTCCAGACCCAATGTTAATATTTTTTTAATTCAATCTCTCAAGAATATTTAAAGCTTGAGATAGCTAAATGTTATTACACAAATTTTAATGACATAAAACAAATATCCAGTTGGATGAAGTAGTTTTAATACAAAAATAGCAAGATATGAAAAAATATGAGATTTAATATTTTATATTCCAAAATACCATAGCAAGAAAGCACAAAAAGATTAGGAAATGTACAGATCATACACAGGGTAATACTTTCCTAGAAACCTATAAGAAAAATCCTGTTCAAAAAGCTCCACTGATACTAATTTCAAGATTTATGCACCTTACTAACTGGATTTTTCATTATGGCCAAAATATTGGTGCTACTAGTTACCATGAGAGGTAAATAGAGAAGAGATAAATACAAGCTGGCCTGGGCATTCAGGTGAATGAATATATTAATTTTTTTCAAAATGCCTGACTTCTTTCCATTTTAATGAAAATTTTACCCTTTATTGTCACTAGATTGAGATTTCAATTCCGTGAAACCATCTGTGATTTCTCACATAGACACCAGTGAGTCTTCCCACCCAGCCATAACTGACGTTTCATCTGTTGCAAAATAAGTGCCTGACTTAATATGTCAGATACTCTGATGGGAAAATTCCTCTTTCTAAAAATATTCATTTTACCTCTCATATATGTCTGAAATATGAATTAAAGATGCATTTCCTTGACTAAGCTGGCTTTCAAGTAATTAACCCTTGTATGCTAACTTGGAGCATCAATTAGTCAGTTGGAACACACTGGGAATTCACCTTATTACCTGCTTGACAAATACCAGAGAGGAAATTAGTGCATTGCTGGCACAGAAGAGGAGTATTAAAAATGAAATTATTAAAAAAAAAAGAGCCCAAAGCAAATCGTGCCACTTTAGCCTGGGCTAAAGGACTGGCCCTTTCCCACATAAGACTCCTCTCCCCCATCACAAAGTTGTAATAGCTCTCTGAAGGATGGTGACTTACAGCCAAGTTGAATTGAACTGTCAATGCCATTTGTGTTTTTGGAGGACATAAAAATTCCCCTTGTATTTGCATAGTCATTATTTCCCAATTGTCTCGGATCTAAGTTATTTATGAGCTTTTTAGTGTGGCCAGCATGGGTCTGAGTGGGGCCTCTAGAAAAATGATGTTACAGACTTTGGTAGCAGCTGGTTAGAGTACACAGACACTGCTGTCAGTCACATGAGACTCTTATCCAGATATATCCCATACCCCCACCCTAGCTTTGGGATGCAGTGCACAAATTCCAGACTGTGATGTCCTTTCCTTGACTGTCTTGGAACTGAAAGAAAGAGGCAGAAGTAATATAATGTGGGAGGTCACCATTAGCCTCAAGCAGTTCATGAAGGGATCAGAAATGAGGCAGAGCTGGTAGGTAGCAAATGGAGCCAAGGGGGGAGGGAGTCAGGGGCAGCCTCATAGAAACGGCAGAGTGGGAAGCACTGAGCAAGGCATTGACCAACACAACAACACTGAGGGACAGGAGGGTTTGGAGAAGAAATGTAGTTGTCAGAACCAGAGAGGGAAGAAAGAGGGAAGGGAAAGTGAGAAAGAATCTGATGAATGGGAGAATTAAGGCCTTCACACAACTGTCTTTGTGCACATGAGTTACTGTAATAAAATCCAGCAGGCTGAATAATTTATGAATAATAGAAGTTCATTTCTTATGCTTTCATTATCTGGAAAATCTAAGATCAAGGCCTTGCATATAACTTCTGATGGAGATGCTTCTGCAGGTGGTAACTTCTTAGTGCCTTCACACCATTGATGGCTAAAGACACAAGCAGGTATACCTACAGCTAGTTTCCACACTGCTGCATTCATGAAGTAAAATCACAACAAGTTAGTCACTTCACAAAGGCCTCTATCTCCTGATATCATGACAATGTACATTAAGTTTTAAGATATGAATCTAGGTGATCTTCACACTACAGCCATAATTATACTGCCCAGAAGGAGGCAGAAAACAAGTGTCCCTCACCTATCTTCCTCTTAGGCTCTTACCTTAATGCTTATGATTCTGCTATGATTCATGGATAAAATGTTTCCCTCAAAAGCTTGTATGCTCCATGCTCAGATCACAGCCAGTGTGTTATTTGAAGAGATAATGAGAATTTCCAGAAGACATAGCCCAACGAGAGATGGGTCCCTTTCCCTTAGAAATCAATCAATCCCTCTCCATTCCTCCATCACTCCCTCCCTTCCTCTCTCCTTTATAAGTGCCAAACAGTAAAAGCAGTGCCTGCCTCATGCCAATGGTGCCAAGATGTTCTGCCCAAACATCTGACTCTTAGATACCATGGACTCAAATTTCTCAAATTGTGGGTCAAAATAAATAATTCTTCATTTTCAGCTCTTCTCTTGGGCATTTTAATCATAACTACAAGAAAAATCACTGATACAGCCTCTCATTGATCAAACCTAAATGGAATCCAACCATCAGAAGGAACCCAAAAGAGAGAACAGAGATGAATGCTAGAAAGTAACAGTGAAGGACAATCAGATGTGTTCAACAGCACACACAGGAGTAAACCCAGTGGAATGTGCAATACCCATGGTGGTGTGAATGCAAAATGGTCCTCAAATCTTCTTGTGTTTGTGACTAAGCCTCCTTATTCACCCACCAGCTGTTGGAGCATTTAGAAGGTAGAGTCTTGCTGGAGGAAGTGTGTCCCTGGACCTTGGATGGACCTTGAAGTGTACTAGTCCAGCCCTACTGAGTTTTCATAGGTTAGTTCAACCTCATTTCTTCTGCCTTAATACTGAGGTATGACGATGTGAGCCAATTTCCTGCTCTGCCATGCTTTCTCCGCCAGGGTAAAACTTCCCCTTGAACCTGTAAGCCCAAAATAAGGCTTTTCCTCCCAACGCTGCTTCTGCTCCGGTGTCCTGTCCTGGCCATGAGAATGTGCATCACCTGTGAAGACTGTCATAATGACACTAAAGAATGTGGAACTGACTGCTCATGGTTCTGACAGACAGAAGATGAGCATGAGTTACTGGGAGAAGGCAGCCAATAATGTGAGGAAAGACAGCCAGAACATAAGGACAAACAAACAAACCAACAAACGCAATTTTCTCTGCTCTAAATGTTTTCTAGAGCTGACTGTTGAAGACAGGGCAATCTAAGCAGCATTATTTCCAGCTGCCCCTGAAGCCTGGTCTTTGTCTCTGATCAGCAGCATGCTGTCATGTTCTGTCCTTATAACTATAGCAGCAGAGATAAGCATTTTGGAAATGGGTGGCTATGGAGCTGGTGTGGTGGACTCTCTGTGCTCACAGATTTGCTTTGGTGTTTCTAATCCTGCTTTGTTGTAGTTGGAATTCACTGCCATATTAAAATTGTAAAGAACAAAATCTATGGATTTTGGTTAAAGAAAAATTTAACCTACTTTCACCAATCAGGACAGTCACATTACAAAAAACAGCAATCCCGAATTAAATGGCTGCCACCAAATGGAGCTTTTGAGCATATTTTAAGTTAAGTCCCATAGCAGTGACCTCAGAGATTGTGAATCATTTCTCCTATTGAATTATATGAAATCTGTTGTCATCTAAGTATCAGGTAACTTGTTACCTAGAAAGTACATATGTTCCAACGAATGAAGAGATATCCATGTTACCCAGACTACTAATCCAATCTAAGTTATCAAGATTTGACAGGAGGAGAAACTAAAGTGAACACAACTAAACCAAAACAGAGAGTTTTTTTTTTGTTTTTTTTTTTTTTTTTTTACCACAATTCATTTAGTAGTAACAAGATCTCAGGACTTAGATACAGTAGATTTCCTATTCCTTCCAATGTACAGAACCCTCTCCAACCTATCATATGTTAGTAAGCTTACATTTCCAGATAGATCAGTACATAACTTTTGCTCACAAGCAAATTTGACAGCCAGCCAGGCTACTTAAATGTTTAAATGTGTCTATCAAAGGAGAAAAGGTGTGAAATAGTCAGGCCTATGCAAACTGAAGGATGCAAGCTTCACACTAGCTGGAGTAAGTCAGAAACATGTCAATTTGTAGAGGCAATTAATTCTAGCATTTTTCTCTTGCTTCATTCTTTCCCTAAAATTTGAAAGATCCTAAATGAAAGCTTTCTCTTTTTCCTTCTTCTTTTTCTTTCTAACTTCATGTTTCCCACCACTGAGATGCTTTATTGATATTAGCAACTTTTATGGATAATTCACTTTGTAAAAGGCTGCCTGCACACTAACTATAAGAAAAAATGTAGGGTTGAATATATATATATATATATATATATACATATATATATATATATATATCTCCAAAATGTACCTCAAGTTTATAGTAAATTTTAATTTTAATACCTAGGGTATTCAAAGGATAGAGCCCAGGAGAAATCTTGAACTTTTATGTTCTTCCAGAAGTATAAAATTCAGCAAAAATCCAGTAGTGCTATCGAGTACCAAATAGGCAGGTCCATGAGTTAAACAGGAAGTAGCAGAAGCTTCAGGAAAATAAACCAAACCAAACTGAGGAACCATGCTGAGGCACAAACCGTAATGATTACATAATTCTCTACTTAGCTTGCCTGTCGCCCAGTACTATGTCTGGAAAATATGGCTAAAGCACATTTCAACTAATGTTCTGGAGATAATCAAAGCTCCATACAACTCTGATTGTTAACTTTCTTGGAAGTTGTGGCCACATCATATGTCTGATGAGTGATTATACTGAGCCATAGAAAGAACCAAGTGCCCCCTAGGCTTTCCTGTCACATTTATTTTATTTATTTTTTTATTAACAACATCCATCATTATAAACAATATCCTATGGTAATGCCCTCTCTCTCCCCACTTTCCCCTTTGAAACTCCATTCTCCATCATATCCCGTCTTCCTCTAAATCAGTCTCTTTTATTTTGATGTCATAATCTTTTCCTCTTATGATTGTCTTGTGTAGGTAGTGTCAGGCACTGTGAGGTCATGGATATCTGGGCTATTTTTTGTCTGGAGGAGCATGTTATAAGGAGTCCTACCCTTTGTTTGGCTCTTACATTCTTTCCTCCACCTCTTCCGCAATGGACCCTGAGCCTTGGAAGGTGTGATAGAGATATTACAGTACTGAGCTCTCCTGTCACTTTTCCCTAGCACCATGATGCCTTCTCAGTCATCCTAAGGTCAATGCCATCTGAAAAGAGAAGGTTCTCAACCATTAATATATAGGTATGAACATTAAGAGAAGTGCTTACTGCACAGTTTTATGAGCATAGTATATACATTTAGTCAGACAGCAGCAGATGTTATACCCCTAGGGCTCATGACTACCCCTGTTGTAGGTTTTCAGTATCAGAGATGTATTCCCTCTCAATGAACAGACCTCCAGTCCGATTAGAGGGCAGTTGGTTTCTACCATGACAGATGACATGCCACTGTTGCACCAGTTGGCTCATTTGGCCTAGCTGGCAAAATATAAGGCTTGCTTCACTGGTGATTTCTCTCTCTCCCATTGAACTGCATGCAGAATGGCCTCTTCATGATTTCTCTCAGCTGGTCTACATGGAGGAGGTTATCAGCTCAGTTCCAGCAGGATTTTTCAGTGGGCTTGTAGCCCAAGTATGTGGAGTCTTCAGCAATAAGATTTTACCATCTATTTCTGGTGGAAAACCAAGGGCCTTGGCAATGGCCTGTAATGTTTTGGGAGCATCAAGGACCTCCCTGACCAACAACTAACCAGAAAGTATCCCATCCATGCCACTGAAAATTTTCTAGTAACAATCTCTGGCTCCTGAGTGTTCCACTGTCCAAAAAAGTAGGTTTCCATATGATTTATTTATATCCCCTTAGATTTTGATTAGCCCTCCATCCACCTTTCCTTTACTCAATTTCTTCCACTGACCTCACTTGAGCCTTTTCACCCCCATTTGTCTATTCTTCTACTTACACATATATAATACTATCCTATTAAGTACCCATCCTTTCCTTTCTCTTCACTTTATATCTCTTTTCTAGCTTATTGGCCTTTGCTACTGGGTTTTCTTCCTACTCACACAGAAGTCCAATCATTTGTAGCTAGGATCCACATATGAGAGAGAACATGTGATGCACGGCTTTCTGGGCCTGGGTTACCTCACTTAGTATAACCCTTTCCAGATCCATCAACTTTTCTGCAAATTTCATAACTTCATTTTTCTTTATCGCTGAGTAGAACTCCATTGCATAAATGTTCCATATCTTCATTATCTACTCATCAGTTGAGGTACATCTAGGCTGGTTCCATTCCCAGCTATTATGAATAGAGCAGCAATAAACATGGTTGAGCAACTATCTCTAAAGTAATGAGATGAGTCCTCAGGATATATGCCTCGGAGTGCTATAGCTGGGTCATAGGGTAGATCTATTTTTAGCTGTCTCAGGAACATCAACACTGATTTCTACAATGGCTGGACCAGATTTCATTCCTACCAACAGTGTCCAAGGGTTCCTCTTTTTCCGCATCATCGTGAGCATTTATGGTCATTTGTTTTCATGATGGTAGACAATCTGAGAGGAGTGATATGGAATTTCAGCATAGTTTTAATCTGCATATCCCTGATGACTGGGATGTAGAACATTTTTAGATGCTTATATGCCATCCTTATTTCTTCTTTTGAGAACTCTCTATTTAGTTCCTTGGCCCATTTTTTAATTGGATTGTTTGATTTCTTATTATTTAATTTTTTGAGTTCTTTGTATATCCTAGATATTAATCCTCTACCAGATGTATAGCAGGCAAAGATTTTTTCACGTTCTCTAAGTTGCCTCTTTGCTTTATTCATGGTGTCCTTTGCCATACAAAATCTGTGTAACATCATGAGGTCCCAGCAGTTCATCTGTGGATTTATTGACTGAGCAATTGGGGTTATAATCAGGAAGTCTTTATCAAGAACAATATGTTGAAGGGTTTTCCCTAGTTTTTCCTCTAGCAGTTTCAGAGTTTCAGGTCTGATATTGAGGTCTTTAATCTATTTGGACTTAATTCTTGTGCATGGAGAGAGAGCAGGATCTACTTTCATCCTTCTACAGAGTACATATCAAGTTTTCCCAGCACCATTTGCTGAAGAGGCTGTCTTTTCTCCAATGAGTACTTTTGGCATTTTTGTCAAATATCAGGTGGCTATAGCTACCCAGACTTACATCTGGGTCCTCTATTCTGTTCCATTGATCTACCTGTCTGCTTTTGTGCCAGTACCATGCTGTTTTTGTTACTATAGCTCTGTAGTGTAGGTTAAAATCAGGTATGGTGGTACCACCAGCCTTATTTTTGTTGCTCAAAATTGTTTCAGATATTTGAGATTTTTGTGCTTTCTAATGAATTTTTGGATCTTTTTTTCTATTCCCATGAAGAATGCCATTGAAATTTTGATGGGGATTGCATTAAATATGCAGAATACTTTTGGTAAGATTGCCATTTTCACAATATTGATTCTTCTGATCCAAGAACAAGGATGTTGTTCCATTTCCTAGTGTCTTCTGCAATTTCCCAATTGAGTGATTTAAAGTTTGGATTGTAGAGATCCTTCACTTCCTTAATTAGGTTTATTCCAAGGTACTTTATTTATTTATTTATTTATTTATTTATTTATTTATTTATTGATTTATTTTTGATGCAATTGTGAATGGGAGTGATTCTCTGATTTGATCCTTTGTATGTTTGTTGTTATCATATAGGAAGGCTACTGATTTCTGTGTGTTTATTATGTATCTTGCTACATGGCTGTATGTGTTTATCAGCTCTAACAGTTTGTTCATAGTGTCTTTAGGGTCATTTATGTATAGAATCTTGTCATCTGCAAATAATGATGACTTGATCTCTTCCTTTCCAATTTGTATCCCTTTTATGTGTGACTCTTGCCTTATTGCTATGGCTAAGACTTCCAGTATTATATTAGATAAAAGTGGGGACAGTGGACACCCTTGTCTTGTTCCTGATTTTAGTGGAAAAGCTTCCAGTTTTTCCACATTTAGTAATATATTTGCTGTGGGCTTGTCAGAAATAGCCTTTATTATGTTGAGATATGTTCCTTCCATTCCCAGTCTCTGTAGGACTTTTATCATGAAGAGATGTTGGATTTTATCAAATGCTGTTTCTGCATCTAATGAGATTATGTGATTTTTGTCCTTTAGTCCATTTATATAATGCATTACATTTATCAATTTACATATGTTGAACCATCCCTGCATCTCTGGGATAAAGCCTACTAGGTCATGGTGAATGATGTTTCTGATATATTCTTGTACTCGGTTTGCCAATATTTTGTTCAGAATTTTTGCATCTATGTTCATGAGGGAGATTGTTCTGTAATGTTCTTTTTGTTGTTGTTCTATCTTTGCCTGGTTTTGGTATCACAGTGATGTTGGCTTCGTAGAAAGAGTTTTGTAGGATTCCTTCTTTTTCTATTTTATGGAGAAACTTAAGAAGCAATGGTGTTAGTTCTTCCCTGAACGTCTGATAAAATTCACCAGTGAGTCCATCTGGGCCTGGACATTTTTTACTTGGAAGATTTTTGATAACTGCTTGGATCTCCATACTTGATATTGGTCTATATAAATGATTAATCTCATCTTGATTTAATTTAGGTAGGTCATATAAATCAAGGAAATCATCCATTTCCTTCAGATTTTCATACATTGTGGAGTATATATTTTTATAGTATATCCCTGTTTTCTTTAAATTTATCAGGTATCTCTTATAGTGGAGTATATGTTTTTATAGTATATCCCTATGAATTTTTAATTTCTCTGGTATCTGTTGCAATGGTACCTTTTTCATCTCTAATTTTTTTAATTTGTGTCTCTCTTTTTACTCTTTCTTTTGGTCAGATTTGCTAAGGGTTTGTCAATCTTGTTTAATCCTTTCAAAGAACCAACTCTGTGTTTCACTGATTCTTTGGATTGTTTTTTGGGTTTCTATTTCATTAATTTCTGCCCTAATCTTTATTATTTCTTCCAATCTACTGATTTTCAGTTCACCTTATTCTTCTTTTTCCAAGGCTTTAAGGTGAAGCATTAGGTCATTTACCTGAGACCTTTCTAATTTCTTAATATAAGCACTTAAAGCTATAAATCTCCCTCTTAGGAATGCCTTAATTGTGTCCCAAAGGTTTTTGTATGTTGTGTTCTCATTATCATTTGACTCTATGAATTTTTTTTTATTTCCTTCTTTCTTTCTTTTCTTATTTTTCTTTTTTCCTTCTTTTCTTTTCTTTTTCTTTTTTTTTTTTTTTTGGGTGGGGGCTCAACTTAGGGTTTCACTGTAGCTCAGGCTCTCCTGGAATTCACTATGTAGATAGTCTCAGGGTGGCCTTGAACTCACTGCAGTCCTCCTACCTCTGCCTCCTGAGTGCTGGGATTAAAGTCTTGTGTCACCACGCCTGGCTTGATTTCCTTCTTGATTTCTTCATTGACCTATTCATCATTTAGTAGTGTATTGTTTAGTTTTCAAGATTTTTTTGTATGCTCTAGAGCAGTTTTTTCTACTGATTTGTAGTTTGATTCCATTGTGGTCAGATAGAATGCTAGGAATTATTTCAGTTTTCCTGTATTTGTTCAGATTTGCTTAGTGTCCGGATTTTGGTCTAATTTTAGAGAACGTTCTATGTGCTGCTGAAAAGAATGTGTATTCTGAAGCATTTGGATGAAATGCCCTGTGTATATCTGTTAGGTCCATTTGTTCTATGAACTCATTTAATCCAGATGCCTCTCTGTTTATTTTTTGCTGGGATAATCTGTCAATTGATGAGAGTGGGATGTTGAAGTCACCCACTACCACTGTGTTTGGTGTTACCTGTGACCTTATATAGTTCTAATAGCACTTGTTCGATGAAGTTGGGAGCCCCCATGTTAGGTGCATATATGTTTAGAATTGTAATGCCCTCCTGTTGGAGTGTATCTTTAATCAATATAAAGTGGCCTTCCTTATCTTTCCTAAGTAACGTTGGACTGAAGTCTACCTTTTTAGATATTAGGATAGCAACCCCTGCTTGTTTTCTAGGCCCATTTTCTTAAAACACCATTTTCCAACCTTTTACCCTAAGATAGTGTTCATCCTTTGTAGAAAGATGGGTTTCTTGGAGGCAACAAATTGAAGGATCCTGCTTTTTAACCCAGTCTGCAAACCTATGTCTTTTGGTTGGGGCATTGAGGCTGCTGATATTAAGAGATATTATTGAAAGGTCTGTATTCATTTTTGCCATTTTTTTGTAGTTCTTCTGGTTTTACCTTTGCTCTCTTGTGTTAACTAGTATTTGAGTACTGTTTGTTTTTTCCAGGTTCCTTGCATGTGTGCTTTTCTTTCTCTTTAGCATGGAGGATTCTTTCAAGTATTTTCTGTAGAGCTGGTTTTGTCTTCAAATATTCCTTTAGCCTGCTTTTGTTGTGGGCTGTCTTTATTTGTCCGTCTATTTTAATGGACAGATTTGCAGGATAAAGTAACCTTGGTTGACAGTTGTTATTTTTCAGAATTTGGAACACATCAGTCTAAGCCCTTCTGGCTTTTTGAGTAATCTGCTGTGATCCTGATGGTCTTGCCTTTGTATATAACTAGATGTTTCTCTCTAACTGGTTTTAATATATTTTTCTTTGGTTTGTATGTTTGGTAGTTTAATTATAATATGGCAAGGAGAGGTTCTTTCCAGGTTTTGTTTGGCTGGTGTTCTAAAGGATTCCTGTATCTGCATTGGCATCTCTTTCCCAATTTGGGGGAATTTTTCTTCTATGATTTTGTTGAAAATGACTACTATGCCATGGGACTAAAATTCTCCTTCTACTATACCCTGAATTGTCATGTTTGATAATTTCATAGTGTCCCAAATATCTTGAAATTCCCACTCATACTTTCCTATTAGTTTGTCTTTCTTTTTGTTGGACTGTATTAGATCTGCCACCTGGTCTTCTAGTTTAGGTATTCTGTCTCTCCTTCATCCATTCTACTGGTGAGATTTTCTACAGAGTTTTTAATTTCATTGACTGTGTTCTTCATTGCTAGTAATTCTGAGTGTTTTTTTTTTCTTTTTTATTTCTATTTACTTATTTATGTCTTGTAATGACTTCTTTCTTTTAATTTTTCTGTTCATTTTTATTTATTTGACAGCAACAGAGAGAGAAAAAGGAAGAGAGAGAGAGAGAGAGAATTGGCATGCTAGGGCCTCCAGCCACTGCAAATGAACTCCAGACGCGTGAGCCCCCTTGTGCATCTGGCTAACATGGGTCCTGGGGAATCAAGCCTCGAACTGGAGTCCTTAGGCTTCATAGGCAAGTGCTTAACTGCTAAGCCATCTCTCCAGCCCATTGTAGTGATCTCTTTATTTCCTTAAATTGGTATCCTGTGTCTTCTTTGATTCCTTTCATTTTGCCATTCATTTCTTTGATTTCCTCTTTGACTTCTTTGAGCATATTTATAATCATGCTTTTGAAATCCTTCTCAGGAATCTCCTCTAACTCATTCTCACTGAAGGTAATTTCTGATGCACTAATACTTTTTTGGTGGATTTATACTGTCTTGATTTTTTTGTGTTTCTTGTGTAATAATGTTCATATTTTTGCATCTTGTATTAACTTAATGCTTGGGTTTTCTAGTTACCTGCAGTATTATTAGATGTATCAATCAATCTGATGTTATATATCTTCAGGATAGGAGCTTATGGTGCTAGGTGGGGCTCTTAAGCTCTCAGAGTATCTCCAAAAGTGACCCTAGATGTTTGGTTTGCTTGCTATGATAGTATTCAAGTAGGCTGAGTGGAACTCAATACAGGCAGATCCTAAAATTTACCTAAACAATGTACACATTCAATGAAAAACAGCAGAGTATTTATGCAAGAGTAGGTATTATGACAACCAGATCCTCTAACAAAGTCTCAATCCCTTAGGGTGTGTGTTGCCCCACACCTTTAATCCTGTCAACTAGGATGTTAAGGTTTCTGATCTGTTCAGTGTTCCAAGTCATCTTGTGACCAAGTGAGACTCTTCCCTAATGAACAAAAGAAGAGGGGAAAAAAAAGCCACTATATATCAAGAAGCAACAAATAACAATCCCAAAATATAGCTTATTTAAGAATGGAAAATCTGACCACCCATCAGATTTAGCATGTAATTGATCCTGATATGGGGAGGCTGCAATTAGCACTTCAGGTTCAGGCCTATATGTCAGGCTCATTTGGCAGGTACTGACCTGGTGTAATCCCAGTTACCTTTTGGGATTATTTTGTTCTCAGTCTTGCTGCGCTCCTGCTTGGGTCCCTCTTTGGTGCACTGTGGGTTCAAGTAGGCTGGCTGGGTCGCTGGATTGCTGCTCTTGTCACCGGTGCTGGGTGCTGTGATCTTCCTTCTCCAGGTCTCTGGTGCTTGCTGGTGCTTGTGCTGGTGTTGGGGGAGGGGAGGCTGTGGATGGTAGCTCTAGTTCTCCCTCTGGTCCACGTGCCCCTCTACCTTGTGATCTGGACCTCCATTGGTTGCTGTGGTCCTACCTTCATGTTTCTTGAGTTTGTGAGGAGCTCTGTTGTAAGTGTAAAATCCCCTCACCTGGCTTTTCCTGTGGCTTAAGCCAAGCCTTACAGCTGTGGCCCCACAGACCTGGTGCTGCCACTGTTGGATCTGCTTCTGCCTGCTTATGTGGGCTCTGGATGCTCTGGATCTTAACCATAAGTCCTGTCACATTTTTAAAATGAAAAATTGAGCAACTGTGCCATATAGATTGGGAGTAAGAGTATTCTTCATGACATTCACATAAACACATAATGCTTCAAGATTTAATCTTTAACATTTCTATGTTTTAATTTATTTTTAAACTATCATATACATGACTAGGTTTTATTATTGTATTTTCAAACAGCATTTGTTTTTGTTATTTTCCTTTCACCTTCTTCTTCCTCATATCCCAACTCCCACTTCCATACCATTTCAATATTTCAGGAAATGATAGAATCAAGTACTACATGAAATTGCATCCTTGAATTTTTTTCAGACAACTTTTCAGTGCACAATGTTCAATACATCAGGTTTACCTCCATGTATTCATATTTTGATGAATTTGAAAGCAAATTGAGAATAGTGTATGTCCTCTTCAATGCAAAGATGAAAGAAATGGTTCTCCTTCAGTGTTACTCTTCAGAGTTCATAAGTTAGAGAGAGGAGGACTTGAATATATACCTATGTTTGCATATTTCATAACTAGAAAGTAGATTTTAAAGAATAAATGTTGTCATTGTTCCATGGAGCAATGAGTCTTGTAGACTATTTCCTCCCTGGCTCATTTGAGAAGCATCTGCTAGATTTCCATATTCTGAGCTACGTTGGTGCTTGGTGGTAGCAGCATCAAGACTAATGAAATATCCACCCTAATCCATGAAGGGAGGTATATTCTGGCCTCAAAGTATAGGCTACATGCAGTTAAGTGTAGAGAGGATGAGAAGAACATCCTAGACAAATAAAGTGCAAAAGGATGGAAAACACCAGACTAAATAATTCATTACTAATTCATGTGTATGGTAATTCCTAAGATATTTTTGCATGTGTATATGTGTGCACATGTTCATACATGTTCAAGGGAATATATGTATGGTGCAGGCATGCATCTTTGTGCATAAGGACGCAAAAGGAGAACCTCATGTGCTATTCCTTAGAAATGCTGTCTAGCTGCTCTATCGACACAGGTTCTTTCACTGCTCTAGAACATACCAAGAAGACTAGGCTGGCTGGCCAATGATCCCTAGGGATCCTCTATTTTTATTTTTCCAGCACTGGGATTGCCAAGCCCACAACCACACTTGTCATTTTTACAAGGATTCTGATGCTTAAACTCGGGACCTCATGTTTGCTGTGCAAGCACTTCATTAAGTTACCTCCTAGGTCCAAAATATTGTTTTTATAGCAATAAGTGATTTTAAAACATTCAAATCAGACACCTTCATTTAATATAGTTTTAATTCTATAAATATTATATAAATGTTATAGTCCCAAAGGCATAACTTTCTTAACTCAAAACTAAACAACAGCCTCATTCTAATACAGAAGCAGACACAATTCCATTATCTAAATTCCATCATCAGATATCAATAATTAGTTAGTGTATTTTCTTTTTTTTTTGAGGTATTATGTGTCACAATATGCACTAGTATGTGGAGAAGAATTATTAACCAGAAAGAAACAAGTCCCCTTGCTATGTATCTTAGTTTCATTCTGGTTTAAAAACTAAGGGTCAATTTCCAAAACAACCCAAATAAGATACTGAGAATTGGGAACTAACGAGAGTTCAGAATATGTAAAGAACTAGCTTGTACAATAGTCTGTTATGGGGTGAACAAAGGGATTCTTGAAATATATATGAAATTATAAAACTCACTATAGAAAAAATAGCTATGAAAACTGCAGTCCATACTTTTGACTTTCTCCAAATAAATGGGTTAATCATGTTTAAAAATAATATAATGTAGCCAAAGTGACACAACCTACTCCCCAGATAGGGGCAAAATGATAAAGATGCATAGTCATATTATCTATATGATGGGTTCTGTTTTGCTCATCTTTTTATCTTTTTATTAGATATATCAATATTGAAATCATGCTAATAGCGTAATACTTTAATGAAGTATAATGTATTTTGAGAAAATGTAGTATTGAATAAATTAAAATGGACCATTGATTTTTCTGCTATTGAGATTGAACTGAAATTGGAACACTGACCCTACATGCAAGATTCTGCCTTCTAGAAATCTCTATTAACGTTCAGCAAAAGCTTAAGACTAAATTTATGACATACCAGAAGATACTCTAGAATCTTTCACTTTGGGGGGACAATGTAGACTTATTCCTAGAGTTTACACAGTCCTGAAGGAACTGCCCAAGTGTAAAAGAAAGAAAATGAAAGTAGTAGAGAAGTTGAGAGGAGGAAAAATTAGATATATGATATGTAAAAGCAAAAAGAGAGACTAAGAGATACAAAGAGAAAGTGTACAATGAAAAACATCCATATGGAGTTTTGTATTCACGGCCAACTTATAGTAGATAGTTTGAAAAAGACTTGATTTCTGATTTTCCCATCCGTCCTTTTTCATGATACCAGTAAGTTCCTTCTGAGACATGAGGGGAAAGCATACTCAATGTGATTACATAGGTAGGAATATAATACAATTGTCATTAACAACAGTAAACATGAATTTGTAATTTAAGAAGAGCAATGCAAAATTTGATTTAAGATGGTCTGTTTTTCAGTCATAATAACTCAGTGGTCTCTTATTCATGTTCACATTTCAAAATATACAAAATCTTGGTACATTTCAGATCCTCAGCCTATCATCTACAGAATATCAACTGTTATCATGAGAGACCAAAATGGAAAAGAGAATTTTGAAGTACATGCTTTCCATAAAATATGATTCTGATGAAATCATTGTATGAACTGACACTTCTATGCATTATTAAATCTACATACATATCCTGTTTATCCAATGAAATAAGATTGCTACTGAAGAGAATCAGTATCAAGAAGCTATTATACAACAGTTACTGTACACTACAAGGACTCCAGCAACAGTAAAAAGCAACAGTGAGGGTTTTTCCTACTTGACTGGGACTTCTGGATAAAAATTCACTTGATTTTCATATAAAGTCCCTGGGACAAAGGCTCAATTGTTATCCCAGTTTTACATGTGAGTAAGCCATGTACAAAGTGATTAGTTCACTTGCTCAATTAGATACAGCTAATCACTGGATGCAGCTGGATTTAACAAACATGGGTCTGATTAACTTAGCATCCAAGATGAATACTGAACTTTTGGAATACCTTTTAATCAGCAGATTCTCAGCTAATTCTTTTACTATTATTATTATTTAATTATTATATTTATTGAGGAAAGTACAGAGCCAAGTAAAAGCACCCACATGGCTTGAGAGCTCATGTGGAGGACCTGGAAAAGTGTGGAAAGAAAAGAAAGCTCAAAGAATTCCTGCCCTGTGGGGAGCTGGAAAGGGTAAGGAGCTATGTGGAGAGTAAGGGAGAAGGGGCTCGCCCTGTGGTGAGGGAAAACTCACCCACAGCAGCTGGAAGTTCCCAAATAGTCAGAGCTCAGCTAATTCTTGTAGAGTGAAAATGACTCTACACAATAACATCCTCTGAGTCTAGGGCATACCCACACTTGTCTGCCCACCCCTGGTATATATATCAAATTATATTTGTAGATTATGGAACTGAGTAGAGTTACTATTTCAGCAATTGAAGTGGGACAGATACCCAGAGATAGTGTACTGGTCAGTTTCTAGTGGTCCAGTTTCTAGTGAGACCAAATACCTGACAGGGAGCAACTATAAGGAAGGAAGGATTTATTGTACCTTATAATCCATCATGGTGGGTTTCAAGTCCAACCCCCTTAACAATCAGGGGAGGACCAAAGACGTGAGATTGCAAACTGAATAAGGGCTTTGTGAGTAGCACAAAGTTAATCATACATTTCTTCTGCCTCTACGTACATGCTATTGTCATACCCCATCAAAAACATCCTAACAAAGGTGGCTAGTGGCCAAGTGCGGTTTCATAACATCATTTTTCCACAGTCACATTAGAAAGTACATAACCTGTTGATTTCTAGCTCACTGGAAGCCTACTGGACAGCCAACTGACCAGCTCATTTACACACTTTTGGGTCAGTACAGGAACGACCTGAGAGTGAGGAATACATAGCCTTCGAAGCTTGAATCAGCTGACCATATTCCATCCACAGTGAGGAAGTGGAGGGTGATAAATGCTTGTGCTCAGCTCACTTTCCCTTTTTTATTCAGTCTAGGAACCCCAGCCCACAGAATGTTGCTGCCACAGTTAGGATGGGTCTTCCTACTTCAACTAACCTCATCGATGTAATCTCTCACAAGCATGCTAACTCAATCTAGATAATTGCTTACAGGCATGATCAGAGGCTCTTTGCTTAGGTAGTTCTAGTCCTGTAGACTTGGCAATCAAAGGTAACCATCACAGACACTGATGCAGTAGGCATGGAAACTCCTTATTAACCAATCATGCCATTTCCTAGAGTGAGACTGACCAGCCCAGGATTTGCTTTTCAGCAACATTCCACATTTCTTTGGACTTTTCCAGATTTTACTCTGTTTTGGAATGATCTTGGTCCCACCATATCTCGTAAGTCACGATAGTCACAAAACTGAACTTTTTTTTTTTTTTTCCTTGAGCCAGGAATTTGCTTATTCACCTCTAGACTAGCTAGGTGCTTACTTGCAATGTCTTTGCAAGACTATGACTTGCATGTCATCCACATAGGTAGCTATCTAGAATCTTCACAAACCATCTTGCACTTGTTTTTCAATCTCTGAAATTATATCCCAGAAATTGGAAAATACTCTGCTGCTGTATGAATGGTGCAGGAGAATAACTTGGGTCAGAATACACTTTTGCATTTGTACAGACACTACAAAGCAGATTCTCAGCTGGTCAGTCTCATTTTGAAGGATTTCTTTCCTAATGACTTCATGGGGGAGCAGTGCCAACTCAAAATATAACAAGTTAAACTGTGTGCTATATTAGCCTTATTCTTAATGCTAATATAATGTCTATCCAGGAAGGCAGCATCGTTAAATTGTTAGTACTGTAGATTGTAATGACAAAAGGAATTAGATGGTTTTTCTATGTTAAATCAATCATTAAGCAGTGCTATAATTATTTGCTGTTGGGAACACTCTTTTTTCTATTGTAAAATTGACACAGTCTATGAATGTAATTGCTGTGTTTTCATCCTAGGGCCCTTTAAGATTAGAGTCTGGGAGGAAGATGTGGCACTTCTAATCCTTCTGACATTTCAGAGGGACTATCCTGGCAGGAATAATATCACATCACCGTGTAATTAATCACTTCATTTTCCTGTGGTCTGTGGAGTTCACATTTTCCTCTGAATTTGAGAGACAGAGAGGTGGCACGTTCAAACCTTCTGTAGTTTTAATTACAATGTGGTGTTGGGTCCAATTAAATCCATAGCCAATTTGACCTTTTCAGGTTGCATATGCAGACCATTTTACTGACTCTGGGGTGGAAGATTTTAGCATCTATGTATGTGGGTTTGAGATTATTGGATACCTGTTTCCTTCATTTCTCAGAGAAAAGGAGAGTCAAGAGTATAAGCTGGTAATGATGATATTAAATTAAAAAAGAAAAAAAAAACTTCATTAGCTGAAATGGCATGCCTTCATCTAGCATAGATAAGGCCAGCACAGCAGGAGTCTTCCTAAAGGGCAGTGTTTTTCCTCTTTCCTCTTCAGTTCATGGGTAGTGGTGGTGGTGGTGGTGGTGGTGTGTGTCTGTGTGTGTGCATGCATGTGCAAGAGAGTGTATGTGCCTGCCTGTCTCTCTCCTACTGTCTTTCTGAAATGTATGTAGAATGCTTATGTTTCTTTGTGTGGAAGCAGGATAAATAATTGGTTTATCCGGTGTATAATTTAGCCCTACTTTCAGCAATAACAGAGGATAAGTTAAGTACCTAAGATAGGTGCATAGAACAGTTTGGATTCATGAAACCACATGGAATTAACATTGGTATTAATATCAACAACAACAACAGGGCTTTTGGGGCATTGTCAAGGCCTTGGGCAGAGTTGCATTGCCAACACTTCTACTGGTTGCAATAGCTGAGATGTTGTGTGAAGTTGTTATGTTCTCCCATTATCCAAGAAAGAAACAAGGAGAAGCGGAGGTAGCATAAAGATGAAAATGTGAAAGGATCATAGGAATTGTAAAAATGTGGAATCTGAGTAGAATAAGATACCAAATCATTAGGAAATTTAGTATGGTTTCTGGAAAACATGAGATCTTTATTTGAAACTTAATTTGTAGAAAATGAGGAACCAGTGGAATATTTAAGCAGACAACTTCTATGTTAAATATAGAGAATCATTGAAAATAACTCCAAGTTGTTTGCTGACTTTCAGTATAGGGAGGAATAGGATAAAGGCAGAGTGTTGGTAGGCTGCCTTCAAAGGCTCCTTTTTTGTGATATATGGCTGAAAGATGTCTTTTGAGTCATAAGAGTAACAGAATCAGAGATAATAAAACTATACCCTAAGAACTGAAGTTGAGCCCTCCAAACAGATATTGGAAGCTCTCTGAGTGCCAGTCACTAGAAAATAATACAAATCATTAAAGTACATGAGGTAAATAATAATGCATGTATTTAAACTGTGTGTATGTGTGTGTGTATGTATGTATGTATGTATGTATGTGTCTGTGTGCATTCTGACTATCCAATACCATGTGGGTTTTTGGTTTATTACATTATATTTTATCTTATTCTCATAGCTATGAAGTGGTTAATCTTAACCACATTTTATAGATGTAAAAACTGATATTTAATTGTTCAAGTCAAATAAGCAACAACAACAACTAAAGGAAACCAAGTGGTAGAGACAATAACCAAACATTCTGTTGCTTCCACATAGCATGTTATTTCTGCTCACAATTTCTAATATACAAATCAAAAATAGTGAATTTATTAAGTCTCTATATGCAAATGTGAGAGCTTTCACCCTTAGTTATTTTTTGAATTGAGCTAATGAGATAGATTGGGAAGCAAAAATGCGAGCTTAATTGCAGTTCCCAGGGTGAACATGCACAGTGATGGCCAAGTGCCCGCATGTGCGGCAGGTGCTACTTAATGATTCATCATCTACTAAGGCAAGGCCATGGAAAAGTACAATGAGGCTGTGATTTTCAGGACCCATAATTCAATTTCTCAAGGAAACAGAATAGATAGCATGAACCATGTGAGAAATTCAGAAAATATTTATTACTCTTTATTGTGTTGACTTTTGTTTGTTTGGTTGTTGTCACTTCAGTGTCCCTTCCTTTTGCCATCTAAGTGCATGTACACACGTCCCTCATATATCCTCCAGAGCATCTGTGATCTACACATAACAGGCTTTTGTTCCCATAGGTCTCAGATACATCTGTTTTGAGCACTTTCTTTTCTGTTCTTATTTCTCTTCTCTCTCAGGTCACTGATTGCCTTAGATCTGCTTCCCACCCTGTAATTCACCTTCCAGGCTCTGTGCTTCCTCCCTGAATTCTCAAGTCCTTCTAGGATGTCAGTCAGGAGCCCCAGGGAACCCACTGAGTGATCTTTAAAATGGAGTTATTGTCGCTACAAGACCAGCCTGGAAATTACTGAATGGACAAAGACATAGCCTCTTTACTCACTTGCTCTTCTTCAGATTCCAGTCCCAGATCTAAGAATGGAGTTCCTCACCCTCTGTTACCAGCTGCTTCCCTCTGTTATCCTCATACTTTGACCTTTAGTCCACATCTCGAAATCTTATTTGAGTAAAGGGTTTAGTTCTTGCTTTTATCCAACCCTTTGTCAGGGGTCTAGAAAATATCTTGTAAATTCCCTTGTCCAATGGAGAACATGTTACAATACCCATGTAAGGTCCAATTAAAGGGCTGAAAAGGAAACAATATTAACTCAGTAGCTCCTTGTTGTAAGGATAGGGTTACCAAGTGAATATAAAAACAAGGTAAGGGCTGGAAGTGGCAAAAGCATTTCCTTGCTAAGACTCATGGCCTGGGTTTGATTCTCTAATACCCATGTATTGAAGTCACCTCCAAGCTGCTGGGATGAACCCCTGAACGAGACACAGTTTATAGGAGGAATGAGATTTATTTCAGTCTTACAGATCCAGGGTAAGTTTCAAAATTGCAGAAGAAGCTGGTCCTCTTTGCCAAATCCATACTGAGAGAAAAACCACCAGCAGCACGACAAGCAATAGCAAAAAAAAAAAAAAAAAAGCAAAGAAAGAAAGAAAATAATGCTGGTAGCCATAAAGCAGGGACCCAGGAAGAACTCACTTTGCATACTTCAGGCTGGAATTCTGATCCACCCCTTATAACACTGTAGAACTAGACCCCCCAAATCAACCCAAAGTGGCATTTCCTTCATTCAGTCAGGCAGCACAAAATCCAACTTACAGGCTTTAATAAAACATCCTGAGTCTACTGGTGGACATAAATTCAAACTACCTCATTCTGTCCCTGGACCTTAATAGAATCATGACCGTCTCATATTGTAAATTGCATTCAGTCCAACTTCAAAGATCTCTGTAGTCATTGGGTTCTCTGAACTGCTCTGTGTGCTGGCATGCACTGTGATCAGGAGTGAGTAGGACAGACCCATTTTCCTGCTCCTCCCACCTCCACATTCTCGGTTCCCTATATAGGTCTTTGTGCAGGTGCAGCTGTGTGGAGTGAGTAGACCAGACACCTGTTTCTGGGGTCCTCCCATCTCCCTGGTCTGGGTTCCCTGCATGGACAGTGTGAGGACAGGCCCTTACGTATGGAGTGAAAAGGCCAGACCCCTCCTTCCTAGCTCCTCCCAGTTCCCTGGGCCAAGGTCCCTGAGCTTCTCTGTGTTCTGGAGTGCACAGCATAGAGTAAGTAGGCCTGATCCCTATTCCCTGCCTCCTCCTAGTCCCTAGGTCCTGGTAGGTCCAACTGTGCCTTGCTTGGTGAGGTCTGGTCCCTGTGTAAGCTGTGGAGTTAGATCTTTTGCTTTGGTAACCTGACTGGCCACTGGGTATTAACATCCCTGTTCACTTAAGTCAGAGGGTGCATGGCCCAAAGGACAAAAACTTGCTTCCTCCTCAATAAAATAGTCTTCCTAAAATGGGTAGACTACAATAAAAAAAAAAAAGCCAAGAAAATCAGAAAACTGAGGACCTCCACCAAGGTTGCCTAGTCCTACAATGGAAGCTTCCAATGAAATCATAAATAAATCAACAGAAATTAATTCCTAAAATGAAAACACAACAACCACAGAGACCCTGATCCAAAAAATCACTGAACTGTAAGCAAACTATCAAAGAACCAACAATCGTATCAATGAATCTGAGTAGAATTGTCTCCTAGAGCATTCAGCTTTTGGCAGTAGGCTTAACTTGATTGAAGAAAATGTTAGAACCCTCCAAAGAGATATGAATAAATTGAAGGTGAGTCAAGAAATGTAATATCTCAACTGGTTGATTAAGCTTAACGAAGACTTAATCAAATGCAAGAATGAACTCCAGGAAGCATCAAGAAAATTAGAAGTTGAATTGAAATCATGCCTCAAAAAAGAGATGGGCATGATGAAAAATAACACAACAGAAAACAAAAATCAACTCAAAATTATAAAAGCCCCTCTAGAACCCCTCACCAACAGAGTCATTCATGTGGATGACAGAACCTCTGACCTAGAAGACAAGACAAAAACAATTGATCCAGAGGCAAAAAAAAAAAAAAAAAAAGTTCAAAAAATTAAGTGAGCAGAATACAAGGGACATCCTAAAACAACAAAACATCCTGAACATGGGTATACCAGGAGGAGAGGAAATTCAGGCCATAGGCATAAAGATAATAATCAACAAAATTATTGATGAAAATTTCTAAATCTCTCAAAACAGAGGCCCATCTAGGGCTGGAGAGATTGCTTAGTGTTTAAGGCATTTGCCTGCAAAGCCAAAGGATCCCAGTTGGAATCTCCAGGACATGCATAAACCAGATGCACAAGGGGCACAAGCTTCTGGAGTTTGTTTGCAGTGGTTGGATGCCCTGGCACATCCATTCTCTCTATATATCTGCTAGATTCCTGTCTCTCTCTCTTTCTCTCTCTATCATAAATAAATGTTATTGTTGTTGTTGTTGTTGTTTTTTAAGAGAGGCCCATCCAGATACAAGAAGTACACAGAACACCAAACAGAACCAAAGAAGAAACTTTCCTAGATACATCATAGTTAAAACTCTTAACAAAGAGAGAGTGTTAAAAGTAGCAAGAGGGAAATAATTCACAACATACAATGGCAATCCCATCATAATTACATTAGATTTCTCAGTGGAAACCCTGAAAGGCATAAGGTCCTGAAATGGAACACTTCAAAGTCTGGAAAACTATGGCTTCCAACCCAAGCTGCTCTACTCTGCAAAAGTATCCCTCATAATAGATGGTGAAAGAGAAACTTTCCATGAAAAAAAATCAACTCTATGATTATATAAACACAAAGGCAAACCTGCAGAAAATACTTGAGGGAATAATATACATAGAACAGTCAAACAACCAATTTCAAGAGCTAATAAGAAGATCACATTAACCACAATAGACCAAGCTCAAAATAGTACAAAACACAAGAAAGCACCAAATCCCATAAAACAGCTCATCATGGCAAAGATTAATTCAAATCTCACAGCCATAAGGGTTAATGCTCTTAACTCACCCATCAAAAGACACAGATTATCAGGATGGATCAGAAACTGGGCCCTTCTATCTACTGTCTTCAAGAAACCCACCTTAACGCTACAAATAGACATATCCTTATGGGGAGAAGTTGGAAAATGATATTCCAAGCAAATCAAAATTTTTAAAAAAGAAGGTGTTGCTATATTAATATGTAATAAAATAGATTTCAAAGCAAAAGCAATAAAAAAGGATAAAGAAGACCACTTCTTACTCATCAAGGGAATGATCCAACATGAGCACATCACAATCATAATTATATATGCACCAAACACAGGTGAACCATGGTTTATAAAACAAAATCTACTTGATAATTAAATGAATTAACACTGCCACCATCAGAGTGGGAGACTTCAACACTCCACTATCATCACTAGACAGATCATCCAAGCAGAAAATCAACAGGGAGAAAATAGAGCTCAATAATATCATAGATCAACTAGACCTAACAAATATCTAGAGAACTTTCACCCCAACTCTACAGAATACACATTCTTCCCTGCAGCCTACAGAACATTCTCCAAAACTGACCACATATTATGCCATAAAATGTGCCTTCATAAAGTTAGGAAATTTGATGTAACTTCCTGCATCTTGTCAGATCATAATGTTTCAAAGCTATAAATTAACAACAGGAGGCACATCAAAAACTCCACCAGCTCCTGGAGACTAAAGAACACACTTGCAAACAATGAATAGGTTTTGGAAGAAATCTAACAAGAAATGGTAAAATTCCTAGAATTGAATGATAATGAATCACAACCTACCAAAACATACGGGACTCAATGAAGGCATTCCTAAGGGGGGAATTCATAGCCCTAAATGCCTTCATTACAAAGACAGAGAGATCCCAAATTAATAAGCTTACTGTCCCCAAGAAGGCACTGGCAAAACAAAAAGAATCCAACTCAAAGAGCTCCAGATGGAAAGAAATAAAGATTAGAGCAGATATAAATGAATTGAAAACTAAGGAAGCTATTTTAAAACTCAGTGAAATGAAGAGCTGGTTCTTTGAAAAAATAAAACAGATTGTCAAACCCATGGCCAAACTGACCAATCAAAGAGAGAGAGAGAGAGGCCTCAAATTAGCAAAAACAGAAATTAAAAAGGAGAGATCACAACAGACATCAATGAAATTGGAAGAATCATCAGGGCATAGTTCCAAAACCTCTATTCCACAAAATTATATACTCTAGAAGAAATGGATCAATTCCTAGACACATACCACCTACCAAAACTAAACTTAGTGCATAAACAAATTTATACATCCCTAAACAAATTTATCACATCCATGGAGATTGGAAATGTAATAAAAAAAACTTTCACTGAAGAACTGAAACAATTTTTTTTCTCAAACTGTTCCACATATCAGAGACCAGAGACTCCTACTGACTCCTTTTATGAAGCTAGCATCACCCTAATACCAAAACCAGACAGAGATGCACCAAAGACAGCAAACTGTAGGCCTATATCCCTGATGAATTTACATGCAAAAATCATGAACAAAACCCTTGCAAATGTAATTCAGCAACACATCAAAAGCATTATTGCCCTTGGTCAAGTAGGCTAAATCCCATGGATGCAGGGATGCTTTAGCATATGGAAATCAGTCAACATAATGCAACACATCAATAAACTGAACCATAAGAACCACACAATCAACTCAATTGATGCAGAAAAGACCTTTGACAATATACAACCCAACTTCATGATCAAAACACTAGAAAATGTAGGCATGGAGGGTTTCTATCTCAACACTATAAAGCCTTTATATAAGGCTCCTAATGCCCAAATAATACTTAATGGGGAAAGGCTCAAGGAGTTCCCACCAAGATCATGAACAAGACAGGTGTGTCCAATCTCCCCACTGCTCTTCATCATAGTATTAGAAGTACTAGCCCAAGCAATAAGACAGGAGAAAGAAATAAAAGGGATTCATACTGGTAAGGAAAAAGTCAAATTAGCCCTAGTTACAGATGACATAATCCTACATATAAGTGACCTAAAAGTTTCCATCTCAAAACTTCTAAAGGTATTAAATTTCTTCAGCAAAGTGACAGAATACAAAATCAATGCACAAATTCAGTAGCTTTTCTATATGCAAAGGATAAATATAGAGAAAGAAATCAGTAAACCTGTCTCATTTTCAGTAGCAACAGGATATTAAATATTTTGGAATGATGCTAACCAAGGATGTGAAAGACCTATATAATGAAAGCATAGAAAACACTGAAGAAAGAAGTATAGGAAGACTTGAGAAGATGGAACATCTTCCCATGCTCCTGGATAGGCAGAATTAATATTGTGAAAATGACAATTCTACCAAAAGCAATATACATATTTAATGCAATACCAATAAAAATATCAGCATCATTCTTCACAGAGATTGAAAAAAGAGATGTCAAAATTCATATGCAATGGCAGAAGGCCTCAGATATGCAAACATATCCTTAGCAAAAAAAAAGGAGAGGCTGGAGAGATGGCTTAGCAGTTAAGGCATATGCCTGTGAAGTCAAAGGACACAGATTTGATTCTCCATGACCCACATAAGCCAGATGCACAAGGGGCACATGCATGGAGTTTGTTTGCAGTGGCTGGAGGCTCTGCCATGCCCATTCTCTCTCCATCTCTTTCTCTTCTCTCTATCTCTCTCTGCTTGCAAATCAATGAATGAAATTAAAAAGAAAACACCATCTGATGCCATCTGTTAGTATCACTATACCCAATGTAAAGCTATATTACAAAGCCATAGTGATAAAAATAGCATTGTACTGGAATAAAAACAGAAACATACATGTATGGAACAGAATTGAAGATGGAGAACATAGGTCAAGTAACTACAGATACTGGATCTTTGACAAAGGTACCAATAATGTATAATAGAGAAAAGATAGTATCTTCAACAAATGGTGTTGGTCAAATTGGATTACTATATGTATAAAAATGAAATTAGGCACACTTACTTCACCATATACAAAAATCTAGTCTAAATGTGGACAAATATGAGCATTCATTCACTGTAGGTGAGAATATAAGTTGGTACAACCACTATGGAAATCAATAAGGAGACTTCTGAAAAGGATGAATATAGAGTTAACAACAGACCCTGTTATTCCCTTACCGGGCATTTACCCTAATTGCTCCACCTCTCAGTTCAGAGACATTTGCTCAACCATGTTTATAGCTGCTCAGTTCATAATAGCTATAAACTGGAATCAACCCAGGTGCCTATCATTGGAAGAATGGATAACCAAGATGTGGTATATCTACAAGATGGAATTCTACTCAGCAGTAGAAAAAAAATGGCACAACAATATTTGTAGAAAAATGGTTGAACTTGAAACAGATCATTCTAAGTGAACTCACACAATCACAGACAGACAACTGTCACATAGTCTCAATTATCTGTGGTTCCTAACCTGAATCAGTCCAAGTTGCTGACATACCTGAATAGCATCTTGAGGCTTGGACAATAGGAAGGTTAGGCCTTGGGGGAAGGTGAAGGGTGTGGGAGGGGGAACACAAAACTGAATCCAAATTGACCTGGCACCATAGTATCCTATATCCTGGAAGTCAGACTGAAATATGGAACCCTCAAGAGGACCTTATGAGGATCATCTGGATTGAAGAGCCCTTCAGAGAGTGAAACAAAGCCTAAACTTAAATTTCTGCTGTTTCTCTTTTTTTTCTGTCTTCTTCTTTTGCCTTGGCACTGGCCTGTCATTACTTGTACAAGGATGAGGTTTACATCCACAATGAGCTATTGATAAAAGCAACCTACAATATCTCCCAAAAGAAAGAAGAGAGGCTTCTGTGAGAGCACTTGATTACCCAGCAATGGTTAATGGCAAGACTCTACTGCTGAGGACAGCATATTCTGTTGGCATGGATCATGGAGAGAAATGGTTGAAATCTGGAGGAGAGCCAGTCCCCAGACATCTAGCCCATCTAGTTCTGGAATGTGCTACATGAGCTATTGGGGAATGTGGCTGACAACTGTCGAAGCAACTCAATGTCTAAGTGACTCAGAACCAAACAACCTGACATGATGTTCTCACAAGTGTAATAGTGGCACACAGTAATGGTGGGTAACCAACTGTTCTTGGATTGGCTAACAGATTCATTCCATGCAAAGGATATCATATCTGGAACTGGGAAAGAAGTCAGAATCATATCCAGATAATGATTCTGCTTTCCATTGTCAAGTTCCCACTAATGTTGGGCTATAAGAGGCTATAAAGTATCTCTACATTAATAATGGTTTACTCATTTAACTTGTGCTGACTCCCCTCTCCGTTGGAGAATCTGCTTCTCTTTTTCAGATGGGAACTGGACCTGAGGAGATAAATGAGCCAGTGTATTCCACCCTGGCCCCAGCTGAAACCACAGAGCTATTGACAAAATGAGCAAGAGTACTGCTTTCACTAAGTACTGCTTAGTGAATCAGGTGTCATCACAAGGGTGATGGAGTTAGATACTGAGGACACTCAATACCTACCAAACCAGAAATTCAGAGGCTCCTAAGAGCCCATCAATGCAGTAGACTTAAAATGATCCAAGAATGGCTCAGGGGATTTTCTGGAAGAGAGGATGGGAAGAGAGTTAAAGGCACAACTTGGGACATTTTTCACAGGGATATTGCCTCTCCCCACCCCATAATACATTAACCACAATCCCCATGGGGTTGACCTGCATCCTCAATGAATAAGGTCTCTTCAGAAGAGGGACAGGGAGGAGGGAAAAATGGTACCAACATGTGTTGCTTACATACTAAATATGTCCATATCTCAAATAAATGAATAAATAAATAAATAAAGTGAACAGAGAAAAAAAGAATTCCATAGCTTTAGTTAACCTTAAGACTCCCTTAACTGTGAGTCCTGTAAAATCAAAGAAGTTACATACTAACAACATATCCATTGCTATAAGGCTTAACAATGAGTAACCACATTAGTGCAAATTCAACAACCATTCGGCAAACTACTGCAGTTCAAGTCCAATTATCCAGTGATGTCAGTCTGTGGATTTTATAATTCTTCCCCTTCAGCTGGGGTGAGTAGCTACAAAAACTTCCATCTAGGGCCTACAGTGTTCCATGAGAGCCTTTGCACACTCCTGGTATATCAGAAACATCTTCACAACTCCATGTCAACCACAGTCTATCTACCAATAGCTTCACTGACTCCTTATCATGCTCATGACACCCTGCCTCACTTGCCACATCTCAACAGGATCTTCTGCCTGAAACTGTGTGTGCTTCATGACCTACTTCATGCATGTTCATGTTTGCAAAAGCAATACCAGTTGTGTAGGACACAGCCATGTAATTAATTCACAGACAAAATAACTCATGACCTTGAAGAGCAAGTTCCTTCCTTTCAATCACCTCCTGTCTACAGACTTTGCATTTCTACCATTCAGTCTTTCCTCAGGCATCCTTTTCATTGTTTTAATGTAAATCAGTTGGGTCATCTTCCTTAATATTGCTAATGTTTTTGTCAATGGCAGCTGCAGTAATTTAAAACCAGTCTCTGTGCTAGTAACCTTAAACTTGTATGAAATTTTCCAACTTTAAATCTTATATTTCTCAGTTCTATACCTCTAGCTAAGCACATCATCCAATTACAAATTTAACCTTCGTCAAATTCTCTGGGCATGGGCAGAACAATGCAAACTGCCCCCTTATGCCAATAGCTCAGTGACAAAAAAGTTCTCTGAAGTCTTTCCTTTCCACATGAAAGTTCACAAGCAAAGCTTCCAAGCACAATTATCTCTGCACTTAGCATTTTCAGACTGTGACCGTAATAGTTCATACAGTCAGCCCTCAATATCCATGCTTAATACATTTATAGATTCAACTAATTACAATTTCACATGGAAAATAACTGAAGAAACAATTACATTGTATTGAACATTATTTTACAAATATTAAGGTATAATAAATATTTGAATAGCACTTATACTAGGTATTATAAGCAATCATTATTATTTAATATAAAAGAAATAATTATAGATTATATGCAAACAGTATGCCTTTGTATATGAAGGACTTGTGCATCCTCCAAAATTGTTACATGCAAGAGTTTCTAGAACCATCTCCCTGGGGACACTGAGAGCTGACTATATTCCTAATTTAACATGATTCCATATTTCATGATACAAAACATCAGATCACAATCTTATATCAACTATTACAAACTAAACAATCCCCTGTAATTGCCATAAAATGATTTTCAATAGTAGGGGCTAGAAGAACACTGGGGATGAGTAAAAGTGATCAAAGTAAATCTATCTGTGGTGACAACATGCCTTTATTTGAGGAATATGATTGAAGAATAGCTGTGGTATTTTTACACCAACATGAAAGAGAGAAAGAGATGAGATAGAGAGAAAAAGAGAGAGAAAGATGCTCTATTATCCCATTTTGTTTTAAATTTCAATTTACTTTTCAATTCTAATTTGCCATTTAAAGCAGGTAAATTCACTCTACAAATATAATCAAGGGATGTTCATATTGCATTAATAGATTGCTTTAGTTTTGTACTTCTCACAACTTAATTATTTAGAGCCCAATTCCCTTACTCAACATTAGCATATTAAGGCAAAATCTAATTTGCCGTAAGCAGCTTGAGGCCACAGAGCCACAGACAAACATAGATGGAGGCAGGTTAACATGTTGAATTTCTGTCTCTTCAGTGCACCCAGTTGCTAATGAATACAGTGTTTCCTTACTTCTTAGTGTTTTACTTGTGTGCAAATCAGAATGAATATTTTGAAAAGTATGTTTGTTTCAAAATTTCTTCTAAGAAATAAGCTAGAAATAAGTAAGAAAGAAAATATAAGATAAAAATCAGATAAGTGAAAATAGTCCAAAGTATTTTGTTTTGTGTTCTTGATAGTGATTGATAAAGTCACAATCACTTACATTTTAGGGCCATTTTTTTTCAGACACTCTTGACTAATTGAAACCACTCAGTAAACCTCCCTCTCTACCTAATATCTTGATATGTGTTTCTATATCAAAATGTAACCCCAGATCAGTGTGAGGGAAGTAAATTACATAAAAGGGAATTAAAACCTATGAAAAAATATTTCTATAGAACATTCACTTGGGGTTGTACTGTTTCTAGAAACTGTAATTGGTAATACGTGAAAACAGAATTTTCATTGGATTCCCTCTGTATTTGGGTTTGGATAAGCACCATTTTTTTTAATACATTAAACAGTTATACAAGAGTATGTTAGTGTAAGAAGGGACAAATTACACAAGGTTCTGTGGTTACTGGCAATCCTAAAGGAACAAAGTCAGGAAGGCAATATTGAGAGAAAGTTTGGCCTTAGTTGCTCACTGTAAGTTGAAAGGCTGGATATGGTTATGGCTAGACAGGATTGATGGAGCTAACCCTTGAGACTATATATGTTTAAGGTGGGAGAAGGAGAGAGGAAATAATCTTGAAGCCACATGAGCTTCTCATGAAAATGATAGCATTCACATAGAGTAATGGTCTCACTTAAAATGAGATCTGATTTCTAGCTTGAAGATGCCTTTGCAAATAGGCAAAGAAACTGCAACAGATACATAATTGATATTCATTTGTCTTTAAGGAGAAGAAATGAGTCATGGTTAAATACCACAAGTTCATGCCTTAGATTGATCAAATCATACATAATGGATAGTTTCCAGTCTCCTGTAATTCAGTTTAATTGTCAAAGAAATCCAGACTTTGAGTGACCCTTAAGCAGGTTATTAATGGGAAGGCAGAGAGACATTTTCAAGCAGCATTTATATTCCAACTGCAAGAAAGTTTACAATCAGTAAGCATTATGTTTATATGTCTATTACATGTTAAAGGAAAGGACCATGGCAACCCTGCAAATCATTTGCTGAACTCATTAAATGCATTTTTTAAACCAAATTCTAGACTTCTGAACCATATGTTCTTAAGTCTTCATTGTGGAATAACAATAACAAGTAGGGATGCAGTGTGGCTTTGGAGATAGCCATTCCTCAAACCTCTGCTCTCCTTCTGTCCTTTACTGTCTGCATGAAGTGGTTCTGCTTCTTCATTTGTGTGAGCCACAGTCATGCTCTCTAGTGAAGGGTTATCAAGTGTACTAATGCTATAGTATGTGTAACTGTTCAGCACAGTGCCTTCACTAGAATGGTCACTGAAAAATTGTCAATTACCTTTTTTGCTGGTATCACATATTCAGGTATCCTGTCCAATGTTCAGAGAATTTTCCAATAACTTTAGCATGACATCATAACATCTTTGATGGAGAATCATTTCTTCATTTTCCCAATGAATCACTTGTGGCCAATTAAGAGGTAAGGGGAGGTCTAAGGGACAGCTTCTTTGAAAAGTTCATTCTCTCTTAAGAAGGGAAATGAAGGTTTTCCTAGATCTTGTGTTCTAGGTAAGAACACCTGATCCTGGAATGACAATGTTTTAACCATGTAGGACACTGGTCAGGGACAAAGGCCACATGAAGAGATAAAGGTCTGGAGCCATGTATATTCTAATATCGTCATGAATATGGGAAACCATAATATTGAGAAGGCTTGTTTAAGCTAATTTAAAGCACATTTTCTACTTCCTATATTCTAAAGCAACCACATAGTACATTATTAAATATTATGTTTTTTTCCTTTATACACAACACTACAGATATGCACGCAGAGACACTGATTTAAATGCATGCAAGCACATATGAACCAAAGAAAGCTAGTAGACAGTAGAATTGGCAGAATTCGTATCTGATAATATGAAATAGACAGTCTAATGAATAAAAGGGCATTATTATTGGTCCAATAGAAATAGTAGCCATTCTTTGGGACAGCAATCTGCATCTACTACTTTTCTCTCTGATGTCCATCTCTTTTCCTGTCTACTTAATATTTATCAGTCTCCTAACATAGATACTGGATACTTCGTCAAGACACTGTTCCCATGTCTCTTGTTTATGCATAGACTGGCTTTTGATATGCAAACATAATTTCTTTCCACTAGGAAAATCTATTTTCCAACTAAAATATTGAGGTTCGATCCCTTCTTCCTCCACTATCCTGCTGTGGCTTCATGTTCATAAAACAGAAAACCTAACTGTTCTCTATACTGTAGGAAGTAGACAAGGGGTTGAGGAATTTCAATGGTGGGCAGAAGTTTAAGTGCATAAGGTGACACAAAATTTCATCTCCCTACACATGAAGAACTACTAGTGAATGTGAACTATCAGCAAAAGGAAGCTTCCTGGAGGAATTGTGACAAGTAGATTCTCACATACAGACTTTGGTATTAAAAATGCAAAGAAGAACTCTTGGGAAAAAATGTACAAAAAATATAGAAGATGAGAATTTCATGTGACACCAGGCTTATTTTAGTCAACTTTCTCCCAAACAGTTGCTGAGTGAAGTATATATTCTCTGTCTTAATTTCATTATTAATGTATCAGCTAAAAGTAGTGGGAAATCAACCAGGCAGGAACTCTGGTAGTCAATAAACAAAGGCCCCATACAATCATCCCAAACACAGAATGTCGTGATTGCATCCAGCTGTGAGTGTGGAGAAGGCACATCTATTCTCTAAGATGGTGAGTTTGTTTTAAGGCTGAATGACTTTGATTTAAACCTGTAAATGTTGGTTCCACAAATTTACCATAGTGCCTGTCACCTCTCTGAGAGTCCACCTTGCCTATCTAAGCCAACTCTTCCATGATTTTTTAATGCAATTGTTTTCCTCAGCACTCTTCAAAATAGAGACATCTCCACGCCCATTATAATTCTCTCTCCCAGGCTTCTGCAGCTCTTTAAGCAGACATTTGAAGAACTGTCAGAATAGAGGGCAAAGAGCAGGAAGGGCAGACAAGGGAAGCAGAAGGCAGTGCAAAAAAATGGGAAGTGCTGGTGTGGCTGGCCATTGTGCCAATTTCATGCTTTCACACCTCTGAATGAGTGTTCAGAGTGTTTCATTTTGGGAGCCTCAGACAGTGGAGTGCTGATTGCAATGGCTTCAGGCATTTCGGGGCACAGCTGGCCACTCGGCCACCCCTGTGCCTATGGCAGTTGTCTAAAAATAAGGGAAATAAAATATAGGTTATTTTCAGCTCTGATGGGTGACCCTCCTGTGCACAACTGCAGGATCAGTGCTGCCCCCACCATTCGTTTCTCTGATTCTTTTTTTTTTTTTTTTTCAGACACAGAGCCAGCCACATCATCTTTGAGGAATAAGTTTTTTCTTTCACATCAGATGGAAGAAATAGAATTGGCATGAAAGAGACGTGCTGGTTGAGACAAAATGTAAGCCTATATCAACCCAAGTTGTTTTTTCAAAGAAAGAAGCAAAATAGTCATGTATGTGTATATACATGCATACCTACATGCATATATACATACAATTATGGATGGCTGGATGCGCAGATAAGTATGCTAAAAGTAACTGCTGGCATACTATCATATGAAAATAAAACTTCTAAGGTACGGTTTCATAAGATATCATTGTTTCTTATTATATATACACAGTGGAATTCTATTGAGTAATATGGAAATATAGCATTGTGAAATTTATAGGAAATTGGGTGAATCTGGAAAGAATCATATTAAGTGAAGTGATCAAAACTCAGAAGGACCAAAGCTGCACATTCTCTTTGATACAAGAGACTTAACTTTTAATACGTATGTGTACATTGGGGTGCAGAAGAGCCATAACTGAACATGAATATAAAAAGATGAGCTGGGAGACAGGACATAGTTGATAAAAATGATACATATGAAATGTAAACAGGAGGAGGAAAATTACAGAGGATAGGAAATTGGAGGGAAAGAGGAGGAGTTAGGAGGGATGGGAATCAACAAAAACAAATGTTTTTTTTTTTTAATGCCCAAAATAAAAATAATGGAATTTTCATTAAACCCATTCATATTGCCTTGAGAGTAAAAAAAAAAATGTGTTAACTAGAGGACCAATCTCTCCTGTCTTCTGTTTTTCTCTGAAAGCTAATGCCAGAAGACCTCAGATCCAGATTCACTTCTCTACTGTAGGTTTCATGTTGATCAGCCATGCAACTTCTCTAGACCCTCACATTCATCACCAGTAAGGTGAAGATTGAAATATCTGTTTCATTTACACTACATCAGTGAATAATTAAACAACTTTTAGGTCATTAAGACAATTTTTCTTTGTTTTACCAATAAAGTTTCCAGTCCCAGAATTGGCTGGTAGAATATTCTAAATGGGCACATGGCTATCTTCATTATTAACTGGATTGCTTTACCCACAAAGGTTTCCATCATTATTGTTTTTTATATCACAAGTATCTTTCACTTATATAAATCTAGTCTAGTTGATCCTGTCCCAACAGCCAAAAATCCCAGCCCTTCTGGTTTTCACAATTGTCCCCCTTTTGGAATTTCCTCATATCAGTCAATAATACCTACTACCCAGCTTTGTGAGCAATTGACAGGCATTCTTATCTATGAAGGCTTCCCCCACTATGGTGGACATGAGCTTGCATCAATTAAATGTTCTTTGCACCAAGTAAATAATCCCCCAATCACAACATTAACTGTAGGATCTCTGAAGATCTTGGAATGTACAAGCTGGTTATTGTGGCTTTTCAATTACCATGGGATTAATAAGCACTTAAAACTTTGATGATGATAATGATGATGATGATGATGATGATGATGACGATGATGATTGTGTGTGTGTGTGCGTGTGTGTGTGCGCGCGCGCACGTGCACATGCACATGCACATGAGTACCTTTCCAGAAAGCATGAATTGATGGGAAGACTTGTTCTGTATATGGACACCACCATACCATGGCCTGTGGACCTCAATGGACTACAACGGGAAACAAGAAGAAAGTCATATGAGTGCTGAAATTCCTTCTGACTTCTCCACTGAGAGGTGCGCAAGCAGCCTCATGCTGCCATCACCTTGGAGCTCAGAGCTGCCTGATGCCGTGCCTTCTCTGCCAAAATTGTATCACCTCAGACCATGAACCCAAGCAAACTGCTTATCCTCGAAAATACTCCTGTCTAGTGTTGCTTTGAAAACAAAAGGAAACTAACACACTAGGAATAGGCAGAGATAGAGATGGTGTTTCTACATAGAATCTTATTTGAGATATAACAATTTAACAACCAATAGTATACGCTGTCTGTCTCTTTCTTTACATAGTCATAAGTGATGTCATGACAATATTATAGGATAGTAAGATATATTTATGTCATTCTAGCATGGTATCATTTGAAGAACTGGTCTATCAGTACATGGCTAACTAGTCCTTGCATTCTTTTCAAGTAATCAAGGTTTCTTTACAGTGACTTATTCTGAAAATGTGCAACATTTCATAACTCTCTTAAGAAAATAATATTCCACTTTATAGTCAAGGGTTTATTTAAGCCATATTCCCAGTATGCAGCATGAAGTTAAGGATAAATAGTATTTCTTCCTTACCATTATCTTGATTTTGCTCAGATTCTTCCAAAATAGTGCTGGCTTGTTCTCACATTCCGAAAACTATAACATTCCTTTTCATTCATAAAAGGTCCTTACTGGAAGAACATTAGGTCAAAATAATCAAATACATCAATAAACACTTGTAAATCATTTGTCCCAAAACACAAATTTCTTCTTTTCCTTGTTTTAAAAAATATTTTTAACACTTGCATACATGTATACAATAGGTTTTGATCCCATTTTTAATGACCTTCTCTCTTCCTCCCCACACTAAAGCCTTTCTTTTACCCATTAGATCCCCATTTTGTTCACCTAATCACTTTTTTTGTTTGACCCACAGAGGTAAACTAGAAACACTTACATGATCATGTGTGACAGGTTATTTACTAGGGAATGAGCAACACACCAGTGGCTCTATCTTTAGAGGACATGATTTCTCTTCTCCCAGCAACCATAAGGCATCACTCTATATTCTTGGAGGTTGTGGTGGTTTGAATAGATGACCCCAAATATATTCAGTTTTTTATTAGTTTGTAGTTTGCATCTGCAGCCACCTGGCTGGAGGCAGTGTCACTGGGCAGATCTTAAATTGTGGTGGTGGGTTTCAGACTTCAATCTAAAGATATGCAAAGTGTGCCTAGCTGGAGTTCCTGAAGTGTGCTGGATGGCTTTTGGCTTGTGCTTCTCTCTCTCTGCTTGGTCCTGTGAATGCAGGCCAGCTTCTTCTGCCACTGGGGAACTTCCCCTAAATCTGTAAGCTTCAATAAATATCCCTTCCTCCATGACTGTGTTTGGTCTGGAAGTTCATCTCAGTGAATCTGAAGCTGTCTGCTACAGAGGTATACATAATTATGGGCCCATTTCTCATCTGTGATGTAATATTAACAGGCTCAGTCATGTGCAGGAAACCATATCTGCTGTGAGTTAATGAAGGTAGCATACTTATAACATACAGAAGCCAACTTGCTTTGACATTCTTTCTGCCCTCTCTCTCTGGAAGTTTTCTGAGCCTTGGTGGCTGTGATTTTGATGCCATGTTTATGTCTCATCATAGCCTAGTCACTTATTATTCATAACATTACCAGCTATTCTTCTCTCTGTATTGACCTCTTCTTTTTGCCTAAAGATATTTCTGTGTTACTGACTGTGAGCAATAGAAACATATGAGAACAAACAAAGATATTTAGATAGCTTTTATGCAAGTATTGCACCTGTGGAAATATCTTGCCTTGTAGGACAGATGTGAGGTCCATAAGATATACATCTAGGTAGGATTGTTGATGACTTTTCTTTCCCAGTAGCTTGCATATTACCTTCTGGCATGAAAAAAGCTAGCTGGCAGGAAGGAAACTTCCAGCTCAGATTCAATTTGGTTTCTTTATGTCTAGTAATCAAAAATTATAGTGTCTTCAGCAGTGGGAACTTGCAATCTAATTTTTCCAGGTGACCAAGAGCAATTACAACAGCCAATATTATTTTAGGGGTCTCTGTACCCTCTCTGACAGAAAAAAAACCCACCTCATTGGGTAGTATCTCATCACCAGCAATGTGATCAATGTGATTCTTGTATAGCTTCTTTGTGTAGCTTCTGGGAACAGCTTCTATGTATCAATTCTGGGGAAAATCATTTAAACATTTTTGTAAAAAAAATATTCTGCTAATAATTAGCTTACCAAGTAGTAGGTTTTTATATGGCTTACTTACATTTCCTTAGTTTTGGTTCATATTCCTACTATCTCTATCCATCTCTCATACCCCATCCCTCCACCTGCTTAAACCTTCCTTTCCCAGCATTATTCTCCTCTGCTTTCATGTCCTATGTCTTCTACTATCCCCTGGTATAACCTGTCTTCCTCTATGACCTTTCTCTAGTCTCTTTGCCTCTATACACACTCATTCTGACTTATACCCACTAACACAGAAATTGAGCTAGATCTAGAGCATGCTCCTTGTGTGTTTCTGAGTCAGTGTTTTTTCATTCATTGTGACATCTTCACGTTGCACCCATTTCCTACATGCTTTATTTTTCTTTACAAATGATGAAAACTCCACTGTGAATATGTACCACATCTTGATAGTATATTCATCAGTCGATAAGAATTTAGGCTGATTCCATTTTTTTTATACTTGTGAATAGATCAGCATAAACAGGGCTGAGCAAGTATCTCTATAGTAAAGTGTCTAGTCCTTAGAGTCTATGCCAGGTATACCATAGTTGTTTGATATGATAGTTAATTTTTAGCTTAATGAAATTTCCCACACAAAATAACATAAAGGCTGTACAAGCTTGCATTTCCACCAACAGTGAGAGGGAGATTTTTTTCTTCTCCTACATAAGCACTAGCATTTGTTGTCTTTTGGTGTGAGCCATTCTGACTGAACTAGATAGAATTTGGGTGTACAGTTAATTTGCATTTCTTTGATGGCTAAGGATGATGAAAAGTTTATTAGCCATTTATATTTCTTCATTTGAGAACTCATTGTGGGTACATATTCCGTTTTGATAGGGTTTTTCATTTTCTTGGTGTTTAGTTTTTTCAGTTCTTTACATCTTATTATTTCTCTGTCAGATGTATATCCAGCAAAAATTTCTTTCCATTCTCTAGGCTACCTGTTCCCTTCACTGAACATTTCTTCTGCTATACAAAGCTTTTTCATTTCATAGGGTCTCATTTAGTAACTATTGACCTTATTTCCTAGGTGATTAAAATTGTATTTATAAAATTGCCACCTATTCCAGTGTCTTGTAGTGTACTTCCAATTTGTCCTTGCACAGTTTTATAATTTCAAGTGTTTCATTGGGGTCCTTGATCCATTTGAATTTGAATTTTGCCCGGGGTGAAGTAAGAGCCTAGCTTCATTCTTCTATGTGCTGAACTCAATTCAGAAATGCAGGGGTGATGTTTTTCTCACATTCTTGAAGTAGATAATTCTGTGGAAAAGGAAATGTTACCTCAAACCCATAAACAAAATATAATCATGATATGACAAGGAAAGCATCAAGATGCTGTGTCATAAAGCATTAAGGTTGTAGTGAAAGATGTAGGCTACTTGGGAGATACTGCATTGATGTTCTACTTCTGTGGGTCTGAAAAAACATTGAAATATTACAGAGCATGGTGCAAACATGTCTCTGCAAGAAGGGTTCAATGTGTGAAGTTTTGTAGTAGTAAGGAAGCACAGGGAAGGTTTGGAACAGGACCCAGGAATTTGGATGGTTTATCTGGGATCAGTAGCATTACAGCCTTCCAAGGCCCAGAGAGAGCAGGGTCCGTACCTTTGGGACTTTAATCTCCCAAGGCCCCAGCCCACCCTACAGGGTAGCAATGGGTCCAACTCCTGTGATCAGTGATCTGGAGGTGGCCTGGAAGCTTATATGGCCCAACTTAGTGTTGAACCCACGAATGGGATAGGCACCCTCCAGAGCAGAAGAGGACAGGCTTGTGAACCTGGGCCTGGAACCATGGAAGGTACTGGGTACCAGGCATGAACAGGTGCCCAGTGGGCTGACAGCTCTGGGTATGTGTGGGTGGGGGAGCAGCCCCCACAGATATAAGCCAGACACTACAGAAAGATGAGAGATCAACTCTACCTTGCTCAGGGAACCCTCCCATCTGGATGGGAGCTATTACTTCAAACTTTACCTGAATAAAATCTTTCCTATTTCATTGATCTTCTGTTTATAATTCTTTGTTTAGCTGAGAACTGGAAGATCTCCAGGCTTAAGACCCCTGTGTTGGTCAAAAAGAGCTCTTAGGAGTGCCAGTAACTGAAGATGGTTTAAGAAAGCACAGCTGAAGTCAGTCAGAGGTGGGAGATAGTGACAAGTGGCACTGCAGAGTGACAACAGTGTCACATGAGTTTTAGATAAAGCTTCCTTCAGCAAACACACCTCTCATGTTGCCACAATGCTGGCCTAGCAACTATGCCTAGAATAACACTAGCTATGTTGACAGTATATGCAGAGGCTTTCCACCTTTGGTGTTTTAACTATGCATTCATGAAAGGTGATGGGGCAGGGAACACAATGTGGAGTAGAGGCCAACATCTCAGGGAAGGCCAGGTTCTTTACCTCAAAGGAAATCTCCCTAGACACTACTCATTCTTTGATTTTCTTTTCTTTTTTCCTTTTTTTAATTAAAAGGGGCATTTACATGCAAATTGGATCCTTACTCTTTGAGAGTCCCCATGCTCTTGTAAAGTCTTCCTCTCTGGAAGCATTTAATCTCCAGCTTGAAACATCACTGTTGATTGCAGTGGAAAGACTGTGATGTCACAAATGGGGGATTATGACTTCACAAGGGAAATAAGAAAGCAAGACAGACAGCTTCAAGAGACCAACATCTTTTATTTATGAGTGTGTCTCTATTAATCAAAAGGAGAGAGAATACCAAACATATAGAAAATGACAGCAGAATTGTAGCTAAATAACATGTTCTTCAAAATTACCCTGGCAATGTCACTTTCTCTTTGGAGGATTCCTGAGACATGTGATCTCAGAGGATAATGTTTGAGATGCCAGATCTCTCTATTATTAGCATTTGAGAAATACTTAGCCCTGGGGTAATCAAAATAAGTTCCAATATGGTGTGCAAAAATGTGTAAAGCACCATTAGGGTGGCCTTACCCTGATGTTCTTCAGTTGAGTTCTTGGAATAACTCAACTCCATTTCACTTTGGCTCACTTATGAAATTCATGATGGACTCTAGAATTGCACACGCATAATGGCTTTCCAACAGTACTTTATCTGACTTTCTCAAATGGTTAGCTCACCATTTCTAATCTAAGTAATACTTAATTTTTGATCAGATGAAATTCTCAATTTAGGTAACATTATAATTTAAAAGGTCATTGTGTTTAGTAAATATGCAATCTCAGATAAGAGACAGAGGGTCACTTCACATCACTGCTTTCAACTTTATTACAGTATGAGTAATACTCATCACCAATTATGTACCTCAACCTTGGTCAACTGGAATTGAATATATTTATTTGTGAACATGTCTAGTATGCTCACATATCTCCTTGTTGATTAACATTTGTTTCTCAAAGTATTACCAAAAGACTACCAGTATCGGACCTGTCTAGAGTTCTTGTCACAATCATTCCTTCATTGATGTAGTCATCAGAAATACCTAAACACACCCTGAATGAGGCCATAGAATCTACTACATTTGTGAAAAGGCTCCCAGTGCTCTTATTTCTGCAAGACAGTATCTGGCTAACATGGGATCTAGACAGCTGTACATGGTTCCTTAGGCTTCACAGGCAAGTGCCTTAACCTACTCAGTCATAGACTTTTGATTAGGTTTTCAGAACCAGGCAGCAATTATTTCCAAAGGAGTGGGCCTCAAATCCAAAAAAAGAGCAGTTAATATTTCCTATCACAGGCATGTTACCATTGCACCAGTTGGTATATTTTACCTGTCTAGCCTTAAGACTTGCAGGGTCCACTGTTGGTTAAGATTGTTGATGACACTTCTTCACCAAGAGACTGCACAGCTCTTTCCAGAATCCTGAAAACTAGTCAACAGAGAGGAGGCTTCCAGCTCAGCTCCACCTTTAAGCATGTGGAGTTTTACTATCAAGTTCTGGTGGGTCACCAAGAAACTTGTCAATAGCAGCAATGTTTTTTGGGAGCCAGGGGTTAACAATTCATTGGAAGGTATCCCACGCCTTTCACTGTAATTATCTTATCACAACATATGCCTCCTGGGCACAGCATTATCTCCACACAGGGCACTTCTGCCAAACTCACTATTTTTGTTGTTGTTGTTGTTTTGTTTGTCTATTTTTATTTATTTATTTGAAAGCAACAGCCAGAGAGAGAAAGAGGCAGGGAGAAAGAGAGAGAGAATAGGCATGCCAGGGCTTCAGCCACTGCAAACGAACTCCAAACACGTGTGCCCCCTTGTGCATCTGGCTAACGTGGGTCCTGGGGAATCAAGCCTCGAACTGGGGTCCTTAGGCTTCACAGGCAAGTGCTTAACCACTAAACCGTCTCTTTAGCCCAAAACTCACTCTTTTTAACAAATAGGTTTCCATGTGGCTTTTTCATGACATCTTCCAATTGGCTTAGCCAATCCCACCACTTCCTCTCCTCCATGTCATCCCCTGACCCTACTTAAACCATTTCACCCCCAGTAATCTGCCCCTATACTTTCATATCTACTATATCTTCCCCTTAAGCCATCTTCTCTCCTGTATACCACATAACCCTCTTTTAGATTCCTGGTCTCTATACTAACTTTTACACCAGCTTGAATACAAATATAAACATCAAAAGCGAAGACTGACACATGAGAGAGAGCATGAGGACTTTACTCTCTTCCACACAGAGTTGCCATGGTATTCATGACCCCACATTGGTTGGCATTACCTATACAAGACTTGCATAAGACAAGGGGGAAATGATGAAATCAAAATAGAAAATACAGTAGCTGGAAAGAAGAGGTTTATTGGAGGGAGGATTTGGGAGGAGGGGAAAGGGAGAGTTGTGGGATGGGATTATGATCATGGTCTGTATGGTGGAGGTTGTCAATAAAAAAATTAAAAATGTAAGCAGCACACCATTGTCCTCCCATAAGCCTCCTTTTTCCCATTATATTTACCAGGATGATCATAAGCTTCTGGTTTTCAGATTTATCAAAATGGAGTTGTTCCAATTTCCTCATATGTTTCTAATGACTTTCCTCATCATAATATCTGTGGGTTTCCTCATGCTGTGATTTTTCTGTGCTGAGGAGTATTTGGCTACATGAAAAACTTGACACTCTATATTTGTGTGGATTGTATTGATTGCAGTTTTTCACTGTAATGAATAGTACTATTATACACATTTTATAGCATCCCTGTGAAGTGATACATATATATTCCATGGCACATGCCTAAATATGTGGTGTGTCTCACTTAGGAATTCACTGCTACTTTGCTGTGTTTTACTTACTGGTGAGCGTACTTAGGTATTTTTATCACTTTTCCTTTAGTAATTACTACTTCACACTTTTCTTCATTTCTGCTAAAGTTTTGTGTAGACTTCTAAAACTATGCTCAAGTATTAAAGCTAACAAAACAAATATTAACTCCTAAGTTTTATATTGGTTTTTATTTTATTTTGTTATTGTCTATCTGTAAAAATAGAGTGACTCCTGGGAACATATTTATGCAGTTCATGGTGCATTTTTTTATGTAAAGAATATAAATATCCTCCTTTATTGTATTTTCTGTTGTTTATATTGTCATTTAATTCACTTACAAGTGAATGAATGGAGTAGAATTATACATGTATTTATGCATGTGTAATTAAGTATATACATATTTAATATTAAATGTTAGATCTTCATATAATAAACATGCACTTAGAACATTTAATTTTATGTAAATATAGAATGTAAAAACTCTACTCCTTCCCAAATAGTTTTGGTCTTGATTATATGAAATATTTTAAATGCAGGCTGCGATTACACTCTGAAGACACTATGCTAACTGAAGGTGTTATAGGAAAACTCCTATTCTACCACTTTATAAAAACAAGTACAAGTAGTAAAATGGAGAAGGTATATATGTGAAAGCTAAAATGCTTATGATATTTTAAATATGGTTTTATTGAAATAATATATAACAACAAAATTGCACATATGGCATTAATGAATGACAATATGTTTTAAAATAAATGCAATTACCACCATAAATATGCTGCACCTTGTTTCCTTCTCTAAGATCATCATCATATGTAATATGAGATCTTTTTTTTGGAATTCACTTTCATTCCATATTTTCTCTTTATTTATATACTCTTTATTACTTTCTGATACTTATTACTTTCTGATAACCTTTACATTTTTTCAGTATTATAACATTCTAATATTTTATTATTCTAATTCCCTTCATACTCACCTATTCATTCATAATTACAGATTTTAGCTCTTATATGTCAAAAGTCAACATTTGAAGTATTGATTTTTAGTAAACCTATACTTTTTGTTGAATTGACATGATTACCTATCAAATATTCTTGCATAAGAACCTATAAATGTCTCAACTCTCCCTCTCTTTGACTTTTCTTGGGTGAATTTATAGCTTTTAGTTTATTTGTTTCATTGGCTGGATTTGTCTTTTTTGTTTGGTTTTAAAATATTTTTACTATTTATTCAGAGAGAGAGAGAGAGAGAGAGAGAGAGAGGTGAGTATAGGCAAGCCAGGGACTATTGCCATTGTAAATGAATTCCAAATGCATGTGCTACTTTGTGCATCTGGCTTTACATGGGTACTGGGTAATCAAACCCAGGCCAGGCTTTGCAATCAAGCACCTTTGACCTCTGAACCATCTCCCAGTCCTTGTTTTGTTTTTGACACAGGGTCTCATGCAGCCCAGGCTAGCTTCCAACTCAACTAAGGAGCTAAGGATGACCTAGAACTCATGATCCTCTTCATAAATACTGGGGTTACACTCATGTGGCACACATTACCTGCCTCCAGCTAACATACACAGCAAGTTTTGTAGTTTGACAGGTTGATTATGAGTTTTCCTAATTAATTTTAAACAGAAGTTATTTTTACATTAATTTTAGGTCTTTCTTTTTTATTATTTATTTATTTTTTTTTTTTACAGTCAGTTTGGTACCATTATTAGGCTCATCCGTGACCTACACCCTCCCCTTGGCCCCTCCTTGCTGAGGTATACGGGTCATGCATCGTGGAGTTATCCCACAGTTAAATATTTGTTATTCGGTGAATTGAGATCAAGTGCTCCACTGTCTTTTTGACTTCATTCAAAAAGTCTTGAAAAGAGCCAGGCGTGGTGGCTCATGCCTTTAATCCCAGCACTCGAGAGGCAGAGGTAGGAGGATCGCCATGAGTTCGAGGCCACCCTGAGAATACATAGTGAATTCTAGGTTCACCTGGACCTACCTCAAAAACAAACAAACAAACAAACAAAACAAAAACCCCAAAAAAAACAGGTATTGAAAAATCTAATATGTGGATTCTTGTGTATAACAAGATTTTCTACCAAAATATTACTTATAGATATGTGTAAAGTATCGATTAGTATAGTGTATATTTAAAACTGTATTTCAAATAAATTTACTTTAAAAGATTTTTAAAATATTTTTGTTTAATTGGGAGATAAAGAGAGACAGACAGAGAAAGAGGGAGAGAGAGAGAATAGTCACACCAGGGCTTCTTGCCACTGCAAACCAATTCCAGACACATGCACTATTTTGTGCATCTGGTTTCATGTGAGTACTGAGAGTTCAAACCCAGGCCATCAGACTTTACAAGGAATCACCTTAAGCCACTGAGCCATCTTCTCTGACTCAGTTAAACAGTTTTATTTTAATGTTTTCTTTTATTATTTATTTATTATTTATATATGAGAGCAAGAGAGAGAATGGGCACAATTGGGTCTCTAGCCACTGCAAACAAACTCCTGATTTATGTGCCAACATGTACATGTGGCTTGTGTGGGTACTAGGGAATAGAGCCTGGGCCCTTAGTCTTTGCAGGCAAGCACCTTATCCTGTGAGCCATATCTCCAGCCCATTTAAAAAAATTAATTATAATTTTTAATCATAATAGATTTTAGAAGTTTTTATTTCTTTATTTTTTTATTTTTTTGTTATTTTTATTTATTTATTTGAGAGCAACAGACAGAGAGAAAGAGGCAGATAGAGAGAGGGAGAGAGAATGGGCGCGCCAGGGCCTCCAGCCACTGCAAACGAACTCCAGACGCGTGTGCCCCCTTGTGCATCTGGCTAACGTGGGTCCTGGGGAGTCGAGGCTCGAACCAGGGTCATTATGCTTCACAGGCAAGCGCTTAACCGCTAAGCCATCTCTCCAGCCCAGATTTTTTATTTTTTGACATATATATGTATATATGTATATATATACATACATGCATAATGTTTTAAAATCATGTTTACCCCCATTTCTCTCTCTTATACCCTGTTCAGTCCTACTAACTCCTTCTTCTTCTAAGTTAATTCATTCCCTAATTTTATGCTTTCTTGTGACCCATGACAGTTTATTTGTGTATACTTGTTCCATTTTCCTTTAGTAGACACATCTTTCACAATCCTGGTATGTTTTTCAAAACTACAGTAAGTTAACGGTACACAACAGGTACCTTCAATGTGAACATTATCTAAAAGCTCATTATCTCTTCCACTAATATGTGTTTTCTTTCACAAGATCTTAAAGTCCATTCAGTAATGAAGTCTCTGTAGTACTCAGCCTATATCTCTTTGTTGTATATATGACCTTGGCATTTTTGAGACTTATTTGCCAAGTAGTTCAATTTTTAAAACTAGACAATAATGGTTTTATGTTACACAGGCTGGTGTTAAATTCATGAGCTTAAGTGATCCTCCTCACTTTAGCCTGTAACAAGCTAGGTATAGAGGCACCCACTCCATGCCCAGCCTGACCAGAAATTGTGTAGACTACCTCTCAGTCTATGCTTGCATGATGCTTTCTTATGGTTAGAATAGTGCTGCAGGTTTGGAGAAAGAATATCATTGACACATCAGCTTTAACTGGTGCCTTCCAGGTTTCGTCTTTGTCCAAAGCTTTTCTTTGTACCAAAGCCCTACTCAAATCTATCTTTTCAGAGAGAGGAATTATGTTCCCTTGCTACCACAGGGGAGAATACACATAGTTATTACTTATTAATACTTCTCTAGGATAGTGTGCCATTTCTCCCTGGGTTGCTTACTTAGTGTTTATAAATTTCAATGTGAACTCAGAAATATTTGTTTTATATATTCCATGTAATTCTTTATTATCATAAATTTTTATCAAATTATTCCAACTTTAACTGTTAGGAGCTCTTTAAGATTAGTTCATGTGGCCTCTTGACAATAGCCATATTTTAATTAAATTTGTTATTTTCCATTAATTCTGACACCATAAAATACTGCAAACTCATGCTGTGAAAACATAGATATTTGTCCAATGAGCCCTGGTGTTTTGTTTTTGTTGTTGATTGGGTTTTTTTTTTTTTGTTGTTGTTGTTGTTGGTTTTTTTCTTTTTGCATGGGAGTCTATATTAGTCTTTCTAGTTACTGAGACCAAATCAAATACCTGACAAGAAACAACCTGAACAAGAACAGGTTTAATTTTACTCATAGTTTGAGAGGAATAGTTCACCATGGTGGAGAAGGCTTGATAGAGTTCATGCTTAAAGGACTGTGGGCCTGAGACTTTTCCAGAAATGAGGTAAAAGTGGCTGTAATACCTCATGGTCCAACCTCAGTGACCTACATCCTTCAGAAAATTACTACCTGCTAAAGGTTCCATGGCATTCCCAAAGAGCAACCTGTGTGAGACCATGTGTTCTAACTTATAAACCTGTGAGAGCCCTTTTTATATTAGCATAAAAGATAGGAATATAGATAGATAATGGGTAGATACATAGATAGATAGATGATAGATAGATAGATAGATAGATAGATAGATACATGCATACATACATACATACATACATACATACATACATACATACATTTTACATGTAATACATGATGCATAAATGTAATCAATATCTACATATAATTACTTACGTAAATAGAATCCACTCTATCTACAGATGTGTACTTATATGTTTACATATGCATATTTAAGCTGTCTAGAACAATCAGTAGTTATATATACATGCATCTATGCATATGTGTATCAACATAGTAAGAATATATCAATGTATGTTTCTGACTTTACATGTACATATTTTAAAGTGAGAAATGTACACTAATATGTATATGTTAGCACTGCAGAATTTATTCTAATTTTCCCTTGTTTTTTTTTTTTTTTTTTTTGACTTCTTTCTCTAACAGAAAGAAATCTAGGTCCCTTTACTCACAATTAATTTGCTTCTTTTTCTTTTTTTTTTGTATTAATTTTTTTTTCTTTTTTCTTTATTAGTCAGTTCTGTATTCAGCAAATACAGTCAGTTTGGTACCATTATTAGGCTCATCCGTGACCTACCCCCTCCCTTGGCCCCTCCTTGTTGAGGTATACGGGTCTTGCATTGTGGAGTTAGCCCACAATTATGGGTAAGCTAAATGTCTCTGCATATCATGGCCCAACATGTGACTCTGACATTCTTTCCGCCCCCTCTTCCGCAAAATTTCCCTGAGCCATGTTGGGTTCATTTTTGGTCTGCTTCAGTGATGAGGTGTTGGGGGCCTCTGAGGCTCTGGCTCTCTGATTTGGTAGGAGTTGATTTTTCTCTGTGCTGATCTCCTTCCCCCTTCTGCTGGTATCCGGTTCATCAGGAAAACAGCCCCCTTGCTTGTTTCTCCAATTTTTCTCAGTTTCAGCTGGGGCCCTTTTGAGGTATGATGGGGTGGCTCTCTCCTTTGGATCTACATCTATCTGAAAAAGAGAAGCAGATTCTCCAACGGACAGTACGTTAGCACCAGGACAAATGAGATAACCCTTACTTTTTTTTTTTTAATAGAGAATTTAATAGGTGTAGGCCCTCTTGTAGCCCACAATTGATGGTAGCTTGATATTGGAGAGTGGGTTTACGTTTGGATCTGGTTGTGACTTGTTTCCCAGCTCCAGCAATGGGTCCCATACCAGTGAGGGGATCAGTTAGCCAAATTGAGAGCAGTTGGTTCCCCACAATGGCTGTGTGCCACCACTGCACTTGTGTGGGCATCACAACAAGTTATTTGCTGCTAAGTAGGAGACCATGCATTGCTTGGACAGATATTGGTCATTTTCCCCCAGTCGCCCATGTAGCACCTTCTGGCACTAGACACGCTGACTGTCTGGGGACTGACTCTCTTCGAACTTCCAGCCATGCCATTCTAATTTGCATGTCAATCACATAAGGTATCTTCAGCAGTAGGGTCTTACCACTAGCCTTTGGTGCGTCATCAAGTACTCTGACAGAAATCTGTCTGTCTTTTAGGAAACCTTGTAGGTCTCTCTGATCAAAAGCTCATTGTGGATGATAGCCCCATGCTGGATCTGGGAGTTACAGGTCAGTGCCCACTAAGAAAATGAGGAAAAAGATAACTAATATACAAGAGTTAGAGATAAGAGAGAGAGAGACGGGGAGAGGGGAAGTGAGGGAGGGAAGATGTAGGAGATTAAGGTTAGTCTTAATCTTACCCTCTCCAGTGTCTTGTGGTTCAGGTGTTCCCTGTAAGGGCCTGGTGAAGGATCAGCTATTTGGTCTGTCTTTTAGTAAGTAGATACTTATGGTATCATTGCCATTTGGGTCTAGATTTGAGTTTCCCACCCCTTTGATGCCCTCCCCTCCCTCCCCTTCCATCCTATTGTCTAGTCTAGGAGATGCTTGCTGGGTATGTAAGGTATCTTCTGTAGATTCAGGTTAGGTGCTGTAGATGAGTGAGACTATGTGGTGATTTTTTTTCTGTGATTGGGCAAGTTCACTGAGAATGATCTGTTCCAGGTTCAACCATTTTTCCTCAAATCTCATTGTGTCACTTTTTTCTTACTACTGTATAGAATTCCATTGTGTAGATATACCACATCTTAGTTATCCATTCTTCTGCTGATGGACATCTGGGTTGATTCCAGCTCTTAGCTATTACACATTGAGCCGCTATAAACATGGTTGAGCAAATCTCTTTAGTCTGTGGTTTGAAGGTTTTAGGGTAGATGCCCAGTAAGGGAATAACTGGGTCTGTTGGTATCTCTATACTCAGCTTTTTCAGAAGTCTCCATATTGCTTTCCAAAGTGGTTGAACCATCCTACATTCCCACCAACAGTGGATGAGTGTTCCTACTTCTCCACATCCTCACCAGCATTTATTTTTATTTGATTTTTTGATGTTTGCTATCCTTATTTGGGTAAGGTGGAATCTCATAGTGGTTTTAATTTGCATTTCTCTGATGATTAGGGATGATGAACATTTTCTTAAGTGTGTTTGCCATTTCTATTTCTTCCTCTGTGAACTGCCTGTTCAGCTCTTTGCCCCATTTTGTGAGTGGGGTGTTTGACTTCTTACTGTTTAGATTTTTGAGTTCTTTGTAGATTCTAGAGATTAGGCCTCTATCAGTTGGATAACCCGCAAATATTTTCTCCCATTCTGTGGGTAATCTATTGGCTTTGCTTATTGTATGCTTGTCTGTAAAGAAACTCTTCAGCTTCATGTGATCCCATTGGTTAAGTGACGGTTTAAGTTCATGAGCTACTGGGGTTTTGTTCAGGAAGTCTTTTTCCATTCCTATATCATGGAAAGTACTTACTAATTTTTCTTCCAGTAGTATTCGAGTTTCTGGTCTTACATTGAGATCTTTGATCCATTTGGACTTGAGTGTAGTGCATGCTGAAATGTGTGGGTCAAGTTTCAGTTTCCTGCATATGGTTATCCAGTTTGTCCAGCACCATTTGTTGAAGATGCTGTCTTTTTTCCAGCCTATATTGTTTGGGCCTTTATCGAATATCAACTAGCTATAGTTCCTTGACCCAAAGTCCGGGTCCTCAATTCTATTCCATTGATCTATACTCCTGTTTTTATGCCAGTACCATGCTATTTTTATTACTATGGCTTTGTAATATAGCTTTAGATCAGGTATGGTGATGCCTCCAGAGGTATTTCTTTTGCTGAGGATATGTTTGGAAACGCGAGGCCTTCTGACTTTCCATATGAAATTTGAGATCATTTTTTCTATCTCTGTGAAGAACAAGGTAGGGATTTTAATTGGAATTGCATTAAATCTGTATATTGCTCTTGGTAGGATTTTCATCTTCACAATGTTATTTCTGCCTATCCAGGAACATGGGAGGTCTTTCCATTTTCTCAAGTCCGCCTCAATTTCTTTTTTGAGTGTTTTTATGTTTTCATTGTATAGATCTTTCACTTCCTTGGTTAATGTTATTCCAAGGTATTTTTTTTGTTGTTGTTGCAATTGAAAATGGGACTATGTCCCTTATTTCTTTTTCTGTATCTTTGTCCTTTGCATAAAGGAAGGCTACTGATTTTTGTGCATTGATTTTGTATCCTGCTACTTTGCCATAGGAGTTAATCACCTTCAGGAGTTTTGGGATGGAGTCTCTCGGGTCTCTTACATATATAATCATGTCATCAGTGAATAAAGCTAACTTAACTTCTCCCTTTCCAAATTGTATCCCTTTTATTTCCTTCTCCTGTCTTATTGCTTGAGCTAGGACTTCCAGTACTATATTGAGAAGCAGAGGTGAGAGTGGACAACAAACCATGCCAATTCTCTCCAATGTTTTGAACATGAAGTGATGTTGAATCTTGTCAAAGACATTTTCTGCATCTATCAGAATGATCATGTGGTTTTTATGTTTAACTTTGTTTATGTGGTGTATTACATTGACAGATTTCTGTATGTTGAACCACCCCTGTGTTCCTGGAATGAATCCCACTTGGTCAAGGTGGATAATGCTTTTGATATGTTGTTGGATTCGGTTTGCAAGGATTTTGTTTAGGATCTTTGCATCTAAATTCATCAGGGAAATAGGCTGGTAGTTTTCTTTTCTTGTGGCATCTTTGCCTGGTTTTGGAATTAGGGTGACACTAGCTTCATAAAAGGAGTTGGGTAGCTTTCCCTGTTCACCAATTGTGTGGCACAGTTTGAGGAAGATTGGTTTGAGTTCTTCTATGAAGGTTTGATAGAATTCAGCTGAGAAGCCATCTGGTCCTGGACTCTTCTTTTTTGGGAGGTTTTTTTTATTACTTTTTCAATCTCCTTGAGTGTGATGGGTTGATTGAGGTGATTAATCTGCTCTGTGTTTAGCTTTAGTAGATGGTATGTGTCCAAGAATTTATCCATCTCCTCCACATTATCCAGTTTTGTGGAGTAGAGGTTTTTGAAATAAGTCCTGATGATTCTCCCAATTTCACTTATGTCTGTTGTGATCTCTCCTTTTTCATTTTGAATTTTGTTAATTTGAAGCTTCACCTCTTTTTGCTTGATCAGATTGGCCAGGGGTTTGTCAATCTTGTTTATTTTTTCAAAGAACCAGCTCTTTGTTTTGTCAATTGTCTTAATTGTTTCCTTCGTTTCCAATTCATTGATTTCTGCTCTGATTTTAATTATTTCTTTCTTCTGGAGCTCTTTGGGTTGGATTTTTCTTGTTTTTCCAGTGCCTTCAGGTGGATGGTTAGGTCATTGATTTGCGACCTTTCTGTCTTTTTTACGAAGGCATTGAGTACTATGAATTTTCCCCTGAGGACCGCCTTCATTGTGTCCCATAAGTTTTGGTACGATGTGTTCTCATTGTCGTTCAATTCCAGAAATTTTGCAATTTCATTTTTTATTTCATCCACTATCCATTTATTGTTTAAAAGTGTGCTGTTCAATTTCCAGGTACCTTTGGGATTCTTGGTGGGTCTTTTGTTGTTGATTTCTAGCAATATAGCATTGTGATCTGATATCATGCAGGGAATTATGCCAATCTTCCTAAATATGTGGAGGCAGTTTTTGTGACCCAGTATATGGTCTATTTTAGAGAATGTTCCATGGGCTGCTGAGAAGAATGTGTAATCTGTGGATTTGAGACGGAAGGTTCTGTAGATGTCCGTTAGGTCTAAGTGATCTATGGTTTTGTTGAGCTCTCTTACTTCCCTGTTGAGTTTCTGTTTGGATGATCTGTCTATTACTGATAATGGTGTATTGAAGTCCCCAGCTATGATGGTGTTTGTGGTTATTTCTGTTTTATTGTCAAGTAGGTTTTGTTTTATGAACTGTGGTGCCCCTGTGTTTGGTGCATACAGATTTATGATTGTAATATCCTCTTGATGGATCGTTCCCTTGATAAGTAGGAAGTGGCCTTCTTTGTCTTTTTTGATTATTTTTGGTTTGAAGTCTATTATATCCGATATTAATATAGCTACACCTGCTTGTTTCTTATTCCCATTTGCTTGGAATACTGTTTTCCACCCTTTCACCCTGAGGAGATGTCTGTCTTTAATGGTGAGGTGGGTTTCTTGAAGGCAACAGATTGAGGAGTCTAATTTTTTGATCCATCCTGTTAGCTTGTGTCTCTTGATGGGTGAATTAAGGCCATTAATATTTAGGGTAATGACTGTGAGATTTGATTCGATCCCTGCCATATTGTGATGGTTAATGTGGGTTGGTGTTTTCATGGACATTGAAGTTTTTTGTGCCTACTCTGAGTTTGGTTGTTGTGATCTGCTTCTTGTAGGCAATTGTGTTTGATTATTTTTTTCTTCTCTGTGGAGAATTTCCTGAAAAACTCTCTGTAGGTTTGGTTTTGTGTTCATATAATTGTAAAGCTGAGTTTAGTCGTGGAATGTTTTTCTTTCACCATCTATTATGAGGGATACTTTTGCTGGATAGAGTAGTTTGGGTTGGAAGCCATAGGTTCTTAGATTTTGCAGTGTTTCATTCCAGGCCCTTCTAGCTTTCAGGGTTTCCATTGAGAAGTCTGAAGTAATTCTGATGGGGTTACCTCTGAAGGTGGTGTGCTGTTTTTCCCTAGCTGCTTTTAGGAGTTTCTCTTTGGTGTCAATGTTTAGAGTCTTAATGATAATATGTCTTGGAGAGTTTCTCCTTTGGTCCAGTCTGTTTGGAGTTCTATTGGCTTCTTGTATCTTAATGGGCCTTTCTTTTAAGAGACTGGGGAAGTTTTCTTCAATTATTTTGTTAAATAAGTTCTCCATGCCTTTGGTCTGAATTTCTTCTCCGTCTGGTATTCCAATGATCCTGATATTGGGACGTTTAAGTGTATCCCACAATTCCCTCATGTTCTGTTCACAGGAGCTTTAGAACTTGCTGAAATTTTTGAACTCTCTGTTTCTTCCATTTTGTTTTCCAGATCGGAGTTTCTATCCTCCACTTGGCTGACTCTATTCTTGAGAGCTTCTAGCGAGTTTTGCACTTGTTCAATTAAGTTTGCATTTTCTATTACTTTTCTATGTATAATTTCCATCCCTCCGTCAAGCTCCCGTTTCACATCATTTTCTGATTTTCTTGATGATTCTTGGAGTTCATCCTTGCATTTCTTTATGTCTTCATTTAGCATGGCCAGCTGATTTTTAAGGTCTTCTTTTTTTTCACTCTCCCTCAAATCTCTTAACTCTCTTTGAAATCCTTCCAATTTCTTATCTAATCCTTCCAATTTTTTATCTATTAGTTCTAGTTTAGTGATGGCAGCATCCATACTATTGTCGGCCCTTTGTTGCTTTCCTGCAAGTTCTACCAGTAGGTTGGTCAGGGTTGCATTGCTCATAGCTTCAATTTGGTGTTCTGGTCCTATTGGTTCTTCTATGTTTTGGTTAGATGTATTCATTGTGGGACTGGGTGATCTAACTTGATTTTCTTGCATTTGATTTTTTATGGTATTTCTTTTGCGCTGTGTTCTGCCCATGACAGTGTATGGGCAGATAGGTGGGCATATCAGCCTGGGCTCAAGAACAATCGGAATCTTATGCAGCTTGGGGGAGTTGCCAAGAAGCCTGGGCTTTGGCTGTCACTTGCCAAAGCCGCCTATCTACTGCCTGGCAAGGGCGCCAAAGTTGCCTGAGTTCTCAAGCGGTAATGTGCCAAAGCTGCCTGTGTTCGAGCTAGGAGTGGCACTGAGGCACCAAGCACTGAAGCCGCCCGAACTCTGGCTGGGCACACTGGGAACCGGAAGCAGTCTGCGCTCCCCCGCCACAGGACAATTGTGGACGGCAGCACGGCAGAAAGGTAGGGGATGGCACCTGAGCTGCCACAAGCAAGAGACACAGTCTGAGCTTGCATGGCACCTGCTGTGGGACTGGGCTTGCTCAGTAAGTGGGCGAGTGTACGAGAATGCGGAGCAGTCTAAGCTTCCGCATGCAGGGAACAATCTCACTTGCCAAAGCCGCCTATCTACTGCCTGGCAGGGGCGCCAAAGTTGCCTGAGTTCTCAAGCAGTAATGTGCCAAAGCTGCTTGCGTTCGAGCTAGGAGTGGCAATGAGAAACCAAGCACTGAAGCTGCCCAAACTCTGGCTGGGAACGCTGGGAACCGGAAGCAGTCTGCGCTCCCCCGCCACAGGACAATGGTGGATGGCCAGCGTGGCAGACAGGTAGGGGATGGCACCTGAGCTGGTGCAAGCAAGAGACACTGTCTGAGCTTGCATGGCACCTGCTGTGGGACTGGGCATGCTCAGTAAGTGGGTGAGTGGAAGAGAGTGCAGAGCAGTCTAAGCTTCCACGGGCAGGGAACAATCGGCGCGCGGTGGCAGCCGTGTGGGCTCCGGCGCAGCAGCGGCTGGCTGCCGGCGCAGCAGCAGCGGCAGGGGAGGTGCTGTGAACATGGCGGTTATTTGGGGTGAGGGGTGGGCTACCCACCCACGAGGAGATCCGTGATTCCCTGTTCCCCCGCCTCTGTGCCCTCCCAGATTTCTCTCCCCTAAAAGCCACTATATGCCCTTAATATCTTGCCTTTCTTTCCCCAGGATTTGCAGCACAGCTAGGAGGTCGCCATCTTGGCCGGAAGTGATCAATTTGCTTCTTTTTCAACCGTGCTATATATGTAAAAGAATTTCAGAACTGTTAAGTCGACCCATGTAAGAACAAAACCATACACTAGTATACTGTGTTTACAAACACTTCCTTTGATGTAACTCTTCCAGTGTACTGTAAGAAGACTATTTCTAGTGTTACTTAGGTCAGCTCCTTTACTCTACTCCACATTTAGTGAGATTCACACATCTGTAATACAGTTAGGTCTTGGTGTTCTCCATGGATCTTGGTGGATTTATAATGGTAAAATATGGCATATGTTGAAGTTTATTTCCTTGAGCATTACATTTTCATGGGCTTCGACCAATGCATGAAGTCTTTTATTCACCACTTTAGAATATATTAAAAAAATAATAAATGGTTACATTGATGTAAAAACTGAGCTGTGTAACCCTTTTGCAGTTAATCACGAAAAATTTTCAGAACTTCTTTGAAATTTTCATCTAGTTTCTAATCCTGGAGTTTGCACTTTTCACAATTCCATATAATGTGAAGTGTGCAATATGATTCATTCACATATTATGTAAATCAGCAGCTAATACATTTTCTTTTGCTAAAACTGATACCCATTTATGTATGTACCACAAAAACTTTTGGTGGAGTTAATGGTTTTTGTCAGTGTTGATAAATCTGCTATCAACATGCATATGTAAATGTTTGCATGAAGACATATTTTTCAAAATTCCTTTAAACAAGTAGTTCAGCGAATCTGATAGGGAGTTTATGGTTAACTTTAGAAAATAACTTCAATACATTTTTCTACCACGAGTTGAATATCTCAGCTTCACATTATCAACAAATGACTGATGCTAATAATGAAGACTTAAAAACAATTGGTCAAATAATTAATTGCTTGTAGTTTTCCTGCTTCAGAAAATCATTGTCTAGGACTATAATTTTACTGTGGATTTTTCTAAAGACTAATGATGCTGTATAATTCTCCTTGTGCAGGTTTGTAATTTGTATGTTTTCTGCAGTGATATCTAGTCAGATATTTTTTCCTATTTATATTCATTATGGCAGATTTACAGGACTCATTTATATACTCTGGGATAGATATATATGTACGTATATAAAATTTGAAACATTTGACAAATATTTGATTCACCAATATTTTCTCATAGTGTGTAGCTATGATTTTATTTTTAGTATTTTTAACAAGTATTTTAAAAAATCAGGTAAGGTGCATGCTATCCAATGTGTCATTTTTATTCTTTTTAATTTTATAAATTGTACAATTGATAGCATATTAAAAATGTATTTCAGTAATATTTTAACAGTGTAATTGTGTACATGATCATGATTCATTTTTTTTACATGTAGATGTCATATGGTTCGATTACTACTTATGCAAGGATTATTCTTTCTCCATTGAATCCCTCTTGCACTTTTAAAAATTCTGTTGATTATTCCTATTTGATTGTGCTTCCATATTTGCTACTCTATCTCATTGGTCTATATTTATTTATTTTTTAATTTATTTATATTTTTATTAATTGGTTTTGTACTTGGTGAATACAGTCAAGTTAGTACCATTGGTAGACTCATCCATGTTCTACCCTCTCCCCTTGGTCCCTCCTTGTTGAGGTATGTGGGTTATGCATTGCAGAGTTAGCCCAAAGATATGGGTAGGAGAAATATCTCTGCATATCATGAACCAACATGTGGCTCTGACATTCTTTCCAGATCCTCTTCTGCAAAATTTCCCTCAGCCATGTTGGGTTCATTTTTGGCCTGCTTCAGTGATGAGGTGTTGGGGGCCTCTGGGTCTCTGGATATCTGATTTGATAGGAGTTGATTGTTTTCTCTGTCGATCTCCTTCACCTTTGTGCTGGTACCCAGTTCACCAAGAAAACAGCACACTTGCTTATTTTGCCAATATTTCTTAGTTTCAGTTGGCGCCCTTTTGAGGTATGATGAGGTGGTTCTCTCCTTAGGATCTGCAACTATCTGAAAAAGACAAGCAGATTCTCCAACAGAGAGTAAAGTTAGCACCAGACAAATGATATAACCCTTACTTTTTTATAGAGAATTTAATAGGTGTAGGCCCTCTTGTAGCCCACTATTGGTGGTCGCTTGTTAATGGAGAGAGGGCTCATGTTTGGATATGGTTCTGACTTGTTTCCCAGCTCCATCTATAGGTCCTGTTCCACTGAGGGGATCAGTTAGCCAAATAAAAGCAGTTGGTTTCCCAATATGGCTGTGTGCCACTATTGCACTTGTGTGAGCATGATGACAGGTTATTTGCTGTTAAGCATGTTAGACCATGAGTTGCTTGCACAGATGTTGGTCATTTACCCACCATCGACCATGTAGCTAGCAACTTCTGGCACTAGATGGGCTGACTGCCTATGCCTCCTCTCTCTCTCTCTCTCCTCTCTAGCTCTTTTATATTAGTTATCTTTTTCTTCCTTTTCTTAGTGGTCACTGACCTGTAACTCCCAGTACCAGCATGTGGCTATCATCCACAATGAGCTTTTAATCAGAGAGACCTACAAGGTTTCCTCAAAGAAAGACAGACTTCTGTCAGAGTACTTGATGACCCACCAAAGGCTAGTGGTAAGACCCTACTGCTGAAGACACCATATGCAGTTGACACATAAAATGGAATTGCATGGCTGGAAGCTGGAAGAGAGTCAGTCCCCAGACAGTCAGCATGTCATTGGTCTATATTTATATTTTAAGAACACATATATTCTTTCAATTTTTACAACTTTGGAGCTTGACTAGACTCCACATAGTGTGAATTTCCCAAATGTTGGTCTTTTCTACATTGGCAGAATTTTTTGACTATTTCCCCACCATTGCTGTTTGATGCAAACTTTATATTCAGCATGCCAAAGCCTACAGAAAGCTTTCTGGAGTCTTGTTTAGAAAGGTGGTAGATGCAGAGATGAGGTCAGGAGTATGGCATTGTCTACCACCTCCACATCCACAATAACAGTGTCTTTCATCAGTACTTAACCAATTTGAGGATTAAGTTACTTAAAGTTGTATATCTACACAATGGAATTCTATAGAGCAGTAAGAAAAAATGGCACAATGAAATTTGAGGAAAAATGGTTGAACCTGGAACAGATCATTCTCAGTGAACTTACCCAATCACAGAAAAAGAATCGCCACATAGTCTCACTCATCTACAGCACCTAACCTGAATCTACCCAAGATACCTTACATAGCCAGCAAGCATCTCATGGACTAGACACTAGGATGGATGGGGAGGGAGGGGAGGGCATCGAAGACGTGGGAAACACAAATCTAGACCCAAATGGCAATGGTACCATAAAATTCTACTTCCAAAATGCAGACCAAATGGCTGAACCTTCACCAGGCCCTTACAGGGAACACCTGAACCACAAGACACTGCAGATGGTAAGATCAAGACTAACCTTAATTTTCTACATCGTCCCTCCCTCCCTCTCCCTTTCCCTCTCCCTCCCCCCCCCTCTCCTCTCTAAGTCTTGTATATTAATTATCTTTCTCCTCCTTTTCTTAGTGGGCACTGACCTGTAACTCCCAGTACCAGCATGGGGCTATCATCCACAATGAGCTTCTGATCAGAGAGACCTACAAGGTTTCTTAAAAGACAGACATATTTCTGTCAGAGTATTTGATGACCCACCAAAGTTTAGTGGTAAGACCCTACTGCTGAAGACACCTTATGTGGTTGACATGCAAAATGACATGACATGGCTGGAAGTTGGAAGAGAGTCCGTCCCCAGACACTCAGCGCATCTAGTGCCAGAAGGTGCTACATGGGCGACTGGGGGAAAATGACCAATATCTGTCCAAGCAATTCATGGTCTAACCTACTTAGCAGCAAATAACTTGTTGTGATGCCCACACAAGTGCAATAGTGGCACACAGCCATGGTGGGGAACCAACTGCTCTCAATTTGGCTAACTGATCCCCTCAGTGGTACGGGACCCATAGCTGGAGCTGGGAAACAAATCAGAACCATATCCAAACATAAGCCCACTCTCCAATATCAAGCTACCATCAATCATGGGCTACACCTATTAAATTCTCTATAAAAAAAAGTAAGGGTTATCTCATTTGTCCTGGTGCTAACTTACTCTCCATTGGAGAATCTGCTTCTCTTTTTCAGATACATGTAGATGCTAAGGAGAGAGCCACCCCATCATACCTCGAAAGGGCCCCAGCTGAAACTAAGAAAAATTGGCGAAACCATCAAGGGGGCTGTTTTCCTGATGAACCGGATACCAGCACAAGGGGGAAGGAGATCAACACAGAGAAAAATCAACTCCTACCAAACCAGAGAGCCAGAGCCTCAGAGGCCCCCAACACTTCATCACTGAAGCAGACCAAAAATGAACCCAACATGGCTCAGGGAAATTTTGCGGAAGAGGGGCGGAAAGAATGTCAGAGCCACATGTTGGGTCATGATGTGCAGAGACATTTAGCTTACCCATAACTGTGGGCTAACTCCACAATTCATGACCCATATACCTCAACAAGGAGAGGCCAAGGGCAGGGGGTAGGTCACGGAAGAGCCTAACAATGGTACCAAACTGACTGTATTTGCTGAATACAAAACTAATTAATAATTTAAAAAGTATAAATAAAAAAAGAATACATACAGTTTAATGAAAAAATTATGCCTGGATATTTCTTTTTTGTAGGGTACTTATAACATAGATTTTATTTAAATTAAGTTTCCATTGACTATATTTAAATACATAATTTATTTTCATATATTATGCTCATACCTAGTACCTGTACCAACTTACTGTTAATTCTATGGACTCAGTTAATAGAATTTATTTGAATCACACACACAAACACACACACACACACACACACACACACACACACACACACCATATAAAGACAAATTTGTTCTGCCTTCTGAGTGTTTCTTTGCTTTTCTCAGCTGACTGAACTTCTAGTTTGATATTGAAAAGTGTATTGAAAGAGAACCTCCCTGCCTTGTCCTTGGCTGAAGGGAGAAAATGTTCATGTTCTCATCACCAAGTATGAAGTTTATTCTGGGTTTCTTCAGTAGATTTCTTTTATTAGGTTGAGGGATTTCCATCTTGTTCTTCATCTGATGAAGGAATTTCATAATATTGAAGGCTGAATTTTTTAAATAGTTGTTCTATCCCAGCACATTTATCATAAATACAGAAAAGCATAGATATACATAGATATATACACACAATTTAGTGAATTTTTATGTGAATTATATTGACTGTTATTTTACAGTTAAACCAGCCTTGCATACTTAGGTTATATCCCATTAGGTTGTCATGTCTCATTATATATTTTTATGAATTCTGCCAGAATTTAATTCTTACTGTTTTGTTAAAGACTTTGTGAGAGATATTATTGGGTAGTGAACTTTTCTTGGAAGATCATTATCTGAATATTATATCAGGGTGATATTAGGTTTATAGTGTGTTAAGCAAAGCTCTGGGCACTCTGTAGGAGCTATTGTGAAGCACTGCTATATTTTTTTTTTCTTAATATGTTTGGTGGAATTTTTCAGTGAAAATCATGTAGGTCTGTGATGTGCTTGTTTTGTCACTTGTTTTAGCTTTTAACTACATTTTATTAATTGATAGAAGAAATGCATAAAATAATCATTTTTGTTTTTGTGACAGACTTGACTTTTAATGTCATATTTTGTTAGTGAACTTATGAATAAAATTGTTTATAGTATTCTTTTTTTCCTTTTAATGTCTTTAGGATCAGAAATTATGTTCTTACTTTTATCTCTCATATTTGGTAGTGTATTTCCTCACTGTTCTTTCTTAATCACATTCGTTTAAAGGTTAACCCATTATAATGTTCTTTTCAAAGAAATAGCATTTGTTTTACTCCATGTCCTATTTTCTTGTTTGCAATTATGTTTCTGTTTTTTGTCATAATGCTTGCTTCTTTCTTACTTAAAGTTTTATTTTCACTTCTTTCTGTTATTTCCTAGTACAGTAGGTTAGGTTTCTGAATTTATATATGGACATGTCTCCTTTTAAGCAAATTTTAATAGCATAGTTTTATTTTATTATGTATAACTGGTTAAAGAATACTTTTCTTTGAAGTTTCCACTATGTGCATAATTATTTTAAATTGTGTTGTTTAATTTACAAATATTAGAAAATTGCAATTGTTTCATAATTTTTTCATATTTCAAGAAAGACCCCTCATATAAGTGCAAAAAATTCATGCACATATTGATAAAATGCACATGTAGAAATGTCACATGGATTTCATCAATATGTGTAATTATTATAAGCTGGTAATCATAACAAACAGAGCAACTGGACTTAGTTTAATATTTCTGCAGAACTAAATAAGATGATGTTTAATCTTATGCAAAAGTCATTATGACTAATTTGTCAAGTGTTCCATGTCACATGAGAAGAACATGTATTTTCTACCTGCTTTCATATTCAGTAGCAATGCATTCAACTTTGCTAAGTGTGGCTTATTTGTGTATCTATGTTCACAAGGGAGATTGGTCTGTATCTTTTTGTTTTGATTTTTGCCATATTTTATGTAGTTTTAGTATCAGGCTTTATCAAAGGCATTTAGTATGTATTCCTTATCTATATTACTAATTTGAAGTGTTTATATTAGGTTCTGTGAATTTCTGGGAAAATTCACAAGTGAATCCATCTGAGCATGCATTATTTTTAATTGGTAATATATATTTTACAACTGCTTTATTCTATTCACTTGTTATATGTCAGTTTAAATGGTTTATATCAACTTGGTTTAATGGATATAAAAATCCATCCATTTCTTTTAAGTTTTTCAGTTTAATGAAATATATTCTTTCAGCCAAGTCTATGATTTTCTGAATTTCACTTTGGTTCACGTTTCATAACAAATTTTATTAAGTTGGGTCTTCTTTCTCTTTGGATGAGTTTTGCTAAGGTTTTGTAGATCTTGCTTATGCTTTCAAAGAAACGCCACTTTGTTTCATTTATGGTTTTAACAATTCTGTTTCTTTTTATTTTATTAATTTCTGGCATTATAACCATTATTTTTCTATCTAATAATTTTTGGTTTGGCTTGTTATTTGTTCTCTAAAATGCTAAGAAACATTACTGTGTGTCCTGTAGTCTCTCTTGCTATTCATTAGTGGTTTTATTCCATTTTGAATGAATAGAATACAATGAATTGTTTCAATAATTTCCTTTGTCTGTCAAAATTTGGTTTGAGTCCTAATACATGACCTATTTTAGAGAAATTCCATGTGCTTCTGAAAAGAATGTGCATTCTGTAGTATTTGCATGGAATATCCAGTACATATCTCTTAAGTCAATTCATTCTATGATATCACTTAATCCAGATGCTTCTCTATTTTTTTTTTTTTTTTTTTTTTTTGCCTAGACAACCTGTCAATTGGTTATAATGGGGCATTAAACTGAGACTTTTCTGCTAGCAGTATTTGTTTAATGAAATTGGTGCACCTGTGTTAAGTGTATATATGTTCAGAATTTTAATGTCCTGCTGTTGGACTGTTTGATTAATCCTTATAAAGTGAGATTAACCATCTCCTCTGATTAATGCTGGTTTGAAGTTTAGCCTGATGGATATTAAGACAGTGATGCCTTCATGTTCCAGAGGCTCATTTGCTAGAAAAACTTTTTCCTATCCATTCGCTGTAAGGTAGTGTCTATCTTTTATGGAGAGGTGAGTTTCTTTAAGCAACAACAGAAAGATCATTCATTTTAATCCATTCTATAATTTTATGTCTTTTATGGGGAAATTGAGACCATTTATATTGGTATGCATTAAGTCCTGTCATTCATGTCAATTTCACAGTGTTTCCCATTTTCCTATTCCTGTCATGCATTCAGTATTATTTAAGATTCCCTCTTTCCTTGTGGCCTTGCATATGTGCTTTTTCTTCTTTTCAGTCTGAAATATTCTTTCAAGTAATGTCTGTAGAGTTCGTTTATTGGTCATGAATTATTATAGGACATTTTTATGAAAAATTCAATCTCCTGAAATTATGGTGGATAGATTTGCTTAGTATTGTGGGTTGATAGTTGCTGTATTTAATTACTTGAAATAATACATCATTCCTAGCTATCCTAGCTTCTGGAGTTTGTCTTAAGAATGTGTTGTTAGTCTGATGGACCTGCATTTTTAGATGACTTGGTGCTTCTCTTTTGCTGCTTTCAACCTATTTTCTTTTGTCTATACATTTAGTCATTTAATTATAATATGCCAAGGGCAGATTCTTTTCTGCTTTTCTGTTTGGTGCTCTAAACGCCTTCTCTATCAGTATTGTTATTCTTTCCCTTAATTTTCAGAATTTTTTCAACAATTTTGTTGAAAATACTTACCAGATTCTAGACTGAAATTATTTTCCTTCTCTCCCCAGATTTTACATTTGACTTCACAATAATATCCTAAATGTCTCTGAAGTCCCATTTATATTTTCTCTTTCCTGTTCTTGAAATGTTACAACCTCTGCCTTATCTTCAAATGCTGATATTTTGTATTCTTTTTAATCTATTTTATCTGTCAGGCTTTCTAAACAGTATTTCATTTAACTTACCATGTTTTTTATTTACAGAATTTCAGGTTCGTTATTCTACAATATTTTTATTTCCTTGCTCACATCTTTTGTTAACATCTGCATTTTATTCAGCTGATTTTTGGTGTTGTCATGAGATTCCTTCAGGTGTTTGTTTTCATCTTTGATTGCTTTGATATCTTTTATGATTTCTTTGAATATATTTATAAACATTCTTTTGATTTCTCTAATATTTTATAAATAATTCTCATTGAGGGTCATTAGGGTAGGAGTTGTAATTGGAGGAGATATTGCTTTGAAATTTTGTGCTCTATATTACTCCATTAGGATTTTCTCATCTTGGATTATTTTATTGCTGGTATTTTCATTTGTTTTATCAGCTGTATGAAAAAAGTGCACTTCAGAAACAGTCTAGATCTCAAGACACCAGTGTGTTTTTTGTATTACTGTCAGAGTGGACTGCAAACAGCAGGAGTGATCAATCCTTGCAGGTATACCTGCTCTATGGTTGTCATAGTAGCAAATTAACAACAATCACTCCCTTTGATGGTGTATAAATGAGCAAAGCTGGTATAGACTATGCTAGGATTTTGTTTGCTTCATTTGTGATTCATGTTAGATGGATGTAACATGAGAGTTAATTTTAACTTTGAAAAGTGATAGAGATGGTAAAAGAATCTTGAGGGGAAGTCTGGATACTATTAACTTCTACACACTTTAAAGGTTTTTTGTCCATGAAAGATTGTAGTTATAAAATATAAGAGGAGAAGATAATGGGGAGAATGTGAAAAAGAGGTTAGAAATAGACTCAAAGAGCAGAGATTATGTGTGTGAAGAACAGTAGGGAGATAACAATAGTGAAATGGGTGGAGAAAAATACAGAAAAAAATGAAATTCAAGTGAGCAATATGCATACACAAACAAAACTATAAATGACTATATCAGAAGAGATTTTATTTGTTTTTTATTTTTAAGATTTTATTTATTTATTTGAGAAAAAGTGGCAGAGAGAGAGAGAGAGAGATTGAGAATGGGAATGCCAGGGTCTCCAACCACTGCAAACAAACTCCAGATGCATATGCCACCTTGTGCATCTGGCTTAGATGGGTCCTGGGGAATGGAACCTGGGTCCTTTGGGTTTATAGGCAAGTGCTTTAATCACAAACCTACCTCTCCAGCCCTAGCTTTTGTGTTTTTACCACTGACAATGATATAGGTCTCTTTACGACCTTTTGCTGGTTATTCCACTTGGCATTTGCTGCTCAGCAATCTAAAAGGAAACATTCCTTTCTGAAGAGAAGGAGGGAGGCTTACCAAATACAAAGGCATAACAAGATCTCACAAGAAAGTTATAAGACTTGTGAGGCCTTTGCAAGTTTATATAAAAAGTAAACAATTTCTGGAAAAGAGACTGGATGGAGTTTCATGCAAGTTGAGAAGGAGTCTTCAGTAAAGCAGCTTTGATGAGTCATCAACCCTCCTGTTTTTCATATTCATCATTTTTTAAAGCTTCTTGCTTTGGTGATTTAGTACATTCCAATACTTTTAGAAGTATTTTAGAAGACTTTTAGATACTTGTACTTGTGTTTTCTGTTTCTTTCTTCTTGGGTAAACACACTTACTATTTGTTAGGAAGGTATGTGTCTGATAGTTTTAATGTCTTGTTATATGTGAATATGCTTCTGCTTGTTTTTTTTTTCTTTTCATATTAAGGTTTGTTTATTTTTTATTGCTGGCTTCCTTTTTCATATGAGTATTCTGTTGTTCAAAGAGGGGTATGTTATATAAAGCAGTATAGGGTGTGATAAACAGTTTTACACTTGCATTTGGATACATATTTCCTTTTGTTAGATCTTTGGTGTAAAGTTTGTGTTAATATAGTCAGGCTTGGTTTTGACATTCCTTGTTGTTAGTGATTTCTGTGCCTTCATGTTTCTCTGGTAACATTTGTTTTTATTTCACCTTCTGGTTTTTGGTCTTAGAACTGTTTCCAGGACGAATTGTGCCTTTTCTATTTTCTGAGTATAGCGAGGCCCAGACCAGAAATGAACAGAAGAGCATCCAAATAAAAATTAAAAAGGACAGCCAGGCGTGGTGCTGCACACCTTTAATCCCAGCACTCAGAAGGCAGAGGTAGAAAAATTGCTGTGAGCTTGAGGCTACTTTGAGATTATATAGTGGATTCCAGGTCAGCCTGAACTAGAGCAAAACTCTACCTGAAATATGAAATTATTAAATAATTAATTAATCAAATTTAAAAGGAGAGTCTTCATTAAGCCAGCCCTCAACTATCCCCTCACAGCAAAGAAGGGAGTAGCCCCATCCTACTTTTATAGTGAGTTTTTAAAAGCAGAAATCATATTCCTTTACAATGGTTTGAAAAAGCCTCAAACTCCACCCCCTACAATTGTCTTTAGCAAGAGCAGGCAAGCATGATTTCAAAAGCAGAATTTTTTCAGTTAGCACCAGGTATGAAGCAGATACCAGATATCAGGCTATCTTGACCTCAGGGTGAGAGCAAACACCAGATGCCTTACTGGGACCACATCCTCATTCTTGCAATTAATGCTCTGTGCTAGTCTTTTATTTCCTATGGTTCCTTGAGAATGTCAAGATGGTTGAGTAGCCTTGGATAGCTTCTCTTTGGCCTGTTCACCAGAGGATGCATTCCCCACTGGTTTTAGTAACTAAGTCAAATCTTAGACTCATTAGTTACCAGAGCCTCATACTTGGTCTTGAGAACCATTAATTTTACTGAGGAAACTCTCACTGGATAAACTTGATTAGATTATTTAAAATGCAGGGGCATACAATCAATCCTAAAAGTAAAATAATTATGGGCCCAGAGTTCGCAGTAATCAGAGTAGTGAGCCAGGGTGACCAAGAAAACAAATTTTCATACAAGTAAATGGGCAGCAGGATGTGACAGTATGTGCAGTCTATATGATTCATAACCACTTTTTACAACAGACCTATGAACCGACATGCATATGAATCATGTAGTTGGATCACTCCAACTATGAGCTCTGTTTTATTTTATTTTAGTTCAAATTGTCCTTTTCTGTTATCATTCCTCAGTTTCTCTCTTTGGGATTTCTTCAGCTACTGACAGAGTAAGTTCAACTCCTTCAAAGTTAACTCTTACAGTGACTTAGTGTATCAGTCCAGCTTATCTATTACATTTTTCTCATCTTCCCATTCATAATCCCTTATATTATATTCTAACGTAACTTTCCCAGCCATACACAGCTAACACCAGTAGGACTGGTGGACATCATGCTTGTCTTTTTTTGTTGTTGTTTTAACATCTCATGTTTAATTCCTCAAGCTTCTGCTGTACATAGACTAATCAGCTTCCAGAGTGACTAGAGCAGGGCTGTAGTCTCCTGGTCAGTTTCAGGTGTCCTCAGGAGCTTAACTTGGAGGGGACCTTCTGGGTTACCAGTAATCTATTACCTGCTAAAATCAGCTGAGGACAAGGTCTTCTTGGCCCTGTGGCTGATAGGTATAGGCCCAATTCCCTGAGGATATGTGGGTCTTCTTGTGTTACAGATTTTAATGGAGCACCATCAATGGCAGGAGAATCTGATTTATGACTACAAATCTGAGGAAAGAGACATCTTCAAACAACCAGCCCCACCCCCATCAGCAAGTACAAATAGCTAGAACTCTAAATTGCTTTTACATGTTAGGATAGGGGTCTGAGATCTGTCCTTAATGATATTCCTCCTTTAATAAGACATAGCAAGGAAAGATTGGACTAATACAAATCAATAACTATCAGGTAAACATAATCAGTGAGGACAATTTTTAGAATTTTCATTTAAGTGCAACAGTGGCTAACTAATCAGGGACAGGCAGAGGTGAAGGCATGAGTTAATGCTAGAGCTTAGGATTATAAGCTAGCATCAGACAGGGTAGCCTATTAGTTGGATTCTTTGTTTATATTGTAATATTTTGTAGTCATGTTTTCTAACTGTGTGATTAATGCTCTGCAGGCACCAAACTCTGTATTTTGGACGTCAATAATGGCTCTGTAGGAGAGATTTTTAAGGACCATTGAGGAGTGCTGTAAATACCACCATTTTCATCTGCAACAATAAGTCAAGGCTGTGCTGACCAACTGGCCCTCCCTCTTTTGGGAAGCCTGAAAGACTGATTTTCCTCTGATGTGACTATCCTGTTGCAGATACACTGACTTGGAAATAATCTCTGTGCCTCCATATCCCCCCTGATCAACAAGACAGGTAACTTACCAGAGGCTAGAAGTTAGAAAATATCTCATCATCTCCTGTGGCCTTCTGACCTGGGTAAAGAAACCAAAATATTGGTTATCCTTTTAACTCTTATGTTTGCAATTGACTTTGTCTTCTACCTATGGTTCTTAATCACTCAGAGAGACTGTACATATCTGATTAGCCAAACAGATTTGCTTAAAATGGTGCAGAACATATTTAGTTAGCAAAGCATATCTGGTGAAAGAATTACACGATAGTTTACAATCATTCTGATTAGTATTTAAGTTTAGTTGCCAGGTGACAGTGTAAGCTATATCTGGGACATAGAAAACATACACATTTTATCTTTTAAGTATCTTCCAGTTATAAGTACAGCCAGAACATTTTAACAGCCCTGAAAAAATATTTTACCAATTATTTTGTCAATAACTTTATGCCAGTTGATTTAATCTAGAAATTTTATGTCAGGAAAAGGCAAGACAGTATAAAAACTTGGCACCTGTATTTGAAAACAACTCTAGCTAGTCTGTATACCTATGTAGGTATCAATTACCCCCAAAACTAGAAGCAGAATAGCAGAGTTTAAGATTATTTTTTAGAGCAGGAAACATGTCTTAAGTATCAATGTCTATAAGCAATGAACTTAAGATACTAGAGATGAGAGAATTACTTAAGTAAAACCTTGACTGTGAGAAATTATACATAGCTTATGAATAAAGCCAAACCTGGTCATTGTTGAGCTGAACTAGACTAATTTTAAACATACTCTAGAGACATTTTACAGACACAAAGTAATTTTTCAAGCAAGTACCTTTTACCAATCAACCATTTTATAGCTTAACATAAAGCAATATTTATGACTGTTAATATATGAAGCTTACGCAAACCATATTAACATTATTTTTGTGTAGTATATTTCCTTAAGACATGGGAGCTTCCTTAGTTTTCCTAAGAACATAGTCACAATGATCAAGTCACTTTTTATAAGACTTAGATTATGATCTCAGTGATAAACACCCAGCAGAACCAGAGTGAACAAGACAGGAACCATATTAAAATTACAGGGTCTTAGCCAGGCATGGTGGCACATGCCTTTAATCCCAGCATTTAGTAGGCAGAGGTAGGATCACTCTAAGTTTGAGGCCAGCCTTGTACTACAGAGAGACTTCCACATCAGCCTGGGCTACAGTGAGACCACACTTCAGAAAAAATAAATAAATAAACAAAAATTACTCTAGCCTTTAACATTTGTCAAGAGAAAAAAAAAACACATTAAGAAAAACTTTAGATAATTTTCAACATTTTTCTGTGACCTGAACGACCAAAAATAACATTAAGCAAATGAAATGTAAGATCTAAAAGTTTCCATTTTCTTTCATAGTGTATAAGTACTGATTTGGTTCAGCTGAATGGTTTTGCTTATTGACAGCCAAAGAACATGGACTTGATATAAGCCAAATTATAATATTCTGATATCTGAATAAGTCTGTGCATCTGGCTTTATATGGGTACTGAGGAATCAAACTCAGGCCATCTGGATTTGCAAAAAAATCACCTTTAACTGTAGAGCCAGAAATAACTATTTACAATCACCTCCAAATCAATTTTATAGACTTATAGTGAATTCAAACATACACGAAATTTCATGACACAATCTATAATTACTCAAACCTTAACCAACTCTATAATTCTGCCTGTGGCACTTTGGTAAACTTGCTCAGTAATGATTTAAGTTAAATCTAAAGTATTAAGACTGTGATTGTTGGAGGAATTGAGGGACTACATCTTAAATCACAACATAACTTTGTTTAGAATTTTCTTTTACTGTTAACCATGAAGTAAATAATTTCCAAGTGTGTGGCAGATATGTGCTATTCAGTGTCTCCAAATGTGGTCTATTTGTCTTATTAAATAGAAAAAGAGAGTAAATAATTCTTCTGTAAGATTTATTTGAGGCAGGGTTATAGATATAATAACCTTAGGAGACAATTAAATACTAATGAGAAAATTTTAACCTTAAGATTTAGTTAAAAGGTTGGCAAATAGAGGAACACAGCTAACTTGACTGAGTACTCTAAAGCCAGTTATTATGACCATATTAATATCAATGAGTTAAAGTTTTAAGTTTATAACCATTTAATATCCAGCATTTAAAGTTTCCTTTCTAGTTTATCTTCCTTAGTCAGTTCATCTCATAACCACCACCAACAACTTTCATTGTCCTTACCATAAGACCTTTAGTATGACCATTTAAGTTTTTGTTCTTCCTCAAAGGGCTTTTTGAAAAAACCTTTTCATAAAAGAGTAGACTAGAATTGACTTATATACTATTTACCCACATTATACACATAGATTTTATTAGTTGTTGATTTTGGAGCTTCTTTTCTTATAACCTTCCTGAAACACTTTTTTTTAAAAAAAGATGAAAGGAGATTCGAACATTATTAGAAATTTTCTGACAAATTCAGTATTGAGTACTTCTAAATTTAAAAATAAACCTTGAGGATGTTGTCTGTTAGTAGTTCTGTAGAAGCATAGAGAAATATAGTAAACTTAAAAACAGTTACAATTTTTTTTATAAGAAGTCCCCATCTGTTTGCAGCAACTTGGGGCTCACCCATCATTGTGCTGGAGCCAGGATCCCGAGATTACCTGCACATGCAGCCCTCCTGGCTCTACAAGGCAGGGAAGCTAAGAAAGGAGAGCCATCAGAGAATCTCCTAGGGACAGAATAAACCCTAGAGGGGTCTGGATCTTGTCTCTCCATCCAACAATGATCCTTGTGTATTAGGCTTCCATCTTACTCCCAGGGCCACCTGGCCATCTGCAGAGAGCAAGCCCTTCAGGGGAAAGCACTAAGTGACACACTGCAGGTGCCTGCTCATGTGTAGTTCCCGACTTTTGTCTTTACTGTGGATAGTTGCTCTGGCCACAGTATGTGAGCACACATAGTTTTTCCCAGATTTTAGCATCTGTGGCCCAGAATGTAACTACTCCTGATCAATGTCTTGCTCTTGGAGAACACAGTGGGATAGCATAACCCCCTTTTAAGAGTAAGAGAATCTTGCATTTTTCCCTGCCTATGATCTTAACTACTTTCAGTGTTCCTTCTGGGGGACATTCAACAGTAAATGTTGGCCATGTACTCTAGGACAGTGGGCTTGCTGGAGGACATCCCCCACAATGAATTTCCCTATAACAAGCCTTCCTGAGCATGCACTCCACAGAGCAGAAATCACTCTGCAGTCTCAGGGCTGTGAGCCACATACATACTCATTCACACACATTCATTTCAAGTGCACTTTTCATACAGACTTCATACAACCACCTCCCCTCACACATTCATTCATTCAGAAGCTATGCATTCCCATTTTAAATTCTTATTCTACTTACAACCCCAGAGAACAAAAACAAACCTTGAAATTACTTCAAGTATAATTTCAGATCTCACATTGAAGATTTTCCAAACCAAAATTTGACTAATCTCAATTCCAATTTTTCAATTTTCAATTTCCAACTTCTATTTCCCCCTGGATGATCAGGGTGTCCAGGTCATCCCAAGATGACCCTTTTAGCTTGTTGTGCAGTTGGGCGATCAAAGGTTCCTGCTGGTGGCCATCCCACATCAAAGGATGCCCAGTATATTACACAGAACTTCCTCAAATAGAAGGCTCCTCACATGGCCCCTAAGTCAGATGCCACTGTTGGAAGAATGAAAAGTTAATAAGGACACATTTGAATAGGCTATATGTGCTGGATATGGAACTTGTCTGTCACATGGTGGAGTTTTAATTCTACAGCATGTTTCCTAGGAGCATCAAATCATGTTAAGCACAAAAGGACAAAACAAACACTAAACAGAAAGACAAAGACATGTAGTCATACAGAACTGAAACAGACAAGGGGCCAGGCTGACCTCTTGCCACCGCCCAGGATTCGGGAAGGAGTGCTGCATCCAGCCTTCCACTGACTCCTCCTTACCTCCAGAGGTTTTTCAGACCAGATGAGTCTTTGCTGATGGTGTTTATGTCTTCTGTCCGCATTCCTTTCTGCCAGGGCCTGGAGAATGTCCCTGGGGATGAAGAACATCTCTCAGAGGCTGCCCCCTAAGTTCTCCAACCTGCAGTCATAGTAGAGTCCCAAGAAATCAAGACTCTGTGAGACCATATTTGTGGGTAAATTTAGTGAGAAGAATATAATGTCATGCAGGGGCCTCAAAATGTAGCAAGTCCCAGACCAGAACTAAACAGAAGACCACCCAAATAAAAATTAAAAAGGAGAGTTTTTACTAAGCTGGCTAGCGACTTTCCTCTCACAGCAAAGAGAAGAGCAGCCTCATCCTACTTTTACAGTGAGTTTTTAAAGCCAAAAAACCACATTCCTTTACAATAATCTGAAAAAATAAAATAAACAAGCCACCTCCCCCCACAATTGTCTTTATCAAGAGTAAGCAGTCATGATTTAAAAAGCACAATTTTTGCAGTTAGCACCCAGTATGAAGCAGATACCAGATATTAGGTCATCTTGACCTCAGGGCAAGAGCAAATACCAGCTGTCTTACTGACACCACATCCTCATTCCTGTAATTAATGCTCTGTACTAATCTTTAATCTGCTGTGGCTCCTTGAAAATTTCAAAATGGTTGAGTGGCCTAAGATGGCTTCTCTTAGGTCTGTTCCCCAGAGGTTGTTTCACCAGCTGTATTGCACATTAGTTTTCTTGGTGACATAGGGGCAAGCATATTATGCAATATTCCAGTTTTCCTCTTAGAAAACTACTCTTCACATACAAGTTCATGGGGTTTGCCTTTCACAGATGCCTCTGATTCTCTTCCACTTGCAATATTGACTATTATTGCACCTAATGCACAATGGTGGACAAGGTTTTCCTTCCCTCCTGCTGATAGCTTTTCTCTAATGCCACTAAAGTATAATTATGACACTGTCCTACTTGAGTAACCCATTCCTCCTTACTGACAATAGGATTCAAGAGTCTAACGCATTCCCATTCCCCAACTCTAGCTGCTGTGAGATGGTCTAAGGTTAACAGAGGGGTCTATTAAAATTAATCTATCATATTCACACGATACGCCTTTCTGGATTTTTTCCTCCAGCGGTCCTCTCAAACTCTCTTTGGCAGGTTCCAGTAGGCAGTTTGGTATATTTGTTCCTATGTAGATCAAAAGAGGAACATGTGGGGGTAGCTAAAGAAGGAAGCCTCCATGTCTCTTCTGAACCACTTGAGGGTTTCAGCAGTGCCCATCCATCAGAAGTTTCACTGCTTACTCTGAAGATTAGAGCTTTAATTATTGGGAGAGTTGAGGGAGATGGGTCTTGGTAGTTTCCTCCTAATAGCTGGTCTACTTTTCTACTGCTGGCATCATGAGTGCATTTCCAGAACTCTCAGTCTTTTCTGTGGACAGCTAGGGAGGTTCTGTAGCAAAGCCTTGTGGCTTTTTGTGAACTCCATTATAACCCTGACCCTCAATGCCCCCATCTCAAAATAGCCAGCACTTAATTTTTATCTAATGTTTTGATTTCTTTTTAATTGACTTTCAGACTTGAATATCCTTAGTTGGACTCTGATCCAGGTAATCACTTCTCAGGGTCTTTTGCCCTTTCATGCCTCTCTCTCTAGTTTTGTCAGTGGTTTACTGTGCTACTTCAGTTCTTCAGTAGTCTCAGTATTCAGTAATTCTGTTTTTCCAGGTTTCTCCTTATTATAAAGTTGGCAGAAGTGCTATTTGTGGCTTTTTCTGGCCTCTGAGATGAAATCATAGGCCCCCAAGATTGTTCATTTCCTTTAATTGAATGGAGATTCGTGCTGCTCACCACCTAAAGAAACTCTCAAAGGCTTATGTACATAGGAGTCATTCTTCAACACTGGTTGTTAAGAGAATAGCTTGGGTGTTTTTGCATTGTCTTCAAATTTTTGTTTATGGGGATGTGGTTATGCAAATTCATTACAGAAATATGAATTCTTGGTTTGGAGAACTTTGACAGATGGACAGTGCAGCAGTGGGGCAAAGAAATGAAAAAGATTCCTTATGTTAGGAGGACCCGTGCATCACTGATAAACTAACCTTAGCAGATACATTTATCATTCAAACATGCCTCCACCAAAATTACATTATTTAACAGAACAGCATTAAAAGATAACATGAGAAGTATCCAAAAAGTGTTCCTATATGTGTGGGGGGGATTCCTCCGAGAGGATCAAATTTGCTCCACTTTACAGCTAGGCCTAAGTTTCAGCTTCCTGGAAAGGCAGGCAAGATTTCTGGGAAAACTATGAACAAAGGGCTGTTAATCACCAGCAATCCTGACATGTGGCTGGGGAAGACAGCTGCCCAGGGACCTGAGTCAGTTTCTACAATACCTCTGAACTATGACCAAAAAAAAGGACTTGCCGAGATAGTGGGTTCCAGCGCTAAATCAGTTCCTGCCAAGTCTCTGAAACATGTCTAAACATGCCCAAGGATGGTAAAATCTGGGCCACAGCCAATCAAAGGTGTACAAATGTAACTGCTGCTTGCTTAGTCAATCACATTAGAAGATGACCTAACCCTCCTAGAATTCCCTTAGCTGTGCTTAAAAGGGCCAGCGTGCTCCTCTCTGGGTTGCCATTTTGTCTGAATGGTTGACCCCCACATGCTGGCTGATTCTGCAGAATAAATGCTCTTTGTTTTTACATACTATTTTGGTCTGGGATCTTTCTTCAGCGATTCTCGGACCCTTATACCTCAATGTTGGTAGCAACTTATGTTAGATCAATTTAAATGTTGCTCCTAGAATAGTGAGATCTATATGCCAACAATAACAATAGAAAAGCAGAAGCAACAATAAGAAAAACATTTGGCCTCCTGCTCAACCTATTCTGTGGCCCAGTACAAACATCACTTCTTTTATGAAGATTCCTTCCTAACCTGAAGGAGATATTTGTTTTCAAATTTTAACAAGTGATGCACGTTCCTTTCTTACTTCATATTTCATTCTACAGCTTTTCTATAATCCAACCACTCTTTCATTTGCATTGTAATCTTCTAGAAGGTAAATTGCCTTTCTTGTCCACATGCATTTGCTCATAGACTATTGTGCATTCTATATTATATTAGAACATCAATGATTACAGATAACTTTTTGTGCATAATTTTATGCATTGTATACTATCATTGTAATAGTTGGGAGTTATTAGTATTAGAAAATTCCACAAACATATGGTTAATTGTCTTTTTTGTCTTTTTACAAATGTTAGAAATAAAACCTGCCCATGGATGTGTGTTTAATACTATTATTATAGTATTAATGAAATAAACTGAAACATAGCTAGGAACAGTTTTTAAGTTTTTTGTGCTTCTAATTCAAGCCAACAAGTAAAAGTAGATTTATAACCTCATCTTAATCTACATCAAAGAAAGAATAAAACGAGATTATGGTGAAACTTCTCATTAAGAACCTGCTATGGTAAAGTAGGAGTCCACAATCCCTTCCATTTGCATAGAAAATCAAAAGACAACTAGAAGAATGAGGAAATTTGTTAGCAATAAATGAGAAGGCTTCAGATAAGTCCTGGCAGAAGGATGTTTGAGTGGAGAAGCTACAGGTGAGTTCCCTATCAGGCATCCTAGTTGATTGACTACAGAATCTAATTTGGTTTTCTCTGGTTGAATCTCAGTTGGAAGTAGGGACAGAAAGTAAGGAAGTTCTCAGCTATTTATCACATCCTGTGAAGTTTGGACAATGGGCATAGGAGTTAATTGCTGGCTTCCTAGACTGGCTTACGGTCTTGTAGCTGAAAGTTGTGTCAGAGCTGGAATTTTACTATATGACCTGGGAATTTTCTATCTAGGCTTTCAGATTCAGTTTTACTTTTCAGTACAGACTTAATCAGAAAAAGCAAAAGAGGAAGGAAATAAACTCTCCCCAAAAGTTACTCATACCCTTAACATCAATAAACCATCATTTGGCTAAAACATATCTCAGAGTTAAGGTTAAACTTGAGCCACTGCTTTTGGGTTCTTTCCTCTTGACTAAGGAGAATGGGGAAGTGTTACAATGCCCCTTGGAAGCCCGAGGGTCTGCTGACACATGCTATTGCTGATGATATATTGGGAAATCCCATCACAGCTTCTACTGTGGTATGTATTTCTTGGATTATATTAGTTTTCCTAACTTTTCTAATCCTAGATTTTAGTATTTGTAAATGAATCTGAGGAAAATCATTACTTTCAAACTCAGGCTCTATAAAAATTGTTGAAAACTGATCAATTATTTTCACAGACGAATGGAAAAATATATAAGTCAGCAATGCTAATAAAATATTACATATAACCATTTTCGTGAATTAATATTAACTGGATATGATGATGTGCATCTTTGAGTACAAGTTAGGTATATAATTCTTCATAATGAATATGTAGCGTGCAAACTATTTCAAAACAATTGAGCTCTAGGTTGGAAAAGGACACATTCATCTTTTCATAATACAATGATAAAAAAATACAATAAGTTTTGGGGTCCCTTTTGATTCCATCAGTTTATGCTTACAGCAGAGCCTTAATTAAAATAATTTTTAAATATAACATATGTCTTGTTCAGTAGTATTTGTTTAACATAATTAGATGATACAGGTCAAACTCTAAAGAAATGTTCTTAAGTCAGACATAGATTTCACATAGAGTTTGTAAAAATTTAATTTCATGATGAATCAAAATTCTGTATTTTTGAGGAAAGGGAAAATAGGAGACCATATTAAAAAAATATTTCTTCATTCATAAAATAGCATACTATACTTTTCAAATAACTTTTATTTTATCTTATTTATTTATTTGAGACACAGACAGTGAATATGGGCTACTTAAGGACTCTCACTACTGTAAATGCACTCCAGATGCATGTGCCACATTGTGCATCTGTCTTTATGTGGGTACTGGGAAATCAAACCTGGGCTGTCAAGCTTCACACTCAAGTACAGGTAATGGATGAGTCATCTCCACAGCCCCATAAATTTTATTTTAAATCTAGTTTAATGAGTCGTAGAAATATGTCATTAGCATTTTAAGTTAAAAAGAATTCATTTCAAAGCTTGTCATTTGTCACCTCCCACATCAGATATTTAACTATGACTCCTTTAATGTTCATTATTGATTTATCCATTAAGCTGTAGTTTTTTTAAAAATGCAATCCACCTTGGGAGAGAGAGGATGGTTTTCCCATGACCTGGTCAACAACATTTTGCAATGGGGCTTTTCACAAATGGGAAAGGTCTTTAGTGGAACCTGTAGAAGAAATATTTCATGGCCTCAAATCGACTTTTTTTTTCAATTTTCTTTATTAGTTAGTTTTGTATTCAACAAATACAGTCAGTTTGGTAGCATTATTAGGCTCATCTGTGACCTACCCCCTCCCCTTGGCCCCTCCTTGTTGAGGTATACGGGTCATGCATTGTGGAGTTAGCCCACAGTTATGGGTAAGCTAAATGTCTCTGCATATCATGACCCAACATGTGGCTCTGACATTCTTTCTGCCCCCTCTTCTGCAAAATTTCCCTTAATTGGCATCCCTGAACCAAGTGCACAGGATTTCATTGGGCACTCATTTTAGAAACTAGGAGGTGGGGAATATCACTTATGCATCTTAATTTTCCAGAATTTTAATAAAAGTTGCATGTAGCTTTTAAGTTATGCCAGCATGAATTCAAAGCTCAATGGAAATTATTGTCAACCCCCCCTCCCCCTTTTCCTCCACAAGGTCCAATGAAATGTTTTGATATAATGAAATGGCAATATTTTAAGACATCAATCCAAAATCAAATTGTATTATTGTGGCTTAGAATAAAAGATACTTATATATTAACAAATAGTCTCCAAGAAAAAAAAGTCTCCAAATGTGGTAGTTAAAAGATTACACACGGGCTGGAGAGATGGTTTAGTGGTTAAGCTCTTGCCTGTGAAGCCTAAGAACCCCTGTTCAAGGCTCGATTCTCCAGGACCCATGTTAGCCAGATGCACAAGGGGGTGCACGCATCTGGAGTTCCATTTGCAGTAGCTGGAGGCCCTGGCGCACCCATGCCCTCTCTCTCTCTATCGGCCTCTTTCTCTGTGTCTGTCGCTCTCAAATAAATTTTAAAAAAATGAATAAAAGATTACACACATTGATTACCATAATTTGGTACAGAAACTTTAGTCCTGAGCTACTGTGCACATGTGATTTCAAAGTATAATAATTCAAGGTGATCTTGCCATTGATTCATAACAGGGAACAAGGAGTTATTAAGTGATATAACCTGTTGGTGTGTATTTTACTTTGTTCATATAAACCATTGAAGCAAGATCAATTTGTTTCTCGGTTGAATTAGTTTTCTTGTAGGCACCTCAAGCATATATTCAAGAACAGCTTCCAAGAAACAAATTTATTTTCCTGAAATGATGGTCTTTATTGGCAACATCTAGTTCTTTTAATTTTACAGTTGGTTTCCCAGTTATGATCTCTGTTTTCATGAAGCATGAGAAAAATCCTAGAACAGTTAAATGTGCTTACCATATAGTTCATGAATTAGTTGCCTCTTCAAATTGGTAAAAGAGAGAGAATAAAATTCCACTTGCAGTAACTCAGTCCTCCTTTTCCTGACTCTCTCTGAGTGGTACCATTATTTCTTCTATATGCATCACAGCTTTTCTATGGCAGGTATTAAATTGTAATAGGCATTAGTAGAGAGAGAGAGAGAGAGAGAGAGAGAGAGAGAGAGAGAGAGAAAGAGAGAAAGGGAGCAAGGGGGTAAAGTTGGAAATTAATGAAAAATGAAAAAGAGTTGGAAATTCTCAATTTTTGTGTGTATTTTTATTTATTGATTTGAGAGCAGCAGACAGAGAAAGAGGGGGGAGAGAGAGAGAGAGAGAGAGGGAGAGAATGGGCACGCCAGGGCTTCGAGCCACTGCAAACGAACTCCAGACGTATACACCCCCTTGTGCATCTGGCTAACATGGGTCCTAGAGAATTGAGCCTCGAACTAGGGTCCTTAGGCTTCACAGGCAAGTGTTTAACTGCTAAGCCATCTCTCCAGCCCAAGAGTTGGAAATTCTATTTCAACTATCAATTTATTGTAACTCTTATATATATTGTGCAAATCCATTTATGTTTGGGTTCCCAATCTATAACTGAAATAAGCAAACAATTTATAGCTCTTATCAACTTCCAAAGGTGAAGGCAGGTTTAGATACAAGATGAATGTACCAGTTCTCATGGGTCTGGGCAGGTTTGAAGACCAGAGATGCACAAATCCACTGTGATAAGATAGAGTCCATACTACCCATGGATAGGTGCATTGCCTTTCTCTTTTGATCTTACATCATCACTTAGTATTGATGAAACAGAGAGGTGCAAGTTGTATCTTGTGTTTTTAACGAAAGAAAACCATCTCTTTGGGGCACTTTTCTACAGCATTAGACTGGAGGATCCAGGTGCATTTTAAATTACTCTCCCAGCTCTGCCTGGAAGTGCTTGTTCAGCCAGGGAGGGACTGCCATTAGTGAGTAAGTGAGAAGTGGCATGTTCTGTCTCTCAAAGGGTTTCCTTAGTGCCCACTCCGGTAGCTCTCATTACATTGCCTGAATCCATTAGGACAGAAACAAGGTTACCCCATGAAATGCTTGTGTGACTGAAGAGCACATGCAGCTCTTTAATCAGTGACAGTACATCTTCTCTGACAAGACTGAATGACACAGTGCACTCCAGTTCCATCTTTGCCACTGAGAGAGAGTACACTTTACAAGGACACACAATATTCTCATTAAATTGCCATTGGTTGATGTATTGAGGCTCCTGTGAAAATAACTATTCTGAATATGTTTAAATAGTTATGTCAAATGAAATCTTAACTGTTTGGTTATCTGATTCATGGTATCGCAGTTAATGTCTTTGTTTTGGTTATGGAAATGACTGTTAGCTGGTTTCCTACTGCCCAGAGATCATGGTACTAATAGAGAATTGGAAAGAAGGACCCAACTCTCTTCAACATAAAAGCTAACAATACTGTGAGATGCCTTCCAGTCTTCGCAATAGTCTTCAGCAGTATACACATGTATTAGTGTGTTACATAATAAGGTAAAGAGTTACAGCAGTAAATAATCACCAGGAAATGACCCATTAAGTGGCTGAGTTTACATAAAGATGTTAAATTGAGAAACAGTAAAAGCTGACTGAATGCAAAAAAAGGAGTGCAAGCTTTCTGTTTCAAAGGATTAGGTAGTTAAGTGGAATGTAAAAAAGTTGATGCTCAAAGAACAGAAATAACTTGCCCACAGTCTTGCGAAAAGTTACTGTTTGTGTCTAGATATCTTCCTCTGTAAATAATTGTATAAATTAAAAATACATTTATCATCACTATCAGCAATTTCTTTTAGAAAATAAGTCTCTATTATAGAAAGCTGTGGCTCACTTGTAGTCGTCATTTACCATTACCTGAAAATGCTGTTGCACTGAAGTATGTATTTGTATCACTGCACTCTCTCTCTTCTTCTTCTCTCCTCCCACATATTTCACAAAACTCAATGAAATCTTAAGCAGAACATGTTCTCTCTTTGGGAGTGGCATGAGCCCCAGACTGGTTCTGGTTCTGGATATCTACGCTGCCTGGTTGCCCTTTCTTACTGTGGTTTTATTATTGTTGCTGTTGTCAGCTCCTTGCTTCTCATGTATCTCAAAGCTGAGAAACATTCCAACTCTGAAAGCTAAGTTCCAGCCATGATGTCACAATTTCTCCCCTTATACAGTCAACACTGCCAATCCAATAAATTGAGCAAAAGCAGATTCTACTATGTCTCTCCAATCCCACTTTTTGCTCCTACTGTGGAGCAACAGGCAAAACTGTGTGTATGTTATGAAAAGAAAAGCATAATCGGCCAAACAATGCACAGAGTGAGAGCATCTTGTGACTAAGTGGCAGGTCCACTCTGCCATCACAAAGCCTTCCAGGAATCTTCTCCCTCTGACCATCACTATGCTGGCCGGATTTAGACACCCAACAATTCTTGTTTCTACTGAGAAGTCTCCATGTGCTTCATCTGACCACGAGCAAAGAGAATGTTTAAGTCTTGAATTTTCATTTTCTCTGTACTCTTTCTAACCAATCAGTTTTTTTTTTTAATTTGTTTGTATTTGTTTTTGTTTTCCTCCAACAGAAATATTCTCTGGGGTTTTGTATTTTCAGTGTGAATGCATGGAAAATACTGTCAAGTGTATTTTTACACATGATCTAAATGGTCACTCTGCATAAGAACAGGCCTATGTTCCAAAACCCAACTATCTGTGCTTAGAAATGTTAGCCCCCCACCAAAATGTCATGGACACACACAAAAATATGTTACAACCTGACACAGTTTTATTCTTCATGATGGTCATATTAATATTCTTTTTTGTTTTGTTTTGTTTTGTTTTTCGGGGTATGGTCTCACTCTAGCCCAGGCTGAGCTGGAATTCACTACGTAGTCTCAGAGTGGCCTCAAATTCGTGGAGATCCTCCTACCTCTGCCTCCCGAGAGCTGGGATTAAAGGTGTGTGTGTCCACACCCAGCTCATATTAATATTCTTGATTAGACTTTAACATATTGGTTTCATCAGAAGATATTTCTTCCTGTGCAAGAGAGTAACACATCCAAGCTCCGTGCATCCCTCTTCAGAGGTTCAAGCATGGTATAGCTCCACTCCTTTTCTGTATCGCCTCCACAGACTTTTCTCTGAGCAGACATATATTTGAATTAACTCTGCACTGTGCCATTGCTATTTAATTTCTTCCCCTTAATATTCACTTCAGTTTATTTTGCTGTAATAGTATGCAGACTTCCACACCGACACATAAAATACAGAGCTGCTTTCTCAGCATCGTGGTGTCTTTGAATGTACATGGCCATAAATAAGCTCGGTGGTTAAAATGGTGCTTTTCTAACTTTTGCCTCTTTGTCTTTGTCACTGTGAAAGGGTTTTTTGGTCTGTCTTCCCCTGAGCCTATGACAAAATGCTTAGGTGGTACGTATCAGTCTTCCATTCTCCCATCCTCATCCATTCATTTTTAATTTTCCCATTTCAAGAAATCACTACTTTGGGAGCTGTAATGGGCCCACCATTGGTGTCCTCTTGAACCCCTAGGAATCGGAAATGAAGGAGCACAGTGCATACCTTCCTCGTGTTTGCCCCAGTAGGCTAGTACCCTTCTTAATCCTATTTATATATTTTCCCTTGAAAGTATTAATTTCTGTTTCTCTTGTGTCTTAACACATTACCTGGCATGTAATATGGTAAGACCAAATGAAAAATATATACAATGGTTTATCCTGTACCTTTCAGTTCCAAATAATTAAAGTGTCCATACAAGGTATTTTTTTTCATATAAAAGGGTCATTTTTTCCATCTTACTGTAAAAAGACAAAAATAGAGACAGGTACTTATAAACTTAGGACTTATGTATTATGAGTAAGAGTGTAGCCAAGAATACTTGAAGTATTACAAGAAATGAAAGAGGTTTGATTTTTAGAGAGGGACCATTTAATAACAAAGCATTATGAAGCCTCACAATATTTATACCACTTCATCCCAATTACTGAAACAGGAAGGAAGGCAGGATTTTGTAACTCAAAAAGATAAACATTCATCAAATATCTATTGACACTATGAAAACAAAAGCTAGGCTGTGTCCTTGTTGTGAGATCCTTACATATTTCATGAAGAACAGAGTAGAAGAACAATAAATATATTTTACTTAATTTCCTGCTTGTATACATAAAAGGCATGTTGCAGACCTCTAGAGGTGAGTGATGGCTGTGACGGCCCGTGGAATTGTCACAATGACTGAGGATTACAGTGTTCTTTTCTACAGAGCTCTACCGTAAGTTTCTTCCTCATCCTACAAATTCTCTGTAATTGTGAAGTACATTTTTAAAAAATATGTGACTTATTAGGGCAATAACAAATTATACTTCTGAACATTCTCCACAAGCCTTTGAGAGAGATCAGGATGTGTTGACTTACTTGGAGATTTCAGAGTATACGGTCAAATGCTTTCTTCACAATCTCCTTTACAAAGCGCAATATTCCAATGATTGTATACTGTATTGTCCCTCTCCAGTTGCTTCAAATTACAAAACAAATAATAATTTCCCTGACAAAATGATGAGTTTCTGAAAAGCTGTAACTATATTTGCTTTCTTTATTTGTTTTGCCAAACTGCTGAGACATTTTTTTTGTAAATCCCAATTTAAAGCATAAAATATAATAGCTTCCTGTGATGCAGGGCAAGTAGAACACTGATATGTTGGGAGTGGGAGTGGAAAATAGTACAATTACTTTGCAATACTGTTTGACAGTTTGTTACAAAGGTAAATTTATGTCTATTCTATGACCCATCAATATTACTGCTAGGTATATATACAAAAGATAAATGAAAATATATGTCCACACAAAGAATTGTGTCAAAATATTCATGACAGCTTTATTCATAATAGAATCAAACTTTAAACAACTCATATGTGAGTCAAGGAAAATGTATAAATAAACATTGATGTATTTATTCGATGGAATACTGGCTGGCAGTAAAAAAGAACGAACAACTGAAATATGCTGCTATGTAATGAATCTTAAAATCTGCAATAACAAAAGAGACACAGAAAGTATATGTTTTATATTTTCTACATATTAAGACACAGACTAGCTTCATCTAACCTATGCTGGAACTAAGAGGACAGGAGTTATATAGGGGTTCGGATTGGGAGTGAGAGAGCCAGAAGGAATTTTGTAGGGTGTTAGAAATGTTCTCCATCTTTTTAGAGGTATTTGTTACATAGCTTTACATAACCTCTGATGCTTGTAAAGTCTCCTCCAACTCTATACTGACACCTCTGCATTCCCTTTGATATAAAATAGGTGATTTTTTTTTCTTTTACTATGCAGTAATGGCTGGACTGGAACTCTTATAGCTTAGGCTGGTCTTAAAATTGGGATAAACCTGCCTTAGCCTTCAGAGTGCTGACATTACAGACATACTCCATGATACCCAGTTACCTATTTTCAAATGTTCTATCTGTTCATCATATAAGACATAGAATATTTAGTGTAAAACTACTTTTTTAAAGTATTAATCATCATGGTTGTTCCTGTTATGTATGCTATCATCCACAGCATCCCAAGTAATGTTAACCATCTAATTTTCACAAGGTTAAAACCAAGTATGTTGATTCTCCCTTGAAGAAATCCCATATAATAGTCAAGTAGATTTTACATGAATGGAAACATAAATAAGATTGCTCATAGAGGAACATACACATTGTTGTGTGGACTCTATCTCTTTCTAATGTACCCTTGTACTTGTTTATTATAAAAGGAAACTCATCACATTTCCCACAGCAAGGCTGCTTCAGTCCAGCTGTACCCGTCAGAAGTTACCCCAGAGGCAGCTTTCTCCAGTAACAAGAATGGACTCATTTTCATGATCTATCTTCCCCTTGATTAAGAGTTCTCTCTCTCCTTTGCAATAAATAAATAAAAATATTTCTTTAAAGGGCTGGAGAGATGGATCCATGGTTAAGGCTCTTGCCTACAAAGCCTAATAACCTTGGTTCAATTCCCCAGCATCCACATAAAGCCAGATGCACAAAGTGGCACATGCATCTGGAGTTCATTTTCAGTGGCTAAAAGACTTAGTATAGCAATTCCAAATCTCTTTCTCTCTATCCCTCTCTCTCTTTCTTTCCTTGAAAATAAATAAAATATTTTCAAGAGTTATCAGTCTAATTTTCTCACAATCTTATACTTCATGGTATTACTGTGACCAAATCACTAGTAGCTTTTGACATCTTAGTATATGGGTTTTCCCTTTGGTAAAGACTAAAAGATAATGGTCAAGGACAATTATCAGTGTTCCTGTTAGTGACCAGACAGATATTGACTTTGCAAGTTTTAAACCAGTATCTGAAAAGCTTTCTCAAATACCTTGCAGTATAAATAGTACTTTGGAATCAGAAAAATTTAATAAGAAGGAATCATAAGACATGTTGTAATAATTCTCTGCTTAAATCTAGACCTCATTAAGTTGAATTTCTTTATTAAAGTAGATACTAAGAAGTGACTGTAAACTATAAATATATAATCAGCTCTATATTGTTAAATATATGTAATATATTGTTAAAGCTAGTAATGGTGCACAATCCCAAATGAATTTTGAGTGCTTTAAGAAGTTTCTTCCCAATTTCAAACATGGGTACATGGATCTGTCTTTCTTTTGGGAAGAAGATTTTATTTGCTTGTTTTTAACTCAAGATCCTGCCTTTGGAGAACACTTGTGAATTATAGAAATCTGTTTGTAGTTACTTATGGATGATTATTTTTAAGTGGAAAACTAGACTGTCATTAAAAGACTGTGTTTCATTTCTAACATGGTAAAGTAAGAATTGAAATGGAGGCTCAGTACTCAAATATAACTTCTCTTCAGGTTATGTGAAGTCCAGAAAAGAGTGATATAAAGTATTGCTCAGGTATTTCAACTTCACCATCTCACCGATAGGCATCTTTTGCATATCATTGCTTTAGCCAAATTTTGCAAGATCGTGTATCTTTGATCTAGTATACTCTCACAAATACCATAAAAACATGATGGCTTAAAGCAATAGGCAAAAATCGCATTATGGATTCTTTGGGGCAAGAACTCAGAAGCTTTTGTGTTCTGACATACAGTGTCTCATGCTCCTGCAGCCAAGAATTTGCTGAGTGCTGTCATCTGAAAGCTTAACTGGAGTTCTGGTACTTTCTTCTGCAAAGGCTTCATATGGCCATAGTAGGAGGTCTCAATATTCCTCCTCCTGTGAAGATTCCTCGAATGTCCTTATGACCCAGCTGATCCTGTTTGCCTAAACAAGGCACCCAAGAGAACAAGAAGAAACCCAAAGTCCATTGTATAATCTTATCATGGAAATCTCAGGTGATTTCTGCCACATACTCTTCATTTGGAATGTTTCAGTGAGTACAGCCCATGTTCAAGCAGAAAGAGCCAATTTTTGAAGATGTGTCAATGACTCTGTGGACGTACTATAAAACTAGCGCACAGTGAGTGATGTCACATTCCAGGACATCTCTGATATTTACAAAGAAAAAAGATTCTTACTCTGTAGTGTTTTTACTATTGGTTTTAAAAAGACCCTGGAATCAGCGGGAATTAATGAAAAGTTATGAAAGGAAAAGCAAATCTTTCTTGAGCAATGAATGGTGGTAAGAATTAATGCAATATTTATCTTCAGAACACATTAAAGTGTAAAAATAAGTAATGTAAAGTGATTACCTGTTATTAATTTTTGTTTCTTAAATGTGCTGCACCAGAATATTGTTTTTCTTAAAGAATGAGCTTAGTAACACCCTTAAAGTATACACTTGAGACAGATGTCCATCATATTTCCTCATCTACCTCTCTGTGGTCCAATGCCTAAGCTTTTATCCCATTTCAATTTTGAAAATTCATTGCTAAAGACAGTTGCTCATTGGTATCTGAAATTAGATGCTTTAGGTATCCTGGAAACTGACTATTGGTAGCACAGTGCAGTTGAAAACTATCTGGCTTGTTTTAGGTGTCCTGGATCTTCCTGAAGTCTTCTCTCATTAGCTATAGAAACTTAACATCATGACATCTTTCAGTGTGTCAGTTTCTTTGTGATAAATTTGGAAAATTAAACTCTGCAAAGGACTACAATTTTAATAGCATAAAGTCTTAGAATAGAAAACATTTTCTCTTCTCATGAATCTGTCATCTATAAATGAAACCCAGCAACCCAATTCTCTTATGGGTAATATGGTTGTCTTTCCTGTAGTGTAGCTACTTTTTATTTGAATTTTAAACATTTATTTATTTGTTTATTTTGAAATAGACATAGGCATATATATATATATATATATATATATATATATAGAGAGAGAGAGAGAGAGAGAGAGAGAGAGAGAGAGAGAGAGAAAGAATAGGTGCTCCAGGGCCTCTAGCCACAGAAAACGAAATCCAGACGTATGCACCACTTTGTGCATCTGGCTTACATGGGTACTTGGAAAACGAACCTGGTTCCTTAGGCTTTTCAGGTAAAAACCTTTTCCTCTAAGCTATCTCCCCAGCTTTTAATTAAATTTTAATGTGGACTTAATCTTCTTCAGTCATTTTACAGATTTACCCAGGTTTGCTCTGGGGTAGTTACCAGGGCATCACATAAGATTGCAATCATTTTTGTTCTCATTAAGGTGCCAGAAGAATTTCCAACACTGGATGCCAACAAGTTTAAACAATTAATTTTATTACAATAAGAATTCTATGCACAAAACAAAAGCCAAAATGAATTAGTATCATAGAAACCTTTCTCTTGGATAGCAGACTTAAAGATATAACCATTAATAGGAGTATGAGGAATTGTCTGGACAGAAGGACCCTAATCCTCAAATAATTGGCCCTCATCTGATAGGAAGAATCCAGAAGCCCAATTACTCAGGTAAATAGTTGGAGGTGTATGGAGACACAATATCGGAGGTAAACCAAGTGCTGGTGTGGCAGAAATGCTTCTGAGTGATGGGTAAGTTAGAAGCCATCAAGATACCTGGGTTAGAGTGGAGGCTGGACAATGAGCAGCTCAGAGATAAGAGATGAGTAACTGATAACCCAATGAGATAGCAAAGGTCTTATCCTTACTGGCTTTTTGGCTGCAAAGAGCCAAGGATGAGTCTACTTACAACTAGAGCTACTGGGAAAAACAAGGAAAAATCTGAAGTGTTGTTCTGATAATTGAAGTAATGTTCATATGCTTTGTGAATATTTAGTGGTTTTGGTGCTATTGATCCAAGCCCCAGGTAGAATAAAAGAACATAAGAGCAAAGGGTTCATTGTTCCTAAAAGGCAAGGCCAGGGAAGATAATAAGATAATTTATTTCTCTATTATGACATTTAATACATAATATCACTGAGACAAAAAAAGACAATAGCAGGGTAACAAAATTTCTACACAGTTTGTCTTATAAGAAACCCATATATCTTTTTGTAAACTTAAATCAGGTCAGCTGTTTGAATTCATTGTGTCAACAGCCACAAAAGCTATGAGATTATGCAGAATGATGTAATAACTACAGGACACATTGAAGGCTGGCCTCAGGGGTGTTGTCTGAGCCAACTGCTTTCCACTATGAGCTCATTTTGACCCCAAGCCCACCTTGCATAACACAGAGTAGTATTCTCCATTTACTGATGCAGAATTTGAGGATCTCTTATTGCGACCAGTAGAGAAACTTGAACATAATTTCACCACAAAGCCCCACAATTCAGTTCCAATTTCTGTTTTCTCTTGGGCCTTACAGAGGAATCTAGATGAAAGTGCACTCTTCCGATGTATGTGACAGTATTTTCTCATAGTGAATGTTAGGAGGGATGTGGTCCAGCTGCAGGATGGCTCACATGAGCTAGTGTGTGACTGGAAGAATAGACAGGGCTGGAGGAAGGGAGCACTGAACAGTAAATCCTTCAATAACTAAGTAACAGAACAGCTAAGCAGACTTTCTGTGTTTGCACTCCACATTCCTCGGTTTTCCTTGGAGAGTATTCTGAACCTTTCATAAAGATACACCTTGTTGTATCACAGGGCTGAGAGATGCTCAGGCAATGGCGTCGCCTGGCATCATTTTCAGGAAAAAAAAAAAAAAAAAAAAAAAACAACTGCTATACTCCTGGTAGACCTCAAGAGAAAACCTGCACGTTTCACATTCACAATAAAATCCAAATCATGGAGCCACAAGAAAAGGCCAATAGCAAGAGGAAATGAAAGCAAACTTCCAGGTTAATTAAAGACTCCCTTTTACAGGGCTGCAAGTACTGAAGCTAGATTCAAACAGCCCCAGAGATTACTATGTGAGTATTTTGCTACTGGATTGCTGCTGACTTCTGAGGTGCTATCATCTGTTCTTGAAGGAGAAAGGGGCAATCCTTATTGTCCCCTGTAGCTGACGCCTTCATTTATTTCCCTTTATAGCTTTAGCCCCTGACTTCAGATTTTCTGATGACCGCTGAAAGATATTTCCATGTCTCCTACTCAAGGGAATGCCCATCTGCCTGCACTCCATCACTTCTAACTGGATTTGACACAAGTTTGTCACTAACAGCAAGTTCTTTTTCTTTACTTTCCCCAACCCTAGAATGAACAACTGCCTTGTACACTGGCAAGAATAATGCATCTCACATCAACAAACACAATATGCACTCCTGCTTTCACTCTCAGAAGTGGAGTTTTGTATGTGAACAGTGATAATTGTATGAAGAAAGTATTCACCTCCTGCCGGTCTATGTCACATGCAATTCTTCACATGGAAGCTTGTGACACTGACCATCAGAACACACAGGTAGTTTTCTCCACAAGCAAGAAGAAATTCACTTGTGGTTTTCATTATGCAATACATGAATTTTTGCCCGTATTATTCCATGCAACAGGCTCGTTGCAATTAGATATATTTTGGTTTTTTTTTTTTTTTTTTGGTTGTGTAGCTTAAGCTGGACTTGAACTTGCTACAGTCCTCTTGCCTCACCTTCATGAATGCAGAATTTACTCCAATTTCTTGAGTGATATCTACATTCAATTACATAGTCAGAACATAGTTTTGCATGTATGATGACTGCAGTGTCTAACAACACTCTAGGGATATTGTAGACCCTCCAGGTACATTAGCTGAATGTACACATGAAGCTAATCATGGACTAGTTAAATATTAAAGTGATGACACTGGATTTCTGACAAACCTAATTTTCAAAAGTACTTCCTTCCCTAAGAAATTTAGCATATCACTGGATTTTTTCATGAGAGAACAAATTAAAACCTAAGTGTAACATCACAGATTTTAGACATGTCAAAGTCTAACAAAGAAAAGGGATGCTCTCAGGTGTGTACCCTGAGAAATGCCCAGATGTCTGAAGGTGGTATTTAGGTCCCAGAAGTTTGGTTAATTCCTACCTCTTTCCCTTCATGACTTCCATGGAACTACGGAAAGTGTTAAAGGAGAAATGATGGATAAAGTTTCTATTTTCAAATCCTCTACCCTACTTGATACCACTGACAGGCTTCCTCTCCCTAAGGAAATCTGAAGGCTTTTTCTAGCCACCAATTTTGAGAATTATTGAAAGTTAATTTAGAATTCAAAATCCAGGCTATAGAAATAAAAATAATAAAAACAACCTCTGGGATGCTAATCTAGTGTGGAACTATTTCCCAGAAGACCTTGCTTTCATCTATTTTAGTGAAAGCCTATTCTTGGGAGAAATACAATTGCATGTTGCTACCCTTCACACATAAACCTCAGGACGACCAATGTGGTCTGAATCCCAATGTCTGGCCATCCTCATCACTAGTAATCAAACCTCATCTCAATAAGTGAATGTAATCAGAAGATAAATCAAATAAATATGTCTTACTCTCTGTTCTCACGTCCGCCAAGTTCCATTTCTGGTGGGACGCCAAGGGGAACAGGTGCCAAAGGCATATGGCTCTGGGCACCATTGTGCCAGAAAGATGCCAACACATTGGAAAGGATTCAGAGAAGAGAAGAGGGGTGATTAAGGGACTGAGGAGTTTACTTATGAGGGAGATTAAGAGAGCTAAGTATGTATACATTGGCTAAGCTATATAGGGGAGGCAGCAGAGAGGGAGATAATTTGAAGTGTCAACAGGGCTGTTCAAGGAATTAGTAACATGGAAATGGGAGGGAATATGGGGGTCTGGTAAAAGGAGAAGCAAGAAATAAGATAAATGAGAAAAGTCTAGTGCTTTTTAACATTCTATAAGGATATGATGATTAAAAATAAAAGACTTTCATAACATTACATGTACTAGCAATGCATTGAAAAAGAAAAAGAAAAACCAGGAAAATAAGTTAAGTGGGCTTTCTGATATAATGCATAAGAAACAATCCATGTCTTTCTCCTGTTCTCTTCTACTGGGGCCTCATTAGTATGCCCACTACTCCCTGCCAACCTTACAGAGTTCCTCAGCCATACCAACAAGAAATCTTAGCACAGGGCTAAACACCTAACTTTGTTGTTCTTCCCGTCAACACCTTCCTCATCAAATGCCGTTTCCCAGTGGCATGCCTGGGACATGGTGAACACTCAATATAGAGTTGCTAAATGTTTGTTAAAACTTTTACTGAAAGATAATTATTTATATAACATACCATTCATTATACCAAGAGCGAAACCTTCAAGGAATTTTCATATGTTTAGAGTATTGTACAGTAACTACCATTATCAGTTTTGTAAGATCCCCCTCCCGAAAGAAAGCACAAAATTTCATAGCCTTTGACCATAACACACCTAATTCTTACCCCAAAGTAAGTTTAAATTGGAAAATATAGAAATTGTTAAGGACCATTAAAATAAACGGAAAAGACTCCACAAAAACAATGGCCACATAATCATGACATTTAGAAGGATACAGAAAGTGACTCACAAATATGGATACATATTTTCTCCATCCTTAAATCCTCACAACTCTCATTGCATGGAGCACTGAGTTCACAACCCCAATCCTCTCCCTCTCCAAGTGTAGGCAAACTTCAATCTACTTTCTGTCTCTGTAGAATTGGCTATTCTGGGGATATCATATAATAAATGTTGTGATACAACATGGGCCTTTGTGACTAATTTCTCCAAATTAGCATAATGTGTTAAAGTTCATCCTTCTTAGAGCATAGAGTATTTCATTTGTTCATATGGCTGTATAAGAGTCTATCACATGTTTATGCCACTCTTTGTGTCATGAGATATCCTTAATATGTATTAAAATCACACAAACTTTCTCCATGTGTAAATGCCTAGCAAGTTCATGTAATTGCATGACCCACATAGGACATGATGGGCCAATCGTCTACAAAGCAATGAGCACAATTGGAATTTAATGTTTTCTGTTGGGTTTTGCTAGAGATATTTCTGGCCAACTACTCCAGTGTATGGTTACTTATATATTTCAAGTGACTTAACCTCAGAGCATAATGAGGACAGTTACTTAATGGCCCTTAATTTTGGTTCTTCTTCACTTAGTTAAAGAATGCTCTGCAGCAGAGGTGAAGGCAGCCTTCCCACCCCTGTACCAAATGTGAAGTGTGCAACCTCATCTGTTCTCTAAGTGCAGACTTCCTTGTAGGAAAGCAGTGACACAGTGTTCTGAAATGTTCTAGAGATGGGCATAAATCTATAATACAACACATAGCACTAGTTTGAAAGTTCTTTAAAATCTCTGAAACCAGCTTCTTAATGGAGATAAAGATTCTGAGAGGATACCAAAATGCAAATAAAACGACCAGCTAAAGTACCTGGTATCTACCGTGTTCTCAATTTCATCACTTGATTTTCACCAAAATGTAACCTTAAAAGAAATAGAAAAAAGATCATGTAGATAGAAAAGGGCTGAAGTTATATCCTGACAATATTTGATATTGCCACCTGTCTATAAGGAAAATAACCACAGCTGCCATTTAATAGCTGTTCATGTTCCTCAGCACTTTGTACATGTTAACGGCTGCAACAACGTTTCTCTATATTAAGCACTATTGATTCTCTCATTAATTAACACAGAGGGGATTTGCTAATGTACCCTTAGCTTGTCTGGTGTCATCTGAAAGAAGGTAAATGGCTTAGGGGTCTGAATTCCTCACCACTGACTCTACTACTGAGGTCCCTTCATCTCTGTGTATGTCCAGGTTAAACATATTGTGGAGTAAATGGTAGATTCACATTGTAGATATAAGAAGAACATTTTCCATAAAAAATAAGTTTCACAGAGGTCAGCATTTTCACCTACATTGTTAATTTTAAATATATTTTTCAGGTTACTGCTCTTCACTTCTTGTGATGACTTCAAGTTTATAACCTCTCACCATCTTAAAGCCTTGGCAAAAATTGCACTGCTCATCTCACTCAGAGCTGTCTTTTTTATACCATTTTTCTTCACTATAACTTCACAAAAAAGAAACAGGTGGTGAAGATAAAAATATTTTGGTATTCCAATTTATAGCCAAAAGTCACCTATATTTCCCTCAAGGAAAATAGGAAACAAGTACAAACAGCTCCCTTTTATTTGTACTCCATGTACATCCAACCACTTACTCAGATTCGGGTTCTCTACTTCTGAACTATTGCTATGTATCTGCCCTATCCAAAGATTGTGTTACCTAAACCTATCCCATAAACTATTGCCAAAAAGTCTTTGGATAACACATAGCTTCATTATAGAAACTTCAATGCACCCTCTGTCAAAGAAATTTCAAACTCCTTAACCTCCTTGCTCTAGACAAGGCCTTCTTCAACATACTCCTTTGTCTCAGAAAGGTAAATCTTATCACTATTCCTTGAGCATGGTTCCTTCATAACTACGAGGAAGAGTCTCCTACAAACATGAAGATGTATGGGAATCCACCTCTGACACTCAGGCATGAGCAAGTGTGAAACAGTAACATAGTAACATAGTGCGTGTCCAACAAATAACAGGTCTTCTTATCTACTTTTTCATTGACTCTACATGTTTTCAGAATTCCCCGTGTTATAATCTCTTTCTGCTTACCCCTGCTATCACTTATATCTCACACTGTTTACAATTTTAGCATTCATGGCAAATTGCTTCTACCCTTCCTATTTGAGGGACTAGTTAAGATTTATTTTGAATCCAGGTGAGATATTCAGCAGGTATTCAATACCTTGTACTAAATGGTTTATTTATCAAACCAACATCAGTAGCCTAAGATCAAATATCATCCATTTTCTGTAGATTTCATGAACCTGAATCCAATTTTACTACTCTCAAGAAAGTATATTTTATAGCTACCTTTGTGTTTCTGGGACAAACAGGGATTCATTTGGCCTTACAGTCTTGAAAGGGAGCTCTATGATAGCAGGGGAAAGGCATGACATGAGCAGAGGTTAGACATCCTCTCTGCCACAGCAGGTGGACAGTAGCAGCAGAAGAATGAGCTGAACTTTAGCAAGGGTGAGCTCTCTGTAACATCCATAAAACCACCCCCAAACAACACACTACCTCCAGCAAGGCCTCACCTCCCAATTTGCCATCATCTGGGAACCAAACATTTTAAGCACATGACTTCATGAGGGATAACTAATTCAAACCACCACAGTACAATTGTTCCTTTTATGCTACCTACTATGGTAGTTTGAATGTGAAATGTCACCTATAGCCTTGTTTTTTTTTTGTTTGTTTGTTTGTTTGTTTTGTTTTTTGTTTTTTATAAGTTATGGGCAACCTCAATATGTAAACAGCACTTGTTGGTACCATCCTTTCCCTCATCCCTGCCCCTTTTCCAAAGGGATTCTCCTCACTGGGGATGCAGGTCACCCTCAGGGGGAGTGTAGCTCATGCATTGTGGGGGCAACTGTCAGTTATGGGGGAGAGGAAATGTCTCTGTGCACAATGTACTAACTTGTGGCTCTAACAATCTTTCTGCTCCCTCTTCCCAAAAATTCTCTGAGCCATGTTGGGTGTATTTTAAGTCTGCTTCAGTGATAGGAACCTAGGAGCTTATGGATCTCTGGTTTGGTAGGTGTTGAGTGACCTCAGTGTCTATCCCTTTCACCCTTGTGCTGATATCAGGTTCACCGAGAAAGCAGCACTCTTGCTCATTTCCACAATTCCTCTGTGGTTTCAGCTGCGGCTGTGGTAAAATGTGATGGGTCGTTTCTCTCCTCAGGTCCCACTCCCATCAGTTAAAAAGAAGCAGATTCTCCAGTGGAAAGTGAAATCAGCACAGGTTAAATGGGATAACCAGCCACTCTTGGATTGGCTAACAAATCCACTCAGTGGAAAGGAATCCATACCTGTAACTCGGAAACAAGTCAGAATCATATTCAGATAATTATTTTGCTTTCCAATATCAAGCACCCACTAATCTTGGGCTACACAAGGGTCTACACCCATTAAATTCTCTCTAAACTAATCATTGTTATCCCATTTAGCCTCATGTGTTTTGCATGTGTGGTCCCTTGGGGATGGCAGTTTGGGAGGTAGAGTCTTCCTGTAGATGTGCCACTGAGGGAGGACATTGACTACTTTTACCCAGAGGTATGAGCTGGCTTGTTCTTTTGCTATTTTCCTGAAATGATGAAACTTCCCCTGGAGACTTTAGGATGAAATAATGCCTTTCCTTTCATAAGCTACTTTTAGTTAAATATTTTGTCCCTGCAAGGAGAAGGTAACTACAACAGCTTATGATATGTGAGTTGTGTATCCACCATGGCCAGTTTCACCCCACGGTCTAGTTATAAGAATAAAGGTACTCACCCAAGTAAGATAGGTACTACTCAAAGACAGAAGCTATTCTCTCTCTCTCCCTTCTCTCTCCTTGTGTCCCCAGAGTCTCTTCTGCATGTAATACTTAATAGGTTTCTAGACCATTTTTTTTTTTTAAATTAACTCAAGGTGCAGAACACCAAAAGCAGATAATCAAGCAGGGTGAGAAAGCTGGCATGTTTCTGATGTACAGGACTGCTTCTTTTCATACACTGCATTAGGTTTGCTCTTTACCCAGGACCTACTGTGCCAAATCAGGCTTGTGATTAAGATCAAGTCTACCGGGAAATCAGCAAAGGGTTGGAGAGCATTTGAAAAGGGCCTTGCTGTCCAAAGTTTGCAACTCTGGCAAACAGCTGTTATGGTTCTATTGTTTTATTTTTGCTTCCCTTAAAGGGCAAGCTCTGAAAAATTGGGGAACTTATAAAAAAAAGCCTCTGTACAAAGAGAGTACTTCAGGAATCATTTTCTCCTGAAACAAAGCAAGTTGCCAACTGCACGAAATGCCCTATATATGGGTGGCTGCCTACTTCAGGGGATACTTAGACCAAATCACCTTTTCCAGATGAGAAAGACCTGTTCTGCCTTCAGGCACGACATTGAATATACTGACACTATTTCCCAAGATCACTTTCAGACCCATTTAGAGCCTTTCAAAGATTGTGTCTCCATTCTCTGGTGAGTGAGACCTGTTTCCTTGTTGGATCAAAGAATATTAGGGCCAGGTAGAGGTCACCTACTTTAAATATCTTTTTTTCATTTTCCCTTTTTTTACTGTCATTGAAGTGAAACTAAGTGAAAGAAAGAAAAGCCATGCAGCCTAGTAGCACAGTGCACAGGCTATGACTCCAAGTTAAGTTTATTCTCTGCCACACCTCAGACACATGACTAGTTATCCCTACATAACTGCAAACCAGCATACTGAATATATGAGAACGACTGTTCTGGAGGGCTCATTAACGTGATAGTTCTAGCCGGGCGTGGTGGCGCACGCCTTTAATCCCAGCACTCGGGAGGCAGAGGTAGGAGGATCGCCGTGAGTTCGAGGCCACCCTGAGACTCCATAGTGAATTCCAGGTCAGCCTGGGCTAGAGTGAGACCCTACCTCAAAAAAAAAAAAAAAAAAAAAAAAAAAAAAAAAAAACATGATAGTTCTGTCACTAATGAAAAATATTATGAGACTTTGTGTTTAAACTACTCCAATATTCTAAGCTTGTGTGATGTCAAGAGAAGTTTCTACACTGCTCTGTTTCATTTGCATATCTGGATCATAGGAATTTTGAAGTTTATAATTAAAATTTTGTCTGTGCATCCATGACAGGGCATAGATATGTGTCACTCCTGCACACGTGTCATTCCTGCACATACTGATTGAGGATTGTTAAATAAAAGGACTAGTATGTGCTTTGATTTGGATATGATGCATCTTCCAAAGAGGGTCATGTATTGAAATTTTGGTCCCTAGTCACGGGTTCTGTTTTGAGGGGTTTATGGAAATTAAGAAGTAGGGCTTAGTTGGGGAAAGTAGGTGACTATGAGACTGTGAACAGTCCTTGGGGGATTCACACTGCCTAGGTCTCTCCCCTATTACATGACTTGTTTCCATTGATTCTTGTCTATCGAAAAGTAGATAACCTACCCCACCACATGCTGATGATATGATGAAATTCTCTCTAAGCTCCCAGGGCTAGCCAATCATGTGCTAAGTTCCATGAAATTGTGAGCCAAAATATATCTTTTGCCTTTTCATTTGGCTCCTCATTTATTTTTGTCTCAGCTACATAAATGTAACTAACATAGTTGGAAAGATATATTGGACAAATATTTGACTAAGAAAAAAATGTAGGATTGCAGCCAAGTTGGCCACAGAGAAGAAGGACAAATGGGAACTCTGGAACTTAGGTGACGCACAGATGCATCTTCAGGCATACTGTCTCTGTACTGATGCACCATGAGTGCAGACCAAGAGGCAATTCTGAGCATGGAACTGAAGATCACATGACGCAGAAATTGAAAGGCTGAATCAACTGCCTTGCTGGGTGATTAGCTGTCTTCTCTGGTTCTTTGTTGAAGTATGTACTTTAATGGAAACAATAATATTAAGATGTCGTTGAAACCACCCATGATATAAAAAAAGCACTTTGGAAAACATAAAGGAATGTTTTTAGACATCAAAGATAGCATATCCATAAACTCAAAACTGTCTCCAAGTACAAACATGACAAGAACTGGTTTAGAGGCTACCTGTAGAATCAAGAAACTACAATGTGAAAATGAAAAAGGATATGGTTATGCCATGTAAAATGTTGGTGGTTAGAAGTGTTGGGGTATATATGTCAGGCAAGGATATGATCCTGCCCAAGATGACCTCCACATGCTCCCCATTCTATTTAGACTCAGGAACCAGCATTTTTTAATAAAATCCCAAATGTGTGGGGATTAGAAGTTTCTTCATCCTTCAGTAAAAACATTTGAAATGTTGTACTTAATCATAAATTGCAAGAGGGTTTAAAATCATTGCAAAAGGAATTTATAATGGAAGACCCCACTTGGGAACACAAGTTCTGAGGAGATAGCTGAGACTATCAGGTGCCCTGCATGCCAAAAAAAAAAGTTTTAAACCAATCACATTATGTCTTCAGCTTAGACCACTGTATAACTTTAATTAAACAAAATTAAAATTAATTATTAATAGAAACAATTAGATGAATTAGCTAAGGTGACCAAATGTTTATTTTATTAATATTTTTGCTTTTTGTAAGGTGCCACTGCTTGTCTACTAAGCACAAACTGTTCAACATGAACTGTGCTGAATAACAACAAAGTTTTTGCCCCAAGGTGCTTTCCTCCTATAAATGAGTCAGTAAAAGACAGACCATAACTCAGGCTGTTGCAAAGAGAAGCTGCTAGCCCAGAATAAGAGTACCAGTAGCAGATTTTCCAGGAGAGTTCAACATGGCTCTCTAAAGAGTCAGACTAAGGGACTAATTTTGTCTTATTCTTAGGTTTTATGAATAGTTAGAGGCAAAATTGAAGTCCTTCTGTTGAAGTAGATTCTTCTGTCTCTGGGACCAACATATTCCTTCCTATGAAGTAACCTTTTATCTAGACTGTTAGCTGAGCCTGGTTTTATGACTGGATTATAAACTGATTCTTATTTTATACTTTGGGTTGTTTAGTTTTCATTTTGTAATAAATTTGCAGTGATCTCTTTCGTTTCTTTAATAAGCATTTCCTGAACATTTATTATCAACATCATAGCTGGTGTGCAATGCCAAGTACAGCAAGTTTAAAGGCTTTTCATTCAAGAGAGAACTGCATTGTGCCTGGGGGACAGGAGTGGAGAAGGATGCCATCCACTGTGCTGTGTAATATGGAAGTTACTGCCAGAAATCAAAGAGAAACTGAGCCAGGAAGGACAGCACAAATATACTTGGGTCAAGTTCCAACTACTCTTCATTCAAGTGATTTATCAACAGAGGAGTTGTAATCTGGCCTAGAACTCTGTGTGGTTATATCTGGCCAAATCTTGTCTGATTTTCATTAAAATAATAATAGCAGCCATGTTTTAGGCTTTTAAAGTAAAAGTGTCTTTTTTTAAATGAAAGTGTTTATCTGTAAAAATCCATGAAGTTGGGTGAACTCACATGCTTACAGAGGGCTTCAATTTGCTTCTGCTGAGTAATGATAAACTTAGCATCTTTTTGATGTCAGGTATTTAAAATAGGTAGGCTGAAAAGATGACTCAGCTCTTAGGCACTTGCCTGCAAAGCCTAATGATCTGGGTTCAAATCCCCAGTATCCACATAAAGCAAGATTAACAAAGTTGCACGTCGATCCAAAGTCCATTTGCAGTGGCTGGAAGCACTGGCATGCCCATTCTCCCTCTCTGTCTCTATGTCTCTCTCTCTCTTGAAAATAAATAACTAACAAAAAATAGTTTCTTATAATGACATAGTCACAAAATACATTACAACCTACCAACTCATGTACAAAAACAAGGTCAAGAAAATCCTTGGGGGAGAGATTTTCCCCTCTTTAATCCAGCATCAAAGTGAAACTGGAAGACTTTCCTTAGTGTATCCCCTTTCAGTCTGGGTCCATTTCTCCAGCTTTTGTAGTCCTGGTTTTTTTTTTTTTTAATTTTTGTTTGTTTGTTTATTTATTTGAGAGTGACAGACAGAAGGAGGGAGAGACAGAGAGAGAGAGAGAGAGAGAGAGAGAGAGAATGGGCGCACCAGAGCTTCCAGCCTCTGTAAACGAACTCCAGATGTGTGTGCCCCCTTGTGCATCTGGCTAACGTGGGTCCTGGGAAATTGAGCCTCGAACCGGGGTCCTTAGGCTTCACAGGCAAGCGCTTAACCGCTAAGCCATCTCTCCAGCCCTATTCCTGGTTTTATACAAGACAGTTTTGTTAGTTTTTCTTGCTCCAAACTCAAGATAACAACTTTCCCTTGAGCTCACTCCGAACACATGCTGACAAAAAGATGGCTTAAATATATCTATATCTATATCTATATCTATATCTATATCTATATCTATATCTATATCTATATCTATCTATATCTATATCTATCTATATATGTACATATATATACACACATATATACATATATATTATAATTTAAGTATATAAATTTAAAAATATAAGCTAGGACATACTGCCTATAACCTTACATATTACATGCTATGTTTTATTCCACATTAACCCCCTATCTCTATGCCTATCCTGTCCACCTACAAATCAATGATATAGGAGTTCCTGTTCAAAAGGAGATTGCAAAAGCCATTAAGTCAGGCTGCCTAGTTTTCCATTCTAGTCAGAATGTCTGTCCCTATCCTATCATTGGTTTCTTATTCTACCATCCTCCATGAAATCATGAACCCATTTGGGTCATGTCCCTCTTCTCATTCAGCACCCATACTGACATAGGGGTAGCTAACCTTGATCTTTCCAATTCATCTGGTACTTACTTCAGGGCCATTTTAGGCTAAGAAGCCCACTCCGTGATCTGAAATAAGATGTCTTAATGGACTAATGGCTAATCAGCCCATGCCCAACATAACTGTGGTGTCATGCAGTTGTTATTTTATAAATTTTAGCATGCTGTAACTGAGGTAAGACATGGGGGCCAAAAATATGTTACTGGACTTCAATCTATACAAGCTTTAGCAAACCAATCAAGGAGGACTATATATATATATGTATATATATATATATATATATATATACACACACACACACACACACACAAACACACACACACACACACACACACAAACACACACACACACACACACACACACACACACACACATATATATATATGAAGAGGATATAATCTGTCTCTAGTTGAATGAACAATCTCAATATACTTTGGATACTGAGATTTTTAAAATTTTTTTCAAGAGTTACATTAGCAGATTTTCAGAGGTTATCCATTTTTGTCTTTAAAATTCATTAAGTGTGAATGAATTTGTGTATGTTCTTCATAATCATGAAGAGTCAGGTTATAGTATAGAGCAAATATTGACAATACTCATCTTCTCAAAAGAAAACAAACAGTAAAACTGTTGCCCATGAAGTCTATCCCATTGAGTATAACCACTGTCTACTTCTGAATTTTTATTTCTACTCTTTTTCCTCTGGTCTTTCCACTGTCATCAAAACAGTGCCCATTAGTAGATATTGAGTCATCTCCAACTAGTCCTTTATAAGGATGGGGATAAAAGTAGAAGCTAGGATAATTAAATCCTCTGAAGATTGGCATTTGCCCATACCACAAGGGCAGAAGCATCATAGATCCCATCTTTTCTGCCTATAAATATTAATACTAAGACATCACAGAGATGACATTGTATAGATATTTCTCCATCTGTGAACCATACTCACCCATGATCGCCACTGACACATGCTAACCCAGAGCCCACAAATATATACTCTTTTCCCATAATGCCTTACACCTTTGATTCCTTCCTACCATTTAGTTATGATGTGCAAATACCTTTGTGATTCTGATAAAAATATTAAGACTTGGAGAAAATGAGACACTGAAGAGTCTAAGTTGTGTTGTGACACCCCAACCAGGTCGTGGCTCTCCATATTTCTGCTTCCAATCATCATTTGGGAGAATGATCCTCTGAGGCATCACAGGGATTGTCTTTAACAATACAAATCTCTGACCACCTGTTCCATATGACCTGAAATTCTACTGGTAGGTCTGAGGTAAATCAAGCTGTTAGAAACGGAATGTTCTTGTTCCCTAAAGACTAATATGCTAAAACCCTCATTCGCACTGGGTCATATTTGGAGGTAGATTCTGGGCGGAAGTAACAAAGGTTAACTGAAGTCATGAAGGTGAAATCCTAATCTAATAATGCCCTAATAAAAAGTGGAAAAGAAGTCATTGCTCTTATTTTCTTCCATGTGAGCACACCTTAGGAAAACATCCAGACATAAGCTAGAAAGAGAGCCCTGAGCTGGATTCAGATAGGTCAGCATCTTTGTCTTAGATTACCCCAGTCTCTAGAAATTTCTGTTACTTAAGTGGCTGAATCTGTTATATTTTGCTATGGAAGCCCGATATATATATATATATATATATATATATATATATATATATCCCCATATACAAGTTAGACTGTTTTCTTCTACAATATATAGAAAAAAATAAACATTTATTTATAATGGAATTTTAAGTTTTTTTCAAAATAATGGCAGTGGTTACTTAATTCATGAAACAAGTACAGATACCCATATTAATTGATGTGATACAGTACCTGACATACACAAACTAAGGGTGGGAGGATTTATTTTGCCCATGGTTTCAGATTTCTGTCTATTAATATCTGGAATGCAGAGCATAGCAGTTCTGTAATGCGGTTTTGGGCGTTCAGGGAAATTTCTTGGACTACAAATCCTGGATTTTTTTCATCTGTGTTTAACTAGGGTCAAGAGAGAGCTGACTGGATGAGACTGGATCAGAGGCTGAATTCCAGTCCTATTGAATCAGGCAATGTGACATATCTTTGGTTTCCTCTTGGGGCCCTCTCCCATTTGACTATCTAAAAATAAAGTTGTCTGATTAACTCCTGCTCAGTTTCACTGAGGTTATCCAGGAACCTGGCAATACAAAGGGCAAGTCCCCAGTGACATACTTTCTCCAGCTACGTCCCACCTGCTAAGTTCCAGGACCTCTCAAAATAGCACTACCATTTGGGGACCAAACATTCGACACTTGAGATTCTGGGCCAATTTCATATTCAACTCTCATCTTAGGAATTAACGGATTTCACTACAGCATTGAACAGTAATCCTTTTTAAAGTTTTTTTTTTTAATTTCATTACTATTTCAAAGTATTCCTATTCTATACCCCAAATTACAAGTTTTCATTGAAGTGAATTGTGTGGACTTTAGATGAAAACAAAGAATAATGAAGCTGTCATCATCAAGTAGCCCCCTTCCTCAAATCCAAGGAAGACTCATACATAATAATTTCTATTACAAACTCTTTAAATCTTACAGAAACTGGAATTTTATATTTTCCACAAATTGTTTCCTATGGAAGAATTAATCTAATTGATTAAAGTTACTACACAATAAAGTTATTTTTGAATACAGGATCTTAATATCCATAAGCATGTTGATATTATACATACCTATATAGTCTCTCTGTAAAGTGTATACCTGTATGTATACACATGTGTGCAATGCCTCATTATTTAAAGAACACATTGATTCAACTCAGTGTTCCTATGATTATCAGAAAGCTAGTCTTATTTTAAAGTTTTGGAGGCATTAGACTTCACTCCCTCACATGGATGAATTGGCAGATATGCTGACATACACTATTTAAATACAATACAAAGCCAGGCTTACAGGTACAGAAGGCAAGGGAGTGCTTGAACGGTATGCCTACAAAGTCCTTTAGGGGAATGACAAACAGATGTGATCACAGTGCATGGGTCAAATTTACTTGTCTGGTGACTAATAAGTGGATGTGAAATGGTAGGTGAACACTCCCAAGACAGCTTTATAAAGAGTCTGACATCCTCCTTTGTGCTTTAACACACACAGGAGAAAGCTCTAAGTGAGCCGTATTCACAAATATTCCATTCTGAGCCAGGTGTGATGGAGCATGCCTTTAATCCCAGCACTTAGGAGGCAGAGGTAGGAAGATCTCCATGAGTTCTAGGCCACCCTGAGACTACATACTGAATTCCAGGTCAGCCTGAGCTAGAGTGAGACCTTACCTTGAAAAACAAAACAAAACAAAGCAAAACAATAACAATAACAACAAAAAAGCCACTCCGAGGCTCTTTGGCTGGACTAGTTGCACTATTTATGCTACCTATACTAGTTCTGCTCATTGTAGGCAGGGCTGTGGCCAGGTGGTCAGCCCCAGGACCTTTTCCTTACTTAGCCTGTGAGTCTCAGATAGACAGACATAGTGTGTGACAGTGGCTATAGAGGAGGCATTAGTACTAGACACCTCATATAGATCAGTCCTGTCCCAGGGAAAACAAGGTAAGAGAGCCCCAAGTGAAATTTCAATGATTTTGGCAGCTACATTTTTAAAAGTTAAAAAAAATGAGGTAAACTTAATTTTAATAGCATATAAATTAACCCAATATATCTAAAACTCTTATTTTACATATGTAACCAATATAAAATTATTTAGGAGATATTTTGAACTTTTTCATGAAAAAGTATTCAAAACCAATAATATACTTACATTTATAGACTGCAGAAACTGGAATCAACTGCATAGCAATTCTTCAGTAGCTCAGCATAATAGCAGCTTGTAAAACCTAAGCAATTCAAGACTCCTTTTAAAAAAATGTATTTTAATATTTATTTATTTATTTATTGAGATAGAGAGAGAGAGAGAGAGAGAGGGAAAAAAAGGCACATAGAGAGACAATTGGTACACCAGGGCCTCCAGCCACAGCAAATCACCTCCAGACATATGTGCCACCTTGTGCATCTGGCTTATGTGGGTACTAGGGAATTGAATTCAGGTCCTTAGGCTTTTCAGGCAAGTACCTTAACTGCTAAGCCATCTCCAGCCCTCAAGGCCTTCTTTATAAAGGGAAGTACATATATAGTAAAATGTCTATCATTGACATATAAATTATACAGTATAAATACCTGAAATATTTTTATCCCATAGATCCTTATCATATAAACATAGACATATCTGATATATATAATAGATGAAATAATAGATGATATATATCAGACATTCATAAAATCACAATCGTTTAAATAAAATAAACCACATAAAATGAAAATTAGTATTAATTAACCATAACGGATAATATTTTGCTAGAACTAAATCACCTTTGAACAAAATAAAATGGAAATTTTAGATCTGACACACTGCATGTCTTCCTTCTCCCAGGGATATAGCAGGAACTCATTTAGCCTTTTCTTAAAATGAATGCTTCACTTGAGGTCACTATCCTCTTCTCATCAACAAAAGTGAAAGTACCAATACCTACCACGAATATTATTCAATCCCAGAGGCAATATGCTCAAAAATATAAATACGAAGTTTGGGGCTGAAATCAGTCATGGTTCTACTGACTGAATTTCTACTGAATATTTTCAAATTTTTCCTACTCACTACCCTTTTCCAACCTTTATAACAAGTTCACTTACATCTTCCATTTGCACTATCCCAAACCTGGTTGCATCCTGTGATCCGGGATGCATCACTGTTCAGAGCTCCCTCTGGATCCAGGCCATTCCTGACTCTGCTACTGGATTTGATATTAATGAAAATGCCATCTGCTGCCCTTCACTTCTTCTTTCTCAAACCTTCTGTTTCCTTGCCTAGGGGAACTGAATTTCATCTGTGTCCATACTGCTAAGTGCCTGCCTCTTTCCTGAGTCCCTACACTTAGGTATCCCCAAAGGGAAGAGTAGCCTCACCATGTTTGTGTTTGCCCTCTCTCCTTTATCCTTAGAGCCAGACATCCATGCCATGAAAACAGTCAACCCCTCTCCCAGTTCTAATTCAGCTTTTCAGATTCCTTAAAATTCTGTTCTGCCAGGTTATCTCTACAACAAGCCACATTCCAAGGTATATTTTTTGCTTCTGCTGCTGCTGCATCTCCCACCACAAAACTGCCTATAATTTTCTATACTAATGAATTGATAATTTTGTTTCATTCATAAATGTGAGCTAAAAGCTATGAAGTTGTATTTCTTTCCTAATTTTACTTTGTCTACCATAACAAAGATCTTGTCAAGACTCCTCCATGATACCTTGTGAAGGTCTCTTGTTCTCTGTGTCTCTGTAGCAAAACAAAGGTGCCTCAGAGAAATCACACGTGTGAATGTAGGCCTTGCCAATGTTCCAGAGGCCAGTGAAGCTGGTACTTGCCTCAGACACACTGCTCCCAGAAAATGCAAATGGTGACAAAATCAGTAATAATCTTCATCACTGGACACGGGCTTTTCCTGAATTTATAACACTCTTCCACATTCGCCTCATTTGGGGACATAGATATGACTTCGCCGCTAAAGGCTGGAATTTCATCTTCAGTGAACATGCCTTAGTCATACTGAACACCCAATAATATTCTGGATAAATACTAAATAAGTCAAAGCATTTTAATTTTAAGAAGCCAATATTCTTCAACATAACTGAACTTACCTGAAATTTCACAAGTGGGCCACTGTGCCATGAATCTTTGGGATCTGTGAAAAAGGTAGATGTCAGTGACAAAAGCCACCCAGTCTGGCCTGAGATATAAAATGGTCAGGGACATATCCTGGGTAGCACACATCATGGTAGGAGACAGGTGTGACTTGATTTATATTATCAACCTAATCATATAGAAATCAAGTAGGTCTGTGAGGGATTTCCACAAAGGATTAACTGATACAGGAGGACCTTCTCTGAACCTCAACAGTGACAGATTATGCATAACAAGGTTCCAGGAGGACACAGGACCCTTTGACTGGCTGTTTGTGCTTCTTGCTGGTGAGTGCATCTACGTTGTTGCCTCTATCCTTTGTGTACATTGGCACCCAGCCTCTTCAGCTTTCCAAGGTGCAGTGAAGACCAGCACTTCTCCTGGAATCCTCGAAGCATTCACCACAGGATATATAGATGGCTGTTACCTAGAATCTCTTGGACTGAACAGGTACTGGGTTCTAAGACTCTCCAGCTTGCAGATAGCCATGTGGGGCTGTAGCCAGTACTGTGTAACCTAAACTGCTTGTAAAATATTTTCTTTCTACTGGTTCTGTTCCTGTAGAGAACTCTAAAACAACAGGAAAGTCATGGAATGTGAGAGCTAGAAAGACCATTTAATTCAGGTACCAAATAATTCATCATAGAGAGGAGAAAATTACCACCAGTTTTAGAACAGTCTTCTTTCACTACTGCAAGACACTGTTGAGTCTCTTTCTTGACATAACCCCAAATTGTGCTTACTCCAAAGTCATTTGTCTTGAGACCTCAGCTTTCTTTTGTAGGTTTTCTAATCTTTAATTAACCAGATTGAATCTTTAACCAAGTCCCTAGTGTTAAAGAGTTCTCAGAAAGGAAAACTTGGCAATGACCACAGATAAACTTCTGTAAAAGTAATTAACATCTATTTAGTACTTTGCTGTTTTTTATTTGAAAAGCAAACTGATCTTTGGAGAGGTCAAACACTTATTGCTATCTTATTTTACCTATGAGAACATTGAGGCTGAACACTTTGTGTGGCCAACTGTCATGTCTACATAGCATGACATGCAGCATCACCAGTAAACTTGGTTCTTCTGGCACCTGGCCTGGCATTGGGATCATATTAATTACTCATCTGCTTACTGTTTTTCCAATGACCAGACTTGCTTGCAAATAACTACCATAAACAAGACTACAAGTATCAGATTAAACCTCTGGCCTATGTGTGTTTTCCTATCATTCACACTCTCTTCTTCTTTGTTTTCTTTCCTTCCCTTTTCTCTCCCTTCCTTGACTTCCTTCCTTCCTTCTTTTCTCATTTATTTTAAAAGACAAGATTTCATGTACCATATGCTGGCCTCAAATTTGCTATGTAGTCAAGGGTGGATCATCCACTTCTGATCTTTCTGTGTTACCTCCCAAATGCTAGTGATAGGAGACAGACATAGGCTAGGCAGTCAGGGTAACAGAACACTCAAAGTGATTTTTTTTTCCTTGACTAAAAGCAAGAAATGTCACAATAGGGACCTGGATGTTACACCCTCCAGGAAAGATTTCTATATTAAGTTTGCAACCTTCTTGGATGACAGAAACTCTGATCCTTAACTAAAACTATGGAAAATGGTATAAACTCTACTCATTGTCTATAGTAACCTGTGGAACTGGTGTTTCTCACATAGCCACTCCCCATTATGATTAAGATTAGAGGCATGTGTCACCACACCTGGCTTCTGGCCTGTGTTGTTTATTAGAGATTGGTTTCCATTTTGATACATATAAAAGAGCCTCATCACTCTTAATTTAAGCTCACTGAAAATTAATGATCTTTAAAAATACTGCATTATTTATTTATTTGCAAGCAGGCAGAGACAGAGAGGAGATAAGAAGAGAGACAGATAAAGAAAGAGAGAGAATGGGTGCTCCTGGGCCTCTAGCCACTACAAACTCCAAATGCATGGTTTTATGTGGATACTGGGGAACTGAACCTAGGTCATTTGGCTTTGCCGGTAAGTGCACTGCACAACAAAAATGATCTTTTAAATAAACTATTTTATTTAGTATGAATTAAACAAATATATTTTCATTATCACTTTTCCTCCTACTCTTCATTGTTCATTGCCGATTATTCTGCACTTTATACACAACTCAAAGCTCATATGATAAGTGTTCAAGAGCATTTCCTCTGAGGTCAGTTACCACTTCTAGTCAACCTATTAAAAGTAGAAACCTCACACTTTGGAGGCTTCCTCCATAAAGGCAGATGACTTGGGAGTAAATAAAACTTTGAAATTCTTATCTCAGTGAGGAGACTCACAGATTTTGTTCCCGTCATTGTTGCAAATTTTCAGCTTTCTATTTTACAACATAGGGAACAGCTGAAGTAAAACATGTTTTTATTTTCATTTTCAACTTGCATATATTAACAAATGAAAGGCAGATCTAGCTGCAAGAGTAGTTCAAGTTTTCTTCCCCTTCCCCTACATGCATTTTAGGAATTTACAGTAGGGCTACCAGATTTTTTTTTTCCTTAGCAAATCTAGGGACACATATTTGCATATCTGTTTGCATGTATTTGAATTTTAATTTACATAAATTTGCATAGTAAATGCAAATGCTTCAACTGCAAGTATATAAAGTAAAATAAAATTGATTAATTAGTGCAACCTACTATAGCTGTTTCCAATCCCATTAATCTGGTAGTATTGGAAGACTTGTAGTCAATAGTGGCCTGAAGGCGAGGGATCCAGCTTCACAGATGTTCCTTAAACTGGTCCAGCTTTATAAGCTATGAGCAAGACCAGAGTTACAACTGTTTCTGGGAGGAATTACCCTGACTACATCTCAGCATATACAGTTTTAGCTAAACATCATATGAGAGTATATGACTAAGCTAGTCATGCCATAGTTTCATTGTCTTGTCATGTAACAGTGAACCGAGTGAAACTTCTTCCTCCATGGAGAAGGTCCATGGAGGCAGTGACCTCAGAGATTCCATGAAGTCCACCACAAAGACCCTAGGAGAGGATCTTGGTGCAGGAACAGGCTTACTGCTTCAGTTTGATGTCTGTCTAACACCATTGCACCAACACCAGCTCCTCAGAATTCTCCCTTTGTCTCTGGTCTCTGTTCCTTATCTTCTTCCCCAATGTGTCCATTTTCCTGTGCTCCTTCCTCTCCCTATTATCCCTTCCTAACTTCTTTAAGTCAGAACTTGAAAGCCCAGCTTAGCCTGCCTGTTTACTGCCTTAAACATAAGTGTGGCACATTTATACAATGGAGTTCTACTCAGTGGTAATGAAAAACAGATGGATCTTGAAAGGTTTATACTTAGCAAGGTATCCCAGGCCCAGAAAGCCAAATATCACATGTTCTCCATCTTATGTGGATCCTAGCTACAAATGATTGGACTTCTATGTGAGTAGGAATAAAATTCACTAGCAGAGGCCAGTAATCTAGAAAAGGGATATAGAAAGGAGAATAGAAATGGGGGGAACTTAATAGGATGGAATTGTATATATGTAAGTAGAAGAACAAATTAATATGGTAAAAAAAGGTCTAAATGAGGTCAGGGAAAGAGATTGAGTAAAGAAAAGGTGGAAGGAGGGCTAATCAAAATCTAAGAAGATATAAATAAGTCATATGGAAACCTAGTTTTTTGGTCAATGGAACACCCAGAAGCCATAGATTATTACTAAAAAAATTTCAGTGCCAGGGATGGGATACCTTCCAGTGAGTTGTTGGCTGTGGAGATCACTGATACCCCTAAGCATTACAGGCCATTGCCAAGGCTCTTGGTTTCCCACTAGGAATAGATGATAAGACCCTGTTACTAAAGATTCCACATACTTGGGCTGCAAGGTCACTGAGAGATCCTGTTGGGGCTGAGCTGAAAACTTCCTCCATGTAGACCAGCTTACATAAAGCTGGAAAAGGCTATACTGCTTGTAGTTCAATGGCAGAAAGAGAAATCACTAGTGAAGATACCCAACACAGTGGACACTGCAAGCCTTAAATTTGCCTAGCCAGGCCAAATGAGCCAATGGGTGAAATAGTGGCATGTCTGTTATGGGGGAAACAAACAGCTATGTAATTGGACTGGAGGCCTGCTCTATGGGAGTGAATACATTCTTGATACTGCAAACCTACAACAGGGGTAGTCATGAGCCCTAAGGTTGTAATGTCTGATGGTGTCTACCTAAATTTATATACTTTGTTCATCAAACTGACCAGTAAGCACTTCTCTTAATGTTCTCACTTTTAACTAGAAAAGCTTCTCTTTTCAGATGGCAGTGACCTTGGCATGACTCGAAGGGACCATGGTGCTGAGAAGAAGTGACGTGACACAGGAGTGATCAGCACTGAAATATCTCTATCACACCTTCCAAAACTCAGGGCCCATTGTGGAAGAGGTGGCAGAAGAATGTAAGAGCCAAAAGAAGGGCAGGACTCCTTACAATGTGCTCCTTCAGACACAAACTGTCCTTAATATCCATGACCCTGCTGTGCCTGATACTATCTACAGAAGACCATCATAATAGGAGGAAAAGATGATGACATCAAAATAAAAAAGACACTGACTGAGAAGGGGTATCATGGAGGAGGGAGTTTCAAAGGGAAAAGTGGGGGTAGGGAAGGAACTATCATAGGTTATTTTCTGCAATTATGGATATTGTCAATAAAAAAATAAGTTAAATTTTAAAACATTTAAAAAAATGAGTGAAAACAAAAAAAATTCTCATTTGTTGATCTGGTTATTTGTAAAACATTTTACAAATATGCTGTCATTGAACTGATCCACGTAGAATATTCTTTGTCATTGTAGAAAAGATACAAAATCAATTTAACTTTTGTGATTTTTATCAAGTTTCAGTAAGTATGTTTGGAATATTTTTCCTAAATAACTGAAAACTTAGATTTCTTCAAAGGAGTTCATCAAGAAATTTTTTGATATGGGTTTAAATTTATTTTTATTTTATTTATTTATATTTATTTATTTATTTATTTATTCATTTATTTATTTTAGTTTTTCAAGGTAGGGTCTCACTCTAGGTCAGGTTGATCTGGAATTCACTATGTGGTCTCAGGGTGGCCTCGCACTCATGGTGTTCCTCCTACCTCTGCCTCCCGAGTGCTTGGATTAAAGGTGTGCACCACCATGCCTGGCTGGGTTTAAATTTTTAAAAAGCATTCAGATTTCACATACTGGATGTTTCCTTTATAAGTTTTATGAAGGACCAGATCAACAAATGATATTTTAAGTTCCAGCTGAAAGGTTTGACAGTTTTGTACTGAAAGACCAAATGTGGTGTTGTATGATATAGACCTCTGAGGTAAACAACCGTTGCCATCTCTGCAGCTACTGGAAGATTATCATAGTGCTGGGATGAGAACTTTCAATACTCTAGTTGCTATGGGGTCTCTAAACTCTTAAGTAACCAGTTGCCACTGCTTTATAAGGAAGCCCAAGAAACTCATAGGTTTGCCCGAGTCAACTCTGGTGAGACTGGCCTCTAGTCTATTTGGTGTGTCCTGCGTAGGGGAGCAAGCACTTTTCAGCTTCGCACCATAAAAGAGTTCATGTATAGAACCTGTATTATCAACTACTCCAAAATGGTTGAATATACAATGTTATTATTCTCTTAAGAGTTGTATTTTCTTATTTATTTTAGTATCCTGATTTTTATTTCATTATCTATAAAATATTCATAAAGGTATTTTTAAAATAATCAATAAAATCAGTAAGCACAAATATGACAAAACCCTTTCTTCCTTAATCCAACCTATAGGTCTCCATTCCTTGAACTTTAGTGGCACCAGCTCTGAGGTTTTGGAAAGTTAGATGTAGTATAACATCACCTAATATGTATGTCTATCTTCACATAAAGTTACAAGGTACTGGGTACTATGTTAACTCATCCTAACTACCCACCATAATTTTGGTGTATGTCAGGATCTCACTGCACACATTTTAAGGGAATCTCCTTCACTTACATAAAAAGTCCAATGTAGCACAGCAAGAGACAGAAGGAAGAGGAGCAAAGAGATTGATATGGAAACAATCAATATGGAATCTTTCACAAAGATCCTATCACAAGTTTGTGCATTTGATTTTTGTTTCTTTAGCAGTTGGTAGAATAGTCTGAGCTGTCCACTATGGTAAGTGTACTACACAGTCTTTTATTTAGTCCCAATGCAGCCTAATGGATAAGGCAACACAATAACCCAACATATTGCAGATTAGAAAACTGAGATATTAAGTGATTTGTCACAGCTCCAGATAAATTGTAAGAATCCAATGTTTAGGATAACGCTGAATGAGACTCACACCTAATAGTTCTGACACTCAACCACTAGGCTAACCTGCTGCTCACTTTAATGCCTTCAATGGCTTCACCTTCTTTAAATGAAGGGATGTGAAGAATTTGGTGAGGTACAGAGAGGCTGAGTATGGTTTTAATCTATATATACAAATATATTTTGTTTCCAGTCTCCCCTCTCCCTCTCCCTTTCCCCCCTCTCTCTCACTTTACATACAATATTTCCAGCAATCTGGAAAATATAATTTAGCATTCAAAAGAATCTTCTACTTTGGCTACTAGTCAGATTCACGGAGACACATAGCTGGGGTCAGTTTTCTAGGTTTCTTCAATTACACAGCTTGCTATGAGAAACAGAATCAACCCTGACTGTCACCCACTCCACACTGACCATGGAGGGCTCTATCTTTGGCTCATGGCATTTATTTATGTTGAATTATGAAAGTGTTCCAAATATATTCTTTACATTGGAGATGCACAGGGTGAATACCTTTTTGGGAAGCTAGAGTTTAAAAGTAGAGTTTTTCCATTTCAAAAGCAAAGTTTATTCAAAGAGCTGTTATTATCTGAAGATTCACAGGATTACAGGGAAATAGCATGGATTCTGTGTGGGCTGATAGGATGATAGGAAAGCTTGTGGCTTTCTTTTGATAATATTAAACTACACTTATTAGTTTAGCAAAGTGGAGAGGGGGTTCCTATATAATCAAACAGCTCCTATATGGATATCACTATCGTGTGCTCCAAGGAAATACGTTCCTTGTTATTGTTTGAGATGAGATTTTTCCATAAAAGAGTATCAACTTTATCTTCCAATAAAGGAAGAAATCATTCTGCTATGCTCAAGAGGTAAATGGTAACAAAGTAGTGAGTCCAGAAATGAGCATTTTGGATTATTCTTATTTTGGTGTGTACACCAGTATGTGAGGAGCTCGTGTGTGCAGAATGGCACTGAGAAGAAACACTGTCCTTTCACCTGCCACAGTCCTCTCCGGCTAAGATGCCAGAACAAGCCAAAAAAGAAAAGAATACGTTTGACACCATTCACCTTTTACCAGGAATTCATAAGTTTTTATGAAAGTGTAGAGACCTGACCACAACTTTCCTTTAGAATGACAGAGTTAAAGAACATTTTAGACAATAATAACAATAATATTATTAATAATGATAAAATCACTTCGGTTCACTCCATTGAGCCCATTACTACCTCCATTAGTTCTTTTTAATTGTGTGAATAGTAGAAATAAAGCCCCCATTCCACTGAGGGCCCACATCTGTGTGGTTACTGGTAATCCCTGTGTAGTTCTGAAGATCTCAGTCTGGGGGGGGGCAGGGTGGTGCCACAGGCTACTCCCACCACCCTGCAGCCTCTTACAATATTTCTGCCCCTTCTTCCATAATGTACCCTGAGCCACGGCAGGTGTACTAGAAATCTAATTTACTGTCAAATTCTCTGAAGCCTTTGGGTTTCTGCTTTGATGAGATCTGAGTGACCACAATGTCTGTGGCCATCTCCCAGGGACTGGTTTTCAGACTCGCAGTGAGAACTGAATTTGTGTTACTGCTTCCTCTGCAGTGGCTCCTGGGCCCAGCAAGGGGCAGGGGACAGAGAATATAAGAGTACAACATTTTAAAGAAAAATTTTAAAGAAATTAAAAACTTGAAAAATGAAAGGTGACATTAGGCCACTTTGCCACAAAGAAGACTTCTCTTAAATCAAGTTACTACATTCTGTGTTTTGAAAAAAAGAATATTACTTGTATAGAATAAGTATCATTTTAGTCAATTTCTCATTTAGTTTACAAAATAAGATATTTAAATGTCCGGTAAATACATGCATAGATGCTTAACTTTATTATTCATGTGGGAAATGCCCTTTAAACCACAAGGAGATTCCACTTTATGCTTGCTGAAGCAGCTATAGCCCAAATCATAATGTGAGCATTGATGCAGATATGGAGAAACAGCACCCCTTAAGATTACCATGCCATCATTTTGTTACTGTAATTTACTGGGGATCTCTTGTCTCAGAAGAAATGTGTCACAGAGGATTTTCGCGTGATGGTATGAAGTGGTACTCCAGATCTCTCCATGAACTCATAAAAAAAAAGATAATTAAGTAATGGGGCCAAATCTCCCTCAGACTTTCTAATTCTATACCTAATTCAACTTGTAGAAGAAAAAGAAAACAGAGCCTTAGTCATGAAATGAAAGTCAAAATGTGCTCCACTTTGGTGAGTCTGGGCAAGTTTTACTTTTGTATTTATAAGAATGAAATAAATTACATGGCAATTTGTTGTTACCCAAGGTTCAACATAGATACCCATAAAATACTCTGAATAATAAATGACTTTCAAATATAAGGAAGAATTGAGTAGCTAAAACATCATGTTACATATTTATAGCTTAATAACATAAATGTAAAACATAGAATAAGGCCTTATATGTAACATAAATTGGTTTAATTTTTTCTTCCTATATTGGAAGGGAAAAAAAAAACACTGATTGCTTTTAAAATTCTATAAGCTCTTGGTAGGATGTCATTAAAAGTTACCCTTAAGTTAAGTGGATATGGAAAATGATATAAAAAGCACTCTAACCTAATCAAGCCACTTCAGGATTTAGAGTAGATTTTCAGAAATGAAAACATTTTTGACATTTATGAGGAGTGTTTGGCCATTCAACATTTTGTAATGTAGGGGAAAAAATGAATAGTTTAAAGCATTTCAGCTAATTGAAATGCACTGGCCCCACAAAGTTAGAATGAAATACAGGTGGTATTCCTATTTTAGAAAAGCTAGCATATGGAAGCCCAGGTTTACTAAGTAGAGAAGACACATTAGAAAATGATAATTTTTCTTAGAAAGGAGACTCTCTACATAACAAAAAGATTTTCCTCAGGGTACCTGCTAGACATCAGGCTCTGTTAGTTCGCTTAAATGTGACTCAATTTTCATGCCAATTTTCAGGAGTATATTTATTATAGAAAATTGGGAATGCCAACATAATGGAGTGTATCCGGGCAGACATTAATTCTAGAACCTAGCTCAGTGCATGCAGTATGCTACAGACCTGAGTTAATATTTGATGAGTTAATGAATGAATTAATTAATTAATTACTTTTATATCAGCAGAGATCTCAGTTCAACAAATACCCATTAAAGGACTTTCCATGCTCCACTATGCCTCCAAATATCTTTGGGAGTAATGGAGATAAGGAAAATAACATTCTTTAGAATTTTTGAATAAATCATATCTACTTATAATAATGTTCTCATTATTGAATGAATCAATTCATAAACTTAAAAGGTTAGGTCCATCTTCAGTTTGTGACTGAGGATGGACAGATCACGATGTGATAGTTGGTAAAATTTCAGTGAAGTTTATCTTGCTACCACCAGTTCATTCACTTATCAGGAACTTTATATAGCTGGGCTCCTACTACCAGCCCTTTTTCTCTTTTACCAACCCTCGGACATATTAAAACAACACATATCAGAATTTTCCTTTTCCTCTTCACTGTTAACTCAGTTCTCCAGCCCACCAACCTGAAACCATAGATGTCTGAATCCTGGGTGAGGAAGCCCTTTGCTCACTTACACTCAAGTGAGTCAGTTTAGCACATAAGAAAAGTTCTCCAGCTAGAGGCTTTAGCCAGCGCACTAACCCCTGATGTGGAATATAATTGTTTAGATTTACTTAGGCACCTTTCTGCCCCTTCCCCAGGCTTCCTCACTGTTCTGTATTCTCCTTTTCTCACTTGACTCTGGCTCCCTTAGATGGAATCCTTCCATATTTCTGGTTTCCCTCTCTCATAACTGGAGGCACCGTTCACTTCTTACATGGTAATTAACAGTGGGTTAGAGAGGGGTAAAAAACTGAAAGGAAAGTAAATGCAAGCACTGATCAGCTAAGGAGGACTTCAATGAGTGCTGGGTCAATGTACACAGTACGATTGGGGTGTTGCTGATAGGTGCTGTCTTCAGCAGCATGCCTCCTACCCTAACGAGAAGAGTAAATGGAAACAGGGCAATTGTAATAACCGGGAAGTCATGCGTACACACTTCCCCAAAGGATGTCAGGAGCCTCAGGGTGTTTGTTGGGCGGTGCTGTAGAAGGCTATAAGATGCTGGGATGAACATTCAAACCAGGCACAGTTTAGAGGAGGAAGGGATTCATTTCAAGCTTATATATCCAGGAGGAAGTTCTATCAGTAGCAAAAAAAAAAAAAAAAAAAAAAAAAAAATGCTGCTTCCATATATATACAAGTAGAAAGAGACCATCACCAGCCAGCAAATGCCAATCGCAGCAAACACAAACCAGCAGCAACAGCAGGGACCCAGGCAGAGCTCAGACCTCTCTGCATACCTTTTACCTGGAATCAGGCATGCCCCCAAACACACGTTAGGGCTGGACCCCAAGATATAGCCCCCAGTGACACCTATTCCATCCAGGAGGCTGGAGACACACTTTAACAAAACATCTGAGTCTACGGGGGACATGCATTGAAACTACCACAGGACGTATTGATTTTCACCTGTTTGTTCATCCCTGGGTGGCTATTTTCACACCTCCACCATACTCCTAAAAATTAGTCTCTTCCTCAGGACTGTGCTTTTCATTTTTGTAGTTCCAAGGTTATCTAAAGAAGGAATTAGCCTGCAAAGGATGGTTACATAGACGCTATGCCCATCAGCTTCTACGTGAAAGGCCAAGACTGTTTCTTCCCAAGGTAATGAGGAAAAAATCAACATGAAAAACTTCTAAGTCTGCTCCTTCTCTAGCACTAGTCTTCCTAGTTCAATTCCCTTTTATTTTGGGACTCACACTCTTACAGACTGCTTACTGAGTGTCTACTCCTTAGTTCTAGTCAGATTTTACAACCTACATCAGCTCTTTTTAAATGGCCTTTGTGACTATATCCCTCTTTTTCTTTATGTGACTAATGCTAACTTTATTTTAGTCTTGCCATGCACACTATTGCAACTATTATTTTATGCATCTAAATCTTTATTTACCTGTTGTAGTAAGCTCCATGTTACTTGGACAAACATCCAACCAGACACAGTTTATGGGAGGAAAGTGTTGATTTCAGGGTTACAGATCCAGCGAAAGTTCCAACAGTGGTGGAAGAAGCTGGCTCCCTTTCATAGATCCAAGCAGAGGGAAACCACCAGCAGCCAGCAAGCATGAGCCCATATAGTTCAAATTTCTCTCCACATACCTTGGGGCTGGAATTCAGATCCACACCCAAATACACCTTAGGGCTGCACTGTAAGATCCACCCCAGTAACATATATCTTCTCCAGTAGTAGTGATCTGCCTGCGAAGGTCTAAAGTAGGAAAATGACAGAGTCTATGGGGCCATACATTCAAACTACCATAGCTTCTCACTAACTTCCTATTGTCTTAATTGAACACAAAGTTTGAGAATATGTTTTTCTTCTCACATCCTCCATCTACTTAACGTGACACCAATCTAAGTTGATTCCTTGGTTTCTCCACACTATGTGTGTTCACTTTGCTACAAATCTCTTGCTCTAGAGATTGTGAGGCACACTCACTAGTAGTGGTGAACTCCGAACACAACACTCCTCTTTTCTCAAACTCCCAGATGTATCCAGACTGGATCATATCTAGTCAGTAGAAAATATCCTTACAACAGTATATACTTCAACTCTAATTTTAGAATGTATACTGTCTACTCTGATGCATTGCTTAATTATTGACATAGTGGAATAGCAATTGAATAGGATAGAAACAACTGGAAAATTGTTTCCCTTTCCCCATTTATAAAATGAAGGGAGTGGATAGGATGAAATCTATGCTTCATTTAGGTCTAAAAGATTATTATTAAGCTCACTCTTCTTCAAATCCAGATATTGAAAGTCTGGGAATATGATTCAGTAGATAAAGTACTTGTCTTAAAAGTATTAGGGCTAGAGTCTTGACTCTCAGTACCTTTATGAATGCTAGGTGGACATGGTAGCCTGTCTGTTATCCCAGCACCTGGGAGTCAAAGACCAGGGATCCCCAGGGCAAGCTGACTAGATAAACTAGCCATACTAGCAAGCTGTGGGCTCAAGTGAGAGACTCTGCCTCAGTAAACAAAGAGGAGCAGAATCAAGGAAGACACCCAACATCCAACACTGGCCTTAATGCACACAACATACACACACACACACACACACACACACACACACACACGTAGCTATATAAAAATATTAACCCTTACACATATGTACACATATATATTCACATCACATATACTGTACACATAAACATATGCAGAAAACAGATATTAAAAAATCAAATATAAAAAAATCACCACTGGCTTGGGAATTAGCCTTACAGCCATTAAGATTAGCTCCATCTCCTTACTACATGTGAACTGACTGTAATGAATCATTGATTATACCTAATGCAAAAGATCATGAATAGTTTCGCTCTTCTTAGAGCCACCAGTCAACTGTAGACCTCTGCCACTTTAGTGACCCTTACCTCCATTCACATTTCATATATTCCCACTGCACAGGCCCAGGTGTCTGCTCTAGAGATTGTGAGGCACATTCTTATTCACTAGTAGTGTTGATGTTCAAACACAATGCTCCTCTTTTCTCAAACTCCCAAATATAACCAGACATGATCATATCTAGACAGTAGAAATTATCCTTACAGCATTATCCAAAATGATCATAAATAATTGCCTAGAATATATAACACATTTTTTTAAAATATCCCCAGCATAGGAAAAATTCCTATCACTTGCCTAAGGATCACATTCTCATGTTTAAGACAGTGTATTCAGGATAGAGAGATGGCTTAGCGGTTAAGGTGCTTGCCTGCAAAGCCTAAGGACCCAGGTTTTATTCCCCAGTACCCAAATAAGGCAGATGCACAGGGTGGCACATGGGACTGGAGTTCATTTGCAGTGGATAGAGGCCTAGTCATGCCCATTCTCTCTCTCTGCCTCTCTCTCTCTCTGTCTCAAATTAAAAAAAAAAAAAAAACATTTTTTAAGATAGCATAATATCTAGCAAAACAAAATATGCGAAAATAAAAATAAACATATATGAACTTTCCATATCCTCATAAGATGAACTGGATAATTATAGTACAATTAGTACAGTTAATGTGTGATATTGACTCTAAACCTCAAGTATGATCTCAAAAGTTACCTCATGTTGGAGCTGGAGAGATTGCTTAGCAGTTAAGGCGTTTGCATGCAAAGGATCCCAGTTCGATTCTCCAGGACCCACTTAAGCCAGATAGGCAAGGGGACACATGCATCTAGAGTTTGTTTGCAGTGGCTGGAGGCCCTGGCGTGCCCATTCTCTCCCTCTCTCACACACAAATAAATAAAATAAAAACGTTTCAAAAAGTCACTTCATGTAATAATGCCAACTTTCATATTGCAACTGTCTTATAGGAATATATAGACCATATTTCCATCAGGTTATACTCTTACATTCCCTTGCCTGTGCCCCCATTCCACTAAGGGTCCTCCTCAGTGGGGTTATCATATGCATTGAGGAGTTATGAATGCACTTCTTTTTTTTTGTTGTTTTGTTTTGTTTTTTTTTTTTTTGGTTTTTCGAAGTAGGGTCTCACTCTAGCCCAGGCTGACCTGGAATTCACTATGGACTCTAAGGGTGGCCTCGAACTCACCGTGATCCTCCTACCTCTGCCTCCCGAGTGCTGGGATTAAAGGCCTGCGCCACCACACCCGGCCCACCGTGAATGCACTTCTTAGCTCTGGTGGGGAGTGGCAATGTTTCAGAATACATATTCCCAGCATGTACCTCTTATATTCCTTCTGCCCCCTCTTCATAAGCAACTTATTTATGAGAATAAATGGGCTTTGTTTATCTTCTAAGAACACAAAGTTTATGAAATTATTCTTTAAAAGAATTGTATGAAGACTGACAACATCATGTTGCTTCTCTCCTAAGGGCTAGTTATTTATTCTACCAATCCATTTCCTATAATTGAATTTAGTTTGTAGGTTTTTTGAAAGATTGTTGCTCAAGATATGCAGTCATATATCTATTTCTAGCCAAACATGGTATTTTCCCATAGCATGGTCAAGTATTTTACCAACGTTATTTGTATGGTGCTTTCTGATCTAAAAGTCAGTATCTTTCTGCTTGGCTCCAAATAATATTTGAGAGTTGCTAGCTTCAAAGATTAAAAATAAAAGGAAGGAATGAAGGAGATTTGAAATATATGTCTTCCAAAGTAAAATCTGATTTTCATTACCGAACAATAGAGAAGTTCTTGTGAGTTCATTACAAAACAAACAACAACAAAATCAACTATATGAAGAAAATATATCACCATATGGTCCACACTCCTATGTCAAGTAGGAAAAAGGATATTGACAAGATGCATTTTAGTGTTTCATTAACCTTTTAATGAATAAGCACATGAAAGAATAAATGAAATACTACTTTGAAAAGATATGTCTTGCCAATGTTCTTCAGTTCTTAAAAAAATCAGAACTGAGATTTAGCCTTTTTATCTCAAATTACTACTGACTTTTCTGAACAAGTTGAGTGCCATCCAGGGCATAAGAGAAACAACTCCTTGGGGAAGCTTTATTTGATCTACTGAAGTTTTATTATTATTACTATTATAAGACAAATTGGAATGCGACTTAATTGGAGACATAACTAGCCAGATGTGCAGAAACAGAAAAAAGAAACCCATATAGAAAGGCTATATTTATTGAGAAAACACCCTGAAAGCATAAAATATGATTCAATTTTGAATTGTAAATGACTGTAAATAAGAAAATTGGAAACTTTAAATCTATAATGAAGAGTTCATCATACAAGTTCTGTCAGTAACCAGTATCTCAGAGCACTGTCCTGTGTTCAGTGTGCCTAGAACTAGTTTTCTTTCAGAATTTCCCATAGGCTGTGTGTCCACAGGTATACATGGATGATATTAAATGGTCATTCTGAGCTTCATAAACATATAAATAAATCAAAGCAAAGCAAAATCCCAGTGTCCTTCAACTAATTAGGGCTTTAGATCTTAAAATATGAGAAAAAATGCCTGCATTTCTGCTTTACTTGACTATGCAAGACATGTGGTCAACTTTTGGGAGGCAAAAAGCTGTTCATTTTATGAACAACTAGCCTGTGAAGATGAGAGGGAAACTGGGGGTTAGAAATGAACTCTGGGTGAAAGCTACCTTGAATTTCTCAAGAAACTTGTATTTGATAGGCAAAATATGATCCACTTCCATGAATAACATCTCACTTAAAATCCAAAACCATCTGCAAGACAGGCACACAGTAACCTCGTTTGTTCAGATAAGGAAAGTGAATCTCAGAAAAGATGTCTCTGACAATGTGGACATAGTTCTTCAGAGCAACATTCAGATTCACATCCAGGCAGACACTTGAGGCTCTAGGATGCTTGCGATCTAATGACTGTTACTGATATTGTTTGGCTCTGCAAAGTACCCACAAAGGTCATGTGCTAAGGTGTGGCACCCAATGCAGCAGTGTTCAGAGACAATGGGGTCATGGAATTGTAACAACCTTAGTATATTACTGCAGTGATGGATCACCACTGAGTGGACTATTGGGAGTTGATGGTCCCTCTAGGGCATTGGGCTTCATTGGAGGCAGCATGTCCTTGGCAGCTATGTTTTATCTGGCCTCTCCCATGTTTACCCTGCCCATTCCCTTTTATAATTTCTGTCTTCTCTCTTTCTCCCTCCTCATTTCCCTCTTACCAAGATAGTCACTATGATCTGAACAGCTATGGCCACTTTGATCCATTATTGTATAGTCACCCACCATGATATCCTGCTTCACTAAATCCCAAAGCAAGAAGGCTAAGTAACCAAGGAGTGAAATCTATAAAACTATGTGACAAAAAAAAAAAAAAACATTTGCACTTACATTGATTTTGTCATGGCAGCAGAAAGCTAACAGAGGATGGTTATATAATTCCTCATTTGAGAGATGGAATCAATTACCTAGACTGTCATCTTACACTGTTAATTTTGATATTTAACATATGTGTGACTATGTACAGAATATATAGCATTCAGATTATAAGCCAAGGTTAACTCCTACTTCCATGTTCTCAAATAATTAGGCTAGGAAGTATCCAGATAAAATTTGAACTCCCTATAAATTGCCAAACATGGCTCCAGTTTTCCATGATGTCTCTAGAATGAGCCTTCAAAGCACTAGGGTCAATTTCCAGAAAGGTCACACTGACCCAGTCCACATGATCACCAAGAAATAGATGCACATACATCATAGCAACACTTTCTTATTTCATAAGATGTCCTAATTCTCCACCCTACCCTTGATAAAGAAATTATTTTTATTATATTTTATCTCTGAAATTCTCTATATCTTTATAGTATTAAATATTCTACTTACTTATTTATTTAGGATACATGAGGCTGTCATGCTTCAAACCCTTACACAATCATCATACCAATTTGTGTGATAGTCTAGAATAATTTTACTACCACTTCCAAGATTTCTTTGTTCATGAATAAATTATTCCAGAATATACTTTATATAGACAATTTGAGGGAGGACCAACTTTGAAAGCAGATAAATGTACAGACCTAAAATTTGTAAACACTTGGGACCTCCCTTCTGGCAATATTCTATTTGGCCTGACTTCTCAGAAAATACGTATGCATAGTCTCATCATGGCTACATTACAACCCTTCCTAAGTGTTTTTTCTACACATTTATGTGTATATTTTGAATTAAATAAATAGACAAAGTTCACACCCCCCTCATGAGATATTATATATCCAAAATACATTTTCAACAGTGATTAGTGAACAGGGTGGCGTAATGTTAAAACAAGAGGGAATTAATAACACTATATCTTATGCTCCCTTTAATTGTTTCCACACTTAGGAAAAGGGGGAGAATGAGAAAGTAAACAAAAGAAATCAAGCACTTCTCTTACCTTTGAGATGTAAAACTCATTTTTCTCTTTTGTGCTGTTTCTTTGAACAGAAAATCATACTGTCCTATGCCCCCTATAGCATCTGCATGTGGATAGCAAGGCCAAACCCTGTGTTCACAGTGATAAAGCAGAGGCATGGAAGAAGGCAAGCCCCATTTTCAGTTTGTGGCAGAGTCTGTGCACTGGCTCTTGTTTGACCCAGGCCTTCCCCTTTCCTCTCTTCTTCCCTGGATACTAGCAGCACGAAGGGAGAAAAACCTGTCTTTTGTCTCTACATGGGGAGAAGCCTTACCTTCTTCCTGATGGAAAGAGCTATTATGTGTCCTGAACCATGGATGTTCCAGAGGATATGCCCTTTAAGAGTAAAAACTGTATGTGTTGTGATAGACATATGCATGACTACTACAGTATCAGGGCCATCCAGGGTAAACAGTATCCCTTTGGGGCTGGTAGACTCTACTGTGACTCTTCCTTAATGAAAAGGGCTGTGAAAAGTCCAGACAATTCTGAGTTTAGTAACCTCTCTCAGGTCTACTGAAAGGGAAAATATACTTGCCTGTATGCACAGGGAGATAGGGTGGGAGTGAACTACAAGAAAGTGTGCTGGTAGCAATCAAAAGGGTCTTGAGGAGGGAGATGGAGGATGGGTGAAGAGAGGCATTATTCGTCCATACTGATGTGGGCTTAGAGCCAGGGTCAGAGCTCTGAAGAAACATTATGACCATGCCCAGGAAAAAAAAAAGTGGGGGAGGTACCATTGTGACTCTGAAACTACCCAAAGAACCAGCTAGCTGTTGCTTCAATCAGAGCACTTGTCCTCTGGCTTGCATTCAAGCTTTCAAACTTCCCTCAACTTTGGATCATTTACTCCCAACCTCTCTTTGTAAAGAGACAGATCTGGGTAGCCAGTGAACTAGATTGCTTAGACAAAACAAACTCATCTTGAAGGTTTTTTTTTTTTTTTTTCTTTTTTGAACAGGCTGAAAGTCACGGTTCTTGTCTACATTATTTCCCCTTTCATTTTCTGCTCCCTGGCACCCTCTCTCTTCCTATCTACCTTTCCTGTCCTAGCTCCATTCTTTTTCTTTTTTCATCATACTTTTACTTCTCTCCTTCTTTATTCCAGCTCCCTTCTCTTTTCTCCTTCTTTCGTTGTTGTGGTTATTAAAAATATAAATTGTTTATTTCAGTTTTGTTGTGCATGTGTGCATGCATGTGTGTGTGTGTAGCTGAGAGAATGGGAAGTGCGTGTGTGTAACTGAGGGAAGGGGTGTGTGTATGTATAGCTGAGGAAATGGGGATTGTGTGTGAAGCTGAGGGAATGGGGAGTGTGTGTGTATCTGAGGTGATGGAGAGTGTGTGTGTAGCTGAGGGAATGAAGAGTGTGTGTGTGTAGCTGAGGGAATGGGGAGTGTGTGTGTGTGTGTCTGTAGCTGAGGGAATGGGGATTGTGTGTGTAGCTGAGGGAATGGGGAGTGTGTGGGGGGGTGTGTAGCAGAGGGAATGGGGAGTGTGTGTGTATCTGAGGGGATGGAAATTGTGTGTGTAGCTGAGGGAATGGGGAGTGTGTGTGCATCTGAGGGAATGGGGAGTGTGTGTGTATCTGAGGGAATGGGGAGTGTGTGTGTAACTGAGGGAATGGGAATTGTGTGTGAACCTGAGGGAATGGGGACTGTGTGTGTACCTGAGGTAATGGGGATTGTGTGTGTAGCTGAGAGAAGGGGAATGTGTGTGTATCTGAGGGAATGGGGAGTGTGTGTGTAACTGAGGGAATGGGGAGTGTGTGTGTAAATGAGGGAATGGGAATTGTGTGTGTATCTGAGGGAATGGGAATTGTGTGTGTATCTGAGGGAATATGTGTGTGTCTGAGAAATGGAGGTCTGTGTGCTGAGGTATGGGTATGTGTGTGCTGAGGAATGGGAGTGTGTGTGTAACTGAGGAAGGGAATGGTGTGTGTACTGAGGAAGTGGGAGTCTGTGTTCTGAGGGATGGGTAGTGTTGTGTACTGAGGGAATGGGGAATGTTGTGTAGCTGAGGTAATGGGGAGGTGTGTGTAGTGAGGGAATGGGGAGGTGTGTGGTAGCTGAGGGAATTGGAGGGTGTGTATATGAGGGAATTGGGAGTGTGTGTGTAGCTGAGGAATGGGAAGTGTGTGTTACTAGAATGGGGAGTGTGTGTGTTAGGAATGGGGAGTTGTGTGTAGTGGGATGGGAATGGTGATGGGATGGTGACTGTGGTGGAGGGAATGTGTGGATTGATGAATGGGGAGTCTGATGGGCTGAGGGTAATGGGGATGTGTGTGTGTGGATGAGGGAATGGGTGTGTGTGTATAGAGGAATGGGGGGTTGTGTAGTGAATGAGGGAATGGATTGTGTGGTGTGGATGGATGGTGTGTGCTGAGGGAATGGGGTGATGTGTGTGTACTGAGGGAATGGGGTGTGTGTTTGGAATGGGAGTATGGTGAGGTGTGATTTGAGGAATGGGAGTGGTGAGTAGTGGGAATTTGGAGGATGTGTGGAGTGGGGAATTGAGGGATGTGGTGTAGCTGAGGAATGGGAGTGTGTGTGTAGCTGAGGAATGGGATTGGGTGTGTATCTGAGGGAATGGGGATGTTGTGTACTGAGGGAATGGGGATTGTGTGTGTGCTGAGGAATGGGAGTGTGTGTGTAATTGAGGAATGGGGTAGTGTGGTTAACTGAGGGAATGGGGATGTTGGTACTGAGGGAATGGGAGTGTGTGTAAGAGTGAGGGGAGTGTGTGGTGTAGTGATGGGATGTGTTGAGAATGGGGAGTGTGGATGTGTGGTATGAGGGAATGGGGAATTGGTGTAATGGAATGGGTGGAGTGTGTGAATGGGGATGGGGTAGTGTGTGAATGAGGGAATGGGGTAGAGTGTGGTGTGTAGCTGAGGTAATGGGGAGTGTGTGTGTAGTGAGGTAATGGGGATGTGTGTGTGTACTGAGGAATGGAATGTTGACGGGAATGGGTGTGTGTACTGAGGAATGGGATTGTGTGTGTCGTGAGGAAGGGGAGTTGTGGTGAGTGAGGGTAATGGGGAGTGTGTGTGTACTGAGGAAGGGGAGTGTGTGTGTATGAGGGAATGGGAGTGTGTGTGCTGGAATTAGGGATGTGAGTGTACTGAGGAATGGGGAGTGTGTGTGTATCTGAGGAATGGGAGTGTGTTGTACTGAGAATGGGGAGTGGTGTGTATCTGAGGGAATGGGGAGTGTGTTGTAGCTGAGAATGGGAGAGTGTGTATAGTGATGGAATGGGATGTGTGTGTATCTGAGGGAATGGGGATTGTGTGTGACTGAGGGAATGGGGAGTGTGTGTGTACTGAGGTAAGGGAGTGTGTGTGTATCTGAGGGATGGGATTGTGTGTGTAGCTGAGGAATGGGGAGGTTGTGTGTACTGAGGGAATGGGAATTGTGTGTGATGAGGATGGGATGTGTGTGTTGAGGGAATGGGATTGTGTGTGTAGCTGAGGAATGGGGTGTGTGTGTAGAAGTGAATGGGGAGTTGTGTGTAGCTGAGGAAATGGGATTGTGTGGTAGCTGAGGGAATGGGGAGTGTGTGGTACTGAGGGAATGGGGATTGTGTGTGTAGCTGAGGAATGGGGAGTGTGTGTGTAGTGAGGATAGGGGAGTGTGTGTTATTGAGGGAATGGGGAGTGTGTGTGTATCTGAGGGAATGGGAGTGTGTGTGTAGCTGAGGAATGGGGAGTGTGTGTGTACTGAGGGAATGGGGAGTGTGTGTGTACTGAGGGAATGGGATGTGTGTGTATCTGAGGGAAGGGAGTTGTGTGTGACTGAGGGGAATGAGGAAGATGTGTGTAGTGAGGGAATGGGGAGTGTGTGTGTATCTGAGGGAATGGGGATGTGTGTGTAGCTGAGGGAATGGGGATGTGTGTGTGCTTAATGGAGGTGGATCTGAGGGAATGGGGACTGTGTGTGGTACTGAGGGAATGGGATTGTGTGTGTATCTGAGGGAATGGGGAGTGTGTGTAGCTGAGGTAATGGGTATGTGTGTGTATCTGAGGGAATGGGAGTTTTGTGTGTCAGCTGAGGGAATGGGGAGTGTGTGTGTTACTGAGGGAATGGGAATTGTTGTGTTTCAGAGGGAATGGGCATGTTGTGCTGAAGTAGGGTATGTGTAGCTGATGAGGAATGGGGAGTGTGTGTGTAGTAACTGAATGGGAACGTGTGGGAGGAATGGATTGTGTGTGTACTGAGGAATGGGAGTGTGTGTGTAACTGATGTATGGGAATTGTGTGGTTTGTGTGTATCTGAGGGAATGGGGATTGTGTGTGTACGAGGGATCAGGGGGTGTGTGTGTAACTGAGGTAATGGGGATTGTGTGTGTAGCGAGGAATGGGGAGTGTGTGGTAGCTGAGGGAATGGGAGTGTGTGTGTGCTGAGGAATGGGGAGTGTGTGTGTAGCTGAGGGAATGGGGATGTGTGTGTAGCTAAGGCAATGGAGAGTGTGTGTGTAGTGAGGTAATGGGGATTGTGTGTGTACTGAGGAATCGAGAGTGTGTGGTATCTGAGGGAATGGGATTGTGTGTGTAGATGAGGGAATGGGAGTGTGTGTGTAGCTGAGGGAATGGGGATTGTGTGTTGTACTGAGGGAATGGGGAGTTGTGTGTGTACCTGAGGGAATGGGGATGTGTGTGTGTACTGAGGGTAATGGGGATTGTGTTGTGTCTGAGGGAATGGGGAGTGTGTGTGTATCTGAGGGAATGGGGATGTGTGTGTAGCTGAGGGTATGGGGAATGTGTGTGTATCTGAGGTAATGGGATTGTGTGTGTAGCTGAGGGAATGGGGAGTGTGTGTGTAGCTAGTGGAATGGGGATATTGTGTGCTGAGGGATGTTAGTTGTGTGTAGCTGAGGGAAGGGGAATGTGTTGTAGCTAGGGAATGGGGAGTGTGTGTGTAGCTGAGGTATGGGGTGTGTGTGTTACTGAGGGAATGGGGAGTTTGTGTGTATCTGAGGGAATGGGGATTGTGTGTGCAGCCGAGGGTATAGGGATGTGTGTGTAACTGAGGTAATGGGGATTGTGTGTGTAGCGAGGGAATGGGCATTGTGTGTGTATCTGAGGGAATGGGGAGTGTGTGTGTAACTGAGGGAATGGGGAGTGTGTGTGTAGCTGAGGGAATGGGGAGTGTGTGTGTAGCTGAGGGAATGGGGATTGGGTGTGTATCTGTGGGAATGGGGATTGTATGTGTATCTGAGGGAATGGGGATTGTTTGTGTCGCTGAGGTAATTGGGAGTGTGTATGCATCTGAGGGAATGGGGACTGTGTGTGTAGTTGAGGAAATGGGCAGTGTGTGTGTATTTGAGGGAATGGGGATTGTGTGTGTAGCTGAGGTAATGGGGAGTGTGTGTGTAATTGAAGGAATGTGGAGTGTGTGTGTAACTGAGGGAATGGGGATTGCGTGTGTAGCTGAGGTAATGGGGAGTGTGTGTGTAAGTGAAGGAATGGGAATGTGTGTGTAAGTGAAGGAATGGGGAGTGTGTGTGTAACTGATGGAATGGGGAGTGTGTGTGTATCTGAGGGAATGGGGAATTTGTGTGTAGATGATCTAATGGGGAGAGTGTGTGTATCTGAGGGAATGCTGTGTGTGTGTGTGTATATGAGGGAATGGGAAGTGTGTGTGTAGCTAGATAATGGGGAGTGTGTTTGTACTTGAGGTAATGGGAGTGTGTGTATCTGAGGGAATGGGGAGTGTGTTTGTACCAGAGGGAATGGGGAGTGTGTTTACAGCTGAGGGAATGGGGATTGTGTGTGTAGTTGAGGTAACGGGGAGTTTGTGGGTGTAGATGAGGAAATGGGCAGTGTGTGTGTAGCTGAGGTAACAGGGAGTGTGTGTGTATCTGAGGGAATGGGGAGTGTGTGTGTAGCTTAGGAAGTAGGGAGTGTGTGTGTAGCTGAGTAATGGGGAGTGCGTGTGTATATGAGGTAACGTGGAGTGTGTGTATCTGAGGGAATGTTGAGTGCATGTGTATATGAGTGAATGGGGAGTTTGTGTTTAGCTGAGGGAATGCGGGGTGTGTGTAGCTGAGGGAATGGGGAGTGTGTATATGAGGGAATGGAGTGTGTGTGTGTAGCTGAGGGAATCGGGAGTTTTTGTGTATCTGAGGGAATGGGGATTGTGTGTGTAGCGAGAGTATGGGGAGTGTGTGTGTGTCTGAGGGAATGGGGAGTGTGTTTGTAGCTGAGGGTATGGGGAGTCTGTGTGTAGCTGAGGAATGGGATTGTGTGTAGCTAGGAATGGGGAGTGTGTGTAGCTGAGGCAAGGGATGTGTGGTACTGAGGGAATGGGAGTGTGTGGTGTATCTGAGGAATGGGAGTGTGTGTGTAGTCTGAGGAAATGGGGAGTGTGTGTGTGTACTGAGGGAATGGGATGTGTGTTCTGGGAATGGGGTGTGGTGTACTGAGGAATGGGGATGTTTGTGCTAGGGAATGGGAGTGTGTGTGTAGTGAGGGAATGGGAGTGTGTGTGTTCTGAGGGAATGGGAGTGTGTGTGTACTGAGGGAATGGGGATGTGTGTGTACTGAGGAATGGGAGGTGTGGTACTGAGGGAATGGGGATGTGTGTGTATGAGGGTATGGGGATGTGTGTGTATCTGAGAGGAATGGGATGTTGTGTACTGAGGGAATGGGTGGTGTGTGTGAGCTGAGGGGATAGTGGAGGTGTTGTGTGTGTATGAGGGAAGGGGAGTGTTGTGTACTGAGGGAGGGAGTGTGTGTGGTACTGAGATGGGAGTGTGTGTGTAGCTGAGGGAATGGGGAGTTGTGTGTATCTGAGGGAATGGGGATTGTGTGTGTACCGAGGGATCGGATGTGTGTTATGAGAATGGGGATTGTGTGTAGCGAGGAATGGGATTGTGTGTGTAGCTGAGGAATGGGAGTGTGTGTGTATGAGGAATGGGGAGTGTGTGTGTAGCTGAGGTAATGGGGAGTGTGTGTGTACTGAAGGAATGGGAGTTGTGTGTACTGAGGGAATGGGGAGTGTGTGTGTATGTGTATCTGAATGAATGGGGAGTGTGTGCGTACTGAATGAATGGGAATTGTGTGTGTATCTGAGGGAATGGGGAGTGTGTGTGTACTCAGGGAATGGGGAGTGTGTGTGTAACTGAGAGATGGGGAATTGTGTGTACTGAGGTATGGGGAGTGTGTGTGTAACTGAGGGAATGGGAGTGTGTGTGTACTGAGTGAATGGGGATGTGTGTGTATCTGAGGAATGGGGATGTGTGTGTAGCTGAGGAATGGGGAGTGTGTGTAGCGATATGGAGTGTGTTTGTAGATGGGAATGGGGATTGTGTGTGTACCTGAGGGAATGGGAGAGTGTGTGTGTAGCTGAGGTAATGGGGAGTGTGTGTGTACGAGGAATGGGGATGTGTGATTACTGAGGAATGGGGAGTGTTGTATTAGGGAGTGGGATGTTGTGTAACTGAGGAATGAATCAATGTGTGCTTGAGGAATGGGGATGTGTGTGTGTAGTGAGGGAATGGGGATTGTGTGTATCTGGGAATGGGGAGTGTGTGTGTAGCTGAGGTAATGGGGAATGTGTGTGTATCGAGGGAATGGGATTTTGTGTGTACTGAGGGAATGGGAGTTGTGTGTCCTGAGTAATGGGGATGTGTGTGATCTGAGGTAATGGGGATGTGTGTGTAGCTGAGGAATGGGAGTGTGTGTAGCTGAAGTAATGGGGATGTGTGTTGTAGCTGAGGTAATGGGGAGTGTGTGTGTAGCTGAGGAATGGGAGTGTGTGTAGCTGAGGGAATGGGGATGTGGTGTGAGCTGAGGGTATGGGGTGTGTGTAGCTGAGGAATGGGGATGTGTGTGTATTGAGGAATGGGGAGTGTGTGTTGTAACTGAGGAATGGGGAGTGTGTGTGTACTGAGGAATGGGAGTGTGTGGTAATGAGGAATGGGAAGTGTGGTGTATCTGAGGAATGGGGATTGTGTGTACTGAGGGAATGGGTGTGTGTGTGTAGTGAAGGGAATGGGGATGGTGGGTAGTTGTGTATTAGGAATGGGGTTGTGTGTGTAGTGAGAATGCAGGTGGAATGGAGAAGGGATGTGTGTGTAGCTGAGGTAATGGGGAGTGTGTGTGTAAGTGAGGAATGGGGGTTGTGTGTACTGAGGGAAAGGAGGATTGTGTGATACTGAGGAATGGGAGTGTGTGTGTAGCTGAGAAGAAGGGAGTGTTTGTGTAAGTAAGGAATGGGGTGTGTGTTGAACTGAGGGAATGGGGAGTGTGTGTGTATCTGAGGAATGGGGAGTGTGTGTAGCTGAGGGAATGGGGTGTGTGTGTTATCTGAGGAATGGGGAGTGTGTGTGTAGCTGAGGGAATGGGAGTGTTGTGTACTGAGGGAATGGGGATGTGTGTGTGTATCTGAGGGAATGGGAGTGTGTGTTGAGATGGTTGTGGTATGAGGAAGGGAGTGTGTGTGTAGCTGAGGGAATGGGATTGTGTGTGTAAACTGAGGAAGGGAGTGTGTGTGTAGCTGAGGGAATGGGAGATGTGTGTAGCAGGAATGGGGATTGTGTGTAGTTGAGGGAATGGGGAGTGTGTGTGTAGCTGAGGTAATGGGGAGTGTGTGTGTACTGAGGGAATGGGGAGTGTTTGTATCTGAGGGAATGGGAGTGTGTGTAGATCTGAGGAATGGGAGTGTGTGTGTAACTGAGGAATGGGGAGTGTGTGTAGCTGAGGGAATGGGAGTGTGTGGTTAGCTGAGGAAATGGGGAGTGTGTTGTACTGAGGTATGGGAATGTGGCAAGTTGGGATTGAGTTTGGTGGATGGTAATGGGGAGTGTGTGTGTAACTGAGGGAATGGGATTGTGTGTGTATCTGAGGGAATGGGAGTGTGTGTGTGCTATGAGGAATGGGATGTGTGTGTGTATTGACTGAGGGAACTGGGAGAGTTGTGTGTAGCATGAGGGAATGGGGAGTGTGTGTGTAACTGAATGAATGGGAATTGTGTGTGTATCTGAGGGAATGGGGAGTGTGTGTGTACTGAGGGAATGGGAGTTGTTTGTGTATCTGAGGGAATGGGGAGTGTGTGTGTACTGAGGGAATGGGAGTGTTGTGTGTATCTGAGTGAATGGGGATTGTGTGTGTAAGATGAGTGGGAATGGGTGTGTGTGTACTGAGGAATGGGGAGTTGTGTGTAGCTGAGGGAATGGGAGTGTGTGTGTACTGAGGAAGGGGAGTGTGTGTATAATTGAGGATGGGAAGTGTGTGTGTAGCTGAGGAATGGGGATTGTGTGTGACTGAGGGAATGGGGATGTGTGTGTAGTTGAGGGAATGGGGAGTGTTGTGTAGCTGAGGAATGGGTGTGTGTGGTATTGAGGGAATGGGGAGTGTGTGTGTAGCTGAGGGAATGGGGAGTGTGTGTGTATCTGAGGGAATGGGGAGTGTGTGTGTAACTGAGGCAATGGGGATTGTGTGTGTATCTGAATGAATGGGGAGTGTGTGCGTAACTGAATGAATGGGAATTGTGTGTGTATCTGAGGGAATGGGGAGTGTGTGTGTATCTCAGGGAATGGGGAGTGTGTGTGTAACTGAGAGAATGGGGAATGAGTGTGCAGCTGAGGTTATGGGGAGTGTGTGTGTAAATGAGGGAATGAGGAGTGTGTGTGTACCTGAAGTAATGGGGAGTGTGTGTGTATCTGAGGTAATGGGGAATGTGTGTGTAGCTGAGGGAATGGGGAGTGTATGTGTAGCTGAAGTAACGGGGAGTGTGTTTGTAGCTGAGGTAATGGGGAGTGTGTGTGTATCCTAGGGAATTGAAAGTGTGTGTGTAGCTGAGGTAACGGGGAGTTGTGTGTATCTGAGGGAATGGGGAGTGTGTGTGTATCTGAGTGAATGGGGAGTGTGTGTGTATCTGAAGGAATGGGGAGTGTGTGTAGCTGAGTGAATGGGGATTGTGTGTGTAACTGAGGGAATGATTATTCCATATGTAGCTGAGGTAATGGGGAGTGTGTGTGTAAGTGAGGGAATGGGGAGTTGTGTGTATCTGATGGAATGGGGAGTGTCTGTGTAGCTGAGGTAATGGGGAATGTGTGTGTATCAGAGGGAATGGGGTGTTTGTGTGTATCTGAGGGAATGAGGAGTATGTGTGTACCTGAAGTAATGGGGAGTGTGTGTGTATCTGAGGTAATGGGGAGTGTGTGTGTAGCTGAGG